>JAQFVV010000019.1:4266676-4977926 GCA_028023455.1 Epiperipatus broadwayi
TATTTGACATATTATCACACGTACAAGAAAAAATAAAATATTAAGAATTACACTGTATAAAACACATAGGCATCACTGCAAACACAAAAGTAAAAGAAAAATTTTAATTAACAGGCACTTATGAAGTTTATATTTTAAACATATGAAAATTAGAGAGTTTTCAGCTTTAAATTACAAAGAATAAGGCAAGTATTATTTAGACTCTTCATTTACTTTAGATGCAAGTTTCTAAAATAGCTATAGCTTTTAAGTTAAGAGTTACAGTTCATGTTAGAACATTTGACAGTGATCTTAGAATGTTACCTACAGTTTTTTTAGCAGCTTGTCTGTTGGCACTCCTTGGCAGTGGATTTGGTAGCAATTCTTGTTCTTCAGCTAGGCAGAATTTCTCCAGTTAAAGTATCAGTGCATTAGGTTATTACTAGGAACATCTATTGCTAGAATGACTATGTGCCCTTCAGGATGTAGACTGGAGATGGAGATCACCATTACCCAGGCTTGGGAAAGTAGCTCTCACCTGTTTTTCTCAGCCATCAAAATTTAAATTGACATGGATTATGTTAGCAGATGCTTCCAAGAGTATTTTGCATAGAAAAAATTATTTATTTATACTCACTTGTGATGAAGTTATAATTTTAATAACATTTTTTTTTTGAATGAGACAAGCAATTAGCACTTTTAAAATTTTATATTTTAAATTACCAAAATAACTTTTATCTTTTGCCTTACTTTTCCCATGAGATTTTAGCAATAGTCATGGTTGGCTAAATCTTGTTTACAAGATAAAATATATTTTTGATAAAATTTATGGTCATAATAATTTTCAGATTTAATCATGTCATCCTAAAACAGGTGTGTATGGTGTGATTTTACTTTACGTATTATTTAAAAACAAATCTAGAAAATATACTAAATGGTTGAATAACATGAGCTCTATATGTATGATAATGGTACACAAAATACATGTGATTTAAGCATATTAAAACACAAATTGACTTGTAAAATGGTTTAAACTATAATTTAAAATCTATTTTATTTTTAAACAAATCTGTTGCTGTAATATATCTATAACAATTACATTAGACATTGATGTGCACATTTACAAACATGATTATACATATACAACCATGTAGGTGTCTTAAGAGGTACTTTTTAAGGGTTTAAACCTAGCAAAGATAGAAGTTGTAGGTGTAAATAGGTGAATCATACATGACATGGGAAATATACCATTTCAATATATATATATATATTATTTTAACTTAAACTTCTAGAACTAATATTTAACAATCAAGCATTTTTAATATGTAAATAATCTTGTTTATGTTTCAATAAATAAATGGCTAAATATAGTAATATAATTTTTTCAAAACTTTTTTGTGATACTTTATATATAAATTGTCTTTGTTAAAACATAAACATGCATTATAAAGTTCAGTGTGTTTTGGTACAATGTTAATTTGTTGCATTTAAAAGTAAATTATCCATGAATTCCAATTCAGCAATATCACTTGTAATTCTTGTAAGATATTCCACATTCAAACAACAAATTATTCAATTATTTTTAGAAGACCAAATGATTAGACCTACATTACAAATGATAGATGGATAAAATTGTCATAGACTTTTAAGCAGTCTAAAGGACCAAATAAATGGAAGATGAGATTAGAAAAATGCTAATTATATGATTGCCAAACATTGTTGCCAACTTGACCTGTAGTCATAATAAAAAAACATGAATGCTTTGCTAAATGACTTTTATACAATTTCATGAAATATATACTTAAAAATTAAAACATTGTTCTGCCAGTTAGATTGTTCATCCTGGACATTAGCTAAGCAAATGTTATTTGGTTGTTGTAACTTATAAAGTCATTTGACTACATACATTAATATTAAATAAGTAATTTCATTAAATAATTATTAATACAAATAAAATATTAAATATGAATCAAAATTAAACAAGTATTAATTTACTGATATAAATCTTCCTAAAAGATTATACAAATAATAATATAGGCCAGGGAGATCTTTAAATATACTACACCTGCTTTTGAACCTAAATTTTTTTTCCTATAAAATACTTTGACAATTTGTGAGGTAAGAATCATGTTTTTTCTTACACTTTTCTTTATTAATTTATTATCCCATCATTTTTTAGTGTAAATTTGATAAACAAAGTAGATAAAAAAACTATCAAATAAAATAATTCATTATTTTTTTTCTCATGTGTCATAGCATCAGCCGGGAAGCGAACCCACTAACACGGGACAACTGCTTGTAAAGCGGCTGTCGCTGATCTCTCGACTACCAATGCTTGACTAAATTATTGTGTTGTATGTAAACTAGAACTAACTAATTACAGTTAAAATTAATTAAATGGCAAAGCAGATATTGTAACTAACCAAATAAATAAATGAAATTATTTAGTTTTTTTTAACTTTTACATTTTAAATCTTTAGCTGTATATAGTATAACATTACAAATATTCGTCAGACAAGTTTTATGCAATAAATAAAAAAAATTATAAAAAAGTTACCTAATGTTGGAAACAGTAGACTACTCAAATGAAGAGTGATGAATATATTAAAAATTTATAAGTTAAAACAAATATTTTCCCTCTGCCATTGATATTATATATATATAAAGTGAGATTAAAAAATGATTTATAAATAAGTTGTGATAGAATTTCTGAGTTTCAGTTAATATTAAAATAAAAATATTTTTTTCATTTTTTTAAAATATACCTTTTAGCCTACAAATATAAAGTTTTATATATTTTTAGATACTTTTTTAAAAATCTATTTAGATCCATGCTTTTAATAGCTATTAAAAATATTTTAACAGCTTTTTTGACTAATTTTTATAAGTCTTACCGATAAATATATATTTTTTACATAATCTTTTTTTTAATCTATTAATAATTACTTCTACAAATATGACATTTAACCTCTCTCAATAATTTATTAACGTTTTACTTTTTAATTTATATGCCCAAAACTACAAGTATAATTTTTCATTTTTGTGTTAATACATTTATTTTTTCTACTAATAATACTTCTTGACACTTTTAAAAGCTAGGACACATAATCTTAATTGAAAATTTTTCTGTCTAATCTATATTCAAAAAAATTTGATACTTAATGTAAATGGATGGTAAAATAAAAATCAATGTCCTTGAATCGTCACTAGAGTATTCTTTATTAAGTCTTTTTCATTTAAAATTCTGTAAAATAGTTCTAAAAACATTCTAGTGTTATATTTGATTTAAATTTCAATAGTTTACACTTCTGCCTCTTTTTTTCTCTCTCTCTATATATATAATTGCATGTTTGTGTTAGTATACGAATTGTAGTATAAAATAGAAATATATAAAATAGAAATTCATGTAACACTATAATAGTAGTCAAAACAACAAAATTTTACTAAAATTCTTATACAACCAACAAAGAGACCTTCTCAAATGAAATTCAACTACACATTCAGTATATTTATATATATATATAAAACAAAATAGTCTACCCATCATTTACTTCAAGGACCAACTTCCTTTAACATCTGAGGATGTCTTCATGAGATTGATGGCCTCAGATTCAAACCATTTTATCATTAAAATTTCTTTTATTCTTTTTTTCAAATCACTTTTTCATATAAAGTAATCTCTGTATTATCAAGTAATATTTTATGACCTACATTCAGTTCTTGAATATACAAAGCTGGGTTTCGATATCTATTTTTAACCATACTCTTATGAACTTTATAACTCTTTCATTAAGACTTAATTTACTCTGACCTATATACATTTTATGACAACTATGAGATATCTTATAATTTATCCCATGAATAGATGTGCAATCAACAATATGTTTTGAACAATTTAGTAATGAATTTAAATTCACACTTTTCTTCCATGCCACATTCATATCTGGAAGAAAGTCCTGAATTAAAATGCTAAATAGTTCAAAACAGTCCATTGATTACAAATCTATTCTTGGGGTAATTTATAAGATATCTTGTACTTAGCATAAAATTTATATAGGTCAAAGTAAATTAAGGGTTAATGAAAGAGTTAAGCTTCTTAAGAATAGAGTTTAAAATAGATATCTAAACTTAGCTTTGTATATTTGTGAACAGAATACAAGTCCTAAAATATTATTTGACAATATAGAAATTATCTTTTTATGAAAAAGTGAATGGAAAAGAAGAGTAAAAAAAAACTTTGATGATAAAAGGGTTTGAATCTGAGACCATCAATTTCATGAAGACATTCTTTGATATTAAAGAAAGTTGGTTGTTGAAGTGAATGATAGGAAGACAATTTTGTTTTGTATATAAGATGTGATATGTTGGACTATTTCCATCATTTCTGAGTGAATGTTGAATGTATCAAAAATTTTAAACTTTATTTTAACTTTCCAAATACATCAACTTGTTAGTAATAACACACAAATAGACAATACATGTTAGTAATTACACAATGTTTTGAGTAGTATTATTCTCCACTCTTCTTTAGGTTTTGCTGGCCTATATGCACAGTGACAATATTCGCTTAGAAGTTGAACACGCACCTTTAGATTCTTGAATATTGAATTTTAAGGCAAATGCTCTACCAACTGAGCTATTCTGTCAAAGGCAACATATAGTAGAAATTTGATATATTTATATATGAGGGTTGGTTCAAATCCTCCTGAGTCCTCCAATTTTTTTCCCATTATTATTATTATTTTTATTTTTTCCTAAGAACAGATTAATTAGAGGATTCCATACATTGTGTATTGCCACACTGGGTTGACTTATAGGATTATTTACCATTGTCATATGAGCAGCTTCCTTGAATTTTCTTCTATGCATTTTTTCCTCTTTATCCAAAATTTTTGTACTTTCTCACTTAAGCATATGGTCATTAGTACATACATGAGCTGCTATGGTAGACACATATGTTTTTTAATCATTAGTTTGTGCTCCTTCAATCGCTGTTTGACAGGGCAACAGGTCTCACCAATGTATTTTCTTCCACATTCACATGGTATCTCATAGATGCAGTTTTTGTTCTTCAGCATTTCCAGTTTAGGCTTAGTAGAAGTAAGCATTCCTCAAAGTGTGTTATGACTTTGGAAAGCAGTTCTAATATTATATTGACTGCAGATTTTCTTTAACTTGTCCACCATTCCTGGTATTTATGGATACACTACTGTACCAATAACTGTTTTTTCTTTTGGTATCTCTTTGTGTTGTCTATTGAAGGTTTTTCTGATGACTTCTGATGGATAACCATTCTTCACAAGCATTTTTTCTATGTGAATCTTTTCTTTTTCCAAATCACTGGTGATAGTACAATTCCTTGTTTAGTACTTCTTGTATGATTGGACGTATATGCCAAGTATTTTCCAGTGTGTATTGGTTTCCTATACACTGCTGTTTTACTTTGCCCTGAGGGAGTCTTGTCACAAGAACATCCAAAAATGCCAATTTTTGTTCTTTTTCTGATTCCATCATGAATTTAATTGTAGGAGATATGTTGTTAATATGCATCCAGAATGACTGTAATTTTACCTTACCATGTGGCCATACCACAAATGTATCATCAACATATCGAAGCCACACTTTAGGTGGACATGAGTAGTATTTATGGCTGTGGTCTCAAGTTTTTCCATGTAAATATTGCTGAGTAAGGGTGACAGAGATGATCTCATGGCCATTTCTTGATTTTGTTGGAATAATTCTGAGTTATATTGAAAGTATGTTGTTGTTACACAGAATGTTAATAATTCCATTATACTATCAATAGATAGAGCTGTTCTAGTTTGTAGATTATTATCATCACATAACCTTTTTCTTACAATAGACAATGCATCACATGGTACATTTGTAAACAGATTTTCCACATCAAAACTTACCAATATGTCAGTTCTTTTCATTTTCTTGTTCTTGACTAATTCTACAAAGTGCTTAGAATCCCTGACAAAAGACCATGTCCTATATGCCAATGGACTAAGAACTTCGAGAAGAAATCTTGACAAATTTTGACATGGTGAATTTCTGGAACTAACAATAGGTCTTAATGAAACATTGTCTTTATGGATTTTAGGCAGTCCATACAGGTGAGGAATCTTGCCTGAACTACAAAGTTAATTTTCTTTTTTCTGAAACACTTAAATACCTGCGATGCTTCCGGAGTAACACTTATAGTTTTATCTCTGTACTTGGAATTGGATTTTTTTATACTTTATTGTCAGCAGGAAGAATGATTATAGATGTATCCTGTTTGAGAGATTTAATAACTTTCCTCTCATCACACGAAATGTTTGACTTCTGCTTGTGCACTTGATGTCTTTCAAGGGTCCTTTTTACTTTCCAGTGTAACTCTTTCACTTCTTCTAGAGTCAAGTTTCGGGTCACCTCATCAGTGGTGGCCATTATATCCGATAGTGGGACAGTAGATGGTATAATGGTGAAATTCAAATCTTTTTTTAGAATTGATAATTGACAATCAGTAAGTTGTTTAGAACTAAGATTTTTCACTGATGATGAGGATAGACTAGTTGCAGTATTACTTTTGACTTGCCCATGTAGATTTACAAGCTTCTTCTTCTGAAGTTCTTTTATCCTCCCATGTAACTTACAATATGATCTGTTCACTGCTTGACAAATTATTGAGAAATCTTCATCTGTAACTTTGTTTCGTAGAAGCGATTCCACATTTCTAATAGATCACAATGTTTGATACTTGGTAAACCACTGAATCTTTATACTTTCTCTCAGTACGGCATCATTTGCTCTCTGTATATATATATGTTTAGTTGTATTTCACTGGAGAAGATCTATTTGTTAATAGATGAAACCATGGTTGTATAAGAATTTTAGTAAAATTTTATTGTTTTGGCTACTATTGTAATGTTATATGAGTTTCTATTTTATTTTTAATTATTAGTATAGCATTAGGCAGTATTTAATATTGTAATGCCTTAGCTTAGCTTATTTTAAATATAATATTATACCTTATGAATCAGACATCAAAATTATAGTGCATTGTTATATATAAAATTTTTTTGCATTTTTGAAATTATTATTACCAAAATTTTACTTTGCAAAATGATTTTACAAGTTAATATTTTATTTAAATATATACACTATAGTAGAAATTAATAAGGCATTATAAGTCATAAAATACATTAAGTGTGTATAAATGGTTTTTGTAGAACAAATAATTAATATTCATATTTATGTATAATTTTAGTTTATTATTTAGAATGCATGTGTGTGCATGCATGTTTATTTGTGTCTATTTTAATTTTAGAAGTACTATTTTAAAACTTTAATATGAATATTTTATTTAGTATTATTTTATTAAAAAATTGTTTATTATAATGATGAATAAATATGATTTCTATATTAATTTTTTTTTTATAAAACTGTGTAATTTTATTTTAAAAGTATTTATTTAATATTTTGAATTGTAAATAATTATGTAACATAAAATATTTTAATTGTAAAGGACGTTAATATTTGAAAACAACATTTTAGTATGGAATCTAGTGATTGTATGAATTATTAAACAATGAAAATCTGCCTCAAGATATGAGTGAAAAAAGGAGCTTTAGTGCATTGCTGTGGAAATGATATTCCATCTGATTATCTAAATATGGCATTGGAAAGAAAGTCTATATATATATAACTGATCTGTTTATATATACATTATTTCTTACATTTTTGTTTGATTCATATCATGCTTTAATTTCTATGCTTATATTTAAAATTATATTGTGACCCAGAATTGCACAACTCACATGCAAATCACCTGAGGATAATCCACATGTACATTCCACATTCTGACATCACAGAATGCCAACTTTTTTCTTACAGACCACTAAAATCAAGGAGAAATAAAAACTTAATTATTTTACTTAAGTTATTAATTGTAAATAAAGAGAAAAAACTGTCAAAAATAATGAGACAACACTATTTATTTGTGTATTTACAACACAAAATATACACTGGCATAACTTTAGTCAATTGATTCATAAATTAACTTAAGGTAAATAAACCTTTCCAAATTTTCTTTAGATTAATTTAATTTTAATTAAACACAGGTATAGTATATGATGGTGTAACGATTCAATATTTTAAACTGATTCCTATTTGATACTATTAATGTAGAATATTATTAATCTTAATTGTTTGAATAGATTTCAATCTGCATAAACCCTAACTGCTCTATACTATCATGCTAACTGATACAAGCTTATAAATTAAGGCTAATGTTAATACTTGACTGTTGTGATCAATTCCAGGCTATGATATTAGTATGCAATAAATAATAAAATAATTGTAAAATACAGGAAATTGCATCTGTACTACAATAGTATCTATATAAGAGCAAATACATGTAATAATTGTAAGCTTACAGTATGAATTAACTGCCTACTGTGTGTATAGCATACAGTGACCAGCAATGATATATGTATCACTATAACATGTATGAAGTAAAATGAATGGTGTGTGGTAGAAATTGATCATTTATCACACATCACTATTTAAATAAGGTAATGATTGTAAGGAATCAGTAGTCGCAAATGATGTTAGAATCATTTAATACTAATGATTTACATAAGAATAAGTTTCAGATGCAACCCATGACCTGAATTGATGTATTGACAGCTGTACATTGTTATCAGTCATAATAATTCAACAAGACTAGTTAGCTAAAACTGACATCTACTTAATAGAATCATAATCTATCATGTCTATGCAGGAGACTTGCCTCCCATTCACAATTTTAAAATTTTACTGATTTAGCATACTGCTATTACATAAATAAGATGGAAATAACTAATTAACATTGTAACATTTAATAGTATGGCAAGAGATTGCAATTATAAGCTAATTGTCTTATAGAATAATCATTACATACTTCTTGCTGACTAGATTATGGTGTAATAATAGAACAAACTTCCACATCTTACCATATTTGCTCATAAACAGATTAATTACATAACTATTGAAGCTGTCATATCTATACATGCATATATATATATTATAACAATCTGGAGAATAAAACTTAACATGATCTGCACTACAGGGTGCCATCTAGGCATTTGAACATAGAAAAATTTATAAAGTAGGCAGATACGTAAGTAAAAAAAAAAAATTTTTTTTTTTATAATAATAAATATATTTTGATATCCGGTCATTAGCCAAGTCACTAGCCCAGGGAGTAGCAGAGATTTAATAATATCATATCTTATCTAATTATATTTCAACATTAAAAATAAATAAAATAAGCCATTGCCAGTAATTAACATACAAAAATTTATTTACGCACATATATATATAAGATTTAACATTATTATTTTTATTTTAGATTTTTAATTTACATTTTAAATTTTATACTATTATTAGTTCACACAAATTTGTTTAAAAATGTTGAGTATAGATCGGTTACATAGATTCCATGGTCAAAAACATTTCAAAATAAACATAAACGATCAAAATACAAAATCATTGATACCGTCAATTGCAGAGGGAAATTTATAATTAACCCAATAGCATTCACCATAAGATGCTTGCATTAACACCAATAACTTAAAAGACATCCGAATAAATACATTTTAGATACTCACCATAAGGTATCAGTATTTACCGAATGTCTATATATATTTTGATCGAATATGAAAACCAAAAACATAATCAAACGGTAACGAACCCATGCAAGTGTCTATATCCAACTTAAATTTAATGCATCTTTATTTAGAGTGTCGAGTATGAATAGACTACATAGATTTGCATTTGAAAAGAAAATATTCAATCCTTGTTTAACCTTAGGCCAAAGGTTCGCAGTCAAACCAAACTTCAATCCATCTGATATATTGATGTGTTCAATGTAATACGAATACGGCAGCACAATTAGGTTAAGAGAAGAAACTGCTTCTCATTAGATAGGAATATTACATCTATCTAATGATGAGAGCAATAAAAAAAACTCCATAGGAAAGGAACTGCGGTCTCTGTCTTATAATTTCTCCATAGGCAAAACGAGTGTGTGTGGCATGTAATAGCGATTCTGCCGTAGTGAATCTCATACTACATCTACTGATTACACCAATATATCCAATCCATTGACCTAATTCAACTACGAAATGAATAACCTAAGATTACCCTCCCCTAATATAACTTTACAAATCTATATAGCCATTCACGCCCGACTTAAGTTTAATATTTATATAACTAGTTTAATAAAAAACAGAAATCATAATAAAACTTAAAGAACAAATAAATAAATAAATGGAAATGATTTTACAAAAGAAATACATTAAATAAAATTATAACTAATTAATAACTAACGTTGGTCAGATAGGATTCTATTTGTATTATTTAAATACGGAAAGTTTTTAATTTAATGTTCATTAATTATAAAGTTCTTACGGTTTTAAACAGTTCATCTTTATCTGTTGCTTGCCATTTGAACATGAATTACCATGCTGTCCTAAAAAGATTGGTTGAATTAGCCATTGTTTTTTATTTATTTATCCGGAGGTCTTTTAATTTAGTTGGTCCTTAATGTAGAAAAAAAACCGATGTCATTTCTCTTTTTTTTAACAAAACTGAAGGGATTGAAGAGTGCATCTTTTCAATCCCTTCTCCTTCAACTCCACACTAACACATATAGTCACATCGTAATAACTAAATCTCTTTTATTTTCAAACCTTTCCTTTTATAATAATTTTGTGGATTAACTCAACATTACGTCATGATGGTGAAAACCTTTTCGTTGAGGTCTGATTTCCCGATGGATTTCTTTCATTTGCTAAAAGTTTCTATTGTTTTCCTATCTGACTGATGCTTATACATTTAAATGCCCAAAGGCTAGTTTACTAATTAAAATAATCATTTCCATTTTACAAAAGATTAATTAATTTGTTTTCAAACTTAAACATATTTTTATCTCTAAATCTTTTCTGAAAATTTAGTTTTAAACTACTCTTTTTTTAATAAAGTTTTATTTTAATAATTATTTATCTGTGCGATTTTATATATATATGCGAGTTTAAGATGATTTTTTAATTTTCAGTTTTTAATTCTTAAAAAAGAAATTTTTATTGGCGAACTTTTTTTTATTTTTATGTTTACTAATAAAAAATAATGTAACATACGTATGTGCCCGTTACAATATATATATATATGCTTCATGTATATATTGTTACCCTTGGTTATAATACTAAGTCATTTAAAAAAACACATAAAAAAATTTATGGTATAAATATCAAATTTGGTAATGAAATTTAATTTTATTATGAATATGCATGAGTGAGGAAGAGGGGCTCAAGTCAGCAAAGAAAGAAAGTTTAACTTTCTAATTAAAAAAACCAACAGATTTTAATAGTATTTGTATATTAAATTCTAATGTTGAAGTTTATATTTTATTACTATCACTGTCCTTACAGTAAAGGTAATAGAAATATGTAATTATCATGGGGAGATTTGATAAAATCAAAGGTTTTCAGAATTTAAAGAAAATGTAATTGACATGATTTTAAGATTAGACTGTATCAGTATTACAGAGTGTCTTTTATTTTGAGAACATTTGTATGCCTTTGTTTTAATATATATATATATATTGTAACCGGACCCCCATACAACCCTTTTATTACGTCAGTTGTAACAATTTTCTGATGAGCATGCTGTAGGAAGGAACTATCAATTGACATTCCTAATGCAGATGTTAATGCCTCCTACAACAATATTTCCTGCTCATCAGAGGATGTAGTACCATAGAGACTGGAAACATCTAAATATTTCTATGTTTGGTTTCCCAAAAAGCGCCATTAGAGTTCCGTCTCACTACAACCTGACTGGCCTAGGTCTAGTTATGTCAGACGTAGCTCAGAAAGCATGAGATTCTCATGAACCAGTGCTATAACTGATGAGTGATGCAATAAAACAAAACAGAATTGGACAACTGGATAACCAATTTAATTTTTAGTAACAAAAAAAAAATTTATTAAATAACAATTAATTTGCAATTTCTAACGAAATTCATTTCTATCCACATGATAACACATTTTCATTTTACTTATGAAAGAGCTAGAAGCAGTTCTTTTTTTTTATCAATAGTTCATTTACAAGTTCATTTATGAGAGGACATTTGGAAACAGTCTAATTCAACAATAGTTCATTTTTGAATTCCTTTATGAGAAGAAGGTTGGAAATATTCTAATTCAACAATAGTTCATTTTGAATTCATTTATGAGAAGAAGCTTGGAAATATTCTAATTCAACAATAGTTCATTTTGAATTCATTTTTGAGAAGAAGCTTGGAAATATTCTAATTCAATAATAGTTCATTTTTGAATTCCTTTATGAGAAGAAGCTTGGAAATATTCTAATTCAACAATAGTTCATTTTGAATTCCTTTATGAGAAGAAGCTTGGAAATATTCTAATTCAACAATAGTTCATTTTTGAATTCCTTTATGAGAAGAAGCTTGGAAATATTCTAATTCAACAATAGTTCATTTTGAATTCCTTTATGAGAAGAAGCTTGGAAATATTCTAATTCAACAATAGTTCATTTTTGAATTCCTTTATGAGAAGAACTCTAGAAGCAGTCAAGTATTTATGGTTTATACAATAATTCATTTTGAATTCATTTATGTGAAGAAGCTTGGGAGCAGTCAAGCATTTATGGTTTATACAATAATTCATTTTGAATTCATTTATGTGAAGAAGCTTGGGAGCAGTCAAGCATTTATGGTTTATACAATAATTCATTTTAAATTCATTTATGTGAAGAAGCTTGGGAGCAGTCAAGCATTTATGATTTATACAGCATTTCATTATTTTATGAATTATTATTGATTGGTAAACATTTAAACTCAGCAATATTTAGTAATTGAAGCATTTCTAATTTAGTCAAATATAAAAGTATATTCATACACATAAGCTCTGTTTGGCTTGTGGAGCATTTATCATTTAGTAATTGAAGCATTTCTAATTTAGTCAAATATAAAAGTATATTCATACACATAAGCTCTGTTTGGCTTGTGGAGCATTTATCATTTAGTAATTGGAGCATTTCTAATTTAGTCAAATATAAAAGTATATTCATATACATAAGCTCTGTTTGGCTTGTGGAGCATTTATCATTTAGTAATTGGAGCATTTCTAATCCATATCAGATATAAAAATATATTCATACACATAAGCTCTGTTTGGCTTGTGGAGCATTTATCATTTAGTAATTGGAGCATTTCCAATTTAGTCAAATATAAAAGTATATTCATACACATAAGCTCTGTTTGGCTTGTGGAGCATTTATAATTTAGAAATTGGAGCATTTCTAATTTAGTCAAATATAAAAGTATATTCATACACATAAGCTCTGTTTGGCTTGTGGAGCATTTATCATTTAGTAATTGGAGCATTTCTAATTTAGTCAAATATAAAAGTATATTCATACACATAAGCTCTGTTTGGCTTGTGGAGCATTTATCATTTAGTAATTGGAGCATTTCTAATTTAGTCAAATATAAAAGTATATTCATACACATAAGCTCTGTTTGGCTTGTGGAGCATTTATCATTTAGTAATTGGAGCATTTCTAATGCATATAGTAAATACGTTCAAATATTTTTATAAATAAATTTGCGTATAACTATTTCATAACTTCATTTTATAATGTATGATAAACATGTTCTAATATTTTACAAAATAAATTCTACATAATTATTTCATAACTTCACTTTATAACGTATGATAAAGATGTTTTAATATTTTATAAAACAAATTCTATGTAATTATTTCATAACTTCACTTTATAACGTATGATAAAGATGTTTTAATATTTTATAAAACAAATTCTATGTAATTATTTTATAACTTCACTTTATAACGTATGATAAAGATGTTTTAATATTTTACAAAAATAATTTTTATGTAGATATTTAATGATATCAATTTATAATTTATGGTAAAGATGTCTAAACATTCTTATAACATAATTACCTTCCAGTTTTGCAGTCTAGTTTACTCAAAAGAAGGTGGGTTATTTCATTTATGGAAAGTCATGGCACAGCGTGGAGAGAGTGAAGCCGCTAATTTACTCCATTTTCATTATAATTCCTCTAGCAAAGCTTTCTTTTTCCATTTTCACGTTTTGTTAAAGCTATATTTTAATATGTCAAAAGAATTAAGTAATACACTTTTTTTTAAAACAAAAAATTTAATATGTTCTGCCTCTCTGTGTAAGACGAGAGAAAAAAAAAGTTCTTTTCTTCCGACGACGTGCCTGATTTGAATACTGCCTCAGTTTAACTCAAGTATCTTTTTTTTTCTTTTTAATGATTGGATAATTAATTTCTTTTTTTTTATTGAGACAGATAAAAAAAAAATAAGATGACATAACATTTTATTCAAATCCATCAATCACAAAATTAAAAATATGATTTTTTTTAACAAATCACAGCTTTATTGCATTCCCAATTAGACTGAATCACGCTAGATATTTTTGAATGGGGGGGGATCTTTTGAATATTTATATGAGGAACAGCATATCTGTTTCATTACCCCTCACCAAATTTTGGGATGAAATCGCCTGGAAGTACGATTTCATTCCATATATTATACACATTATTTGTCAGTACTGCCTGGTTTTAGATATGCTGATGAATGGGTAAGATGAGCTGGAAAAGTGAATACATGAACCATAGCCTCCAATGACGGGATAAATAGATGGCCAAGCACAAACTACCAGTACACACCACCCCATGATGTCACGAGAAAATATCTCATTTTTAAGCACTACCTCTCTTGTACCTAGAAGTATCATCCAACCAAGAATAGGAGCCAGAGAAAAAAAATCAATTTGGCACTCAGCCAACCCTGCTCAGCTTCGGTGAGTCTTAGGGGCTATCATTTGGCCTATCCATGAGACCAAGGCCTATACATGAGACCTATATATACGCACTGCTAGACTACTCTTGGAGCACAACATCCAGGTCTGGATAGTGCCGAGCATATACTTCGGAGCATCATAACACAATGCATCCAAGCAGCTCCGCTCAATCATCCACCATCTCAACATGAAAAACACAAGTTCATGCATCACTACACCACACGCACAAACTTTTCCCATCAGCTATCTCTATTTTATTCTGAATTATAACTGCAACCTGGTTTGGGGAGACTGAGGATCATGATCAGTTTTCCTATAGTCCTCTTTTATATTATGAGGTGACATACTTCTGGATCGTCTCCTTGTTGAAAATTTATCATGTTTAACATTACTGTGGTGTCTTGCTTCTTCACTTCTGTATTTTCTTTGGAGATCCTTGTTACTGTTTGATCTTCTAATTATACGCGTCCGATATGGACCATGAACACCATCTGTGAATTTTTTTCTGTTCCTCTTCCATGGTGGTACTTCATTTTTACATAAAAGTTTCCTTTTAAATGGTTCTTTTGCCATAGTAGATATTTTTTTGGTATTTGCAGAGGTTTCTTGTTGTTTAATTTCTTTCACACTGATAAATCCCGAGTTTTGAGATTCCTTTTTGGTGTCTTTTCCTGTGTAAACAACTATATTTTTAATAACTGTCTTTGTATATATTTTTCTTGTACTCAATTTTTGATTTGAGTTTATTAAGCTTTTGTTTATAATTTTTACATATGGCTGAGGACTAACACACTTTTCTTTCCATTTTATGGTTTCTTTCTCTATCTCCTTTACTATTTCATAGCATATATCAGACAATTTTTCTGAAACATTTTCTTCTATATTGGACAGTCCCTTTGTTATATTTTGATTATGTTCATTTTCACGTTTTTCATCTTCTTGAAGATCAGAAGATTTTAATTTTGCTTTATTAGATTCATTTTCATCCATTTGAAACTCTTTTACTGTATTTGATACAATTTCATTCTCAGCTTCTGTATATACTGTTTCTTTATTTTCAATTTTAGAGGTATATTCCACAATCAGAAGTTTTCCTGAAGGTAGACTAACAATTTCAAGATCACTCTTTGTAATTTCAATTTCTTCCTTTTTAATAATCTCAAATTTTGCTTCATCAGTAATAGGATATTCAATTTGTGATTTCTTTAAAATATCTTTGGTTGGGAATTCCAAAGTTTTCTCCTCATCCAATTTTTTAGACTGAATTATTTCCTTTATCAACTGGTTGAACTTTTCATTCTGATTTTCCACTGCTTCCATAATTCATTTTTCTATTCTTTGGTTTGCTTCTATTCTCTGTTTGATATCTTCTTCTCTTTGCTTATCTCTTTTTTGGTTATCTTCTTCTCTCTGTTTGATATCTTCTTCTCTTTGCTTATCTCTTTTTTTGTTATCTTCTTCTCTCTGTTTGATATCTTCTTCTCTTTGCTTATCTCTTTTTTGGTTATCTTCTTCTCTTTGTTTGTCTCTTTTCTGGTTATCTTCTTCTCTTTGTTTATCCTCTCTTTCTATTCGTTCTTTCACCATATCTAATAGCTGCCTTAACATGGCTATCTTTTCTGTTTCCTGAGTTTCTATGTTCACCATTTTTCCTTTGTTTTCTGACTTAGTAAGCTTCTCTCTCCATCCACACCATGACTTTACTCCATCTTCTTTGAAATGCCTGTTTCATTCTTTATGCCATTCATTTTTGTGTTGTTTTTCTTTTAAACTTTTATTTTTCCATCCTTCCTGAACAAATTACATCACTACATCATATGCACTGTTCATATCACAGAATCGTGATCTGCTTATGCCTATGAGTAGGCTAGCTAGATCGGACCTCACAGTAGGGTGGCAAATTAACCAGTCTATGAGTGGGCTAGCCAGATAAGGCCTCACAGTAAGGTGCCAAATGTAACCGACCTATGAGTAGGCTAGCCAGATAAGGCCTCACAGTAGGGTGGCAAATTAACCAGCCTATGAGTAGGTTAGCCAGATAAGGCCTCACAGTAGGGCGCCAAATGTAACCGGGCTATGAGTAGGCTAGCCAGATAAAAAAAACAATTTGTTAAATAACAATTAACTTGCAATTTATAACGAAATTCATTTCTATCCACATGATAACACATTTTCATTTTACTTATGAAAAAGCTAGAAGCAGTTCTTTTTTTTATCAATAGTTCATTTACAAGTTCATTTATGAGAGGACATTTGGAAACAGTCTAATTCAACAATAGTTCATTTTTGAATTCCTTTATGAGAAGAAGCTTGGAAATATTCTAATTCAACAATAGTTCATTTTGAATTCCTTTATGAGAAGAAGCTTGGAAATATTCTAATTCAACAATAGTTCATTTTGAATTCATTTTTGAGAAGAAGCTTGGAAATATTCTAATTCAATAATAGTTCATTTTTGAATTCCTTTATGAGAAGAAGCTTGGAAATATTCTAATTCAACAATAGTTCATTTTGAATTCCTTTATGAGAAGAAGCTTGGAAATATTCTAATTCAACAATAGTTCATTTTTGAATTCCTTTATGAGAAGAAGCTTGGAAATATTCTAATTCAACAATAGTTTATTTTGAATTCCTTTATGAGAAGAAGCTTGGAAATATTCTAATTCAACAATAGTTCATTTTTGAATTCCTTTATGAGAAGAACTCTAGAAGCAGTCAAGCATTTATGGTTTATACAATAATTCATTTTGAATTCATTTATGTGAAGAAGCTTGGGAGCAGTCAAGCATTTATGGTTTATACAATAATTCATTTTGAATTCATTTATGTGAAGAAGCTTGGGAGCAGTCAAGCATTTATGGTTTATACAATAATTCATTTTAAATTCATTTATGTGAAGAAGCTTGGGAGCAGTCAAGCATTTATGATTTATACAGCATTTCATTATTTTATGAATTATTATTGATTGGTAAACATTTAAACTCAGCAATATTTAGTAATTGAAGCATTTCTAATTTAGTCAAATATAAAAGTATATTCATACGCATAAGCTCTGTTTGGCTTGTGGAGCATTTATCATTTAGTAATTGAAGCATTTCTAATTTAGTCAAATATAAAAGTATATTCATACACATAAGCTCTGTTTGGCTTGTGGAGCATTTATCATTTAGTAATTGGAGCATTTCTAATTTAGTCAAATATAAAAGTATATTCATACACATAAGCTCTGTTTGGCTTGTGGAGCATTTATCATTTAGTAATTGGAGCATTTCTAATTTAGTCAAATATAAAAGTATATTCATACACATAAGCTCTGTTTGGCTTGTGGAGCATTTATCATTTAGTAATTGGAGCATTTCTAATTTAGTCAAATATAAAAGTATATTCATACACATAAGCTCTGTTTGGCTTGTGGAGCATTTATCATTTAGTAATTGGAGCATTTCTAATGCATATAGTAAATACGTTCAAATATTTTTATAAATAAATTTGCGTATAACTATTTCATAACTTCATTTTATAACGTATGATAAACATGTTCTAATATTTTACAAAATAAATTCTACGTAATTATTTCATAACTTCACTTTATAACGTATGATAAAGATGTTTTAATATTTTATAAAACAAATTCTATGTAATTATTTCATAACTTCACTTTATAATGTATGATAAAGATGTTTTAATATTTTATAAAACAAATTCTATGTAATTATTTCATAACTTCACTTTATAACGTATGATAAAGATGTTTTAATATTTTACAAAAATAATTTTTATGTAGATATTTAATGATATCAATTTATAATTTATGGTAAAGATGTCTAAACATTCTTATAACATAATTACCTTCCAGTTTTGCAGTCTAGTTTACTCAAAAGAAGGCGGGTTATTTCATTTATGGAAAGTCATGGCACAGCGTGGAGAGAGTGAAGCCGCTAATTTACTCCATTTTCATTATAATTCCTCTAGCAAAGCTTTCTTTTTCCATTTTCACATTTTGTTAAAGCTATATTTTAATATGTCAAAAGAATTAAGTAATACACTTTTTTTTAAAACAAAAAATTTAATATGTTCTGCCTCTCTGTGTAAGACGAGAGAAAAAAAAAGTTCTTTTCTTCCGACGACGTGCCTGATTTGAATACTGCCTCAGTTTAACTCAAGTATCTTTTTTTTTTCTTTTTAATGATTGGATAATTAATTTCTTTTTTTTTTATTGAGACAGATAAAAAAAAAATAAGATGACATAACATTTTATTCAAATCCATCAATCACAAAATTAAAAATATGATTTTTTTTTAACAAATCACAGCTTTATTGTGTTCCCAATTAGACTGAATCACTCTAGATATTTTTGAATGGGGGGGGATCTTTTGAATATTTATATGAGGAACAGCATATCTGTTTCAATATATATATATATATATCTGAGCAGTGAAGGTGAAGGAAAGTTTTTTTAAAGCTCTGTTATAGGTTAAGTCATGTGATGATTAGTGAGTAGAGTGTATCAGTTTCTTTTAATTATCTCTGGAGAGCATGATTATGGAGTTCCCGTGGCACTTATAGAATGATATACCACTAAAGTTTCTGCCTACATTTGACAATCAAAGTTACTGACATAACCTGCCATTGCCATCAAGAGGAAGCACTCCAGTATTGAATGCTACAGACCATTAGAAGCATCCGAGTGACTAGCCTGCCAATATCCAAAAGCACTATTCCATAAGCCCACTGAACTGTATGTGAAGTTTAGCATAAAGTTTTACTGTCTGTCAAAATCTTTCACAAAGTTCAGTTAAAATAGTGATTTTATTTTAACTTTTATAAAATCTCAATTTACCAGTAAACAGTTCTAGTATCTTTAGTATTTTGCTTTCTTTGCTTGGGTAACTTATTTATTAATCATTCTTTAAAATATGTTTTTTTATTGTATTATTTAAAATATGTTTTCTTATTGTATTATGACACATGCTTAATTAATTGGATATATTAAAAGGAATAGACTATTGTAATATACTCTATCCTTCCCAAATCTGCTAGACATATTGTTTAAGAATCAGATGAAGGAGGTAAATTTAGTAAATATATTTCAGTGATTAAATATTTTAATGTCATCTAAAAAGAAGTCCAGTAATTCTGTCAAAGCAAGACATTTAAATCAGTCCTCTCATTGATTCTAATTTGTTTTTTTATTTGTTATTTTAAACTTGGCTGTTTAAAAACTATTATTTCTAATATATAATCTGGCCATTAACATGATTACAGATGGTTTATAAACAATTTTCAATTTTAAAATTAAAAATTGAGTGTTATGAAGTTAAAAGTTAAAACTTTAGTCAATCATTGGTGGTCGAATGGTCAGCACAGCTCAAACAGTTGTCCCAGGTTAATGGGTTTGCTTCCCAGCTGATGCTATGACACGTGAAAAGAAAAGTTAAAACTTTATTTTGAAAGAGACAAATATATATGTATACTGTAGATATATTTTAATTCTATAAATTTTTAATATAATTTAATATATATATATATATATATATATATATATATATATATATATATATATATATATATATATTGTAATTGTGAGGCTATTGTATCAATGTTTTCTTATATATGTAAGACCTTGGGACAGATCTGCAATTAAGCAGGGAGTAATTTTCTTTACAAAAATTTTTTTTTTTAGAATGACTGCATAAGTCTTAATTGAGCCTATATAATAGATGTTTGCATATTGTAAACTTATGACATGACCGTTCACGTTTTATTTTATATATATATTTAATTAATTTTAAGACCAAATATTCCTTATTTGTATAAATTTAGTATTACTGGGTTGTCTAATTTCAAATTTATTTTATTTCATTCCTCCAGCAGATGCAAATTCCTGCTTTGGAGAAAATTAATTTGATGGGTAATCCATGCAAAGGCAGGGGTATTTCTTCTATTTCAAGCCCAGAGAGTTTTGTTCTTGTCTTATTACCACTGCAGTGAATTGTTCCTATCTGTTAATGAGATTTATTAAGGGTTATTGAAAGACACTCATTACTTCCTATCATGACTCATTTATTTCATGGAAATTTGGATATAACTTTGCAAAAGTGAGCATATTACCAGCATTGCCTTCTTATTGGATTTGTTGTTACTACTCAGTACCGTCTTTCTTATTTTTGTATATCGTAAAGCCTGATATTTCAGCATTGGTGGGTCATGATCATGAGAGCTATGTGATCATCTATTTTAACCACATTTACTAGAGTTAATTAACTTTCTCATTTACTGTGCTTCAGTTAACATCATGTATCTACTTGAGAGATATTTGCCACAAAGATCAGAAAATATATCATCTAAGGTCTCATATATATTATGCATTGACACTCTTGACATATACAATCACTACTTAATGTCATTTCCATTATCTCTGATGGGTCTAGTAACAAATTAAATGCTATTCATTTCTTTTGTTTTTATTTTATTTTGTTTTGACTTTATTATCAACAAAGGGTTTGCACTTATATATATATGTAAAATAAATAAAATGTCCATTAATTAAAAACAAAATTGTAATTATAATTGAAATAATAAATTTAATGGTTTACAAACTATTGCAAACAATCCTTAAATCCACAGAAGTATTTTTGGTTAATTTTTTGAACCTGCCTCAACTGCCATTAAATTTAAAAAAAAAACAACAAAAAAAAGTGGAAGCAAATGTCATCAATTCAAATCCCAGGAATCTCGTATTTTAATATTAGCAGCTTGTCGATTTATTAAATGCATTTTATTCCTGTTTATAAAAATTGCCTCTTTTATTTTTCTTTTACTATGGTTTCTCTCTTCTTGAAGAATTTTCACATTTTCAAAATAAAATTTAAATTTATATTTACATGTTTTTCATGATCAAAGAAAACTGAAGTTGACATTAAATCACCATTATTTTTATTTTTTACATGCTTATATAACAATTCATGCTCCTTCAATATCTTTTCAATACTGCACCTAGATTCACCTATATATGATGGCATACAATCACAAAAAATTTGATATATGACATTACTTTTCTGCTTTTGTTTTTTTTAAAATTTAATGACAGTTGAGGTAGGTTTAAGAGATTAACCAAAAGTACTTCTGCGGATTTAAGAAATGTTTGTAATAGTTTGTAAACTGTTAAATTTATTATTTAAATTATAATATATATGCATCATATTGGGTATCTTCTCTTTCCCACATGAAAAATCAAATAGTTATAATCTAGTTCTAAGAGAGTCTGTCTATCTCCATGATCCCTGGGCTAAATAAAAATGAAGTATCATGAGTCATTGGAATACCCTAGTGATGATTTTGCTATTGTCTGATCATTTTGACTGGTACATTATTCATTAACAGATTTTATTAAATGAAAACAATAATTAACTAAATGTGAGTTTAAAGTATATATATATATTTGATTGTCATCCTTCATATTCAGTTCTTAGGCATTGGGAGAGTTGATATTTTATCATAGCTATGATGGAACATTTTAAGTTGCAATTTATATTTGATTAGAAAGATCAGTGGTTTCCTATTGGTTTAATAGCAGGTTCTTCTAGTAGCACTAGACATCAGACTTTTGCTTATCTGAAATGAATTTATACTGGACACATGTTTGATTGGTTTCTTCTATTGTTGACAGCTTCTTTCTCAGAATTTGGTGATGGGTTTTTTAGTCAGCCCTCTGCCAGCTTGTGAGAGTCAGAAAGATAATGCTTTCTCTAATCCTACATAATAGATATGGCTGGAACTAGTAGTTTAATTATTCAATTTGCAAAATAACAGCCTATGATGAATACTAGAAGCAGGCAAAAATAATTTAAGCAGAATAATTGTAAGGATTTCAAAATCATAAAACAAATTAAATCTTAAGCACTTCAAAATTATAAGATACAATTTTTTTTTCTAGAATTCTTTTCAGCATTATTTATACAATTTGGAGTTATCTTATCAGTAAAATTTAGATTCATCTCTTATCCTTCAGATTCTTTGAATACTTGTCCATAGATAACTTCAATAATTTCACTGAGGTCTGAGTTTATTTTTCCTGCACCCTATTTGCAAGTTATTATTTTTTAATGGGAATAATAGCCTTTTCAATTAAATTATTTTAATTATTTATCTCCACATTCAATCTAGTAATCTTTTTTTTTTCTGAATAATCTAGTAATCTTTTACAAGTATTTTAATTACTTTTTCTAGAATGTCATTTGCATCTTTTAACACTTTTGCTTTTACACTGTTTTCAGCTAGAATTTAGAACCTATTATCTTTTTACATTTTAGAAATTTTTTTTCTATTTAACACAAAATAGCTTTATAATCAATTATACCATATACCTGTGCATTTATAATAGATAATTAATTTTTATTTATAAAAAAATTATTAAAACTTTTAAAATTAAATTTTGTTTGTAATTTTTAACATTCGTAACATTTGAACTTGAAGTATATATATATATACGTCTTGCATTGGTGGTCGAGAGGTCAGCGCGATTGCCTTGCACTTGCAGGCAGTTGCCCGGGTTGCGGGTTTGCGTCCCGGCTGATGCGATGACATTTAAAAAAAAGTATATATATACCTTTATATCTCCAAGTTTACCAAAAAAAAAAAAAAAATCAATTAAAAAAATGATTTTACTTGGTTAGTACAATACACATATTTAAAAATTAGTTATAGAAAAAAAAACAAAAACATAAGTTATAAAATTTTTAATCACTTGCTTTTGATTCTTTTATTTTTGGCATTTCTGGTTGATTACCATCCTTAACTATTTATATATATATAAGTAGACTTTATTAGTAATAAAATATTTACAAGAATTAGTATATATTTACATTAAGAGCTTTATTTATATATATATATTTGTAATTTTTTTTTTACATTGCTTAACTAATTGATCAATCTTACCTGGTAATTCTTTCACTCATTTCTACCTTCAGATTTGGTAGCGTTTTATTAAGCTGCTCTGACCCTTATCTACTTTGGCAATACAAAGCCTTTTTAAGAATTCTTACATAATTTTCTATAATCTCTGATCCAGCTCTATTTACATTAAGAGCTTTATATATATATTTGTAATTTTTTTTTTACATTGCTTAACTAATTGATCAATCTTACCTGGTAATTCTTTCACTCATTTCTACCTTCAGATTTGGTAGCGTTTTATTAAGCTGCTCTGACCCTTATCTACTTTGGCAATACAAAGCCTTTTTAAGAATTCTTACATAATTTTCTATAATCTCTGATCCAGCTCTATTTTTACTTTGTATAGTTTTGCTCATCCCTCTTTTTAACTTATTCATATTTCTTTTTATCTTCTGTTTCTGTGTGCTATATAACTTATTTTCTATATTCATTATTCTGCCCTTTATCTCATCATGGAAATCATTTCTCTCTATTTTCTACAGCCTCATTTAGCACTTTTAATCAATTCTGCAATATTTTTAGCTGTATTATTTTATTTCTGTCTGCTCTAATACTCTCTTTCTGGCCATCTATAGCTGTACCTTCAGTTTTTATCCATTCTCTCTTATCACCTACAACTAGATCATTTTTTGAGTCTTCTATACTATCCATCTCCTACTCTTTTTTAACTTCAATTATAGTTTCTTTAACCTCATTAACAATTTCTATTACTTCTTCTACTTCTATTATTTCAGCACTAACTACTTCTTTTACTATCTCTGCTTTTACAATCTGTAATCAACCCTCTTCTTTAACCTCATTAACATTCTCTTTTTTTCTTTTACTTCTCACTCAACTTCTTCAATATTTTCACTTAACTGTTTTTCCATTGTTTCTATTACATTGTTTCTGATCTGCCCTATACCTAAACTCTTGCTTCATTTCTTGCATATTTTCCTTTAGATCCTGCTTCATTTTTCAATCTTTTCCATTATATGAAATTGACACTTTTTATTTCTAGATTATTTTCATTGAACATTTCTATCATCAGCTTCATCAATGTTTGCATCTTTGTTAGCTTGTCAGTTTCCATACTGGAATGCAAATGAACACACAAAAATATACATTTTTCTAGTTTTTAAACATAGCTGATTCTTTATTCTTATTAAATATCTACCTCACTTTGTCTTACTTACAGCTGAACACATGCAAAATTTCCATAAAAGACTTTCTCTCACTGTTATATTTATGTCCTAATTTTAAATTTTCTAAAGCCCATTTTACAAATTTATATATATATAACATAGGTTATGTTTATTTTGTCACAGCCGAAACCAATTTTATAAAATAAAAATCATTTTTATTATGTATGGCATTAGTAGGTATATATACATTATTCTCATTATTGGCAATAACTAGTCACAAATAAACTTTTTATTTTATTTTCTAAATATACTTTTGCAATCAACAACATTTTACTTTTATTAATTTAAAACCAACTACTTCAAAAAATTCTCCTCCTTCTGCATATCAAATTTATTTTAACAAAACAAAAACATACTTATTCTATTTCAACTTTTTTTAATCATTAAAATCTATATGTCTCTCAGGAATATATGGTTAATTTATTGATAATACAATTATCTTACAAAAATGTACAATATATGTCAGGGATATGTGGTTCATACATTTGAGCCCCATGCCAAAAAAATACTGCAACTGTTAGAATTGCACAAAATCACATGCAAATCACCCAAGGGAAATTCACATGTGCATTCCACATTCTGACATCACAGAATATCAACTTTTTTTTTACAGCCCACTAAGGTCAGAGAAAAATAAAAAAACTTTTATTATTTTACCTAAGTTATTAATTTCAAATAAAAAGAACAGACTGCCAAAATCATAAAACAACATGTATTTACAACACAAAGCTTATACTCCCATAACTTTAGTTAATTGATTCATAAATTAACTTAAGGTAAATAAACCTTTCCAAATTTTATTAGATTAATTTAATTTTAATTATGCACAGATGTAATATATAGGAGTGAAAGTAAATGGAGATTATTTAAGTCATTTAAATTTTGCAGATGATGTAGTTGTTTTTGAAAATAATCCTTTAGAGTTGCAGGAAATGTTGCAGGAGTTATCAGATAAAAGTAGGACTAAAGATAGATGTTAAAAAGACTAAAGAAATGTTCAATGGATTTTCTTAAAATATGAAAATAAAAATTGATTATGATGAGTTAGAAGAAGTTAACAGCTACAAATACCTTGGTCAGATTATTAATACACATGGAAATATAATGTATGAAATTAATCATAGAATTAAACTTGGTTGGAGTGCTTTTGGTAGAAATAACTTGATACTAAAAGGAAATATGCCTGGGTGTTTGTAAAGGAAAGTTTTTAATAAATGTGTTTTACCAGTTCTTACTTATGGATCTGAGACTTGGACACTTAATGGAAGAGCAATACAGAGACTTCATTTCACTCAAAGAAGTATGGAGAGATGCATGTTGGGAGTAACAAGAAGAGATCAAAAATGCAATATATGGTAAGAGAACAAACAGGTGTGATTTACCTCATTGAAAAAATTAAAAGACTTAAGTGGAGTTGGGATGGACATATTGCTAGAAGAGATGATAGTAGCTGGACAATTGGAATCTTAAACTGGATTCCAAGAGATTGAAAAAGACCCATAAAAAGACCACATGTGAGATGGATGGAGGAAGTAAGAACATGTGCGGGGATGAAGTGGAGAAGAAAAGCTAATGATCAGAGAGGATGGATTGAACTTGGAGAGACCTTCATCCTGCAGTGGATTGATAATGGTTGATGATGATGATGACATATATATTGTTGTAAGAGATGATAATAGATGGACACTTGATGTTTTAAATTGGATCCTGAGGACTTAAAAAGATCTAGAAAGAGAGCATATATGACATGAATGGATTAAATAAGCTAGTAGTTTGCTGATGTGATCTGAAGATGAGAGGCTAAGGATTGAAGAAACTGAATTATACCTGGAAAGAACTTCGTTCTGCAGAGATCAATATTGGTTGAAAATGTTAATATATATATATGTAAAACAATAAAAAAAATTTTTTTTTAATAAAAGTATCATAGACATTTTTTGAGACGTAATTTTTTGTTTTATTATTATTATTCTTTTATTTAAACGAAGACATTTTTTTAAAGTACTGAATAATTGTTTTTCATCTTTATTTAGATATTGATTAAATAACTGAAAATGTTTTTTAGAACAACATTACTTAGAATAAAAAGATTGATTGTACTGAAATACCATACTTTTATTTATATATACAAAAATATACAATTCTCTTTAATGTTAATTTGTTCACTTTTTGTATTTTAAATAATCAATTTTTAATTCAATCATAAAAAGTGCAAATAGATAAAGAGAGATTTGCTATTTACAATATTTACCGTTAGTTGCATCAGCTAAATATTTTTAAAGCCAAACGTTTAAAATTCTTCTGTTCTTTTTCGAATAAAGGTATCAGAAAAAAACCAAAAAACAAATGATCTCCAAGATGTATTTCTGTTAAATTAGCTTCCTGATTTGGTTCAGATAATAAAACTTTCTCAAAAATCAACAAGTATACAGGTCTTACGCACCCTTAATGACAACTTATCATTTTAAAGATTAATAAACCAGTGACGTTCATAGCTATTTATTAGAATGAATAAACAAGAGAAAGTTAACTCTTTTTCATATATATATGTGTAATTAAAAAAACATCTTTAAAAATTGCCTGCTATATATTGATGTTCTTCAAAAAATTAATAAAACTATTTCTAGCCTAACAAACACTTATCAAAAACATTGATATATTTGTTAAGAGATGATAAATTATTATTAATGTTTGTTGCACATAATATAATATTTGTATAAATTACATTATTAAAAAATATGATAGATAAATATAAACTAGATTGAGTACATTTGAGTGGGTTTGATGATCTGGAACAATTGATGGGGATAATTCAATAGAAATTTGTGTGTATTTAAAAGCATGCATGGGTGAAAAAAAAATAAAAAGTTTAAATAATGCCATGTGTCCTTGAAATTATTATTATATTGATTTCTGATAGTTTAAAATTTATGTCTGGATTATATTAATGAAATAAAATCTATCTTGATAAATAACTATTAATAACAATTACATATCTAAAAAATGATAGTTTATCATTAAGGTTATAACAAGAACAGTACACTTGTATATTATGTTATAACTAGGTACTTTTATTTATATAAACTATTTGAAGATGGTGAAGAATTTGGATTAGGTCGTACAATGGTATATGCAACTCTCTGCAAGCCTTGATGATCAATGGATGCTAAAAGTTTGTGCATGAAGAGAGTTAATACTCTTTTAACAGCTTGTGTAAGCATAAGAAATGGTGAAAAGTGATGCTGTACTGTTATATAAAAAACATTGATTTATATATTGTAACTATATATTTAATCCTCTAAGGGTTAAATATAACTTATAATAATTACATTTTTTTTTCTTAAATAAAACTAATCTTGTCCGAAGGGAACTTAGTTATGATTAAATTGCATAGGTATTAGTTAAATGCTTTCAATTGTTAATAAAAACAGTTTATTAACTGTACTTTATTAATAATCATTTAAGAAATATTACTTAATTTATTGATAAATGTCTAGAATATCAATTTACTAGTTTAAACTAACGTCTAGAATATCAATTTACTAGTTTAAACTGAAGTAATTTTAAAATAGCTATATTAAATAAACTTCTATAGTTGTTTGCCAGTTATGGTTTATTAGATATATTAAAGTTTTATTTTGGTTTATTTAAAAGTAAAGTGCCTTTAAAAATAATATTTAATAAAGTCTTAATTATTTGGACAATATTTGAGTGAAAATAGTTTTGGATTTGATACATTTATTAGTTTAATTTATTTTATATAATTATTATATTTAAAAGTAGGTCATTATTTTCTGAAATATATGGGTGTGTATGATGTTTAAGTGCATGTGTATAAAGTAAGAATGGGAATTAATAAAAATATCAATTAATAAAAAAAGATAATACTTTATTACAACATTGAACAATGATGATTATAGTAATATTAAGAAAGAATTCTCATGTAAAATAAAGTTAATAAGTGTTTTAAATAAAGGATATTAAAAATTAAAAAAGTGTATTTTAAGATAAAGTATATTTTATTAAATTAAATATTTTTTCTGCTTAAAGATGATTATGTAACAAGTTTAGACATCATGTGATTTGAAAGTTTCTTTAATTAGAAGTGTCAAGGTCAAACTAATTAAAATCAGATTAATGTTAGTGCTAGATGTCCCACCTTCCATACTTTACATTGGAATGGGTAATAGTATATCATGTGACAAATAATGCAGCAAAATATGCACATGCACAGGTATATACAAAGTGAATTTAAAAAAAATGGTTGTGGTGTTAAAATTAAAAGAAGGAAAGAAAATTAATTAGTTTTCACTTTTTGTCATCTTTTTATTTTATAAGTTAATTTATCTGAATGATAGAGTGAAAAGCTAAAAGTTATCCATGCATTACTCTCATACAGTGTTTTAGATCATGCATTGAATGATAGTAAAAAAAAATGCCAATTTTATACTATTTCAAAGAATTGATAAAAACATTGTAACTGAAAATTACTGGAAGCCAATAAAAGATCAATAGATGAGTATTAATTTTTATCTTATAAACATTGTTACTTAATTCAAACTTTTTGGTTATTACTTAGTAAATCTAACATTTATTATATATATATTGGAACTGACATTAATTCTAGCAAACAATTAATTTATTTATCATGAATTCAATAATTTTATCTTTAAAACAAATAAATTATATTGAATATCATTCATAAAAGACTTAAAATTTTTTTTTGTTATGAATAAAAATTTCAAAGTTGTATATATATATATATTTTATTTTAAACTGAAAGAAAAATAAAAGATGAATTATTTTCAAGTTTCAACCAGCTTTAAAAATAATAAATAATGTAATATATTCAAAATACTTTTTATAAATTTAATGGTGGAAAAATTTATTAAAATTAATTTTTCCAAAACCCTTGAAAAGAACCTTATTGATATTTTTTATCTTTTAGCCAATGCCATAAAATGATACTATTATTATTTATATTATAATTGATTAATCAGAATTTGTCTACTAGTTGATTTCTGGTTTATTTTACCACTCAACTAAAGATGAGGACAATTGAAAATCCTTGTTTGGCCTAAAAATCAATAAATAATAATCAAACTTATGATGGAATCATTTATTAATTGTTAAAATCTGCTCCTGGTTTTTGCTAATAAATTATTTAGTTAATTGTATGGTAACCATGGACAATATTTAAGACATTCCTAATTTGAATTGTAATATGTGTATGTGTGTTTTTTTGGCCACCATAATAAAAGATATTTTAGATAAGAAGACAACCAAATGGATTATTTCTTTAAAAAAAGATTAATTCTCATTATGGAAAGAAGTTTAATTCTTTCATTAATGGGCAAAATAGTGATAGAGGATATAAATGTGTTTCATATGTACAGAAAATTTATTCTTTGTAATATATACTTGTAATTTTATATTTTATGTTTTTATTATTAATATATTTTTAATGGTATTATGGGAATATTTATAATTGTATTTGCTGCCCAAAAATTTGGTAAGAAACAAAATAGGTGAAAGTTTCTTTTTTTTTTTGTTAAATGAAATATATCCAAGCAAATATTTTATTTTAATAATTATTAAGAGTTCTCTGGACTAATATTTGACATGACATAATGGATTATTATACTGGGATAAAACAACATTTATATTTGCTATGTGTGAACATGTAGAATGTCTGAGAATTAGGATATGAAATTTTAAATAGTTTTGTTATACCATTATATCTTGTGAGTTCACATACATTAATGAATGTGATAAATGGTTTATTATACATATGAGAGTGTGTGCAAGTTACTATTTATGTATTATTATTATTATTATTGCTATTATTATATTTATGCCTTGATAAATTGGTTATTGTCATGCTGTTTGACATCAGCTGCTAATTCAGCAATTGGTGTTGATATTTTTTTGTTATAGCATAATGATCAGACCCTCCATGAAAAAAAGATTGTAGCTTATTAATCTTTCAGCACTGTCTTAACATAGATACTGGGAACCTATTTGTATATTGTTTATTATATTTTCCCTCTTGCTATTGTATATGTTCAACCCCTCAATGAAAGAGAGATTGTGGCTTATTAATCTTTTAGCACTGCTTGCACATAGATACTGGGTGCCTATTCATATATTGTTTATTATTCACATTGCCTAAATTGCAATATTTAAATATGTTATTGAGTGACTTAAAAGTGTTTTAAGGCATATTTATTTTAAAGTCATTCACTAGCTACTGCAATTTAATGTTAAAGCAGTTCTTGAAGTGTGATATGAATATTATATCTATTTCATCATCTCTTTTAAATATTAATAGTATTGAAATGATATACTTGTAATTTTTACAATATGCTATTTTTGTAATGTAAGAAGAAATGCTTTCTCACACTGATTTTGAGATGTAGTTGGAATCATATTAGTGGCCTAATGTGGGCACATATAGTTGTTGTTTTACCTTTAGTACAATATAGTTGAAAAAGTGTGTTAAATAAAAAGGATGAGCTTAATAAATAATGCAAAGATTATTATTATAATTTGGTAACAATATTTAAAGGAGATATTTATTGTAAAATTGTGTAAATACTGTTATCTTAATCTATTAAATTAAAATAAATAATTTTTTTTATGTATTAAACTTGATATTTATTTATATTGTGACTAAATATTTTTGTTATTATTAAAATACATTTCCGTTTTCATTGCCATTATTATTGCTTTCATTAACCAGAAAATCTCATAATAATAAAATTTTATTATTCATTGTTTTAAAAAGTGTACATTTCAATGGTCACATATTAATAATTACTTGATTTACTTATTCATTTCAGCTGCATTGTGATAAGACATAATGCTTCATTAAAGGCCCTTTCTACCTCTTATATTGCTTCATTTCTATGAAATTATTATAAATTAGTTTTTTGTAAGATTATAGATTTAGACATACTTATGTGCCAGATAAATAAACTATTTATACATTAAAAAAATTTAAAATGCTTTAAAGAATGTTTTGTATGATAATTATTGGTCATTTAAATATTGATATACTCAGTTTTAGGTATTTGCTTTTCATATTTGATTGAAACACAAGATCTCAAGAATAAAGTTATGAAGATGATATAAAATCTTTTGTTCACAACTTAAATAAATATTGCATATAAGAAACTTTATATTGTAAAATGGGATGATTATCAACTTAAGAAAGGGAATTATGATGATAGATTTTTTTAAGTAAAAAGAGAAATTTGGATATTGAGATACGGTATAGACTCCAAGATGCTAGTGCTACATCTAATAAGTTAAAAACTAGGATCTTTTATCATAGCAATGTAACTATTACAATCAAATTGATTATATATAAGAAAGTGATAACACATTATATATTATAAAAATTTATTTAAGGATATTTTGTAAGATTCTAAAATTACAATAAGACTAAGTCATATATTATTCAGATGCTGATATGTGGTTATAATATTTACTATTGTAAAAATGAATTTTGTTACAGTAGTATCTATGAACAATTATATATTTGCCAAGGAATTTGTATGTGGTTGTCTTAAAAAAAAGAAATCCTGTTTTTATCTCTAAAACACTTTAAGTCAATGTATTATCATCTGTTTTTATTGGAAAAATAAGTCGTAGGACAACATTTATTGGAAAACTGCAATTATATAAGATATAAACTATTTCATAAGTAAATTCACTGCAGAACTTCAAAAACAGCATCTACAAGATATTTAATAAGAAGACTAATTTGGATAGGTTTGTATAGTCATCATAAAACTTATTTTAATATTTTATGATTTGTTTTCTTCTGTAGTTATAATGACAATCTTCAATTAAAAGTGACTTCTTGTTGTGAATGGTGATGAAACAAATAGGAGTTGTATGGATATTTGTCAATATAACTTGTTTTCTATCTAGGTAGATCAATTCTATTTTTATTGAATCTGGAAAAAAATAAAAAAATTCTTCTATTGGTTGAAAAATTTCTGAATGGGGTTTGGAGAAAGATGTTATAAAGGAGATGTTGGCTAATTTAAGTATATATTTGGGACTAAGTTTGGAATTTTTTAAATAATTATTTTACATGTTTAGGAGTTAGTTTTTATAAACTTTCAATGGAGAACTATATGTTTGTGTAGCTATCCACTAATGAAAGAAAAAAAAAATCATTTTATTGGTAAATTGACTCTCATTAGCTACATGCAGGAAATTATCAATTTTTAAATGCACCAATTTCATATTATTTTTTAAATTAAAGAGATATTTATCTTAGTAACATCCTAAATATCTCTTTTTTCTTTTTATAAAAAATCAAATGTTTGCCTCACATAGTCTAAATTATATACCACTTTTTGGGGGTTTATTTATCTCTTATTGCATGTATATTAAATAAGTAATTTTAATTCTTCATTTTTTGTTATCTATGTTTGTTTTTTTACTTTTCAATATAAATGTTATAATACCTTTTGCAAATAATTCTTAGAATAATAAAAATCAAATTTATTTTTTTATAATAAATGATTGTAATTTTTCTAAAAGAATGCATCCAATTCAATTATTAGGTCTTTGAAAATTTTGTATGATATTGCTTTATTTATGTGGTATTGTTCCATAAAGTTTTCATATACATCTTTTAGCACTGGAAAACTTAAAATGATTACAGATTATAAATTGAATAAAATGTTGATTAATGGCAATTTTCTTCAAATGTTAAATATTCTAATTATCAGTTTATTCATTTTATATAATCATTTAAGCAGTGAAAGAAAATTCAATACTTCGATTTTTTAAAAGCATTAGCAAAATTGTTTACAAATCCATAATGAAGGGAAAGACTTCTAATGTATTTTAGGAGCATTAGGAAGAAATCAAGCTACTAATAATAACAATGACAAATATGCAGATGAAAAACTCAGGATATTTCTTTTTATTTGAATTACTTCATTTAAATGCCTATTTGGATGATATTATATGATATTTTTCTAATGAGCAGAGTAATTTTATTGCATGTAACGTTTATGTCACAAAATTTCATGTTATCATTGCAGATTAAGGATACAAATGACCCTTTAATTAATATTTTATTGTTTTTGGTTTAATTTTTTTTTTCATTTGTCATATTTTCTTCAATTTCTTTTTTTCCTATATTATATTTCAAGAACAATTTCAAAAATTCAAATTGAGAATTAATATAATGTCCATATAACTCTAAAAATAAAAATATAAAAATACAGCGTAACAGTAATAAAAGTTTTATTTTATCTTGAGGGGGGAGGGGATCTGAGAATTGAAATTGTATAACAGTTTTATATGTAATATTACTGATGAATCCCAAAGAAAAAAATAAAGTTAACCAAACAATATTATGTAGTGAATATATTTGTGAATTATATATTCAATAGCAATATCTACATTTTTTTCATATTTTGGTTACTATGTGGAAGTATTGAACTTTTTGTAAACAAAATATCAGTTTTTTTAAATTCCAATGGAATGTAAATGTCCTGCTTGGTTTAATACAGTAGTAGAGTGTCAAGCTCTGAAGTGTATGATAACTGGATTCATTCTAGTTCAAATACTTCCAGTATTCAAACTTCTTCAGAACTCCCAAGCAATAAAGCCATTCCATTATATTTATTCAATAAGTTTGCTTAACTATACAATGGTCATGAAGCCACCAGAAGTTCATGGACAGATTCACCCTGAATCATACATGTCTATGACTCACAAGTTTGCTGGATTAACATCATTTCTTGTCAGAAATTACTATTTGTGCATGTTTGAGGCAGACAGAAGGTCTAACTTAATTAATTATACTAACAACTTAATCAAATCAGGATACAGGCACAATATAGTATATAGCAAAATTAGACATTTTGTAAATAATATTGGAAAACACAGAGATGAAGACAACAAGCCTTGGATATTGTTGCCCTAGGTGCACTCTTTGCTTGAAATGTTTTATAAGACTTTCTCTAAGGAATTTTGTTTGAGTTTTCATACACCCATCTCAACTAATAGGATTATTAACAACACTAAAGACACTATAGCTTCTGATCAGACCCCACAGGCTGTGTACAGAGTGGAATGCCCTCATAATGGATGCAAAGCATCATACTATGGTGAAACAAGAGCTACCATAGCTACTAGGATATCACAACACAAGTATAAATACAATAAGGCACATACAGATCCAGAATGCACTTCAATTTTTTGCACAACATCAAAAAGTGTCAGGACATGTGTTTGAACCCACATCTGCAAAGTTAGTTTGTACTGAGAAGCATAATATTAGGTGAAAGGTAAAAGAAGCTTACTTTATAGCAGAGGACTCCTTTGCCATTAATCGTAAGGATGCTTGTTTTGCTATATCTAAAAGATGGTCTTAGTTACTCATTTGCATAGAATTCGCATATGGTATTTATTTATATAATGATTTCAAAGAAAGAATCATAACTGGATATGAATATGAGAAGTACATCTTTTTGAAAGCGCTCAGCCATTTAATTTAGTTTTCTATTTGTTGATAGCTTTACCTTGGAAGTGTGATAGCACGATTTAATATTATCAATAAGTTATTACTTTTTTACAAACTATTATTTAATTTTTATTAGTGCTCTTTCTTGAGATTTATATATAGATGTATTAGGGGAGTGTAGGTGAATTATGTATAAATAAAAAAAAAAAATTGAAAATTGTGGTATTAATTTAGTTCATGATTAGCTTTGCTTATTATGATTTATATAATTCTTTTAAATGTTTCTTAGTTATAAAGTAATGAAGAATTAATATATTACTTACCATATAATTGTCTAAATCAGTGGTCTTCAACCTTTTTTCACCTGTGGACCGGTAAAAATAAGAATAAGGTTCCGCGGACAAGCAAAAATAAGGATAAGATTTCGCAGACCGGCAGAAGTCTATAGAATAATTTTCTTAAAGATAAGCATAATTGTTATAACTGATCAAAACAACAATGTTAAATATATAAGATAAAGTTTTATATATATATGGAGTTTATATAATAAAAAACTTTTTTTTTACTTTTTTTAGAAAAGTAATAAAAAATTTAATTCTACCCCCCCCCCCATAAACATCTGTGATAACTAGAAAAACAAATTAATTTATGAATGATTGATTAGATTTTGTTTTCATTCTGTTTTCTTTTTTTTTTTAATGGGGTAAAAATGAGATGAAAAAATAAATAAAAATTGGCTATATTAATTAAAAGTTTAAACTCTTTTTATTTATTATTACAAACTTTTTACTGCCCGTCTAGCACGCGGACCTGCAGAAAAGTTCCGCGGCCCGGTGCTGGGCCGCGGACCAAGGGTTGAAGAACACTAGTCTAAATCATAGATCGATTTTCGTCTCAATATGTCAGCACCTGATACATTTTTTTATCAATGTTTTTAAATATTAAATTGCTTAGGAGAAAAAAACGTTCACTTATTTTTTTTTAAATTGACACCTACTTATAAAAAGGCAATTTATTTGGAGTTTGTTATAAAATAAAAAATAAAAATAAATAGACACTGGCTAGAATTCAAATTAATATAGAAATAAATAACCAAGCAGATTACAAGTTAGCCAGTTTGACTACACTGGTATAAGTAGTTGTAGAGCATTTTTTTTAATTGATATTAATTATCATGTTTTTTAAATATAGTTTATTTATATTCAGCTCAGATTTTAATTTTTTTTATTTTCATAAGTTTTAAATTAATGTTAATAGTTTGTAAATAAATTATAAGTACATTTTACATTCATTATTTTGGAAACAGTTTCTATTAACTCTGCATTTGTTTTAAATAATCACTGGGGATGACTATTAAAATGAAATTAGTGTTTCTTTAATTTAATTTTTTTAAAAAAAGATTATTACAGATTATTTTATCTTTTTGGTTTATTCTTGACTTGAATAACATTTACATTTGTAAAGAAACTATACTAAGAGATCTCATGCTTTTATTAAATTTTCTTTTGATTTTAATTCTATGGAGGTCACAGCCAAAAGAATTGTAGCAAAGATAATGTATATCCTAGAGATATATTCATTATTTATATGTGCTGAAATGCAAAAAAAAATCATGCTTTTATTATATATATGTAAGAAAGTACATGCATTGTTAGTTATTTTTAGTTACAATCTAGATATCTTTAACTTTAAGTTAATCAGAACCTTAAACAGTTGGCTTTGCACAACATTTGTAATAATCATCACAAACAACATCACAACTATTGCACCATTTATTGACATTGAAGTTTGTAGTTTTTTTAGATAAATTTATTATCGAATACCACATAGCTTTAAAAACAATTGTTATATTTAAATGGACATGTAAAATATTATGGCTTAAATTAAGTCACTCACAAACATGCCACATGTCATGATCTCTAATCTATGCACTGAATATATGTGTCAGAATTAAAAAAAGTTTGTTTGTATCTTTTAAAGCAGCTAAAACCTCTGCAGAATTATTTCCATTAACTTATAATTTACTTATACAGCATCTAATAGAAAAATTAATTCATAATCTAACTAATCTTATTTCAGATTCATATACTTTGAACACTCTAATTCACCTCTCATTCATATGAGACAAAGATAATTGTGGGAAGTAAAGATTCTTTAGCAACATTATTACCTTGATGTCATGAAAATTAGCAAAACCATAGGTAAAAATCTTTTCTTTGGGAAAACACAATTGTCTTATTTATGAAAATGACAAGAGAGTATTTGAAAAAGAATGTTGCATGGGTTTTAAACTGGCTGTATTAAGTTTTGGCAACTTTCAGAATTTTTATAATTTAAACATAATACAATAATTTATTATAGATTTATAATCGAATTTTTTTTTATATTTGTAATTAATTTAATTTAATGTTGTTTAGTGTAGTAATAGAATTAAAGTTACTGGATAAATTTTCAATGGAGTAATATAAAAAATCTGTTTATTCGACTAAATGAAACTGTTGGGTCGCTATTTGGATGCTTAATATCATTTCAATACAATTACATTTGTTATTACTTTTTTCATCCATGTATGTATTTAACTAAAGCAATATTATAGAAAATATATTCTTGATTTTTTTCTCTATCTATTTCAAATACAAATATCCATTATTTAACAACATATTTGATCAATTGTAGTATTTTAAATTTATAACTTTAAAATTATTGTCTCAGCAGTTATTTTCTTGTTGAGTAAACTCTGTAGTTTAACTTTGAACAGATTAAAGAAATATCTTTAATGCTATTGTCAAATTTACTTCAATAAAGAAAAGAGGATTCAGAAATGATATAATATTATCAAATTATATTATTTAATATATAAAAAATGAAAAACACAAGTTGTTCCACATTTAAAAAATATATAAAATGTAGAAAAGTAGAAAGGTAATGATAAAGTGAAGATAACCAATCCATAGAAGTTTGACACCTCCTTTGACTACACTGAAAATTGTATTGTATAATAGTTTTTTATTTTTATAATTAGTACATTGATACTGATCTGAATAGTTCAGATTATTCTGAAACATTTACTTTCTAACTTATCTGACCAGCTCATATTATTTTAAATTTTATCTTTTCATTCATAATAGTTACCACTATTTTGTTAGTAACTAGATTGGCTATCAGATATCTGTATAAATATAATATGCCTGTTTGTAGCCAGAAATGAATTCAAAATTTTATTTAGTCTAAATTTTAAATCTGGATTGTGAGCATAGGAAGTTAATGCACTAATTACTATGCCAAGAGATGTTTAGATTAATTATTAGTTAGAAGGGAAAATTAAAATATAATGTGCTCAAACATTCATTTGCTATTATTTGGAAAATCTAATGAGTATTATCTTCTCCTTCACTAATCTGTCATGAGAGATTGTTGGAAAGACACTCATTAGGAAGGATTTGAAGAACATTTTACTTTGTTCTTATATATATATATATATATATATATATATATATAGATACAAACTCTACCATTTCAATATATATATATATATATATATATATTGAAATGGTAGAGTTTGATCTCTTCTGTTTCACCTTCAGTTTTGATTACCAACCCTATTAGTGCTAAGTTCACACCCATTAAAATAATTAAAATAGATATATAAGAGTATTATCATGGCTATGTGCATGGAATTATATATGTACATATAGATAGACACTGTGAATACATATTATATTAAATATTACAGTGGATACATTTTGTTTGCTATTAAAAAATGTTTATATTATAGATTTAATATTATAAAGTCAATTTATTAATTTGCATTATTATAAATTCTATGTAGATGTATAATCCATTTTATGTAGTGATACATATATAGGATGCCATGATTCAGTTTTGTTAAAAGTTTTTAGTCATTATTAATTAAAAGTGAAATAGGTGTAAAGAAATTTGCATTAAACGATTGCACCTGTGGTAAAATCAATTAAATTTTTTTGTAATTGCTGTACTCTAATTTATTTACAACAAAATGGTTATACAGTAAAATCACTGATCTGGCCCTATTGGAATTCCTGGGGGTAATTTTTGATGCTTTGAAAATTTAAACAAAAGTTTTCTGGGATTTTAATGTAAATTCTAAAACTAATGAGTTTTCAGTCAAAATAAATTCTCCACAAGTAAGTTCTTGGGACTAATACATATTTTGAGCTTGTAAAACAGACACCAATATTTGTAAGAGTGATTGCTATTATACTTCATGTAACTCTTAACGTCTTCTAAAGAAGACAAAGTTTTGTTTCTCCATGGGAGAATGGCTGGGTTTACTACCATCTGAGGCACCTAACCATTGGAGCACTGAAGAAATGAAATTCTCCAGCAACAGCCTACCTCCAGAAAAAGAAAAAGACACTTTTCACATGCCCAAGAAAGATTATAACCATGCCTGAAATCCAAGTGACTGCATATCCATCTGAATGAAGAAATGGTAATATAAATCCAAAATTGCAGAGCTCTCTATCAATTACTATTTTAATTTTCAAAACTCTAAATCTAAAAAGGTAGCTAAATCTAATTAAACATAACACTTGAATGTTCAAATTAATTTTAACTTTAAAATGTCTAAACTAAGTAATCTTTTAATTCTGTAACTTGACTAACTACCTTTGTAATTCTATTTTATTTATAGCCAATTAATGTTTTACATAATTCTCTTTAACTATCACTGCAGTTGTGCCTATACTTTTCTTTGATTTATTTAAAACATTTTATATATTTATTATATGCCAATGCTTCAAAACAGTGAGCCTTTAAATGTACTAAATTTTATAGAAGTTATAATTAAAATTATCTTCATATAATCATTTCTTAATGTCACCATTTATGCACACAGTTTCAAAATCCTATATTCGTAGTAATAATAAATCACTCTGCACTTGTTAGTACTGTTAAATATTTGCTTAACATATAAATGAATAATGTGGTTTGCTTATAAATTTGAGTTATGATTTTAATTAATCTTAATAAGTAATGGATTAGCCTGAGGGATGATTAAAATATATATTTATTTGTTAATCTATTTAGTAAACTCTTTCAAATATACTTTTTCTTTCTTAAATAATTCTAGCACGTGTGCATGTGCAGTGCAACTGTTCCCAAAAGCTATTAATATAAAATAGATAATTAAAAACAATCGAGCTGAGTGCTATCAAAGGATCTTGCCTTCATAATCATAGCTTGCTACTACATTTAATGATATGCAAATATGCTAATTCCATAGCTTTTGGAAACAGTTGCGCCGCACATGCACACATGGTAGAATATATATATTTCCCAAAAGTAAAAAATTATTTGACTTAATCTTCTTAAATAATTATTAATTTAATGTGTAGATTGAAACATGTTAGAAAGATTGATAATAGAATTATTCCCTTAAGTAGGTTAGATATATAACACTAGTTAAAAATTGACTTCTATTAGCTGAATCAATAAAGCTATTGTTTGAGCACACATAATTTTAAATATGTTATAACTGTATTGCTTGGTGGATTAGATTTTTATTAAATACAAATAAATAATTAATGTTTTGCTACATCATTAAAAAATGGGACTTTGGTAAGGTCATCCCTTTCTTTTCTTTTGGGGATGTGCATCAATAAGTCCTGCAGTTTAATGCCAGGCAAGAATGAAAGCCACCCACTCTCACTCTCTAAATGTTTGCATCATAAGTAGCAGAATGCTCATTCCCAGGGTACCAGCATTGGTTGGAAGAACCCATGAACAGAATAATCTATCTGCAGAGTGACTTTATTATTAATATTTGCCAGTGCCATAGCACATGTTGGTGATCTAGAGCAGCCAATTCCACATCCTCTTGAATTAATATTCAGCATTAGTCTGAAACCATTTCTTCATTCCTAGGTTCGATCTACCTCAGCAAGCTGATTTATATATTCATACTTTACACATAAATATATCTCTAATATAATGTTATAATGAATAGTCTACCGAGAGCTAGTATAGTTATTTATGAAAGAGCAACCACAACCTTAAAGATAGAATTTGGCATTTCATTATAGGCATGACTTAAGTGATCATTTATGTACTCACACACATGTTAATTAATATGTAAGATGAGTGTAATATGATGATTTTCTCATCTATTGTAAGGCTTGTGTGCATTTATAACACCTTAAATTATGTTTGTTGTTGTTATTTATTATATTAATCAATCAATAAATATATATTTAAATTACTTTGGTTTCATATGATTTCTTATTGTCTAATTTCAAACCAATTCAATCCTAGTTATTTATATAATATGGATGAATGATCTATGCATTAATGATAAATCATGAATGTTACCTCCAACACTACACCATTAGTTTATTATAATTTAGTTATTTTATGTGTAGTAAATCTCTGAGTCTCATGTTTCTCCCTGCCCTATGTTGGCCACAAAGAAGTGGAAACTGAGTGTAACCTCAGGTATGTCATTTGTAGGGTATTGGGTTCATGGAGTACTGGTAAGTGAGTTGAAGTCTGGTCGGATTTGGAACTTCACTATCCCCCTCTGGTCAGCTTTGGTAACTGCCTGGATTCTGGATTCTGTTACACAAATGTCCAAAACTTGACCACTACAATATATATAAAAAACACAAATACTTCTCTACAATCACTTTTAACACCAGGATGGATTTTCATAAAAAATATGGCCTAATGACTGTAGACAAATAATTGTATTTTGTTTTTTATTTATTTATATATTTCTTGTAGTTAGTTTATATATTTATTACTACATATCATTTAATTCTTCTACTCATCGAGATGAAAATTTAAATGCATATTGTAATTAATCACTGATTACTAAAACTTATAGTAAATGACGTTAATATGAAAAACAGCTCTTATTTTATCATACATTATACAGCAGAATGCACATGTAATATATATATATGAAATGGGTCAGATCTGTAAACCATTTAAGCAGATTGACAAGGGTTCAAATTAAGTTAACCTAAATTTCAGAATTTAGTTGAATAAAATTAAAGATAGTTACTAGATTCAAAATTGCATTACACCCAAGCTTTAAATCTCAAGCCTCTTGATAAAAAGAAAAGCTTCACACAAATCTGAATATGAGGATTTAAATGCATATAGTAATCATCGATTTCTCAAGTTTATAGTAGGTAGCAACATAGATGAGAGCTCTTGTTTCAAAACTATCCTGATTAAATTTACTAAATACCTGAAATAAATATTGGATCTGCTCTTCTTCATGTTGGTAGTGAAATATAAAATAATAAAAAAAATAAATAAAAAAAATAGCATTTCTTTATGATTGTAAATACATCTTCATCAGAACCTTGTTTTTTTGAATTATAACAATGTGGTTTCATTTTAAAATTTATTTACTGTTTTCTCTCCAGCGAATGATCATTGATTGAGGAGGAGTTTTAAATTATGAGTTTATTTTCCTCCAATAAGTTTTTTCTAATAGCATTAATGTAATTTAATTCAGACTTTTCATTCATAATATAGAGTATTTTAAATATTTTTATATCTTCTCTTAATAATCATAAATATGTAACAAATGGTTATTCGTATTTAAGGTGTCTCTATGTCTATATGTTTATATATTTATGTGTGCAGACACATTTAAAAACAAATGTACTTTTTATTTTTATAAGTTACAATTTTACATAAAAAATAAATGTGAAATAAGTTTTGATGTTGTCTGCATATTACATAAATTACATTCTCCTGAAAATAAATCCAGTTTTGTTCTGGATTTAAAAGTCTGGTGAGATTTTGAGTGCAGCACTATTATTTACTTTTTATGTTTGTGCATGTTTAAATAAAAAAATATAGAGACAATAGAATTGATTTTTTTGCCATTCTCATCATTTTTCTATGGGTTGCAGCAAGTATTTACATAGTGAGAAAAAAATCTATTTCTTTACTTTTTTTATTTTAAAACATCTTACTAAAACATTTTAAAATCCCAATTTTTAATGGAAATCTATGAAATTATGAATTTCAAAAACAGACTATTTAGATGAATAAACGTTTAGAAAATATTTCATCAAAGAATGTAAAATGTGAATGCACTTATTTGAGACTATTTGAATATGGTCTATATACGATTTTTCAAATAACACTACATACATTTATGTAATTTTTTAAATATATAGATCTATCATTAAGTTTAAAAGTACAATGTAAATGTTAATATATATATATATATTCTGACAGACCACTTATACACTAAAGGATTTAATCAGGCACCACTTAGATCCATTAAATTTATCAACATAATTTTTCTGATGTTTAGCATATGAATCACATGATGATGATTTGTATATTAATGAGTACCAGTCATAAGAATCATTTTGGTATCTTTATTATCATATGATAGATCAAACCTCATTTGCTTTTTAGATCTGTTATTATCCATAATTCTAGCACTTATATAATTAATTTACATTTATATAACTAGTTTTAAAAATCGCACACATCTTATATTTATTTTTCAGATTACAATATATTTATCTCTCCTTTAGAATGCTACAAAGAATGATGAAAAAAACATGCCTTATAGTCAAGCATTGGTGGTCGAGTAGTCAGCACAGCTGCCTTACAAGCAGTTGTCCCGAGTTTGCGGGTTCGCTTTCCCTCCGATGCTTTGACACATGAAACATGCCTTATAGAACATTTTGGTAAAAACTAATAATTTAATAGAATAAAAAAAAAATTATAATCACATTTTAAATGTAATTATTATCTCACAAATAAATGAGCACTTCCTTAATTAGACAATTTTACTGGCATATTTCATTCTTTTAATTTTTAACAATTTTAATTCTGTTTATTTAAACACTTTCTAATATTTAAAATATATAAAATGCCAACCCCCCATTCTCATGTCTGTATCTGAAGGTTAAAATATAAACACTAAAAATTAATTAATTTGAGGGTACAATAAAATATAATCTTATCTTTTTATACTGGGTTCAATTAATCAAAATAATTTGGAATGTACATATCCATATATCTGCCCATTCCTGTTATTATGTGTGCACATATAATTCTTGTTATTTCGCAAATAAATCAAAATCTGGTATTTAATATGTGATCCTTGTACAGGGGTCACAAAATGGCTTTTAGAGTATACTGTCTCTAGAAGATGTTACTATAAAAGGGCTTTCCATTTTTTTTTTAGGTTTTTACATTAGTTTATGCATGTTCTATTTTAACTTTTATTCACATATATGGATAAGGCATTGTTTGTAGATCTGACCATCATAGATGGCATAAAATAGGAGGGTCATTATAGTCAACTTTTATTCTCTCTCTCACTCTCCTTTAGCAGGTTATTTTACAATCTTTTCTTGTAGGCTGATATCCAGGTATTTTTTACATAGCAGGCTCACATTTTCAGATAGAACTGCAGCAATTGGATCCCAGGAATTAATTTAAACTTCCATTAAGAATGTGACTTCAATAAAGTAAATATTTTCATTTCTGATATTTGAGAATTAGCTTTTCTGTCACCAAAGATTATTACTAGCAATTGAAAGTAATATGCTGCAGAAAATGATTTTTTTTGTTTTTCTTTCTAGCCTAGTACCCAGTTTAGTCAGCAACTGGAGCAGTGAGAGACCAAAGAAAATAAAATGGCAATATTCATATCCTATTGGTCCATTACACATCAGATCCAGATAGATAACATAAAAAAAAATACATGAAAATTTTTAAAATCTCATTTTTTTTAACATTATCTTTTTGTTCAAAAGTATATATAAATAAGTTAAACTTTTTATGTATTTGAAATTAATTAGACCTACTTGTTTATTAATAAATTAGCAAAAGGAAGATTTAATATAAAACTTTAAAAAAAGTATTTTGACTTTTTAAAATGTTATATTTTACTCCACCTATCCCTCTCCACCATTTTTCTGAGATGTTATGATAAACCTGAATAATTTATTCATTTTTATTACAATAATAATAAACAATGAAGGACTTCACATATATTTTATTCATATAACTTAAACATTTGTAAATATAACATAAAATTCTCATTATTTAAAATGCTCATTATTTATTTTAATGAGGTAAAATTTATAGATTTCAAATCAATGAACCATAATGTACTGGTACTATATGTTATCTTTAATGTTTGTATTAAAAAAATTTCTAACTTTTAAAATAAATATTAGTATTTATTAGTGAAATTGTTTAAAGACAGAAATTATCTATAAATGCTTGCTAATATTTATAAAAAGTAAATGTAATAACAACAAACAATATAATATATAGTCAGAGAAGTAAATTCATGATTAAATAAACCATGATGTTTCAATATAATGCTCTCCTATAATAACGTTTTTATGCATTAAACAAATATAAATGTTTTCATTTAACCCTAAGTTATGTAATATAATAAACAAATCCTAACATTGGAAAACATTTCCATCATCAACTGGATATTTCCATTGTTTTACTTTGTGAAAATTATTACTAATGTTCAAAATTAGATTTTAATATTTAAGCCTTGATTTTATAACAGAAGTCAATACATTGGGCTTGATTTGTTAGAAATATAAATATGACATGATCACCATTTCTTATGCTAGCACATACAAGCCTCTGGCATTCATTGATTACTCTGGATGGCACTGGATGGCACTACTGTATGGAGAGTTTTGCCTTTGTTAAATATAAATATGCTAATAAAACACATTCTAAAAAAAGTCATATTTGAACTTTGCAAATATAGAAAAAACTATAAATTGAAATAAAGTCAAACATATAACATTATTGAAAAAAGGATATTAAAAAATCTTTGTTGGTTTTGTTTCATTTGTAAAACACTATGGAAATAATGTTAATTTGTTATAAATCTATAAAATTCATTCTAAAATTTAAGATTGTATTTATTATTATTAAAATGTTACAAAAGTTTTGTATTACTATATTTAGCAAGACATTATTAATTGCATTATTTTTTGCCTGTTATGATAAATTTCTTTAACCTACTGTTTTTAAAAAGATATATATTTGACTAAATTGTAGTATCATTGTATATACTTTTATTTTTAAATAATTATTATACAAATATTTAGTAAAAATAGTTATAAATATTTAAGTAAACTGAGAAAAAGTTACATTTTTTTCTGATCCTAACAACAAAAGAATAGGAATGTACAATTATTATCAGAACTGATCTCTACCAATCAGTGAACATGTATGTGTTCTTCTAGTATTTTTTTGTTTCTAGACTTCTGATCTCTTCAGATTGTTTTTTTAACTAATAAAACAAAACTGGTCAAATTGTGTTATAGGTAGATGCAGGACAGTGAAGAAAAAGCAAAAACCAAATGATGTCTCTCTAAACAAAAATCTTTAGGTGAATTAATGGGAGAGATAATCAATGAGGATATCCAAGCAGATTAAAATATTATGGTACAACTACATTTTATATTATTTAGTATTCTTTAATTTATTTTTCATATTATAATAATTTATTGTTTATTTACAAGATACAACGTTATTAAAATGAGTAACAATTAACTCTAACTTAAATTGATTTATAAACCAATTTAAGTAAGACCACATGCATATCTATTTTAATTTAAATTTCATATTCTCCAATACTAGAATTTGTTTTGATATGAATTCAATAACTTGAGAGAGAATGAAACTGGATGGCATTGCATGAAAAGATGACATCATCCTTACATTAATACATTATCTCTCTCATTTTATTTTATATTATTTTTTGTTTTATTTACCTTAAAAATTTATAATATTTTTTGTTTGTTTATAAGATTATTAAAATCAGTTGCACTTAATTCTGATTTTGTAAATTAAATTATAAGTTGATTTGAATGATCTTATGGAGACATCTTTCTGTTCATAAAGATGTCCATTTATGCCACTATTAATTTTTGTTTATAGATCTATATAATAATTCTAAGTAAATGAATATTTTTTCTCATTACATCAGTACTGGGGGATGTTGCATTAAAATATCACAGCATATTTAAATTTAGGAGCTTTTTTTCTGGCTATATATATATATATATTTATTGTACCGGACCAAAACTTCCCTGCAGATTTCCTAATCCTAATCTTGCACTGAGCATGGAGTGAACAAGATTTAACAGGAAAAGAAATGGATACCAATTTAGCTGATTGTTTGTACTCATGTATATTAGTACTTCCAGCTAAATTGATAGAAAGAGTAGATTGACAGAACTCTTCCAGTTAAAAACACCCTTTAGTTGATATCTTATTTGAATGCCCGAATATTTAGAACAATGGCAAGTACATACCTTTGAAAAATCTATTTACAAAATAGACCTTTGCATGCCACTTCTAGAAAAGAATAAAAATAATTTTTTTCCCCTCCCAGAAGGGTGTGCAATACCATATGTCCAGCGGAGCATGAGAATAAGATCTAACACCCGGTAGAGCGATATCCATGTGGCTAGCTCAGTCATTCTACATCTAGGGTCTTCAATGGGTAAGGTAAATGGTTATTACAGGTACGTGGTTGATACGGAAAGAATGCATTTTTATCAAAAAAAATAATAATACGAAAACGAAACAAGTTTAATATTATGATTAAATATTTATTTAATCCCAAATACTCACCACCGTTTCATACTAATGATGATATAATAACAAAAATACTAAATAATTAATTATCACAAACCCATATATATATATTCGAGGCGCTGAAATAGATAAAATACAATTTTAAATAAGAAAAATAATAAATCCCTAAAACTATTTACAATGTTTTATAAGTAATGGAAGTGATCTGAGCTTTTTTGCCCTGTAGAAATACGTTATACTTTGCATGATTTGATATACAGATCTTTTCGGATAAGATATTTTCGGTTATACAAGCATATACTTTTACTCAGTACTTTAAAACCTTTTTTTTTTTTATTGATAGCAAAAATAATAATAGTAAAAAAAAAAAAAACTATGCGTATATTCGCACTATGAAATATTTTCAACATGTCAATAAGGCTTATTAGCTCAGATACTATATAGTACTCAACATGAGGTACAGTATCTATTTGCCTTTTATGATAATTCTAATACATGTATGACAAATTTCAGGAGTCATGACAAGAGGGAAAATGAATAGCAACAAAAAGAACCTAATTTCAACCTCTGTTGAAAATACTAGAATTTGAAATAGAAAAATTGACTCAAAAGATTTAAGTAAAAGCTTTATCATTTCTGCCTGTAAATTCAATATACATATGCGAGAGACAACTTTCTCTTTTTTAAATGATTAATAATAATAAAAAATAATAATATATTTAATCGGAAATATCATAGTTAATTAGTTCAATATTAATGAAATATTTGTAAAATAAACTTATGTAGGCATCTTCATTCTTCTCCTCTGGGCTCTGAGTGGGCTTCAAGTCAACTGGCTGTGTGGTGAGGATTTCATCTATTTAGGCATAGGTAAAGTGGCGTTTGTCATCATCGTGGGCAGCTGGACCTGGAGTGGTCACATCTTGGCAGCTTGGGACAGAGAAAGGGCAGTGCACTGGCTGATTATCTACCCCACAGTCATTTTACTAGACTCTCTGGTAGATTGCTTCATATTTTCCTCCATTTATATATGATAATAATTTTTATTAAATGTTCATTTGTTATCTTGACTGGTTCATTAAATCTTAAGAAATCATTAGTTCTTAAAAGAACTGTACAATGGATTTCTTCTTAGAAAATATCTGCTGTAGTCTAGTCCATAAAATAATCTCTAAGTAGCTGGGTGATAGAATAATTCTGGATCCAAAGTAGTGAAACTTGCCCAGAACCACTGCCAAAGAAAGAATGAATCCCACAGCACTATCAATCCAACTCATAAGAACCAATTCAATAGCCCTCTGAGAAGTATGAATCAGCCAATCCTTTTAATTTAGCTTATCATTTAGATTATAAACATTCCTTTATATTTTTCTGATTAAATTCTACATTCTAAGTTCAATATAATGACTTCCATCTTGAATAACCTAGACCACTTGCTTACAAAATCAATTCAAAAGAATTTTTAAAAAGATAACAGTTTAATTATAGCATTATCAAACATTTTGCTTTTGATCAGATTTTTGCAAAAGCAATCAACATTTTTTTTTACAGAATAAGACAACAATTTTTAGAAAAGTAATTAAAACAACAACAAAAAAAATATATAAGTATGTTGGAACAATTGCTTTTTTCTATTTGAATTTTTCAGAGAAAAACAAATACATAAAATGATATATATATAAAAATATACAAAAAGGAAAAATAAAAAAAATAAAAAATATATGAGTTTATTATATGTGTACAATATTTTAAATTGGCGTGTGTGGGTATTCTACTGCTCAGACCCAACTTCCATTATTAATATAACAAATTTATATATTATATTGTGCTTAATATATCCAAATTTACATGCTTATCTGCTGTAATTTTCTTTACAGCAGACTTTGTGTAAGGTCATTTGATAATGCCTGGAACAATATATATATATATATATATATATATAGAGAGAGAGAGAGAGTAAATTTATTTTTTTACTAGAGAAATTCACTATAGTAATAGAATATTAGGGAAAGATAAGGTATTAAACCTCAGGCTTGTTAATTCCTATGGATTATAAATTTAAACAGTTTTTGATTCTTACTTTACTCTCTTAGAATAGTTAGGTATTGATTTATCACTATTATTTGATTGTCTATGACTCATCTATCTCAGACAAAATTTCAAACTCTTGAAAAGAGTTTATTTAAACCATATCTAAACATATTTACATACTCACATATGTATATATTCAGTACTTCCAAACATTATGCTAGTAGTAATAAATAAAATAGAAAATCATATAACATATAACAGTAAAATACTATCCAGAAAACAAAATTTTATTAAAATTCTCTCATGACTATGATTTCATCTATTAACAAATGGACCTTCTCAAGTGAAGTTCAACTAGATACAAACAACATATATACACAAACAAAATAGCCTTCCATAGTTCAATTAAAAATCAACTATCTTTAATATTTCAAAGGATGCCTAAATTCAAGGTCATCAATTTTATGATGTCATCCTTTGATATTACCTATGATGTTTTTTGAAATGAATTATGGGAAGGATAATTTGTTTTGTATATATATGTTGTTTGTATCTAGTTAAACTTTACTTGAGAAGGTCTATTTATTAATAGATAAAATGATTGTCATGAGTGAATTTTAGTAAAATCTTGTTTTCTGCTTAGTATAATGCTAGATGATTGATTTTTTGTGTGGAAATAGTGGATAGAACATTGGTCTGCTAAGCCAGTAATATAGGGTTTAAATTCAGAACCCAATAAAGTGGAAGATTTTTTCTCAATTTTTTGCTTAGTAAATGATTATTTGGGTAATTTTTATTAAAATATAACATTCATCATGACATTTGATAACCCAGAAATGTAATGTTTTAATCTTTCACTATTTTTCAATGACAGATGTTGGAAACATTTTTGCAATACAGTAGGCTATTTATGATTATTTTTTTCTACATATACACTCATTCACATACTCATAAATGTAAGCCATGAACTGAATATTTATAATAGTAAAGCATTTCTCTACCAAATGTTAAAGTTTACCTTATGTTATACTTTTATTTTATGATCACAACTATGATACTTTTCAGATCAAGTCATTTTTTTCGAAACTCTTACCTATCATCAAAGGTATTCCCAATTAATGTTGGATTAATAGTTGACTTGATTGGATACCAGTTTCTTGAAAAATCTCAAAGTTCAGTAAAACATTTCAGATATCAGAAATTTTTTTAACTCCATTAAAATGAAGGTCATGATATATCAAATAAATGCAATAATCATAACAGTGCATTTTTGAAGATATATATTATACAGATACATATAATTAATTTTTTGGCATATGTATATGCATATTTTTTATGAAGCAGGTTTTATTTTTTTTATTTTTTTTATTTAGCTGATTGCCCTTTCAGCGATGAACATTATAATCATAGTCTGTCACTAAAAATGAATTCTGCTAAATAAAAGAAATGAATAAAATCTGTTTCATAAAGCATATGCACAAAACAATTACTTATACAATGAAGTAAAAATTAATATTATATTGTAATTAAATGATTAAAAATCATTTTATTATTAATTTATATATATATATTGAAGTATATTATTTTTATTGAAGATATATATGGTCTAAATTAATAAATCCAAACTCATTAATCAAATAAGAGAAAGAAAAGAATATATGTGCATAATAAATAAATAAATGTATAAATATATACATTTATAAATATATGAGTGCATTTTTAATATACATAATTTTGTTGATAATATGAGTACAGTAATGTAAAGATTATCATAATATGGACAAATATGAGATTTTGGAGATTACTATTTTTAATTACAATATAAAACTTATAATAATATTTTTTTTGATCATTTGATTACAAAATATTCAAATACACCCACTCACATAAAATAAAGTAAACTATATCTAAACATTGTAGATAATATGTGATAATATATTCTACAAGAGTATGCAGACAATTGTCATGAGAATTGTTAATATTTATTAGTGTAAGTATTGACAATTGTTTATATACTCTTGTAGAATATAAGTAAAAAATAAACCATAGTAATATTTATTTTCAAATATTAAAAATAAATAAATTGCAGAAATATATTTTCAATCACTACAACCTAATCTTTATCAACTGCATTCAATTTTAAATTGAATACATTAACTTTCTTAATGCATTATTTCATATTACCACTATATTTTATAAATTTATTTAATATTTGATATTTTTAATTTAGGAAGTGAATAAATAAAATTATGAAATGGAGAGGATAATGCAAAATAGTACATTATGAAATTTATGTACATATTTTAAGTTCTATGTTTAATAAGGATCATATTATTAAATCATGCTTTAAAATTTATTTATTATTTACTATTTTAAAAGTTAAATGGTACCATGATTTATTATCTACAAAGAGATACCCAAAAATAACTGAAAATTTGAAATAAAAAATTGAGTATTTATTTTTAGGTGTTACAAATTGAATTTTTTTCAAAGTATTGTTGATTTGATGCAATGCTTGATCTCAATATATTTTTCACTTTTTGAAGTTGTCATGAAACTCTTATAAAATGATGCCTTTTAACAACTTTTCTATTTTTTTCTTTGTCATTTCCAAAACCACCAAACTTTTTTTTAGTCCTTTTTTATTTGGGGGAATAAAAAAAAGATGCACATAGTAAGATCTGGTGAATGCAGCTAAGAGATAAGTTGTGTTGTGTTAGTTTTAATTACAAATTGATCCCACTTGTATTGTAGTGAATCTTGCACTCCCCACTTCACCACAAATCAAGAGGTTTTCATTTTACTATAATTTGCAAATTAGTCTGACTTTGCAGATAAAACACTTGATAATTATGAATGAATTCTGAGTGAACAATGGCATTTGCATAAAAACAATCAGCAGCATCTTGACTTTGCTCATCATGCTTTTTTGGGGATGTGGAAAATTTGATACTTCCATTAAGTCAGTTGAATATTTATGTTTTTCCCAGAGCAGCTTGGTGCAAACTGTTTCAAGCATTGTAACAGTTTCCCCATTTTCCCTAATAGAAAACAGAATTTTTTGCTGTTCCAACTTTTCCATCATTACAAAAATTGATCAAGTGCACTTAAAAGAAATATTTACTATATGGAACTATAACTTCACTTGATCATGATGGTCAGTATATTAATGCATGGGTTCTCTGAAACAGACATCTAACAGATGAAGCATTAATTATAATACACTTGACCTCCAGAGAATGAATTCAGTTATTTTTGGTATTTCCTCATATATGTGAAAAGGATTTAGTAATAATGATTAATGCATTCATGTTGAATACTCAGGATCTTGGTTCAAATCTGAATGGAAATGGAATTTTTTCTGATAACTATAAAAAATTCAACTCCGTTTAGATTTGAACTTTGATTAAGTGGATGCAATAGTTGGCATCTAACCAAACCAATGAACAATCCAATAAGAAAAAAAAAACATCATAAAATCTCTTAATAGATGACTAACTTGAAGTGCAATGGCAGTTGTGTATTATGCAACCACATTTGTAATAATTCTGTTAAGTTTGCTTCATTGACAAAATAATAAAGACACGTTTAGCAACTAGAGAATCCTTAATTTTGACATTACATAAGGTAATATTGTATTGATACTGGTATATAATAAGCCTGTATTTCAGTTATTACATAGTAGAGATGTCTGCCCATCCCTTGTATATACATTAAATGGATTATGTCCTGTACATAAGAGGTCAGATTGACTTTATGTCAACATGGGTGTGACAAGAATCTCAGCATCAGGGTGGCCTTTGAGCATTTCATCATCAAATTTTCAATTGGATGGACAGTTGAAGAGTTGGAGTGTGGAGTGGATTGAAGTCTGTCCATTAAAGTATGAAAATTGACTATCTTAATATATATATATATATGAGCACTTATTGCATATATGTGTAGAGATGATAATCTGGACCAACTGATGATTGCTGGTTTAGCATGAAATACATATATTGGTGATTGTTTATCTTTTTCAACATATATGTGTTCAAGTGTATCAGTGATACGAGATAGAGTGGTGACTGGTGGGTCATGGGAAGTCTGTGCTCATATACACTATATATTACATGTATTGATACAGATATATGTCTGTATTTCAGTTATTACATAGTAGAGATGTCTGCCCATCCCTTGTATATGTATTAAATGGATTATGTCCTGTACATGAGGGGTCAGATTGACTTTATGTCAACATGGGTGTGACAAGAATCTTGGCCTCAGGGTGGCCTTTGAGCAGTCCATCATCAGATTTTCAATTGGATGGACGGTTGAAGAGTTTGAGTGTGGAGTGGATTGAATCCTGTCCATTAAAGTATGAAGATTGACTACATTAATATATATCTGAGCACTTATTGCATGTATGTGTAGAGATGATAATCTGGACCAACTGATGATTGCTGGTTTAGCTTGAAATACATATATTGGTGATTATTTATCTTTTCAACATATATGTGTTCAAGTTTATCAGTGTTATGAGATAGAGTGGTGAGTGTTGGATCGTGTGAAAGTCTGTGTTCATATACCCTATATATTATATATTGCAACATATTGAAACTGGAATTTAAAACAGAAAATTTTAATTCAGCAAACAAGGGTATGCTTAGAAAAAGCATTATTTTAAAGTCTTTACCTCCATATATATTGAAGAATTTAAAGAGGTAAATAATTTGATGTTATGTGAATTTTAAAAAAAGTCTGTCATTTTGTCTAACAGAGTTTTATTTATTTATTTAACAGAATGAGTATTTGAAGCATCAATAATAGTAATAATGCTAGCCAAGTTAGAGATAGAGAAAACATACAAAGTATACATTTTAATCTGTTGCCCTTCCCTATATATATATAAATATTTTTTCAGTCAGTATATGATTCAGCAATTGTTTGATTTGCGTGTTTGTGGGAATACATATATATATACACACACATTATATATAGATATATTTCAAAATAAATTAAAAGGAAATATATCTGTAAATTATTAAACTTAATTGCAGTGAGCGATCTATTTTATTTTTAACTTAGCCCAATAACTTTATTTACTTCATGTTAATTGCTGTGATTAACTCAACTAAAATCACTGAAAAAAAAAAGAAAGTCTTTTAAATTTTTAAATTTTGAATTTGAAAAATTATTTTCTTTATTTATAGCACATTTTTGTTTCAAAAGATTCAAAAAATATTATAACTTTAAAATAAAAAATTAATATTGTATTTCAAATTGTATTCACAGTTGAACTGAAGTGTGGTCTTGAGAAAAGATTTAAAGACGATCAATTATTATATAAATATATATGAAAGTAAAAATAATAATGATTTAACAAAAGCATGTTTCTTTAATTATTAAAAAACATTTGAGTTTATTAAATAAAGGATTTAAACTCTATTTACAATAGCAAACATTCAGTATACTGAATGAAAAAGCTAATTTGAGTTTATTCTCAATTTTCTTTTGGAAAGTACAAAGGATTCTTCATAAGGGAGAAACCATAATAATAAAAAAGAGGCAATAGTGTTAATAGAAGTAGGATATATAAGAAACTATTTTACTAAATTTGAATTTAAATGGTTTTCAATTGCAGAAGATTAGAAAATTAGCTGAAGGTACTTTGCAGTTAATAATAGTCAGTTATAAATATTAATTCTTATTAAACGCGATGTCAGCACGTAATACTCATATAAGGCACATGTACTAACGTTTTAGCCTTATATAAGTAATAGTCAGTTATAAAATATCATTGTTATAATTCTTTATTTATTACCAATATAATTCATTATTTTTATTACAAATTTATGTAATATATATGTATATTAATGATTATTGTTTAGTTTTTGCCAGAAGGTTCAAAATTCATAAATCACGACTTTTTAATTGAAATATGATGCTTTTAAATAGTGTCTTTATTAATTTTTTTTCACTTTATAGAATTTGCTAGTGTTGTTATATTATCTTCAGAATTGTGTCACGATTTTATAGCATCGATATTGATATTATTTAAGTTCATCTAATAGCAGAATCTGCTTTCTTAAGAAATGAGAGTATAAAATTTCGTCCATCATTTTTTTTCATACCAATACAAATACTAAAATTTAACTATTATGACAATTTTATAAATTATAACGAAAATACGTATACTTTTTATATCTAAATGATTGATGAAGAGTAGTTAAAATCATTTAATTCAAATAAATATCACGTGTTTCAGAAATTAACACTATTGTCAGATAACTTATAAAGTTGTTATGAACTTACTAACTTCATATATATTTATATTTCTTAATGCATATTAATCGCGTTTTTAATATGTATATATGGTGTGACTATAAAAGAGCACCCATCATAAAGAAATAGTTTTATTTTTAGTTAAGTCTACTTGGATAACCACTTACTAATCACTATTAGAGATTAGATATGAATCATAGAGAATTTTATGGCTAATAAATCTGAAGGTTTACATGAGCACATTTGAAATGTAGAATTCATGGCAAACAGATGCACCCTTACTGCACCATGAGTCTTTTTAATATGTTTGTTTATTGTTACTATAATAAAATATATTTATTTGTTCCATAAATATCTCAGTTATATTGTAATGAGATGGGATGCAATAAATATATGTAGATTAATACTGATGAAATGCTGCAAAGATTGCATGAAATATTTCATCTTTATATTTATCAATATTCTGAACAGTTAACTGTAACAATAAGTGATAAAATTACCTGAGAAAGAGAATGTGGAGATTTCAATTTGCTGATAGTCATAACATATTTTGGCAGTGAAATATGATAGGATGAAGTGATTAGATTTTGATAATAATACATGCATAAGCTATACATGTTAGCATGCCAAACTCAATGATTTTAATTTTTACAATTTTTTTCAAACTATCATACAACCATAAAAATAAAGATGATAATTAAATCAAGATACAATTTATTTATAAGTGAATTGAAGTTCATTCCTCTAAAAGTAATGATTACATTTCCCAAGAGAGTTTATTTGTAAAATAGTTCTTTTTTTTTACTTGGCTAAAGGATTATCTAAGAATGATAGCTTTTTTTCTTGCATAAAATCTATCTGATACAGATGCCACATCTTTTTAGGAAAGTATTTTTGTAGATTTAGATTTGCTGAGATATAGAGTACAGATGTTTACAATATAAATCACACTATTGTACTGCTTGAAATTGATTAAGTATAAACCATAGATATAAAGTGAAGACATAAAAAATTAAGAGAAGGAAGAAAATAGACATTCTATTTTATTAATAAGAATATTATTATCCTCATGTCATGGGATTAAATTTAATTTATAGTAATATAAAAACAAAGTTTAAACAGGTAGGTATATTTGCCTAAAATATTCAATCTTTTTTATTAATTAAAACTATTTAAATACAATCTTGACTATTTATTTTAACACATTAAATTTATTCTGAGACTATTCATATGAATACAGACTTTTCATACAATTAATACTATGATTATAATAATAAAACTGCAAGAGAGAGAGAGAGAGAGAGAGAGAGAGAGAGAGAGAGAGAGAGAGAGAGAGAGAGAGAGAGAGAGAGAGAGAGAGAGAGAGAGAGAGAGAGAGAGAGAGAGAGAGAGAGAGAGAGAGAGAGAGAGAGAGAGAGAGAGAGAGAGAGAGAGAGAGAGTCTAACATCAGTTCCTCCATCAGGATTTTACCAGAAAAAAAAATGACAATAATGGAAAATGATTAATATAAACTATTATTAGTCAATTGTTTTAGTATCTGGTCATGTATGTAGTCATAAGTCCCCTATATAGTTATATTTTTAAGCTGTCAATGGAATATCTTGAATATTTGGTTTCTGGATACAGGATGTCCAATTTTGAATTATCAATAACAATATCTATAATTTTGTTATAGTGTCTTACTGAGATTATAACTTTCTATTTTATGAATCCATCACTTGGCTGAATTTTCAGTTTATTTTTTAGCAATATTGAGCTTGTAATTCAGGATAATTTCAGGTCAGACAAACAACAGTTTGTTTTTCCAGCATGGCTTCTTTTTTTCCTCTGTGGAATATACATAGCATGAGGATCATGTACATCACATATTTAAGAGCTTCTATTCAATTACCCTGCAGATTATAACAGTTGTAATGAGGAATCTATAGCTTTGGTTAAGGAATATATTAAAATCTGCTCAGGGTTAATATATTACCTATTCATTATTATGATCAGAGTCCAATATTAGAATTAGCTGATAATTTTATGATGGGTATAGTAGAGTTGTCCTTTACTTTTGGTTTCATATAAATTTTAGATCACTGGGTCAGTTCAATCTCAACACTCAACAAAAAAAGTTCATAAATATTTTTCAATTAACAATGTCTGCTTGAAAATTATTTTCATCCTTTTTATTTTTCTATAAACAATTTTATCTGTTGATTGCAAAACATATTTTCCATAACTTTTTATCATTCCATTAAAACTATATGTTGATTATTTTTAAAACATTTATTTTTATTTTACAGACATATACACTTCAAATATTTATATTTAGCATAAGTGAATAATTTATTGCTATTGATCTATATTCTTGATAATATATAATTGTATAAATCAAACTTTATGTAATAAATCTTTTATAACTCACAAAACTAATCTTTTGCTCCAGAATATTTATGATCATACATTTAATAAAATAAAATGTATATATATATTTTTTCCTTTAAATAGTAATTAATGAATGGTCTTAACAATAGCCAAACAACCTCTTCACACCTTAGAATAAGGGGATTTGAATCCAGACTTTTAAGCTTCCTACAGTCATCAACTCTATTAGATAATACATAGAGGTTAACGTTTTTATTCATAATATGCTTTCTTGCTTCAATTTTATTTTATTAGCAGCTCTATTTTTTTTTATGAAATAATGAGTTTAATTGCATATTTATAATACTGTTCATAGTTCCTCTGTCCAAAATTGAGATTCTTTGCTTCTGGTGAAGTCTGATGAACAAGATGGGTGTTAAATGATATGAGCTTATGTATATTGTTAACCAGCTTGTAAATCATCATCATGATAATTGATTGATTGTTTGATAAAAAATAGAAATGTTTGTTAATCATAAAACACTTCCTAGTTAAATTTTACTAATAGTAACAAACATTTGGATGTAAAATTTACTTAAAAAATATTATTTTGATATTAGGTGACTTTTAGCAATTGGAATTAATTGGAGAGATGATTAAACATTTAGTCTCTCAAAAAGTAATATGATGTTTTAGACATTGAATGGTAGGTTGATCACAACACTGCCATTCAATTGATCAGTCTAGGTTTTTTATTTAAAGTTGGTTTATTTAACTGACAATTAATCCAAACATCTTTAGCTTTCCAAGAATCTTTAGCTCTTGTGTTCTCTGCTTTACCATTGTGCTAAGTAATATGGGTAATATTTGACTACTAAATGTTATCTCTATCTCCTATAGGGAAGTACAATTGCATTTATAAGGGATTCTTCTATTATTTGAAATGTTTTTCACATTTAATGTTAATTTATACTGTCACATTAATAATAGTATTATTATTTTAATAGGATTCAAATTACTTTAATTACATGATGTTTTATGTATAGTAAAAGATAATAAAAATATTTGTAAGGAGTTCTATATTTATTGTATAGGAATGTTGTTTATTAAGAGTCACATAGACATTATATTTATATTTTTCTGAAGGTTTGTGACAATGGTATTTTAGCTGTATTTATATTGGACTATAACTATTTCCTTAATCTAATATTAAGTATTGAATGTCTTTAGAGAAATCAAACTTTATTTAAATTTTCTAATTACATTCAACTGTTAGTAATAGCACACAAGTTAGTAATGCACAACATTTTGAGAGTACTTTTCTCCAGATGTTTCTGGCCTGACTAGTGACAGGATTAGCATAAGAATTGAATCTGGACCCTTTAATTCTTGAATTGTTGATTTTAAGGCAAAGCTCTAACTAATTGAAGCATTGGTTACAGTGTTTCCTTAAAACACAATACTCAAAAATCTAAGTGTCCAGGTTCAATTCCCATGTTAGTACTGTCATTGGTCAGGCCATCAACACCTGAAAAAGAGATTAAAATAATACCTCTTGAAATGTTGTGCATATCCTAACTAATGTGCTATTATTAACAGTAGAATGAATTGGAAAGTGTAAATAAAGTTTGATTTTTTCTAAAGACATTTAAAACGTAATATTATATGATGGATATAATCCAATATATAAATCCGAGTATATTAATCATTTATTCTAGAGATTAGAACTATTATTTAATAATATTTGAATATGTATAAACATTCAGTCCAAAATCAAATTTATTAAATACTTTTTCAACAATAGATCAAAAGAAATTTTTCTTTAGGATTAGCATTATTTTTAAATATCTAAAAATATATCTATATTTTTATTTTTAACATTAAATTTTAATAAAACATTTATAATTGGAATTAATTCTAGTATCAAAATTTAGATTTAAAAATATTATTATAAGAAAAACTTACAATCAAATGAATCATAACATAATTAAAACAAAAGCTATAGGAGAGATTTGGTTTAAATAAATGAATAATTTATTATTTAAATCAACGTTTTACCCCAGCTTGCTGTGTGTGGCAATACGTATAGTGAATTTTTCCTGTTTTTACAATAGTTATACACAAGCATAATAAGTGGTCGTCATGTGATGTCTATTGGCTTAAGTAAATTTGTTTGTTATTTAATTTGTTTCAGTTTAAAAATAATAAGATTCTCATTACTCAGTAGTTGGTAATCATGATAAATAATTTTCTACTCTTCATATATGGAGTACTGTTGAAGAGACCTTATCTGCATTGGGCTATAATACTTAAAATTATACAAATATTAAGTATAACTATACAAATATAGTTTTTAAGATCTTTTATTATGTGGTTGCTTGTATTTTTTATACAGTGCTGATGTTTATTTTGGGGGAGATTTCACTTGCTTATTAGATAGATGATAATAGAAATAACTTTTCCTGAAGATTTGTGATGATGGTGTTTTAGTTGTATTTATATGTTGGACTATTTCCATCACATAATGTAATTATTAAATGTCTTTAGAAAAAAATAATTTTATTTGAATATTCCAAATACATTCAACTGTTAGTAGATAGCACATAGGCTAGTATATGCACAATGTTTTGAGAAGAATTATTCTCCCCTCTTCTTCAAATGTTGCTGGCCTGATCAGTGACAGTATTAGCATAGGAATCAAACCTGGATACTTACATTTTATTGAATTTTTAAAGTAGTGTTCTAACAAACTGAGCCATCAAAGGTCCAGAATGGCTCAGTTAGTTAGAGTGTTACCTTAAAAATTCAATACTCAAGAACTACAGATCCAGGTTTAATTCCCATGCTGGTTCTGGCATTGGTCAGGCTAGCAAACTAACTCATAAGCTATTACTAATAATTGAATGTATTTGGATTTTACATTTTTCTAAAGATGTTTAATACTCATACTATATGATGAGAATAGTCCAACATATAAATAAAAATATGCTTATGTGTTTGAAAAGGAAAGTTTTTAATAGTTTTATTTGCCAATTACATGTTAAATGCAATGAAAAGATTTTAGAAATCACACAATAGGTTATATTTTATGTTAAATGCAGTGGAAAACTTCCAAGAAGTGAAGTTATGTATCTGTATTGTTGATGATATTTTATTTAAGATAAAATTGTAGTTTTATAAGCCGGTGATGAATTACAAATTAACCAATAAGATATATATGCTATCATTAGCATTATAAACAACTATTCATACATGTAAGCATTGCTGTCACAACGTAAGAAAAGAAAATGGGAGAGAAGATGAAAAAAAAAATGCAAAGAAAACCAAATAGTTGTTGCCATCATAAATAAAGAAAAGCAAAGTGTGTGAGAGAGAAACACACAAACACAAAAGAAACAAAAATTGAAAATGAATTTTGTTAAGACTATTTAGAATATTGTTCTTCCATTTCAAATATATATTATTGTATATTCATTTTAAGTTATCCTAGACACAAATGATTTCATTACGTCTAAATAATAAAATGTAAGATTTTTTTTTTCATGTGCCAATCTGGATGAAATTTCAGCTAGGTAATATATGGTAAAAAAGAAATGTTTTCTACACTTGTACCATAATGAATTAAACAAATACTATGCTATTACTAGCTCATATGGTTATAGCTTGCATTTCCAGTTGTAGTTGGTTGATACTTTTTTACAGTGCTGCTAAAATTTTGTCTAGATTAATTTATGGAAAACTGAAACTATACTTTTATATATATGTATACATACAAGTAGTATAAAATATATAATAACAAATGAGTAGTTAGATCAGTTATTGCTAAATTGCATAAATAAACAAAAATTTCAAAGAAATAAAAAAAATAATTGAAAACCTTTTGCCCAGAATTTTTGTCATTGCCATTCCATTGATTATCAGAATACTTATTCCATTATATTATTTTAATATTTAATGAAGACTGTAAAAAATATCTTAAAATAAGCTACACATGCATATTTTCTAAAAATGCAATTAAATTCAATGATATAAACTAGAATTAGACATTTTATCTTTTAGTTTAATAATTTTCCCATTATTTATAGATAAAGATATTGTATATTGAATGCCTGGCTTAATAATTTTAAAATTCTAACAACAAATAATTTAATTCTTCAGTTTATACAATATATAATAAACCAGAGCAGCTCTTTACTCTAGTATCTTCTATTATAACCTTAATTAATCAGTGATTTACATATTTATTATTGTATGTTAAATCCCCATTCTCATATTGATGTGCTTATCATTGAAGCTTGACAATTCATCTGGAAGAAATGCAGTTATCATTCAACAAATATTCTTTAACTCTATTTTATCATTTAAGCCAGGGGTCCCCAACCCTATGCCCACGAACACCATGGCACCTGCAGACCATTTTACTTGTGCCCACCGCTATCTGAACAAGCTAAAAAATTATTTATCTGATACAAATAAATTTAATTTTTAAATTTTTTTTATAAATTATTGTATTATATTGTAATCAAATTGTAGAGCATATTATACTTTTACACGTAAAAATATAAACGTTAATTATATGTTAAAATTTTATTTTTGAAATAAATATTTTTTTGTACATTATGTGTATTATTAACAATATCCAACTATAAATTTACATTGAAAAAATAAATGGTGCCCGCCACCTGGTTGATAAAATAAATGGTGCCTGCCACCTGGCCGGTATTATAGAATGTGCTCTTAAGTGCAAAAAGGTTGGGGGCCCCTGATTTAAGCGAACAATCTGTATTCTATCATTCAAGCTAACAATCTGAAATTCAATCTATACCAAGATTATGAACTCTAGTCAACTTTTTTGAACAATTATTTAGATTTGTCTAGTTTATTACTATATATTTTAGTACTTTCATCATTTATTAACTGTGGGAACATTTTATTTACTTGGAAATATTAATAATTTATTTTTTTAGCTTACACTAAAACATGTGATGTGATGTGATGTATTATGATTTCTCCTTAAACGAAGTCAAGAATATTTCAGCAATTATGCCCAGATAAACCTGTTATCCACTTTATTTTCCATTCCCCACTCTAATTTTTCCCATATTCTGCTCCATCCCATTTCCACAATATAATCTTTGAAAATGTTATTAATCAATGATTAGCAGACACCTTATTGAATTTTAACTTGTTAGTTTCAATAGTAAAATCAAGATAATGTTGATTTTTAGATGAATAACTGCATTATTTCCAACTTTGAGCTCAAACTTCATTGATAAAAGTAAAATCCGAAACTGATATAAGGCATCTGATAGTTGGTGATTAGTCAAGTTTAAAATAGTGTCAAACAGAGTGCTATTGTTAATTTTAAATATGTTCATAACCGTCTACTTCAATATGATCTAAGATTAGTCGTTATTTGTAATTTTGCTTATTTATTTCAGTCTAGTATAATTATCCTAAGTGCTTTTTACATGTTATATTTGATAATATATATATATGTCAAAGAATTTTACGTGTCAATACAATATTTGTAAATTTATTTAAAATAAATTTTTTTTTTTTGTTTTGGAGTCATGTTAAGTTGCAGTTAAATACCGAAATGTTTACATAGAATGACTAATTTTTAAAATTTTTTAAAAGAAAATAATGAAAAATAAAAGAGAAAAAAGATTGAAAAACAAAAAAAGAAAAGAAAAGCACTTGGGCAAAATAAAAAAGAGAAAGATTGGTAAGGAAAAAGAAAAAAGCATACAATAGAAAAGCAGAGAAAAAAAATTAAGAGTAGCATATGAAGGATGAAAACACAGAAAGAAAAAATATATAGGGTAAAAATAAAGTAATAAAAGTAGACAAAAAATATTTAAGTAATTTTTTTTGTCTGTTTGAGAATCTATTTATCTTCAGAAGAATTAATTTTTTTAGTATTTGCGAAAAAAAAAAAAAACACTTTTGCTGATATAAAAAATAAGAAGAAATAAAAAAGATTATTTGATATCATATTTTATGTAAGGTGTTTAAAAGTCTACACACATATAAATCATTCAAATGCTAAAATATTTGATTCTATAATTTAAAACTTCATATAAAAAGTTTGTATATAACAAACTGTTAGAATTATATTAAAATACAGACAGAAATATATTGTTATTAAATGTGAACTATCCGAGCTGGATAATATTCTGCTAATCATTGTAGGAAGTACTAGTAGGAGGTTTTGCAAATTTTTAACAGTAGTGTTAGTGATTTAAAATTAAGGTTAGAATAGGAAATCTTGAGTAAAACAAACTAATAAATAATGAAATAATTTAAGTTTGTCATGTGATCTATGGTAATATAGAACAGAATAATTTGAACACTTATTACAAATGTAGCAGTCTTATTAATATAGAAGTGATGAAATTGTTGACGTATGTAATAAGATGAAAAATTATCCCCCCCCCCCAAATAAAAAAAAAAAGCAAAGAAGAATTTTGAAAAATGAAGTAGAAAAATAAAAATAAAATTTTATAAATATATATATATATTAATAGTATCTAACATTTGTTATGGGAAACTTTGTTCAAGTAATAGCTATAAGGCATTAAATCGCAAAATATACTATTTAGTTTTTTAAAACTTAAAAAAGAATTCTAATTTTAATTTTTTTGATATATTAATATTTTCATTTTATAATTTGATGTGTACACAGTAATTTTTATTTTTAACTTTTTGCTGTTTTTAAGTAGTTAAATGATTATTATAATGTTCGAGAATAACTAAGTATAGACAGTCAAATTTTATAATTTTTTTGTTTGAGAATAAAAGTCAATAATTATAGCTTAGCACAGTGATGTAGTGGTGGATAAGAGCTGGATTATTCAGAATTTATTCTTTAGATGACATGTATTTGTAACACTGTTTTAGACTAATTGAATAAAAATGTCAAATCCTCAAATTATAATTAATAAGATCTTAAAAACAATTTCATGTACGAGTGTTTAATTTTTAATTGAAATGGCACATTAAAAAGTGGTTATGCTAAATTCTAGTTTTTTATTCAAACTTCATGATTGGTTTGTGATTATGCTATGTATCAACATTCCATTTTTTTTATCTAAAGAAATCAAATTGGGATGTAGTTCTTATGATATAGTCCGAGTCTGATTCTTAAATAATTTCTAGTGTGTGTGTATGTATTTAGTGATGACATCATGATAAATTTTCTTCAATGATATTTATATTGTTACCTTCTCAGCCAACTTTTCAACTGTGTTTTCGTAGTTAATTATTATATTATTTAATACAAATTTTTTTGTTTGTTTTAATGATAAAATTCTTTTGCCTTATTTAAACCTTAAATGCCACCATTGTGAGTGAAGTATAAGTATTTAATAGTAATTTGATGCTCATCAAAATATGTATCTGAGGTGTTGACTTTTTTGTTTTTATTTGAGAAGACAGATTTATTCTCAAAAAAAGTTTCATAATTGAATTTATCTAGAATTTTATTTATATAAATCTTTTAGAACAGTACATTAATATAATTTTTTGAAAAGCAAGTTTACTGTTGATGCACGGGCTATTTTCCAAGGCTGCTATATTAATAGATCGATGATTATTATTTATCTGAGTTTAAGAAGTTGTTAACATGGTTGACTTCAATATCTGCTTATCTTATATGATTATACCAGCCATTAATAACTAATATGCTATGCTTTTTGATTAAAATGGTAACAGGAAAATGAAACATTTTGTTCTTTATAATTTTTATTATATTTTTTCCAAAGAGATGAATCTAATTACTCTCCTATTCTTTGATTACTTTGCTGCTCTGCTACTACTCCTGCATTTTTATATTAAATATTCTTGTGCTACCTTTGATGTAATGAAATATTGCTGCTATTAGTGGTCTATTATTTATTTTAATGTAAAAGGCTAAACTCCTATTCTTCAAATGCTCATCGTGGTTTATTTTAAATCTGCTTTGAATAGTTTTAAAATTGAATTAATGTATTTCTTAATTCCTTGTTTTGAAAAAAACATTTATAATAAAAAACAAGTTTGATAATAAGTGTTTTTGAACAAATTCTTTTTTTTTTCATGTGTCAAAGCATCGGCCGGGAAGCGAACCCGCTAATCCGGGAGAATTGCTTGTAAGGCAGCTGTGCTGACCTCTCGACCACCAACGCTTGACACAATAAATTCTTTTTTATTGTAAGTTTATAACTAGAACTGAAATTATATATACAAAAATATCTTTATTTAATTGAAAAGATAATTATTTTAATGAATGATTTTAAAAGTAAAACTTATAATTTAATTATTAAAAAAGCATTAAAAATATATTTCTATCTATTGAATTAATACGTGAAAAATTTAAAGTTTTCTATGTGTATCTGTATGATGTTTGAGATACCAAATTTGTATTAAGTTTAAATAAAGTTAAATTATGAATACATAACATAATTTCTCATTTTAAAAAAAAAATTCTTTAATTTTAAATAATAAGTCCCACTCTTTCTTTGCTTTATTTCTGCAAATCATTAAATATCCACATTAATATATATGTAATAAATATATTTGTTTTATATAGTACATATTTTTTCTATTACAGTTATTGTTTTCAATAATGTTAAAATGCAGTTTTTAAGCATTGCTTTAAGGCATCCAAATCAATTGAACAAAATGATAAGCAATACTATAACATTATTCACAATTTGAGAATTTTTTAAAAAGATGAAACTGCAAAGTTAGATTGAATAATATAAGAATACATTAACACAGTTTAGAAAATCACATTCATTCTTTCATTAATGACTTTTCGGTTAATAAAAATGAAAACGTTAGAAATTATATTTATTCTGCATCTAAATTGGTAGTATACAGGGTATATGAGCACTGACTTTCACACGACACACCACTCTCCACTCTATCTCATAACACTGATACACTTGAACACACATATGTCGAAAAGATTATCTATATATTACATATATTGATACAGGTATGTAATAAGCCTTTATTTCAGTTACTAAATTAATAGTGAAAAAATACTGAAGTATCTGACATTTTGAGTTCTTTTGAAAATTTTAATCTAAATACTCAGACTTGTCCCACTATGAAATTAATTTCAAATTTTACTTGTCATCTCTTTACATTTTCCACTTATTTCTTAACAGTTAGACAGAATGGAGCTATCTACCCATCAATAGAATGTCGGTAATTCTATAATATATTACAAAAGCAATTCTGCTTTTTAGTGAAGATGAACAGCAGTCAGAAATGTTTTCTGTTGTTCATTGGTAGAACATATGGATTTGGACTGCAATAAGTAGATTGATTACTGTTACTAAAAGCTGTCTAATAATTATCTGTTTAAAATAACTAAAAATCCTTGCTTTCCCCCTAATTATATGTTACATATTATATTCATTTTTGTTTTGTTTTAAATTTACCAGTATTATAAAAACAATCAAAATATAAAGCTAGAAACTGCAGAATTATTCTAATTAAACTGATTCAACATGTTTTTGACTTAGCAAAGATCCACTCCTTTCTTCCACTAAAAAGGATAAATATAGTGGTAAAACCCCAATCTGTATGTTTTTAAAAAGATGAAGGATCTTTGATGACATGTATTCTATAATTAAAAGCTAAACATTCAATATTAATAATATGAATGTAAATATACTTTATTACTAATCCAGAAGTGATGTTTTCTAATAAATGTTAAAACAACACCATTTAGGATAGAATAATATATACATAATCAAAATAGATTAGCAATCAATTTTATCTTGTCTTTCTTCTTCTAATTATCTTATGATAACTGTTGGTAAATTTTGATTTATTAAAAATTGTCAAATACAGTGCTACATTTTTTATTAAGTTAATTATGGCTGGCCATTCATTATCATATCTGACAATTGCCAAAAGTACTATAAAAATTATAAAAGCAAAAATATAAATTGCATATGTTATAATAATGTCAATTAATAGCACCTGAATGCATTATACCTATTCGACAGAACATTATGGCAGAAGTATTTTATTGTAATATTACTAATCTTGCACAGTTTAATATTTGGGAAGAATTTATTTCTGATGTATCTTTTGAAATTCAAACTAACCTATGAATTATCGATCTCAAATAAATGAGAATTATATATATATTACACAATTATCTATATAGTGAAAATCTTACATACAAGATATAAGGAAAGGAAAAATTGCATAAAAATACCTGTCTTTAATTTCTAACTAATTCAATCTCCACCACTAATATCTTTTTTCAATAAACTAGTCATATTTCATTTAAGTTCTCTAAAGTATTTCAAAGATATTGCAATCAGAAAATGATAAAAAATCACTTGACAATTAATTATTCTAAATGAGTTTGCCTTCTGTTCAATTATCTTTCAATTCTACTTCAACAAATCTAAATTTCTATATGTGAACAAATATACTTATAATTAGTAAAGTTTAAATGGAAATGTGATATCTTATTTGCAATAAAATAATAATAAAAAATATTTTTATTAAAATATAGAGGTAATAAAATAAATTTTCCCTCAACATAATGCCTAATATAAATAATTTATCAATTCATATTAAAGTATAGAATTATTAAGTTAAAACCCATCACAAATAATTTGATATTTTATATTTGTTCACATCTATATCAGTGCTATGCAATCTTTTTACATATGCAATTTGCTTCCTCAGACAAAAATTTGACCGACTCATTATTTGTTTTTACCAAATCTAAATTATAAGCATGAGTATATATATATAATGATATTCATGATATGATTATATTAGTTTTAATTAATATACAAATTTATATTTTTTAATATTTCAATATTAAGCACATATGATTTTAAATAAATTTTTTGAACTAATTCATACACTTACAAAAAAAAAATATGATATGTACAAAAACAATTTATTTTCATGGGATTTAAAAAAAATTTTAAAAATTAAATTCTTTAAAAAAACAAATTTATTATCTAAAATTCAAGAGCATTTCTTAAAAAGTTCATAACTACCACAATTTTTACATGACTCCTGAGAGATTGCAACCTATGGGTTGTACCTCTCTGATCTGTACCAACAACTTTTCTAGTTGTAATTGTCTATGATTACATCTTCTATAAATCTAATTTTTATATACATATGTTATCAGTACTCATTAAGTGCTAAATTACTTCTGAAATTGTAACCTTAATAAATGTCCATTAATTTAATAATTATTTGTGTTAATTACACTTCAATGGTTTTCTTTTTCAATATATTATAAAACAATAATAATGTGTTTTCCATGAACAAATGAAGAAATAAGAAGCCTTTAGTATATATATAAATCATATTCATAGTTTAGAAATATAAAATGGGTTATACTGCACATAAAATACAGAAATATATAATAAACTTAACTAGCTGTTTAGTAATAATAGAATATGACATCTCCTCACCAGGTATAAAGTCCACATTACTTTATAATCATATTCTTGTTTTACATTAACTCAGATTATCATGATGCCTCTACTTTTTAATGAATAATAGATTATAGCCATTACCCAATCAAATTACTAACCTTATATATAAGAACTAAAAAAAAATCAGTGTTTAATATTTTAAAAAAATTTAAGATTATAATCTAGTGGTAAAATACAAAGTATAATAACTTCAGCTATAATAAGATTTTTAACATAATGGTAATTTTTAAAAAATAATCTCAGTTAATATCAAAAAGCATAGTTTGTTCCTAAAATATAATTTTAATTTAGTAAAGTCTTATTGCTATTTTGTGTAGCTAGCTATTTTATGCCTTTTAATATAAGTCTTTATTTAATTTAATAGATTATGAATACAAGGACATATTAATGTTAATCTAAATCTCAATGCTTTATTTAAAGTTTGAATTAAAATCAAAGTCAATTGAAAAATTGGCTAATTTTCAAACCAAGTGTTTTTTTTTTTATTTTTGCTTTTTTCTTTACAGAAAAGAGATTATAAGTTGATACATATGAGAATTAAGATAATATTCTACTCCATTTAGCACAATGATAGAATGATAGACAAAGATTTTTGGATTAAAAATTATCCTGTGTTATCTGATGCTTGAATCTTATATGACTGTCTATGTAACTAGCTTCATCTTTTGTAATCAAAATACTTGCTTTATATAGGACATCAGTTTTTGATCAAGTACATAATATATTGTTTAATAAATCAGGATGCAATTTATTAATTGTAATCATACAAGTTTACTTATATCACCCAAAGCACTATTTTTATCATTATTTTAATGTTATTTCTGTTAAATGATGATTAATAACTAATTATTTATTTTCACCTTTTTGAATACATGAGTGGGTTATTATTTGGAAACCCATGAAAAATTTCACCACAATAAATTACAACTGGAACTATGATCCATGGATCTTGTTTGCCATTCTTCAGCACTAAACCATGCAATACAAAAGTAATCAAATGATTTATTGCTAAGGAGTTTATGAAAAGTTTCAACATCATAAAAGATAGAGCTTGGAACCACAATCCATCTACTTTGATATCTAGAGTTCAACACTCTTCCTTAATTATTCAAAGTAATACAGCAATAATTAAAACTATGAAGTATCAGATAACTTTTAGTCTATTGTACATTTATTAAGCAGCAAAATGATTTATAATTATAATAAAAGCCATTTGGCTTCCACAGTCTTACTTTTAATGAATGTACCGTTATTTAATATTCATTATATAAATAACTGAATGGTAAATGATGTAAATTTCATTAAAAAATGAGAAAAATATAAAAACAATATAAATAAATTCTGCTGACAATAGTTTAAGAGTAGCCAAGAAACCTTAATTTTCTCCATCATCATCCAGGTTTTTATATATTATTTTCAAATTTTCTAATGTAAAATTTTTCAAAACAAATTTAATTTGAAAATGCTCCTATTTTTATATATTATCCAAATGTTTTACATATGTGTGACTAATGCTTGTGTGTGTATATATATATAATTTTTATAGTAATAATATAAAATATTTCTTTTATATTTTATTTAAATGATAACGGAAATTGGATGAAATACAATATTAAGTATCTAAATAAAATATATTACCTTGACTATTTCTGCAGAATTTCTTTTTTATCTGCATTCTTTTTAGTTGTAAAGTTTGTTGGTAGATCAGCACTATTGATATTTGCTAAGTGTTCTATTTTATAGTGAACAATGTAAATAATTGTCAGTAGCTTAAATCAATATTGAACATTTTATAATATTGTTCACTGTGTATATCAGTGTAAAAAACTGGTAATAGTAGTAGTCAAAATCAATGTCAAAGGTTTGCAATCAAAGAGCAAATAATATATATATATATCCGTAGATATTTAAGAAATGTGTCTGATCATGTAAAGAATAAATATATATTTGCTCTTTATAAGAAAAGCACACACATCACAAACATATATATATATTTATCGTCAAAATACTGTTTTAAATATATATATATATGCATGTAAAGTTTAATTAACCAATACTAAGTAACTTGTAATAATAATTGCAGTGATACTTTCCCAACATTAAGTACTGAATGTAACATTGCAACATCACCTATTATTAATGCAATCTACATTATAGACAGACAATCAACTTTCATTTATTTTACACATGTAATATAGATAGTAGAATAGAATAGAATATTTAGAGCAAAATCCAATTTAGCAGTCATGTTCCAAATCGTCCTTAGTTGTAAATTGATTGATACAGCCTACTGAGATATTAGTTAGACAATTAATTAAAGTGTTTTGGACTGAAATGATGTCAAACTATTTTTTAAGTTATTATGAAATAATAATAAAATAAGTTGATATCAATCTGTTTTAATTATTAAATAGTGATTTTTACCAGATGGTAATGATATTGCTCATAACTATATCTTTTTATTGCATTGCCAAATCCATATAATATCAAATCATCTATGCTTTTTGTTATTGTTTTACACTACAACCCACTGTGACAGTTTCGAGCAGTTGAGATTTGGAGAAATAACTGAAAGTTCTGAAGAAGTTTCCTGGGATAATTGAAACTGTCATAGCGGGTTGTAATTAAAGTATTGTAAAACAGTAATAAAGAACATAGATGTTTTAATATCACATTGCAGTTATTACATTTTTCTAATAAGAACCTATAAATGGAATCAAAGCTAGAACAAACAAGTTAAAATAAAGTAATTGATATATGACCAAAACATGCACTTATTAACGCTATAAAATAACATCAATACCTCCTTTAGAGTCAAGTCATTAGTTTTTGGAAGAATGCAATAATGTTACTAAAATAATGACAATTTCATGCATAATCAAAATATAGCAGCATAGCCTTACTACTAATCTTTCTCTGAGTAAATGATCTTCTGTTTATCTTTACATACAGAGAAAAATTTTATTTCCCATAAAAAATTAGCACAAATGTGAGACGTTTGCCATATGTGTATATACATACACACATACAGTTTAGTATTTTAAAAAATTATTCATTTGATGTTTTTTTATTATTTAATATAACCACTGATTTCATATCTATGACATAAATTATTTCATCATGTGTACGTACATGTATATGCATAAGTTTAAAATTAAAACAATAGATATTTGGAGAATAAAAACATGTCTATAATTTCATAAACATATAGAGGAATACTTAATAAACAGAACTCTAACTTTCCATACTAATTAGATACCAGATTATTATGCTTTTTTTCATTTACTACTTTAATCTTCAGTTCAGATACTATTTTTCTGATCAATACTGTATGGATATCTGAATTGGCTATGAGATAGATAAGCTCATCTGAGTTTTTTATTATTTAACTATATTGATTCAAAAATTGAATCCAATGTTACGTCTGTTGCAGGCTAGTACATGAGTTTTTTTTTAATAATATGTACATATATCTATATTTGAGAGAAAAAAAACGTTACCTTTTATCTTGCAAATCTTAGTGTTTTTTTTTTACAATAGTTATTTAAAAAATTTTCCAGTTAAAAAATTAGTTTTTTAAAAAAATAGAATAAATACGTATTTTAAATATCAGAAAGGTTGAAGATATAGCTTAAAGGGTAAATTGAAAAATGATATATATATTTTAATTAACTTAACAATCTCAAAGTTATTAAAATAAAATAATAAAAAAATGTGTATGCTTAAACCATTTAAAATTTGTAAAGGTAATCAAAAAGAAAAAAAAAAAACATGTTCCAGAGATAAAAATATTCCATAAAAGCATTTCTAAATCTTTAAAAAAATAATTTAATAAAATCTAATAAATAGAAATCAGAATTTTAATATTTTATGATCTTATTATTGCATTGCCAACATACTATCATAATAAAACAAAGCCAATTCACTTGCATAGGTATATAAGACTATAGTTAAATTTTTTGCAACATCATTTATATATTATCAGGTATTGTATTAAGGCTACAAATGGGTTCCACAGATAGCAGATAATCCAAAAACATTCATGTATTAAAATTAACTGTAAATAACAAATAATAGTTGCCAATACTTCCTGCTGATTTGTAGGATAGGAGATTGGTTTATCAAAAACTTCCACCTTCTGTTATTCAAATTAGTACAGAGTCAATTTGTCATGAACCATCTATGCCATTGATCATGTCCATATACTAACTGTAACAATGGAGCTGTGTGTTTGTTTAACAACATTTCCAACCTATAACCACACACACAACATTTCTGACTTCAATGCCCACTTTTATTTTTTCAGTCCAAGCCTTCAAAAATTAAGAATACTACATTAAGAACAGGTTTAAGAGCTGTAGACTGGCAGTTCTTAGTTGTGATTTTTGCTTGAGGCAATATGATTACTAATGAGTTGTATATTTAGGCAACCCTATTTAAAAATCCCAACAACTTATGAGGAAAATGTGAAAGGCTTAGAAAATGTGATCTAAAATAGCATGTATCACATTATTTAACTATGTTGTTGTGCTTAGATGTTTCTTAAGAATAACAGAAATAATATTGTTAAATAGTGGGTATAAAGCATATGACAATAGTAATACTACAAATAATTATTGTAAATCTAATTTTTTTTTAAATATGGATACATAGAATGTGTGAATTTTACTTGATGTAAGAACAAATATATCTGCTTTTAGTGAAATTTGTCTTCATGAAAAAGGAAGTGTCCTAGTTAAGGTAGAAAAGTAGATCAATCAGTGAAAGGATTATTGCATGATGTTGAATTTGCTGTAAAGTTTATTTTAATGTCTTATATTCTTGAAATACTTATTTGTATCATGTAAGATTAATAGTGGTAAAACTTGTCTTATTTAGTGATATCAGATTTTATTTTATTAATGCATATGTCATAATATACAATTCAGAGAACTCAGAGAAATTATTCCTTGCTGGATAGCATTATTACAACAATATCATTAAAAGATTTGGATTTTCCTTCTTGGAGAAGTTAATATACATACTAATATAAATAGTAAGATTCTGACTATAGATTGTTGGAAATAATACTATTGGTGCAGCGAGAGCAAGTTTAAATAATCTATTGTTATTGAATTTATGAACAACATATATTTCAGATGCTTTCTCTATGTAGAAAAATCAATGTAAAAGAAACATGGATGTATTATAAACATAGCATTTCATAAGTTACATTATACTTAGAAATCATAATCCAAGTGAAGATCATATTACACCAATAACATGCAAGTGCAGATTGATTGAAAGATCACAAATATGTTCACAGAAGATTAACTAAGGATGAACAAACAAAGAGTTTTAATTTTTTCAGAAGATTTTGAAATGTTAGATCTATATTAGAACATACAACTTCAATGGTAAAAATGGCTTTGTAAAAAATTAGGTTGACATTGTATTATAAAAATGTAAAATCAGAATTATTCAAGTGGTGGTGTTTTTGTGTTTTTATAGATGTAAAAGTTCAATATTGTGAAAAAAAATAATATTGATGCTTTTGAATTGTGGTACAGAGGAGACTTGATAATTCCATGCATAGTAAAAAAAATGAGTAAGCAGATATTTAATCAAATTAAACTTGAACAAGTGATAAGGTTGAAATTATTCTGTTTTGATCATATCATGAAAAAATTTATTTTATTCAAAGTATATAATGCTTAAAAAAGGTGTTGGTATAAAAAAAGATGTCAATCAATGGGAAAAATGAACTCAATGTACACAATCAAGGTTTGAATCAAGTGCTGACATTTATTTCTAACCATAAAAATTTGAATATTATTTTACTGATATAATCATGTATGAATTAATATTGATCATATTGACTTTATCTAAGGGATTTGCTTGAAATCATAAAGCCAGGTTTTTGGCAGATGATTTAATATACATATATAGCAATCGTATTTTTTGATTAATTGTCTAATTTTATTTTCATGATGTGGTATTAATTATCTCGGTTAATATATTTATTATTCAACCAAAATATTTAAGTTGAAAGTTTTCTCATGAGAATAATAAATAAGAGCATAATTCATCATCAAAGACATCATAATATAAATTAAAAATATATTGTAATCTATTCGTCACTCAATTAATTTTTATTAGATTATTTATCTTATTTTTTTTTTGTATGAATGCTTTAGTTTCACATAACTTCCTTTGCATGACTTTGATAAAATTATTAAATGCGCAAAGTTTAGAATTTCATTTAATGTCTTTGTTTATGATGTGATAAATAGTACTTAGGAATAAATTATATATTTTGCAATGTTTTCGATGTTTTACTTTTCAGAATAAAATTTAAAAAAATAAACAAACGGTAGTAGTCAAATTACCTTTATATATTTTTCTATCCAAGTTCAACTCTAGTAAGCTTTTTTTTTTTCATGAAAGAAGAAAGAAAATTAAAATAGAAAATTAAAAAAAAAATCTAATTATATTTCCTAATTATTATTATTAAATCATGCAGCAAAGAAAAACCAAAGAAGATGACTTTCTGTTAAAAGAAATAATCCACAACTTTTCTCTTGAATATTGGTGTTTTGATTAACTTAACTGTGCTTGTACTCTGGTGAGATTTTTGTTTGTGGATATTCAATCTATTTATTGTAACAATAATTATTCAGCAACCTGCAATAACTGTCTCTCTCTTTCTCTCTCTTTCACACACACACATTTATATATTAAATCATAATTCACTCTTTTAAAATTTCAACATAAGGTATTGATATTGAAAAAAAAAGAGCAAACGTATGTCAGTAAACCATATATTAAAAGTTGGGATGTAAAAATATATAAGATTTTGCATATAAATAAAGTAATTTGAAATTCTGCAGAGTTTTAATAGAAATTTGGACTATCTCACATTAAAATACATATAATAATTTCGGACCTTATTAAAGTTGATTAGTAATAATTTATAAATGTATTACGAATAGTAACTGCCAATGAAAACATTTAGAAAATAGAAATATTGCAAATTAATATAGTTATATATTTATGTATATATATTAAACCAAAAATAAAGGTGGGATTCCACGTTTATTGTTAAAGGAGGTTGCTTTGACAACAGATTGAAATTGTTGATTGTTATTGATGTTGGGATTGTATAAACGTTGACTGGTTTTTAATGATTACTTACAAATCCATTTAGCTTTGAACATTATTACACTTATTATTTAAATAATACTTCGGGTGTATTTTGAAAATTATAATGGCAGTTTCCAATATTATAATTGACTATTATTAATCTGCATTCAGAACAGGTTATATTAACCTGTTTAAGAAGGTTTATTTAAACTTTTTTGTATCAATAATTTCAATCTCTGTGGTCAAGTTGCAATCTTTAGTGTCACTGTCTTGACAACAGATTGAAATTGTTGATTGTTAGTGTTATTGAGATTGTCTAAGTGTTGACTGACTTTATATATATATATATATAAGTTCAGGTATCTATATATACAGTTGAACATCATTAACATGAGATGTTAGAAACTTTCAACATTTTATTTTATGTTTATCAAAATTTATATTATCCAAAAAATTAAGTTATTTAATTTAAAAATATTCTGCCAATACAAATGCAGAACAATAAATCTTGCTAACTTGACTAATTAATTTAGTAAAAATAAAATTAAAAATGGTTGTGTTGAATCAGCATCTTTCAAAACCTTAATTTTGTTCATTAAAATGAAATATGGAATAAAAATTGTGATCAATAAAGTTTTTTTTTTTTTCATGTCAAAGCATTGACCCAGAAGCGAACCTGGGCCAGCTGCTTGGAACGCAGCTATGCTAACCACTAGGCCACCAATGAGCATTTAATCAATGAAGTTAGTACTACTTTAGTAGTATAGCTGAAATAAAAAGTCTTCAAATTGTGTTCAAGTTTAATTGTAGAAAAGAATAGCGAAATTTATTTCTTTTTTGTTAATATGCAATCGTTTTCATAATTTATTGTTCACAAATACATTCTATATTATTTATTTCATATTAAAAATGTTAGTGATGAAAATATTAATTAATAATATTATTATATCTATGTAAAATAAAAAAAATTCAGATAAAATTATCTGCATGCATATACATAACTCAGTAATATTTAAGTATTAACTAAATGTAAAATTGTATTTTATATACTGTTACCAAAATATATTTATATATATCAACTAATGTTTATTCATGTTATACAGCTTCTGAATGATAGAATAAGCAAGAACTTTATTTCTGGTAGCAGAGAGGCATACTAATTTCTTCTTTCTTTTCTCTTTTTTTGATACTTGTTTCTGGAACATTTTATAAATGGCTTTATAAAGCAGATATGAAGATATTGTTAGGAATTTATAACTATTTTTAATTTAAAAAAACCCCAAAAGTTTCATCTTTTTGGCTTCTAGATTTACACTTTGCTAATTACATTATTCCTGCTAATTCATAATTGATCTACAGAATATTCTTAAAGCTTTGACACCCAGTAGTGCTGACAAAAATATTCATTTGGTTTAAATGATTATCAACTTGAAAATGTGAGTCAATTCAAATCTTTGGGTAAGTTTTAAATGCGAAAACAGATTTGGATTGAGATGCAACACAAACTACAAACAGAACTTTGTAAACCATAAAGATAATTAGTAGTAAAGCAATTAGATGTGCTACTGCATAAATAGTATTTTATTATGATAATATATTTATCTGTTAAAAATTGTTATTTTATAACATCAAACTGATCAATGGAATAGTCTATTATTTCTAAAAAATATATGAAAGATTACTAGTGATTTTTCCTTAAGCTGTAAATAAATACTGTAGTGCTTTAGTTGCTATACAATACCAACAGATTGCATTTAGAAGAGGTAACCTTTTTAAGTGTTGAGAGCATTTACAGTTTACTATTTTCATTGATTATTATCTAGCAATATATGATAGTGATAACTAATATGAAAATATAACTGATATTTTACATATTTAAATAATTAAACAATTATATCTGTTAAAAAGTATTAATTTATATATTACAAAAAAATCAAGTCTATGTCACATGATCTAATTTAACAAGCTTGTATTACAAATGTTATATATAGAGCTCACAAATAAGCTCTTAACAAGCTTTGCAGAATATCTCCAACTCCAGACAGGTTTCTACTACTGGATTCCTCAGTGATATTAGCACCTCACTGAGGAACCCAGTAGCAGAAACCGATCTGGGGTTGGGGATATTTTGCAAAGCTTGTTAAGAGCTTATTTGTGAGCTCTATATATAACAATAAGATAATTTATATATATAGTGATTTAATTAGTTGTTTGTAGAATTATTAGTTTGCCTAATTTATTGTATAGCAATACATTTGGTCTTTTTGTCATTATAACATAAGTTCTGTGAAGGAAAATTATTTAAAGATTCCCAGTGAAATTAAAAAATACAATGGCAAAGGCATAGGCTAAATCTGAATGCTTTTCAGCTTTCTAGTGATATTGAATCTATTATTTCAAAGACATATATTGTGTGCTTGAACCAAATGACCATTAATGAAATTTAAAAAAAATATTTATAGAAGATTTAAAACTAGTTTTTTTTTTTATATAAAAGAGGTAGATTTTATTTATATTTATGAGAATTATCTCAGAAATTTAAAAGACATGCAATACTGATGACATTTGTTGTAAAATTATGACTAAAAATAAAGTATTGAATGACTAATATAATATTTAAAGTCACTTCATGCACCAGAATATGACAGATGCACAGATATTTGTGATTCACATATTGATTGATAAAGTCATCACAAAACTTATTTTTAACATATCATTTTTATCTCTTTTCTTTCTGAAATTAGAAAAGACACATTTCTTTGTGAGAATTTGCTATTGACATTAATAATAATGATTCAGATAGATACACCACTAGAATTCTTAACTGCATGAATTGAAATTCTATTTTCTGAGCACTTTTAACTCAACCAACATGGATTTCAAAAATATGCACAAAAATTTATATTTCTTGCAGCACATACATGAATAAAAGTTGAATAGTTAAAAAAATAACATCAAAATGTTTTGATCTGTATACTGAGTACTTGTAATATATATTAATTATAAGCTGGGTGAGGAAATATAAAACTAAAATAAAAAGTGATATTTGAATAAAAATTCAATCCATTAAAATATAATGATAATTTTAGTATACATATTCATTTGATATGATATAGTGGTCAAACAATGCAATATGCATATAACAGTTTTGTATAAAGAAATCAAAATTTAAAAAATGTGATTCCATGCTGAAAGTTTCTATTAACAAATTAGTAAAATATAACAGTTTTAATTTCCACATAAAATTATAACCGTCATTTACTGTGACAAAGAGTATCACATCACAACCATATTAGTTTATGAAGAAATTTAATTTATCAAAAAGTTATATATTTGCAATTCTATATGACAGCTGAATTTCACAAATATTGTAATTCTATTATAAAAATTTATTAAAAATTTTTTAAAAATATGATAAATGTAATATTCCTACAAGGTTAAGGTAGCCACTTGAGGTAGCATATTTGTATCAAACAATGTTGCGTTTGCAACACACACTTTTAAAGAAGTTTATATATCTGTAAGCTTCATGAATTTATATTTATTTTGCAATTGTATATACTAATCAAAATATAAAAAAAGATTCTATGTAAAAAAACCATTTTCAATGAAAAGTTAGGCAAAGAAAAAATATATATCAGTTTAATATTCATGCAAAGTTACATTATCCTAACACAATGTAGCAAAATAAATACTGTATATACTGAAATTTCTTCCTTCATTTTAAAAATTGAATTATTAAAAAGTCGTATCAGTTTGCCTCTTATTTATTCTCAAGTGCAATTCTGTGCCAAATGTTTATTCTCAAATTGTCAACAAAAAGACTTTCTATGAAATAATCAGTATTTCATTAAGCAACGGACAAAGGAATTCCAACTTTTACTATGATATTTTTTGTAGAATATAAAGCTAAAATTTCTTCATAATCAAGCATATGTAAATGAATAATTAATTTAAATATATATATTTAGTTACTAATTTAAAATAAATAAAAGATTACTTTATAGTATTTTTTTAAAACAATCATTTTAATGAGAGGCATCTTTTTCTGTTAATTTTATATACAAATTTTCACAAACAAGTAAACCCAAGTAACAAATTTACATTTACTTATTTTATTTTTTATTAAAATATGCTAATATATTACATGGAACTTATAATATTTTATATTCTGCCATCATGATTACAGATATGTATTTAATTCTTTTCTATACATTTTTTAAAACTGTAATTTTCTATAAACCAAAGTTACCAGAATAATATATATATATATATTAAAATTAAACATTGCCACAATAAATGTAAAATAAAAAAGGCTATGTTGTTTTTAAGAAATTGTCAAATGTTAATGAATCAGCAGTCATCAAATGTAAAAATAACAGAATTGTGGGAAATCTGAATTGAACTATGGATATTGTGAAGGATTGTCTCATTTTGTTTATTCAATGTTATATAGTTGATAAAAACTACAATATGTATAGTCAAAAGTACTTCTAAAAATAATAGTTTATGTAAATTTTACTGTGTTTTGATATATATATATATATATTGATTTGAATATTACATATACATATATATATATTCTGCCAGAGTATGTAGACAATTATCAACTATTACAGTAATAAATCTTAACCATATTTATTATTTTATCTCATATGTCATAGAATCGTCTAGGACATGAACCCACACCATCTGCAACCAACTACGTGCTTGCAAGGTGGTTGCGATGACCTCTCGTCTAACAATGCTTGACAATATATATAATTTTGCTGAGCTTTTAATACAAAATATCTTTGTTTATTATTGTTTCAGTGTGAACTGCTTTCATTTCTTTATATTTATAAATGAATCTAATCTTAAGCATAATTAGCTTTATTATTGAACTATTATATATATAGGTTTCATTACAGCTTGAAAATTAAAATACACTATTCATTAGTCTGCTTTCAGAACAGATTAAATTTGCCTATTTAACGAGGTTTATTTAAACTTCTTTGAATTAATAATCTCATTCCCTTTAGTCAAGTTGCAATCATTAGTGTCTATATAAGCATATTAGATCGTAGATAAAGGTATGTATCTGCCTTTATTAAACATGGAGGTTGTCTTGACATCAGATTGACATTATTGATTGATATTGTTTGATATTGTTTAGGTGAGAACTGCTTCATATATTTAAACACACACACACTATATATATAATTACATTTTGATACGCTGCCATTCTGACTATTATAATGTAAGAAATACTAAAATGAGTTTAAATATAAAATTTAATAATATTTATTATACTAAATATACTTTCAATGCTTTCACATCATATTCATAGTTAGTCTGCGGAGAACATTAATTTTTTTCTGATTTGAATGCTATTTGATTTTTGTTTTCTTGCATATTCATTTTGTGTAATGAACCATGCCCCTTTTATTTTATGTTTGCAATCATTTCTTTCTTCGCACATAACTTTGACAACACTTACAATTATGACCATGTTTGCTTTCATGATTATGATTAATGGTTTCAGACTTAATGTTCTCAGCAGACTAACCATGAATATGGCACAAATACATTAAAATTATACTTCGTATAATAAATGTTATTAAATTTTATATTTAAACTCTGTTTTAATATTTTTTACATTATATATAATCATTAAATGGTAAATGTGAATTTTACTCTTTCCAATTTGGTTAGTATTTTGCATGTATTTGGGATGACATATAAACTGATTACCAATTCTAATACAGAGTTGATTATTTGTTTTGATATAATTGCAATTGGAGTGGTCCTTTATAAATTCTTTACAGGAATGAGCTTATTCAAATAAGATTTTGGTTAAATTACTACTACAAAAATCTTCTTTGGATCAGCTTAATGTTAATTGACAAATTGAAAGTTATAGTCACTGAATTTAGTTAAATAAAAAGTGAGATTACTATGATTGATGTGATCTTAACAAATCTCCTGGGAATTCAGTGCCATCAGATTTGATTGACAGAAACATATGTTCTGCAAGAGGTTACTTGATTTTTTTTTATCAAACATTGCTGTATAAATAATACATTTCTATTGAACACATAAGTAAAATAACATTAATATATTAAATATTTAAATGGTATTTAATTAGTTAACATTTACATATTTAAATACTTATTTGAAAATAACATTATTTTAAAGTGAATTTGATTATAATTTGTGTCTTGTTGGTTAACATTAACGTATTACAAATGAGAAAATATACATATGTCTAATAAGGTAAAGTTAACATGTATGCCTTTCATGTCCCTGATTTAGGAGTGAAGTCTAAGTAAAATAAGGATTTTCTTTCAAATATCTAAAAGGTACCAAGAAAAGTTAGAATAGTAGATCTATAACTGATAATAGCTAGATATGGATTTAATGGTAGAAAAGTGGATACTTTTTACATTACTTAGAATACAGTAAAAAATATTTAAAATCTTTACCAATAAACTTGATAAGTTAGAAACTTCATTCTCTTTCTGTTTGGAATGTACTGGAAAGTTTTTTGATTTGAATTGGGATTCTAATCTGATTTTAATTAAAACAGAAATATATATAATGCATTTTGCATATGTATGTCGATCTAGTTTACAAAATATATATTTTTTTCTTTGATATATAATGCACTATAATCATAGTACTGAAAATGCATTAAAAATATTGAAGAAAAAATAATTATATACTTCATAAAGCATATCAACATATATATGTAAAATTTATTACATATAGTTAATGAAATTTAAAATAAAATTGTATTTTAATATGTTAAAAATAAACATTTTCATAGATTAAAGATATTAATATTTACAACTTTAAATAGATTAAATATGTAAATTTTTGAGTTTAAACATGTAAATGAATGTTTGGAATGTTTGAGATAAACATCTTATCTGCCATATATCCACCTAAAAATGATCACTGTTTTGACCAAATTGTCAGAGCTATTATACTAATAATAAGCATCTAAACATATAGATAAACTATGTTTACATTGACACTGAATCTGCTATATCCATGGCATTTGGTTTTAAAATTCCATATGGTGCTTGAATTACAGATAATCTGAATTTACATGTGTTTTTATCTTATATACATGTGTATTATAAAATTTAATTAAAAAAGTTACATACATTAATGCATCATTAAAATAATTAGTTATAAAAATAGAATAAAAAAATAGAACAGTATAAATTATGAGATAAGTCACATGACTGACAAAATGTGCATTAAACATATAAAATAAGAAAATGGCTGACTTAGAGATATTTCTTGATGGCTCTTATATAAGCAGTTGAAAATGAAACTTATTGATTTCAAATTTATAAGTTTTGACTTTTTTAAATTTTTATTTTTTAAATTTTGGATTGCTAAAATTGAAGATGTGTTCATTGTTCATGAAATTATTTTGTGGGTATATATATATATACTAGAATGTTTTCACAGGATTTTATATGAAAATATTAATATTTTAATTAAAATTTATCTATAAAATAAAGAAGAATTTCCATCAAATTATATTTACATCTAAAAGCCAGTGAAAATATTTTAAATATTATCTGTAATTCTTTATGGGAGAATTTTATTTAAGTTTGAAAATATTTAAAAGTAGTTCACAAATATTAGATTTTATTGGCTCTGATATTCTGACTTTCATAGAAGCAAATCTATGTTTTTTTTGTATAATTTTTTAAATTTTATTTTGAAAGTATTTGCTTGATAATTACAAAAATGATGGACTAGAAAGGATTATATTTGTCCAAATATAATAAATTATATTATGTGTGACCCTCTAACCTCTGTCATTTTAGTCTTTAACCAAGCCCATAGTTGGTTGCACCATTTGTAACAAATTAGAACTGTAATAAGCTCTTGTTCAATTCCCCACATATTTGTGTGGCATTTGTAAGAGAATAAAACTGAGTTGTGGATGAATGAGAAAAATAACTTTGATGTGCCCCATGAATTTGATAACCATTTGTCACAGAATGATATGAGATAGGTTCTTATTTAATGCTCCTTAGATTTGGAAAAATAACATATATTAAATATCTTTATATATATTTAGAAAATACTATTTACTAAAAACGTGATTTTAAGTAGCAGTTTCTAATTGTTACATTATTTGATTTCATTTATAGTTATGTTTTATCTATAAAATTAAGAAATTCCCATTAAAATTATTAATATGTTTACATAATAAATAAATAAATCAGGGTAACATTTGAATTTTAAATAATGAATTCATTACAGGAGCCCTTTCATTTACTGTAACAATCATTATCAACTGCATGCAAACATAAAACAGATATATTAACTGCTGCAATGCATTATTTCATATTATCTCCATGCTTTCCAATTTTTTACATTAGATTTTGATGAAAAATACTTAAAAAGAGAGAAAGAATATTAATAGCAACATTGCATCATATAATAACCTGTATGTTTTTACTAGCCATTGATAGCATTCAAAAAGTTTAAATACATTTTAAAAATGATGGAATTGTTTAGCATATAATCCAAATAAAATGCCACAATTACATCTTTTAGACAGACACTGCTTTTTATTTCATTTTATTTTGATTAGTATTTAATTTTTATTATATTTAATTTAATTTGCAGAAAATTGGATGAAAAATTTTAAATGATCTTAAAATATTTTTTTTTTATTGCAAATTTCCTCTGTGATTGATTATAAATGGAGTCTTTTTCCAAAGTATTTTCCCCATTTTCTCAGTAAATTAATAATCATTAAATATAATCTGTGAGCTTTAAGTAAAAACTTTTACCCTCACACTAAGAATGTCTATTAAACTAAATTTCAGCTGCACACTACAATGGTACTAATTATATTTCAGAATATATTCTTTGTACATTGTTGTTTTACAAAATCCTTATAATCATTCAAATTATTTTATATATGTAACGTATAAAATTAGATCAGAATTTTCTTCATTTGCATCCCATAATATATAAAAATTATCAACTTAATGAAAAATGCTCCAGTCTCATTTTTCTATTCTATGTATTGAAATAGCCTCCAATCATTAGGGGTGTAAAATAAGTTTAGTATTTTTTATTAAGTTTATCTTACAAGATTATGGAGAACAAGTCAGAAATACTATGCAGTAATTTGATTGGTTACATATTCTTTTCCAATATAATACTTTATCATTATATATATATATAAACAAAAAAAGACTTATAAATCCAATAAATAATATTATATTTCAACCAGAGGACTGGTTTTCATCAGAAAGAAAAAAACCAGTCCTCTGGTTGAAATATAATATTATTTATTGGATTTATAAGTCTTTTTTTGTTTTTATATGTATTTCCTTTGGTTAGTTTGTTATATATTAATATTTTGATATATATATAGTAATAATAATAAGTCAGATGTCACATGACTTATATATAGCTTGCAATTACCAATATGTAAACTTAAGAGCATGCTAACACTCTAAACAAGCTTTTTTTTTTATTATGATAAATGCTACTACAAGAGAAGGCATTCAAATCATCTTTATCTTAGATTGTCCCATCAAAAAAAAGTTTGTTTAGAGCGTTAGCATGCTCTTAAGTTTATATATATCACTATTTTTTTTTAGGAAATTAGCTTACCATAAAGCTAATTAGTTGTATGTAATAAATTCAAAATTAATACTTTAAAATATTGTCAAGATTATTTCTGACTTTTATAAAATGTAAATTAATGTATTAAATTAAACTGTGTCTTAAGAGAAATTGATTTGAAGTTTGTGTTTCTATAATTTTATGTCATTATTATTTTATAGTTTAAAACTTAAAGTAGTATACAAAAATAAACTCACCCTTAAGATAATTTAACTTATTTATAAAAAAAATAGTCTTACTCTGGAACTCAAAATCCATAGTCATTTAAAGGATTAGCTTTTTAATGAGCTTTCAAATAATAAATTATTCAAATATTTTTAATAGATCATATGATATTTATGTACTTAAGTAACAAATTGAACACAACAGTTTTATTCACTTGATCCAACTGAGCTTTTTTTTTTGTTAAATTTGCTTTGTAAAAAAATGAACCTTTAGCTTTAAAATATAAAATTCTATCAGAGTACTAAATTTTTATATAATTATGTAATATTACATAATATAATTATTTGAAATGATATAATTGTATGTTTATATAACTGTTGTCAGCTTGTAAAGTTCTTGAAAATTTGTCTATACAAATTTTTATGGGTAAATTTCAGAATATTACTACTTAAAAATTATTTATTAAAATTGTATCAAAACATTGTATTATTAAGATATATTATTAACATTTATTCATAAGATTGCTATTCTAATTTTATAAAAAGAAAAAAAAATCAAATTTCAGAAAGAAAGTCAAAAATAAAAAGTTTGGAAATAAAAACAAAAAATAAAAATTGAAGTCAACATTGCAATATTTATAATTAAAGAATGGAAATGTAATTTCACAAATACACATTTCCATTGTTACAATTATTATAAACAGATAACTGTAGCATAAGATGACCAAACTCTGTAATAATCTAAATAGTTGAAGACACATGTGAAAACTCATGTAAAAAAAAACGAAAAAAAAGAGGAATAATAAGGACTACACTCTTATATATTGTAACCAGTTGGGTTACATCACACACACACTAATATAGTCTATGTGAATATATATATATGTAAAATAAAGGAAAAGTAGAAATAAACACAGAATAAATTTTTGTAGATATTTTTCTATATTTTCTAAAATAAAATAATACTAAGTAAAGGGTTAAATAATAACTCCAATTTAAAATAAAAATTGTATTATGAAATTAATATTTTAAAAAGGTCTGATAAATATTATTTGTAATTCTGATTTTGAAATTTAAATATAAGCTTGTTTTATTGATAATTTTGAAAACAATGTCTATTTTTAAAATCTTTTAATTAATACTTGTATAAAATATCTTTTTTAATTAATGCTTGTTTTCATTTCTACTATGTAGTTAAAAATCTTTGTAGATTAAAAATTCTAAAGGATCATCACACCTTTGGTCAAATTCCAAAGATTAATGTAAAAACATGAAAATCACACTTTGATAGAAATTTCCAGCTTGTTTTCAAATGGATTAAAGTTAATTGAAAACAGCCACTGTGTTTTTGTCACCTGACCTACCCAAAGTTATAAAAGACTGATAAAAAAAATATCAGTTAGTTTTTGCTTGTAGTTTGTAAGAGTTGACCAGAGGAGTCTGGTTGTAGTATATTAAGCAGTGGCCAACTGGCCACTGCAAAGTCTGGATAATGATTTATAAGAGAGCAGCCTGAAAAGTTGGTTATAATATTTTGTTGCAACTTGAAGTTTGCAGCAGTTGGTTTTAGCTGACCGGAGAGTTGGAAAAATAGCTACTATGAAGTTATGTGGCTGAAGGCAGATCATTAGATTCAGGAGCTACCAATATTTTCTTGCAGGAGTTTGAAATTCACTTGGAGAAAATGACCCACTTCTTTGTGCTGAAATTCATAGCCTTAAACGTGCAGAGGATGGTTGATTGCCTGAAATCTATCAAACCAAGAGAGCTGCTTGTTTGGAACAATCCTAGACTGAAAGGAAGACCAACATTTTACATGGATTACATTTTTCCTGATTATGACAATCACTAAAACCAAACTCATCAAGAAAAATCTTCCAGCTTGCTGAAGAATTAATTACACTATGCTGCGTCAGATAAAGGCAAAGAAACACGGATAAACGTATATACAGCTGGTGGTGAATAGCATTATATATGATAAGGAAGTTTTAAACAATTTACTTAGTAAAATGACATTTTTATAACTGATAGAAATATATAAAACGATATTAGTTTAAAATCGTTTATTAAAGAAAAAAAAACTACAAAGAAAGTTATAATTAATAATCAAGAAAAAAGATTTCCAAAAGTCTTTTAGACTAAAAAAAAAAAGAAAGACATTTTAAATCAATTAACTGTCAAAAATTTGATAGTTCTTATTTTAAAGAAAAAGATTATATTCAGCAAAGAGAATTAAATTGCGAGAATAATCTGTAATAATTTTATTGTGATAAATACTAATGTTATGTAGATAAATTAATATATCGCACGTCTGTGCAAATTATATAAATATGCGTTTCAGTAAACCTACTATGTAAAATGTAGTTCATTTAACTGAAACTTGAAACTTTAATCATTTATTGTATTTTTATATAATTTAAGATTTTGATAATTATTTTGTAGCAAGTCAAATAGGTTATTTCACGCACACACATGTATATGTGCGTATATTGTCAATTATAACACATATGTAAATTACCAATATAATAATTATTTTATGTTTAATTGAAATGTCTTCCTCATATGTTATAAAATGCTCGTCTGCGTACGGATATATATATATGCGTTTATAGAATCTAATTAAGAAATAATGTAAATTGATGTAATAACATGAATTTTGTAGTAATATTGTAAATTGCAGTGTAATGACTTATTATTGTATATTATTCAAAATCAGACCTTAAATATCTTTTTTTTTTTGTTATTAATAAACTTATATTTAATTGTTAAAAATTGTATTCCATCATCTCTTGTTCACATACAGTAATAGAGCCCATGTTCTCTGAGCTAGATTTCAGACACAGATAAATGGGGATGTGTTTAGTACTTTGGGCATCCAGAGATGATCAACATCATCCTGGTTGGCGCAAAAGAGGATACTCTTTAAATCCCATGCACTATATTTTATTTTACTTTAGTCTTATTAAAAATTTAAGTTTATAGGTTGGCCAGTACAAGTGGCCTGAGCATTGATGATGATCAGCATGTTTTAATGTCCCAGCATTATTGTTTTGATTTCTGATTATTGTGTATTTTTAATGGATGGACACTAAACTGGTGCATCCAAGATATGTTTATATAATTGCCCAAGCTGGCAAAGGCTCAATAGTTAGCCTGGTCTACAGAAGACCCATTTCCAATCCAGTCACAAGGTTGACTGTTGATTTATAGTTTTTATGGTTCAAATCCAGCCACAATATGGTCTGTTGATTTTATTCTGATTTATTGTACTGATTTTTTTATTCCCATCGATGATGATGATGAATGATTCTCTTAATATTCACTTGCACTTATTTCTGACTTATTATAATGCTGGTTGATGATTAATTATTATAGTTGCTCATCAGAGCAGCTGGCTGATCTCTCAATGATCTCACAGGTTTTTATAATCACACACTTATAAATATATCTTTAAATATTTACTTATTTATAGATAATTTATCAAATTATTGATATTTGTATTTTATTAAATGGACTGGGAATGATGATGATTTTCCATCACCCCAGTTCAATTATTTTTTATACCTCCTACCCCATCCCATTACAATATATTAAAAATAATGAAGCAAGCTTATAAAAAATATATATCATGGTATATATATATTAGATTGTGAAAAAATGAGATTCCATATGGTTGGAACATATTTATTCTAAATATAGGCTCATATGCCATAGTTTATTTTTGAATGTCATTAACAATCTTGACTTTACACCTACAATATTAGTTTCTGAATATTATTGTCTGATGTAGAATCTTTTGAAGTTTCACTTAAAATCTACAAAATGCTAAAATGTGATATGTATATATATTCAAAATGAAAATTGTAAACACTATTTTATAAGTAAATTCATTGAAAGCCGTCAACACTTAGACAATACCAATATCAATCTCAATCTGTTGTTAAGAAAACTTTCTTTTAACATTAAAGATGAAAATCCACAACAACACTTTAAGATTGTTGATTGTTATCAATATTGGTATTGTCTGAGTGTTGACTATTTTCAGTGAATTTATATTCATAAACTTATTTGCCTTGAGAATTATTAGTTTTATTATTTATAAGTATATATTATCAATATGTTAAAATATAATCATAAAGCTTTCTTTGCAGATATATATTTTATGAATAATATTTTTGGAATGATATATTAACTAGTTTAATATTTATTTATATTATTTTATTACCCATCTAAAATAAACTCTCTCCAACAAATGTGAAGAAAATTTGATTTTTTTATATATATAGTTTCCAATTAAATCAAGGTATTATACTAAATAATATATCAATCACAATATCATATAATAACTGAAACACAGGCTTATTATATACCTGTGTCTATATATGTAATATAGGGTATATGAGCACAGACTTTCAGATGACCCATCACTCTCCACTCTTTCTATAACACCGATACATTCAAGCACAAATATGCTGAAAAGATAAATAATCACTAATATACGTATTTCATGCTAAACCAACAATCATCAGTTGGTCCAGATTAATATCATATAATGTTTTCATATGTTTGCTTATATTCTTTCAAGAGCAGTTTTCTTGTTTAGAGCCATATATTATTAGCTTGAATATTCAGAAGGGACTAAATAGTGTAGTGCCACAAAATGACTATTCTTAGACCAGTTTCTGGCTTATCACTTCATTAATATTTGATAATCCTATGTCCTTTACAGTAGATGGCTTTATATATACAGGATGAAGAATACAATATAATAGGAGAATTAAATTTAAAATTAACATTACAATTTTTTTTTGTAATTTCATTTTTTCATGCAAATATTATGTAGAAAATTAAAAGCTCTGATTTTGTAATATATTTTTTAAAAATCAAATTAAGTGCATCAATTGTAGATATTATCATTATCTTAATGTTAATCTTACTTATTGTAGTTTATTTTGTAAAAATTACAACTATAGCTTTTGTTAAAAAAATACCTTAGATCTGATAACAAATTATCCCATCTGTTTTTGACTAATAACTAACTTATATATATATTGTAAACAGTATTTAAAACAAAATTAAATCTTTCATTTGAATTACATAAAGAAAAAAGAGAGAAAGGAGTATTCTACATTTTTAATAGTAAATATTAAATTAATAATTATCAAATATATTCCTTTAATGAAAAATGTACTAATTTATAAATAACTCTTTTCTTCCTCTTTTTTTCATTTTTTCTCTTTATAAGAAATAAAACTATTTTATCTTCTTGTTATTTCTTTTGAGTATATTACATTTTTTATTATCGAATGTGAGAAATAATGGGAAAGCCACATGGAAGTATGTGTGTGAATAATTGCACATGCATTTTCTTTAATGGTCTATAGACAGCAGCATATTTATTGATTTTCTTTTTATCATTGCATTTTTCAATTTAACTTCCAAAATCATTAATTGTTTTGCAAGTCCTTCTACCTTTTTTTATTGTTTTCCTCATTATTATAGAAAATAAATAAACACATGTGTCTGTAATATCACGATATACATATAATAGTTTGTATTAACACAATTACCAGCATATTTATAATTTAGATTAGTTTGAAATTGAGGATTTCAAAGGTAAAAAAAAAATCTATAAATTATATTGCCTTTCTTTTATAATACATACGTGAGAACAATCATTTAAAATATTTAGTATATTTTAATTTGACAGATCGATATTTTTTTTTGAATCATTCAAAAATAAAGCCAGTAACATTTTCTCAATGAAAATATACTTTTATCACTGAGTCAGTTTCTGAGAATGTGAGCATAATGAAAACCTTTTAAAATTATGAAATACAAAAATTAAATGTATTAATTATTCTAAGTATTTTTTACTAAAGCACAATTTGCTGTTAGAAGATGGATTTTGTTTATTAAATAATTTTCTTTCTGATTCCAGAATTTCAAAGGATTTAAGAAGTAAATTAATTCTTTGAAATAAATTTTTTTTAAGGATTTGTGTTTTAGTGATATATTTTTAAAAAATAAATTTAATAGGCATAAAATTTTGTTCTTTGATATCTGTCAGTAACAAGTGTCCAAAAAAAGAAATAAAATAAAAAAATGACAAAAAAAAAAATGCCCCTCCTCCATTGGTTTCTTTATAAATTATTTTTTATTGTGATAATGTTTTAAACTTTCAATTTTCAATGGAAATTCACATTATCATGAAGATTAATTTAACTTACTAATAAGAATCAAGAACTATCATTAATACAAGGATAAAGCAGTATAGGTATCTATAAAATGAAACTAAAAATGGTAATTACAATGTCTTCCATATTTTTAAAGCATAAAGAAAATGTCTGGTCATACTTTTAATACCTGGAATGACAGGATAGTTTGCAATAGTTATGAAAATAAAATGGAAAAACAAAAGATGTTATGGTTTATTAGTAGCATAGATTCAATGATAAATAAAAAGTCCAACATTATGATTTGGTACACATGCAAATAAATTAAAAATTAGTATGCATTATTTACTACCACACATTTAACTATAAACATCACATGACCACTACTTCTTATGGTTGTGTATAACTGTTTTAATACAGGAAAAACTCACTATACGTATTGCCACACACATCAAGCTAGAGTAATCAATGGAAGCCTTCTGGTATCCATTGATTACTCTAGCTTGCTGTGTGTGGCAATACATATAGTGAATTTTGCCTGTTTTAAAACATTTAACTATGTAATGTTTGTCTTTTGAAGATGTTGCTCTGCACTGAATATATAATTAAGGCTAGGAGTAATAAATATTATTGGAGTTCTGTCCTATATCAGAAGCATTTCCAGTAATGCAAGAATTTAATATGTTATGTGAAAAACATATAAATAAAAATAAATTGATCCAAAAATATAATAATGCCAAATATGATAACATATACTTGTAGTGTATTATTTTATCCTTTCAATGCAATAATATTATTTATCTTATTTTAATTTCTTTTTAACTTCGTTGTCTTGAGTCAAGTTAGAACATGGACTGATATTATGCAATTAGTCATATTTTTGAATTAACTGTAACAATGACATTGTGTGATTGTGTAATGATATTTCCTTATTTTAAATACACAAATAGCTATTCTAATTAACCTTTTTATTTCTTTTAGAATGAGAATGGGTTAACTGTTAAATCTCTGCACATAATGACATGTTTGGAGAAATTAAAAAAAGCCACTAGATAAATATATCTTTTATTTGAAATCACCATCTTTTATAATGTTTGTGAATAGTTAGTTATCTAAAAAAATCCACACATTAAATAAATAAAACCTATCTACATTTTAAAAGAATAGCTGATAATGAATAAATAATTGTTAACTTAAAAAAAAAAAAACATTACTTTTTATTAATTTAGATATATTAGTGCTTTTCATACTTGCAAATAACTACTTAAATACTATTTGATTCATAATTTATTTAACTATGTTTTATTTTTAAATATAATCAGTAATATATAAATATTTCTTCTGATTTTAAACAAAACGCTAATATTAACTTAAAGTTAATTTTTTAAAAAAGAATTTTTTAAATCAAATCGAAATTTTATTTAATCAAAACATATATATATATATATGTATTACTGCAATCAACCTAAAATACAATAATATTTGAAATATATATAAAAGATAAAATAAAATAGTTTGTAAATAATCCATTTCAAAGCAATAATCTTTCCAATAGCTTTCCAATAAAAAACACAAGAAGGAAGGCATTAATAGATTTAGGCTTGTGAAAGTTGAAATAGTTTTCTTTTTTTTTTGTTTTATCAAGTAGCTAAGAATTAATAAACATTTTCTTATTGATGAACATTGAGTGATTAGGCTGGTTAATTAGTTCATTTTGTACAGCCATAGCTAATTCTAAATTTAATTGAAGTCAGATTCTTTTTTTAATCCCTAGTCACAGCTATAAACAATGATATGCTATCACTCTTTAGTGAAATATATAAATAACAGAAGTTGAAGATTATGTGATATTTTGTTTATCAATTGAACTTTTTATTTTGAAGCTTGAAGTAAATGTTTTAAAAGGATACATTTTATTTTTGAATAAGGAATTCATATATAAATTATTGAAAATAATGGACATTTAATTTATAAGAATTTTATTTTTGAACATTAAGAATAAAAATTAAAGTTGGATATATGTTCTCTGATTTGTTTTCTTTCAACTGTATAAAAAAATTCTGAATGATTATTAACTACCACATGTTTTTTAATTTTTATTTAGTTTTAATAAAGAAAATTATTGTTTAAATATGTGTAAAGTTTTTTTTTTTAAAAGAGCTGTGGCATGACTAAATAAATATTATTTTAAAGCAATATTTTTTTTTAAAAAACTTACTTTCTTAATAATTATTTTTTATGCAAAAATAATCACATGCTTGATTACTAGGAAGGTATATGGAAAACGGAATTAACCAAAATAAGGTTTTTAAAATTACTTTTTTTAACTGAGAATTGATAAAGAAATAATTACCTCTTGAATCTATCAATCTACCAATGAGTTAAACTGTACAAAAAAACTTGGGAAGGGGGGAGAGCTGAGTAATATATATTTTATTTCAGTTTTTATTGAATTATATTTGTTATGAAATCTTTATAAAGAAAAATTAAAAAAATATAATAAATGAATTTTAAAGTATATTTAACAAAGTATAAATTAAATACAGTGCATATTGTTAGGAATTAGTGTATTATTCTGTCATGCTTATGATCTGGGTTCAAATCTAGATTAAAACTGGAAATTTTTTAAATAGCTGAACAAATTTTTAAGAAGTTTTACAGCTAATTCAATTGATTTCGTTCATAATTTATTGATGAATGATATCTAGTTATCTTAATAGGGAAGTGGAAGATAAAATAAAGAAGAAAAACATCTTTGTAAGTAGGCATTACTTAAATATTTCTTAAACTTTGTCGAGAGATTCTTTGTAATGAGATAGTTAGAATATTAACATGTTATGCAAATAAAATCAATAACATGATTGACTTGCTAAAAGTAATGTTTTTTTTTATACTTCTACCAGTCAGAAAAAAAATAAGTAAAGACTTATTTCAGAATACTTTCTATTAGTATTATTTAATTAAAAAAGCAAATTCTGATTTGGAACCTATAGTACTGCAAAATTTACAAGGCTGATTTCAGAAGAATTTACTTTATCATCTGTACCAAGTATTAACACCACTAATCATGAATGAGAATAGGCTTAAAAATTATTTATATTAAGTAAATATTGTTTACTTTATTTTATGTGAATGATGAAAATGTTAAATTAAGAATATTTTTTTAAAAAATCTTTCCAAATAGGAGGAAGTTTGTATGTATCATCTTGCTTATTGATATTATCTGGCCTTTTAAAAAACATTCTTAATTTAATATTTTTGCTGTTTTGTACAAATCAGTGATTGTAGTGTCTCTATAACCATCTTTCTATCTTTTATCACCCAGTAGATGACTTGTATGGTCAAGTCAAAATGTCAGTATATAAATATTTAAATTTTTAACATGAATGAACCTGCAAAATATGTCATTTATATATGCAACCCGTGAAAATCTTCGTATCAACATATTATATATATAAGTTGGTATTTGACTATGGAATTCACAATTATCAATACATTTTTGGGTTAATACTTGTCAGATAGAAATTTAATTAGTTTCAGTAAATAAAACTAAACCAATTGAATTAATTCAGGATTTGGTTATTATATAACACTTTATATCTTTATTAAATAATGAACTAATAAAGGGTGATTTCTTAATGTAGCTCTGTAATCTATTAAATACATAATTGGTTAATCTGCAAATTCTATACTACATCATTATATTTAAAGAAACAGGTTTCTAATGAAAGTGAAATAGTATAACAATAAGAAGTTTTTATATGTATTAATGTATGGCAGTAATACACAAATTTATAGTTGTAACATGTGAATTTTGGTGATGATTTCAGTATTTGGAATTGTGTTTGAAATATATTACTAAGAGCAGCTTCTTATAGAATGTTTTTTTAATTTAAAAAAAAATATTTATAAAAAAATGTTTTTTTTGTACATAATGAAAAATATTTATGTATCAAACTTTATTACAGATGCTTATAATAAAAAAAAAACAGGTTTACAAATATATGACATTATAAACAATAAATTTCTGTGCCATTGGTTTTGCAATCTATACAATTATTGGATAATATATTTAAAAAAAATATTGTGTGTGTGTGTGTTTATTTTATAATTGTTTAATCTAACCTATTTATTGATTAAAAGTAGATTCCTTTTTTTAAAAAAAATAAATTAAAAAAACTTTTAGCATATTTATTTTATATAATTTATTTTATTAAAAAAAACCTTTTAAATTTATTTTTCTTTTCAATTAGTTTTATTAATTAATAAAAGACAGCAGATTATATAATTAAGGAAAATACATGCTGAGAGAGTTTTAAATAGAACTTTTATTCTTCTGTAAATATTATTTATCTGAGACACATAAAAAACATTGTTTAATGCATGTAAGTAGAATGCTTTAAAATTTCAAGCTATCAAAATAAGATTGATTTCAGATGTATTAATATTCATTTATATTTACTTCTGAGAACAAAAGTTAAAACTGATACAGTTTGTGTTCTGCTGCTAAGCTACATGTAATCACAAGGTAAGTTTCTAAATAATTGCATAACATTATTTTTTCAAACAAGCAACAAGGTTTTGCTCAAAACCCATAAAACCCAAATAAATATAATTCTAAAATGTTAAATTTTCTGTGCATGAGAGAAATATTATCTCTATACAATGTGCAGTTTGCTATAATAAATTAATTGGATTCAAAATATCATTCAGTATATCAACTATTCATTCATTACAATAAATGCATTAACAGATAATCCATTTTAAGTCCATGACATAGACTAAAATTATCACCTAATCCAAACATATAAGTAAGAAAAATTAAAAAATGTAAATGTAAAAATGCATACCAAAAAAAATTACTGCACTTATTTTTTTTTAAACAAAAATTCATTTTTTAAACACTTTTCTTTAACTTCGAAATTCTGTTTGTTTATTTGGGTCAAATCTTGCAACTGGTTATTAAGTTTCTATAAAACAATATATGTTATATATAGCCTAATAATATTAATAGGTTAAATTTCAAACCTCATTAATATTAATTTAGTATGTTTTGGTTATGCACAATAGATGGTGATATACTTTTTACAAATTCACACTCATTGACATGTATGCATCAAACAAATGAGATATTTAGACATTTGCGTAAGTTAAAATATTAGTTTAATTTCCAGCAAAATTCAATTACATACATAACTATTACATATGTCAGTAAAGCACTCCTTTAAAGTTGGGTATCATATGTCTGCCCATTAGGGTCATTGTAGTCTCTAATTTATTACTACCCGGATTCTCCCTCTATATTCCATTTATATACCCAACTTCTGGAGTTCAAACAAAACATATCTCATTCCATAAATACCTCTCCTTATATGGTCTGCTAACTGAGTTCTTCACTAGTCCCTATGGGCTTTGATTCATCCCCAATTTCCCCTTATAAGGTGAGGCATTTTGATAGTAAATTTTACTTAAACCTTCACACCATATATGATTATTTTCTACATGGTATTGTTACGTTAGATAATTATTTAGAATAATTATTTAGATAATTCCAATATTATTTAGTTATACAATTCTATACTTATTTATGAATTCCCCTAATTTTACAATACTATTTACATAATAAATTTCAAACAATCCTAATTAACTTGTCTGTGACACCACACTCATCGAATTCCATGACCAATTTATTAAAAAGCATTTACAATAAATTAATATAGATAGAAAAAGAAATGAAGGATGGAATCTTAATTTTTCTTGAGTGTAACAGTAAATTTATAGAAATATTGATGAATAGAGGAATACATGCTTGTAAGTATATATGTATAGAAGCAGATATCATTGCAGTGTGGAGACAAAGGGAATATTTTATTATATTCAACCCATATTTAATCTAATTAAATGTTTATTCTATCTATAATGTCTGATTTGAACTTAGCCAAAATAATAATAAACATTACACATTTCTTATCAAATATATATCATATTTTGCATTGCATAAATATTCTCTAAGTATATAATATCTTCTATGTAAATATTAAAATGTATCTTTTTAAATATGTGCATGCCTAATGTATGTGATTATAAAATCCAGTTGGGTTTCTGAGTAAATTAAATACTTTATCATGGCTATGTATTATCTTCTCTACTAATATCTGTATTAAAATGATATCTCACTGTGTAGCAAATCACATTTATTATATTCTACATAATAAATAAATTTTATACTCTTAACAAAAGTCTGAATTCAAATTTAATCAATAAAATAAAATAATTTTACTGACATAAATTAAAATAAAGAATGAATGTTAAGAAATGATATATATATATATAACAAACTCTGGAAATATATACATATTTATAAATATCCAGTGAACAAATATAATCTTTTAGCTGCTAGTACCTAAAAATATATAAAGTATCATAAAATAAGTATGCGTGTATGTGAAGCAAAACATAATGTGTGAACACAAGCATGATTATATGGTAACTTAAATTTAATATAAAAAAAGATTATCTTATAACATCATTTCTTCTGCTTGAGCTTTGTTCAAATATGTCATTTATCTTTATAATAAATCACTCAGTATGTTTCAAAAGTTTTTTTAAAGGTAATCAATTATCATTCTTTAATATATTTATATGCACACATGTATGTGAATTCTTAAATAAATGCATAAATAAACAAATAAGTCAGTAAGCAAACTCTTTTGAAGTATTGGAGACAATGTCAGCAGCTTTTACTCATAAACAACTTCCTTTTGTATGGCGTAAAATTCTAAAAATACATTTTTATGATATTTATCCACTTCAACAAAACATTATAAAGAATTCTTAATCCTATTGATATGAGATTCCCTTTCGTTAGGATCTTCTTAAAGAAAAAGCCACATATTCATTCATAGGATCATATATTTTCCATTTAGATAAAAACTTTATAAATAAGAAAAGACTCAATTTAAACTTTAAAGAACACACTATTCTACATAAATACGTATTATTTTAAAAATTAATATCAGATAAAATTAACACTAATAATAATGATAGAATATATTTAAAATATACAATAGAATATTTTAATTAATATTTCATGCATGCATTTATCAAATATGCACACCCTATATAAAGCACATTAACATCTAATTACTTCTAAAAAAATTAAGTGTCTGTGGAAAAAATCATATGATAAATAATAATATTTCTATATTGATGTACCATAGATTCACCCAAGGTCTTTATTAAGCTTGAAAGCTAAAAGAAAATCATATTTTTTATAATAAAATACTAAGCATATAAATGATTTTTTTTTCTTACAAAATCATAAGCAAATTTTTTTTTACTAGTAATAAATAGTTCTCTTTTTATAGTTAATTTATCTTAGTGATAATGGTGATGACTTTATAAGTAGATATGTTGGTGTATAGATAATGTAAATATTTGACAATGCTGGAAGATCCATGAGGCATTATTAAAGTTGATTTCAAGTGATTTAACATAGACTCTCTAAAAAAAAAGTTAATTTAATAATAACAGATAATTAATTATTTTTCAGTAGATATTATTGTTAATTAGAGTTTTATATTTACTTAGTTTTTAAATAAAAAATGTTTATAATAAATTGAATATTAAAAGTTTTCTTTTAGATTTTAATAATCCTGATGAATCTTTAAAATTATTTGAAATCTTATTAAGCTGTTGGACCTCTTAAAATAACAATTTCTCCATATGATGTTGTCAAAATAAATAGTTTGTGATGCCCATTCGTAATCTCTGGTGAAAACAATTTTTTTTCTCTACAAGTTCTTTTTTGTTTTTAATATATATCAATCAAAACATTCTAATAATCACAAGAGAAAGAGAGAGAAATATATAGAGAGAGAGAGAGTGAGAGAGGAAAAGAAAAAGAGAGGTAACGAGAAAGAGAGAATATATATGAGTATCCATTTCTAAGAATTGAAGATAAATTTATAATCTCCTATTTGGATCAATATTTCTAAGTGAACAAAATAAATAAAAGTTATATTTATCTTTTAATACACTTCAATAACTTCTCTTCCTCTTTCCTTCTTTATTTTTGCTTTTCTAATATATAACATATAATAACCACATTCCACTCTTTTTACACTTTGAAGCAAAATATATTTATTTATTAATATTACAGTTTCAACTATTCCTAGCAGTATTTGTCAGATCTACAAAAATTTAAATATTATATTAATACAACCATATTTCATACATATATCTATTAAATTTTTACAATTTTACCAACTTAATTATTACCATAAGTTTATTCATAAAACTTACTATTATATAACTTTAAAATCTACTTTATCTTTTATTTCTATTCTTAGTTATTATTATACTAATATTTATTCACCTTTTTTTTCTTTCGCCATAATTTTATAATTTCAATGTAATATTATTATATTACTATATTCATAATTTAACCTTATTTTATATATTACTTTATTCACAAATTTAACTTTATTTTACATTTCACCTATTATCCTAATTTTTAATTATTTTATTCCATTCCTTAATTTCATTTTACCCATATTTTATTCCTGCCTCTTCCATTTACGTATCTCTTATAAAATTATTTTAATTATTTTAATTCTTATATATATATATATCTTACCTTAATATCTACTAAACTCTCACTGCTCTACTCCACCATTTTCTATCCCATAATATATTCTAATTTCTTTTAATCTATACACAGCTCCCTCTATTATCTATTATACAAACTACTTATTTTAATTCTTATTAGTTTTCACTTTATTTTATTTATTTTTAATACTAAAATAGTTTTTAAACCACTTTCTCTATTAATATTTGGATTTATCTTCTTTATTAAAATTGCCTCCCTTATTTTTCTATCCCTCCTACTACTTGCATAACTTATCATTCTAATATTCTCTTTTTCTAGTTTATGACCTGTCTCCATAAAATGCATATATACCAGTGATCTTCTATCATATTTATGTTGTATCATATTTAAGCAACATAAATATGATAGAGGATCACTGGTATATATGCATTTTATGGAGACAGGTCATAAACTAGAAAAAGAGAATATTAGAATGATAAATTATGCAAGTAGTAGGAGGGATAGAAAAATAAGGGAGGCAATTTTAATAAAGAAGATAAATCCAAATATTAATAGAGAAAGTGGTTTAAAAACTATCTTAGTATAAAAAATAAATAAAATAAAGTGAAAACTAATAAGAATTAAAATAAGTAGTTTGTATAATAGATAATAGAGGGATCTGTATATAGATTAAAAGAAATTAGAATATATTATGGGATAGAAAATGATGGAGTAGAGCAGTGAGAGTTTAGTAGATATTAAGATAAGATATAAAAAAATACATATAAGAATTAAAATAATTAAAATAATTTTATAAGAGATAAGTAAATGGAAGAGGCAGGAATAAAATATGGGTAAAATGGAATTAAGGAATGGAATAAAATAATTAAAAATTAGGATAATAGGTGAAATGTAAAACAAAGTTAAATTTGTGAATAAAGTAATATGTAAAATAAGGTTAAATTATGAATATAGTAATATAATAATATTACATTAAAATTATAAAATTATGGCAAAAGAAAAAAAGGTGAATAAATATTAATATAATAATAACTAAGAATAGAAATAAAGGGTAAAGTAGATTTTAAAGTTATATAATAGTAAGTTTTATGAATAAACTTATGGTAATAATTAAGTTGGTAAAATTGTAAAAATTTAATAGATATATATATGAAATATGGTTGTATTAATATAATGTTTAAATTTTTGTAGATCTGATGAAGACTGCTAGGAACAGTCAAAACTGTAATATTAATAAATAAATATATTTTGCTTCAAAGTGTAAAAAGAGTGTAATGTGGTTATTATATTTTAATACACTTTTAAAATGACTTTAAAGGTTTTTTTTATTTTGGTGTTTTAGAACGATTTTAGAATTATTCACCATGAAATTTGATTATATATTTTTATAAGCAAATACTAAATAATAATTATTTAAAGTTTTAAAAATATATGTAAAAAAATTTTTAATAAATTATATTATTTTTCAATTACAGAACAACTTAATATATTGAAATAATATATTTTTCCTTTTCTCCTTCCTTCTTTTTCTTTTTTAACAATGCTATTATTATTATTATTATTATTATTATTATTATTGAAAATACTTAATTGTAAATTATTAGAGAAAAAATATAGTTAGTAATAAATTTGGCTGAACGTTTTCGAGGAACCGTGCCTCATACTCATAGCCTTCGTGAAAATGTACTTGATATATGTAAATGAGAATATTCAAATGAGTTACTGTTAAGTAGCCCATTTTTTCGAGATATCGAAGCACGTGTCTCTTCTGTTGATTGCATGGATGTCTCTGTTAATGTAGAATGCCTCTTTTATCTTTCTCCTGTAGTCATTTGGTTCTGAGCATAAAATAACGGGGTTAGCGGGTATGAAATTGTGCCCTGATTGTTTAGTATGTTCAAAAAATGCAGAAGATGTACTGCTGTTCGTTTGGGCTCTATTGAAGGTGTACCGATGTTGAGCCAACCTGGTGTTAATTGTGGCTTTCGTTTTCCCATAATATGTGGCGTGGCATCCGGCCTGGGGGCAGGAAATGGAGTACACCACATGTGGGGTGAGCGCTGGATCAATGTAGTCTTTGGAGTTATTGATCAACCTATTAGTGTTGGGTGGAGTTCTGAATATTATGCTGAATTTGTTGCTTAAGGTTTTCGTTAGTTTATTGGATATTTTAGGGATGTAGGGGACCGTTATTCTGGGTAGATTGGTGCGAGGCAATTTATCATCTATTGTGCTGTTGAATTTCATGACTTTCCTCCTAATAGTTTTGTATTTGAATCCTGCTGCCAGTAGGTCTTTAATGTAATTGTTTACATTTTCCTTCCTATGTGCTTCATATTTACACAAATGATGGTTTCTAAATAGAAATGCTTTAAGACCTGCGAATTTGTGCGATGTGGGTGATTTAGAATTAGGATGGATGCAGCTTCGGATTTCAAATGGTTTAACAAGCATTTTGTAATCTATTGAGTGGCGGTCTCTTGACAAGGAAAGATCAAGATATTTGAGTTCGTTATTGTTTTCATATATGATAGAGAAAAATAGTTTAGTTGTGCTTTGTAATTCGCGTTGTATATTTAAAATATTATTTTTAGATGCTATAATGAAAATATCATCTACGTATCGTATATATATGAAGTCTGGGTTATTGTTGAAATATTTTGGAATAATGGATTGCTCATATTTATTTAAGTATATACTGGATAAGACGCCACTGATAGGGAGGCCCATGGGCCAACCATCTTGCATTGTATACCATTTATCTTCAAAAAGAGTGAAAATATGGGAGTCAAGCCATGTCAAGAAAGCCATAATGAATTTAATTCTCTCGTTAGGACAAGATATTCGCAGCAACTCTTCATGTATAATTTGGATGGATGCTTTTCTATTGATTGATCCATATAATTCTTTCACATCCATCGTGGCCATAACAGAGTTGTGAGAGATTTAAGCGTTTTTAATTCTGGAAATGAATTGAAAAGATGAATTTATTGTGTATGAGCCAAAATTAAGGTAATATATAATCAATTGATTAACCAATTTGGCTGTATCGAAATAGTGCACGCCAGCGAAATCCATCATTAATCTAAGCGGTTCGCCTCCATGCAATCAACAGAAGAGACACGTGCTTCGATATCTCAAAAAAATGGGCTACTTAACAGTAACTCATTTGAATATTCTCATTTACATATATCAAGTACATTTTCACGAAGGCTATGAGTATGAGGCACGGTTCCTCGAAAACGTTCAGCCAAATTTATTACTAACTATATTTTTTCTCTAATAATTTACAATTAAGTATTTTCATTATTACAAATAAGGAGAAATTAAAACCACATTTATTATTATTATTATTATTATTATTATTATTATTATTATTATTATTATTATTATTATTATTATTATTATTATTATTATTATTATTATTATTATTATTATTATTTAAAAAAACAAAAATAAAATCTATTTAAAATAAATTTAATTTTTAAGAAAGTAAAGTTAATGCCATTACTATTGAATTACATCTAGCTAAACTCTAATGTTTAAATTTTAGTCTAAATATATGTGTTAATATATAATTAATTTTTCTCATAACATTCTCACCCATATGTGTATATATGTCAATAAAAGTGTTAATATTCTTAGATTTTATTTTAGTATAAACAAATATATTGATATTTTATCTAGAATCAAAATTGACTAAGTTATTATGCTATATAACTATAGTTTGTAATGCCTTTACAATAAGCTGTTTTGGTGGTAAAAATGAATATTTATAATCTTCTTTAATTTCTTTAAGTTAAACAATTTTTTTATATTTATATTAATATAGACCTCCAAATTATGCTTACATTTGATTATTTACTAAAATTTGCTTTTTAAAAGTGCTGCTTTTATAAATACAAAAATTTTGTAAATAATTTTTAAGATGCTCAAATTTCATTTCAAATACTGAAAATATGGTTACATTTTTTAAATTCTCAGTTTTCAAATTTGGATACGAATAGTTACAAAAAATCTGTTGCAAAATATTCAAATACTAAAAACTAAAAAATAATTTATAACAAAAAAATATTTTAAAAACAAAGTTTTTAAGTTAAATATAACAAACAAAATTGGGATTGAAGGGAAAACATTTTTGTTTTTAGTGCAATATTTAGAAAATTAAATAAAAGCCACTTTTTTAAAATAAAATAATATATATATTATTAAAAGCTTAAAATAAAATATAAATAAATTTAAGTATGCTAATAAAAATTCACAAATGATTTTTTTAGAGGATTTGTTTTCTTGCACCATAACATTCAACAGCATTCCTATCTGCACTAATCACTTCTGTGCCATGAAGTTATTTTTTTGAATTTAGTGAATCATATATTTCCTGGCAATAAACTTGTATTCAGGATATCTCTTGTTCTCAGAGTCTTGGCAAAAAATTCTTTAAATGATTGCTTGATCTTTTCATAAATAATTACCACGTAGATGCTTTTATCTGACATTTGTTTTTGATTTAACCACATTACCAAGAAAAATTTCCATTAGTCCATTATGTTACAACATAAGCTGAAATTGTTGAAATCTTTTTCATTGTTTTCTTTTTAATATGGTAGTTTTTTAAAGAAATGTTAATTATACTGTATTCAAAATTTAAATAACTGACCATTTTAAATCTTTTTCTTAAGTAGTATTTTTTTTTCCACTTTAGTACTAATCAATTTTTGGTACTAGTTTTCTGGAACATGACTAACACTAATGTTTGTATGTGTAAGAAAAATATTTTAAAAACTAATAAAATTAGACAAATCCCAAAACAAACATTTTAATATTAGAAAGTCTACAAAATTTGACAAAGATGTTCAATATTTTATTTAAAGCTGAAAGTCTTATACACATAGCTGTCATATCAACCAATAGTGCTTGCAATATTTTCTAGTTCAGCCAATGACATTGGTCAATTTAGTAAGTATATGTTTAGTACATAGATTACATTATTTTAATATTCTTTAATTTTTAAAAAAAATTATGTCTACATTATTCAGCTTTCAAATTATGCTTTTATAGTTCATGGCTAAAATTATAACAATATATTAAAGAAAAATATCTATAACATTTTCCCCACTAGAAGTAAAAAAAGTTAAGGAAATTTGTTGTCTTTTTATATTAATTTTTTTAATATTCTGCTTTTATAGATTATGACTAAAGTTATTACAGTATGCATTACTAAGAAAATACTTTTTAAAAAATATATATGTACATTTTTATTACTAGAGATAGAAAAACTTCATAAATTAAATTTGATAATAAAATTTTACATAGCAAAAATATCTGTCACTCTAATGTTTATTGTATATTTTAGAACATTTTGTTTAAAACTTAATTTGTGAGAAAAAGTATTTACTCATTATAAGCCTTCGTTGTGGCAATTTTGAGAAAATAAAGGTTTCAATAAATGATAATTTGCAATATTTATTCTTTTAAAAGTTTTTTTTCTTATAAAGAACCCTATAAGGATTAATATAGTAGTAAAGTGATCAATTTATGAATTAATGGCTCCTTAATTGAGTCTGAACTGGACAAATCAATTAAATAGAATCTCTTTTTAAGAACTCAAATATTGCATAACACTCTGAGTGACTAACCATGTATCTATTTTTTATTTTTAGAAGAGTTTGAATTATTGATGAAAACATTTTGGATTCATTTTTTATAGAATAGCTCATAATATAGTAATTATCAAATGTGCCTGATTTCAATTTGATAGGATTTTAGTTTTAGGCTTTCAGGTAGTTGCTCTGGCTAGACATTAAGCTATTGGTTCATAAATGAGTATTTAACTATTACCAATTAGTTGCTTATGCACAGACTTTAAAATCAGTGGTTGCTGACTTGTGGGTATGAATTTAACAATCCCAACATACCATAGTTAAGCATAATTGTTTTATCCATTGATTATATTTCTTTTTTTATATTGAAATCTGCATAGAGTTTCACTTATTCTTCTCTAACAATCTTCACAGGTAGAAATCCATGTCTCTATTATATTAGTTCTACCTTTGAATCTTTTCTCTAAAATCTGAAATATAGTGTATGTTGGCAATAGTTGATTACAATCATATTAATTGTAATAACATCATTTGCAATTACACCAAAGAAAATGATCACAAGTTATTTTCTGTATCATTTATATGACTCACAACAATTAAAATATCTAATCATCATCACTTTCAACTGTTATTGATGTACTTACCCGATAAAGAATTTTTAATTTAAATGCAGTTTTTCTGATTCATAATGTTCATTCTTTACAACAAAGCAGAAAACATTTTTATCTCATACATGTATCTCACACATGATTTCTTTCTTGACAGTTTACAATTTCGGGGATTTAGTTTAAGACATCAACTGTCCATCTACTGCCATATTTTTTGGAAATATATTCAATCTAGTTTTATTTAAACATCTTAATTCTTTCAATAATTTTGATAGTAATAATTTATTTTTTTCACCTGTAAATTTTTTTATTGATAACATTTTGTTAAAAGTTTTTCTATATTTTATTATTTGGTTTGACATTTCTGTACTGTTTTTCTATTGAAATCTAACCCTCAGATGAATGGTATTAAACCTTTTCTTTTCAAATACATAGGAATATGTCCTTTTAACATTAGGCTATTCCTGTCAAAAACAATTGATCCATATTTATTTTTATGGTTAATTATATCCATTAGATAGTCATTGCATTAATATTCTGAACAAAGTATTTGTAATTGTTACTTCTTTCTAATTTATTATTTTAAATCTTTATTCTCTTTACTTTACATTATTTTGACTAGAATTTATTATTGTACCTACTTTCTTTTGATCATCTGATAGCTTTTGTAATATTTTCTGAACTATGAAACATTATTTGTAAAACAATTACATTATCTACAAAATCTAGATGACTTAAAATATTATTTTCTGAGCTTTACACATTTTAATCTACAAAATATTTCACTTAAAAAATTTGGTTCTGCTCGACATCCTTATCAATGTGTATTTTTTTAATGAAAGCATGATAGATGATGTGTATTGGTGAACAGTCTATGGTCATTTAGAATATAAAAACTTACATAATAATTACAGTTATAATGATAAAAAATTATAAAATGGCTATTACAAATCTATATTCTTTTATATCTCAAAAAGATATGAGAGTCCTCTTTAAAGTAATAGCATACAATAATAATAGGCAATATCTTTATCATTATTGGAACAGGTATTACAAAAATTGAGATGTTGTCAAGCGTTGGTGGCCGAGTAGTCAGCACAGCTGCCTTACAAGCAGTTGTTCCAGGTTTGTGGGTTCACTTCCCGGCTGATGCTTTGACACATGGGAAAAAAATTGCGATGTTGAGCTTTTTGCTTTTTTTGTTTAAGATTTAAAATTAAAAAAAATATTTGAATGATTTTTTTTTCTTTATTTGATATTAGCACTGTAATTTTCACCCCCCCCCCACAACAATCTACTTCATATAATAAACTTTAAATTCGAATCATTTAAATGTTATTATAGTAACATTGATTTTAAAGTGTTTAGTTTACAATATATTTGGAATTATGATTAGTTGATGATGAATACATTCTATTTTAAAATTAAAATAAGTAAAAATCGCAGCTTACTTCTTCTTGAATGGAAAATAGATTAGCACATTAACCATTATTTATGTATTAGAATTATGTATTGTGAATCAAAATTCATATTAGCCAAACTCTTCTATGTGCAATGTATTTAATTTTAGAATTTTGTTGATAGTAAAAAGTTTAAATTCACACAAACAAAATCTCAGTAAAAAGCAGAAAGAGATATTTAATATGCTATAATCAGGGATTGTGTCAGTATTTCATGTGAGTTTCCTTCCTGTATAATTAATAACATTTCATGTAATTGTCTTTGGATATGTATCATACTCATATATTGCCATGATATTTATAAAAAAAAATATTAAGAGTATATTTTTATGCACATTTAAGCAAAACTGGCATATTATTAAAACAAACAGAAACAAGTTATTTACTATTAATTATTTACTTAAGTAAAGAATGTTTTTCCAGTTTAATCCACTTTTTTAATCTTCATTTTTTTCTATATCATTCCAAAAATCTAATTTTTTATCCAACAATCTCATACATGGTATTGCACTAGGTTTTTTGTAATCTTATGGTATCTAGTTTAAGGGTCTTACCAATATACAAACAACTCCTCAATTAAGATGAGGGATAATTTTTAAGAATATTTATTTAGTTATATAATCATAACTTTATTTAGTTAATATGTAAAATATTTAATGTTGACACTGACATTGTGAAGTTAATTTGTCATGTAATTTATTCAAACTAGAAATTTGCTGATTTATTAATTTGTTGCATAATAGAGTAAATACTATTTCCTTTGACTATATATAATTTTAATATTATCAAAAGTAGAATTCTTTTTTTACAAATTATTTCATGGCTATGACACACTAAATGTGAATTTTTTTATTAATAATATTGTTGTTATTGCCTTTCATGGTTTAATATAATGGCAGAGTGATGGATTCTAGAGTTCAAAGTTCATGAATTATGACTCTGCCTTTTTGGATGTTTGAAATTATTATAATCTTTGTGCAATAAATCATTCAATTATCGTTATTATTTTTATTCTGTAATAAACTGCACTCTATGTTTTTCTGCAAAAATTTTTTATACTCTCTGAAATATAAATATCCATTTTACCATGTTATTTTAAATTAATAAATATCAATATTATAATATTTTTGTTAATGCTGTTCTTAAGAGTTTTTCATCTATTTTCTTCAAGATGATATTATCACATCATATGTATTATATTGTAATTGACAAATAAAACATGAATTCATTTAATCAGTAACACATTGATGGAAATGAATAAATAAATATTAAAATGCAAAAAGACAATATTAATACAGTGAATGTTATGTGATGGATCATTGCAGTTATTGCAATGATTATTTAAAATAAAAGGACAAATAATATTGCTTTGAGTAATAGAAATATAAATTTTACATCATTGAACTTGAAAAAAGTTTGGTAAATTATTTTTTCAAATAATACATTGCTATTTAGATCTGTTTATATGCAATAAGAAGAAAGCTATAATATATATATATATATATATATATATATTATATATTATATATATATATATATATATATATATAATAAAAAGTCAGATGTCACATGACTTATATATAGCTTGCACTTACAAATATGTAAAATTAAGAGCATGCTGATGAGCTCTAAACAAGCTTTTTTTTATTTATGATAAATGCTACTACAAGAGAAGGCATTCAAATCATTTTTATCTTGGATTGTCCCATCCCCACACCAATTTCGACCTATGGGTCTTTTCAGTGAGGAGTTGAAACATTAGATTCAAAAAACCAACTCAAGCAAAGATAAAAATGATTTGAATGCCTTCTCTTGTAATAGCATTTATCATAAATAAAAAAAAGCTTGTTTAGAGTTCATCAGCATGCTCTTAATTTTATATATATGGAATAATAAATTTAATGGTTTACAAACTATTACAAACAATACTTAAATCCGCAGAAGTACTTTCGGTGAATTTCTTCAACCTGCCTCAACTGCCATTAAATTCAAAAATTTAATGGCAGTTGAGGCAGGTTGAAGAAATTCACCGGAAGTACTTCTGTGGATTTAAGGATTGTTTGTAATAGTTTGTAAACCGTTAAATTTATTATTTCATTTATAATTACAATTTTGTTTTTAATTAACAGACATTTTATTTATTATATATATATATTCTAAGAATTTTAATAACACTATAAATAAATACTAGTTATTGAATGTGTAATGGTGAGTGTGTATAATAATATTAATGGAAAAAGTAAACTCCAAACATGTTATACTATAATAGTAATAAATCATGAAATAGATTTACTAGAGCTATTTTAACAAATTTACAAACAACCATCTCACTCATATTAATGCTATTTTATTGCTCAGATAAAAAAATTAAATTTCATGCTGAGAAATGAATAAAAAATGATCGTTGATATCTCATATTACTATTTCATTAATATATATATATATAATTTTACAATTAATTCTAATTTAATAGGTAATATTTTGAAATAATGAATTCTTCAAGCACTATCAAGCACTATTTATTTTTTAAATTAAAATAAGTATCACATAAAATCATCATTTGACTACAAATCAAAAGAAAATTCATTTTCTTCTGATTTGTTATCAAATAATAATATTTTGAAATATTTAATTAAATTTAAAAATAGAAAATTGATTGGATAATTCATCACTCCAAAATGTTATCTATATGAATGTATAGTTTAAAATGTGAATGTTAATTAAAGGCACAATGTGGACCATGGAAAAGAAAACCAATATTTATTTAGAGAAGTATTTTAAATGTAGTAGTTTTCATAGATACAAATTTTTTTCAATTATAAAATATTTACAAAACCATGTGACTAAAGATTTTTGTGGATTCCAAGTTATGTCCAATAAATTGATGAACAAATACTCAAACTATAGAATTATACAAATTGTGAACAGTTGGACATCATGTTTAAATGGTAATTTTTGAAAATTAATTATGAATTAAATTTTTAATTGTTAAACAGACTGCCACTGGAAATAATATTGTAACTATAAGTCTGCTATAGCTAACATTTATAAGTATATCCTATTATTGGTATTCAAATTCCTTGCAATTTGCACCTTTTCTGTCACTTATTATAAAGCTAAATAATCAATAAATGTTAGATGATACTGCTTATTTTTTATTAAGACAAATCCTTTTTTTGTACTTATTATATATGAATGTAAGGTTGGCAAAACAACCTTTAAATAGTCCATTGCCACTAGTGGGATCTATAGAAAAATAGTAAAAAGACAACATCAGTTTGATCCATTTCTAGGTAGTGATAGTTTGACTTATTTTTCATATTTGCATTATTCATTAGAAAGAACGGGTGCCTGCCTGATTTATATAAATCGTCTATATATATTTCAAGTTGTTATTTATAAATATGTTTTACCTTTTAAAATGCAATAATTTTGTGCTTACTAACTGAAATTCTTCTAATAGTAATAACGTCCAAAAAATTCAATTTTTAAAAAAGAGTTCCTAAATAATAAGAAAATTTTTTTCTAGTAAAATCAGCATTTAATTTTTTTTTTACTTTTTGCAATTAATTAATAAGTTGTGTTTGTAAATGAATTGCTATTATTTATGTCCAAATATTATTATTAAAACAAATATATATTTTTAAATTAATTTCAATAAACAAACATTAAGTAATCTGTATATGTATCCTTGATCCCTCAAATATATCATTTCCGTAATAGAATATTATTTCATTAATCCATTATAAAAATTATTTGACCGAATTAAATAAAATAAAATACATGTAAATGACAATTTAAATAAGCTTATTTAATTTTTTAAAAAAAATAAAATATATCTACTATATAAAAATAGTAATCAAAATACTCTAGAATACACTCTACAAAATTCAATATGCTTATATAAAATAAATAACTGAATATTCTATAGCCAGTTTGCGCCATCTTGAGTAGGAATTAAATGTTAATATTTAAATCACATTAAAACCCACAACCCTATCGTTCCATTGTAAATGGCCAAGTTTTCATAAATTATGTATATATATTGTTTATTTAATACATTGTATGTCATATTTACAGATAAAAAGAAAAAATTAATAATAATAATTCTAACAATGAAACAGTTTACTGTTAGGAAATTCATAAAAAAATTGAGTGTTGGAAGTGTCAGAAATGTGCCCGTATCCATGGAAATTATGCTTTAAAATCTGCTACTTTATTACAACAGTGAACCACACTGAGCAGAACAAATTAATTATTGCAGATTATGATAATTATAATTTAATTAATTTAAAGACATGTAAGTATATTAAATTAGTTTTGTTTTCCCCATACATTATGCATTACCAACAATATTTTCGTATAAATTGTCTTCAGGATTAACGCCATAATGATTCTAGTTTTAAACTATTACACAATACACACTCAGCATCTGCATTGAGAATGAACTGTTAGCCATTTTCTTGTCATAGCATTACAGTTTATATGATTACACCACTATACATTTTGTATATCTAATGGCAACTTTCTACATTACCAGAGAATTTATTGTTCAATATTACAGTGTAATAAACTATTTTGAGAATAATAAAAAAATTTGAAATGTACAAAGGTTGGCATTCTGTTCTCATAATCTAATTTAACATCTAATTATATTTAACTGTATGTAATAAGTTGAAATTAAACATTAGTCACTACTTTTGGTTTTAAATATAATCCAACTTAAACAATATCATCAGAAATGAATTAGACAGTTTGATTTTTATTTTATAAATGAACAAGGAGGCACAAAACTATCTATCAGATGGGATGATTTTCATACTACTCAGTTACATTATTTATTGTATTTTATTGAAAAAGGGTTTGAATTATAACTATATGTATATGTACATTTCACATACCATAAGGAATAAATTACAAATGAAGCAGCTTAAATGCTGAAGAAAAGAAAAAAAAGCCCTTATTTTATAATGTTATACATTAAATTATGTATAGCACAAATAATATTTTAATGTTAATTAAACTACATTTACAGCTAGGTTTTGTGATAAGAATAATAGTCATAGATATATGATTTTAAATGTTCAATTAAAATGATTAAACTAAGTATGTAAGATAACATATTTATTTATTTTTTAATTTATATTTGTCCTTAATTATAAATAAAGCAATATATATTTTAAAGTTAAGCAATAGTTTATATTTTTAAAATATAAGTACATTTATTACCTAACAGCGTTGATACTTTCTGTTTATCTTATATAAACTGAAGAGTAAAAACAAGACTATAATATACATAATGGTGATATTTGCTTATAGATATTAGTATGATTTTTAATTTGCAATTTTTATGAGATCATCTATATTTACATCAAGTTGTGTTTATAAATTGGACTATTTCCATCATTTAATATTAAGTAGTGAATGTCTAAAAAAACTTAACTTAATAATAATAGATACAGGTTAGTATATGCACAATATTTTGAGAATATTATTATCTTCTCTTTTTCAGGTGTCACAGTCTTGACCAGTGATAATACTAGCTTGGGAATTGAACCTGGTTCCTCAGATTCTTTAATATAGAATTTTTAGGATAATGCTCTGCCAAACTGATCTATACACACCTAAAGAAGAGAAGAGACTCATATCACTCAAAATGTTGTGAATATGCTAATCTCTATGCTCTTACTAACAGATGAATGTAATTGAAAAATGTAAATAAAGTTAAACTTTTTTAAAGATATTCAATACTTAATATTAGATGATAGACAGAGTTCAATATATAAACACAACTTGGAGAGCAATTATATTTAATTTTTACTTTTTAATAATGCCCATAAGAAAGAATAGTTACTTTTTTTTGTTTTTGATGGAAGATATTTTTATATGGATAAATTAAAAGTTTGTCTCACTCATTAAAAGCTTTATATGAAAAAATTTGATTAATTGAAGTTTTCAAAATAAAATACATAATAGACTTAACTAGATAAAATCAGATATGATTAAAATTGAAAAGTCAATCTGTTATCAAAATTATAGAGTTCAAAAAGTTCATAAAAACCAATAGCAGAAAAACCATTATCAAATTAAAAATTAAAATATTCTATAAATATGATGTTATCACTTTGAAGATAAATGAAATAAAGAGCAAAATTAATATAATAATGACGTCTATAAAACACAAATTTTATTCTTTAAATTATCAATGATGAAAAACTATGAGCTTTTAATTTCATTAAATATAAAATAATTGTTTAAAATATAATGGACTTTTAAAATATAAACTTTTCAACACAAATAATAAATTTTAACATCAGTTGCAAAAACTCAGCAAACAATCTTTGTTATATAATTTCTTTGTGGATTACTTAAGTATTCAAATTAGAATAATTAGAGAACTCTATCTTATGATTGCTTTCAACAACAGTCAAATATAACAGATGATTTTGAACCTACATCTTTATTAGCATTGAATTCTGCTATCTCTTATACTCATTGACTAGTCATGTATTTTTTAGCATATTTATTTGTTCTAAGTTGATGGCTTAAAGTCAACTCATTTTAGTTGTGATTCTTAACAGTTAATACAATTTCATATTTTTTTTGCTTATTATTTAAAATATTCTTAATATTAATACCAGAATTTAAAGTTTTATTACCATTCAATTTAGAAATATTATTATATTACCTGAATAAAAAATGCTAATATCATTTGATTAATTACAAAAATGTGTAATAGATTTGTTTTCAAAATTTTAATTAATGAAAATCACCAATGATTGAGTAGATAATATTATTCTTTACAAATATAATTCCATAATAACAAAAAATCTTAAATTGAAATGTAACCTGGTGTGTGTGGACAGATAGTCTTTGTGCTATAGATAAAAAAAAGTCACACAAATAGTTAACTACAGAATTTAATAATAAAATATAAAAATGGCTGAAAAATTTTAAGAATTTTTCCAGTAAATAATTATTTTAATTTAAATAAATGCTTAAAACAATTCTATTTTAAATAAGTAATTTACATAAAAAATATCCATGATAAATGATAGATTATTTGGTATAATTTTAATATACATGTATATGGTAATGGAATAAAAATGAAGGTATACTCTTTTTTTAGTGCTCCACAGATTTGGGAACCATTTGAAATGGAATAAAAAGTTACTGTACAGGTTTGAATATAATTTTATACTGATATAAAAAGATGATGATGAAATATCCTTTATTATTGCCCTTAAAGTTAGAACATCATTGATAAAAGATCAGATATGACAAGACTATGATAGAGTGATCCAGTTTAATAATACCCTGAAAATTGTGTTGCCATTTGTAAAAGAATAAATATATGCATATGCTAATCTCTGATGTAGCCCCAATGGTTTAGGTAGCATTTATAACAGATTGAAATGTGCAGTGGGAAATAATAACTCTAATATAGCCTGAATAAAATATATAAAGCCCAGTCATTGTTTGCCTTATGTAACAGAATGAAAATACATGTCAAAATTGGACAATATTTGTAACTAAATAAAATGTAAATCAAATAAAAATAATCTTAAATTTTTAATGCCTATGAATAATAGTATTGTTCATAACAGAATAAATATAATATATTAAGATAATAAATGCTAATCAATAAATAATTAATAAATATTTAAAATAATCATTTATCTAATCACATATCTGACTGTTAACTATATTAAAACAAAAGAGTGATGACAATCTTTATAATAGCATCATTAATGCACTGGCCAACTATAAACTTAATTTCTAATAAGACTGAACTAAAATATAGTGCAAGGGCTTTGAGAATATAATCCTCACACCAAGCCAGGATAATGTCATAGTGACTGTTCCTAAAGCACTAAAAATACACCCCCATTTACATATCAGCCATTAGACATGAATCTAGCTCAGAAGAACACGAGCTCTACTACTGTTATAGTGAACAAGAAATAATGCAATACAATTTTTTATAACTGAATTCAAGTTTATTAATAACAACAAAAAATGATACTAAGGTCATATAAATTAAGCCTTATGATTTTGATTAATAAACAGTAAAAATTCACATTTGTGATTTACAAAATTACTATACACAATTCGAGTTATTATGTTATGATTTACATGAATAATACATTAGGTTTACTTGAAACCCATTCAGACACTAGCATGTGGCTTGATATAAAATGAACATGTTTGAATTGACAAAATAATAAAATTATTAAAATTTTACATATAAGTGTCTATATGACACACATTGGTATTTGCAATACAATTGACATTAATGTAATAAATATTAATTACTATTGCTTATTTTATATCAACAAAAGTACAAAACAGAATTAAAAAACAAATTTTAATTAAAAAATTGTTTGACCATAATCCAATAAAGTGAACTTTATGTTTCGTGAAAGTAAACAAGAGAAGTTTGTCTTTGTATTTTATTCAGTAAAGGATATATATATTAAAATCTTGTGTTTCTAAAATACACCTGTTTGGAAAAGTCTTTTATCAATAGCTAGAAATACTGAATTTTTTTAAAAAATAGAATCAAGAGAAGGAAATTTCTTACTGATCTCTATGACATTTAAAAATTGGAACCATAAAAATATACATGCTGACAATACCTTTATGATAACTTTTATATTCAACAGGTATTAATTATGTCATTATTTTCTTTAAATTGGAGCATATAATTGTACAATGCAAGACAGCATAGAAAATGTGTACATTCACAATATATCCATGCACACACCAAATTATGAACACAAATATTGTCACTATCTTGCTTTATAACTAAGAAGCAATTATTAACTTGTATAAATATACAATACAAGAGAAGGCAACTGTCATTATAATTGAAGTATATTGTATTGAAATGTAATATATGTATTGGCAACAATAATCATAATTTTAAAAGTTTTTATTTGCTTATCAATATTGCAACTATTATTTTTTATTATCATTATTATTTTTGCTGCAAATAACAATATTAAAGTTATATTAATATTATTGATAATATCTCCTTATAAGATAAATTATTAAACTGATCCAAAATGTCTTTTCATATATATTTTATAAATGCAGAATTTTGAATATGTATATTAATTTTTTTTCAAGGTGGTTTGTAGTTAGTTATAAAATCATACACACACACTAATAAGAATACATTATTTAAAATAGAATTAGTATAGGAATAATTTTATTAGTGTACATGAAAAATTAAAATTACACTGAATAGTGGGCTTTGAAAGTTCCATCATCAGATTTTCAATGGCTGAAGAGTTTTGGGTTGGAGTAGTTTGAAGCCTGTCCATTAAAGTATGAAAAGTGGCTTTCTTAATATACAGCTGTGCACTGATTGTATATACATGTGGAGATAGTAATCTGAACCAACTGATGATTGCTGGTTTAGCATGAAATATGTATATTGGTGATTATTTATCTTTTCAACATGTGTATGATCTGGTTGGTCAGCAATATGAGATGGCATGGAGAGTTGAGGGTTGTGTGAAAGTCTGAGTTCGAATTCCTTATATATTACTGAATAATGAAAGAAAGTTTTAACATATATATATATGTATGATTGGTTAGTTGTAGTTCTTAAATATGTTTAAATTTAAAAGGGTATAATAACAAAATATTTAAATAAATTTACTGGTATTGGTAATAACATGTTAATTATAATGTGAACTTAAAAATAAATAAAGTAACATCATTTATTTTCATATTTACAATATAAATATTTCTTTGTAAAATAATATGTATTTTATTTTTACTAATTAGTGTAATAGGATATTTAAAATATTCAAAAATATTATTTTGTCATTTTAAAAATAATTTCATCACAAATTTGGCACTACAAATTCTTAAAACTTCCAAAGATCACCTGCTTCATATTGTATCCTGGCAACAATGATAAAAGTTTTCTATGAAAAGCCAAAATTGTGAAAAATTTTAAGAAAAATTGTGATCTCATTATGTGATAAAATCCTATAAATATACCTATGTGTTCAGATTTGTTCATCTTTTCTTATTAACTTATTACAAAGAACTGTAATGGAATTAAATTTAAAGTTAGCCATATTGGCATATTGTAGTACCATGATAATGTAGTAAAAAACCAAACAAACATTTTCCTTAATGGCAAATGTACCTTGAAACTGTCCTCATTGAAGAACTAAATACCTAACTATGTTAATCATCCTGTAATGCACTATAAATGGAATCAAATTTTATAAGTTGCATTTAAATATGAAATTTGAAAACTAGTTCAGAAATGCTACTTTTGTTTAAACCATATTACTCACACATCTCTTCTCCACATATTTGTTGGATGTTATAATTACTACTGCAGTTTAAAGTTTTCCAGATGAACAAGTGTTTATTAAACAATTGTCATTAAAATGAATTTTAACTAATAAAAATTAAATATAAATTAGGTAAATAAATGCATTTGGCTATAGTTTTAATAATATAAATGATTAATCTTTTTTTTTGTTGATACTGTGCTTTTTTATGTTTAGGTTTAAAGTGTTACTATCTTAAATATGTCATAAATAAATTATAACTTTATTGTTTTAATCTTTCAGCAATATGACATTTATAGTATTCTCCCTGATGACACTTTTTGTAAGCATTCAATATTTGATTTTAATATTAAACCATTATTTTATATTAGAATTCAATAAATTGAACTTAGATAGAAATATAAGTTTACAAATGAAAAGCAATCTATAAAACCATAATTGATCTTTGCAAATATTGAATAATATAAATAAGCTGAACACATAATGAAAACAAAGGAAGTTTTCATCATTCAACACTAGGCAGGAGGCAGCCAAATGAGCAATTCTAAAAAAAGTCAATGAAATCTTTGTTGACTAAATTTTTTTTAAAAAATGTAAATGAATAAAATGTGAAGCCCTGAAAAATTCTTCTTTAAAATTTAAAATTACATTTATAATGTTTACAATATCTCAAAAAATCCCATTATGAAGCCCTTAGTAATCGATTTCACAAGGCATGGTCATCATACTAGCTGTATTTTTTTTATTACCATTATGCTAGAATTTGTTATCTTCTATTTATAAAAATAAAGCACAAACACACACACATATACACAAAATAAAGTGTAATCATGTATACTTTTGCTTTTTCAATTGTGTAAAAAGAATCACGACTCTTTAAAATCTATGTAAAAATCAGCTTTTTGCTATTCCAAAAATCTTCTTGAAGTAAATTTGATCTTGAAACTGAAAAACAAATAACAAAGCACAAGTATGTGGAGACTGAGTTATGTTAATTTGATTTTATTACCTATTGAAAAATACTAATCTCTTCAGATTTGTTTTTTGAATTAATGAATTAGCATTCATTAGTTTTCTATTTTGTTATTTTAAAAAACTAGTAAAATATCAATATAGAGAAGCATAAAAGTATGCTGCTAAATAAACATCAAATAGCAATTTATTAAAAAAAAAACCTGTATTTGGAAATCAATTAAATAAAATTGAACAAATAAATGATATTTTAAACTTATATTTAATAACTTTTGATCAAATAAAGTTGATTATTAATTGCATAATGAATCATTTTTTCCTCAAAATAAATTATCCTTATGATGATATTATTTTATAGTAATGATCTTATTTTGCTGCAGACAAAATAACATTTATACAAATTTTAATCCATATTGAAATTTAATATTAATATACTTTTTAATTGTATATAATCAAAGTATGTTTTTGATTATCTACAGTACTCAATGAAACTGGCATTTTTTTGTTTTTATAATTATTAGCAATGAATTTTTTTTTCCTTTGGATATATATTAAAAGAAAACTCTTATTGTCTTGCAAGGACATTTCAAGAAAATTAATAAAGTACATTAATCATATATTATTTCTAAAATCAAAACAATATTATAAAGAGTATTATGAATAAATTGTACTACATTTTAAAAGTGTATGCCACCATTTTATTTTTGAATGACTTGGTTTTAATGAAGTCATTATCTTATGACTTCATTAAAAGCTTACAGAATGGCCACCATTTTGAATGGCCGCTATTTAAAAAAATACTGTATATTTTTAAAAAATAGTTTCGAAATTATTTTAAAATATATCAGTGAATAATCAATTATAAATCAAAATAGATGCCTACAAATTGATAATAGTCACTATGGCAAATTTTCACATGGTCTATTGCTAAACAGATTAAGGGTATATATATATGAGGGATATATTTTGAATTTTAGAAGAAAAAAATATTGAATAAGGTGCAAAGACATTTTAAAAAAAAGTAATTTTGTTTACTTGAACTTTTGAAATAAATATTAATTTTGGCAAAACTAAAAAAAATCAGTTTATTTTTAAAAGTGCTAATGGATTTTTAAACAATAATAGAAGTAGGAATTGAAAAGGAAAACCTCAAATCTTTCTATAGTCTGAAGAATAGCATCAAGGAAAAAAGTATTGTCTTTTTCTGAAATTATAGACACTAAAATGTAATTTAATTTTAATTTTATTATATATATGTCTGTAATAATTTTGCATGTGTGTGTTATTAAAAGGAATTTTAACCCAGACTTTCAAAGTCTCTTCAAGTCTGGGTTCAAATCCTCTTTAATTACATCAAGATTAAGTATATATACTATATGGGTATTTAAATATTAAGTATGTATCTTAGTATACCTGGTACAGTCAATTCTTCTTCTTTCATCTACGTGTACTTTCAGTGGAGTCTCATAATAATAGCTATCTCATTTTATTGGATTGTTGCTTTTATATTATTTTTTTATTATTCTAATTATGTGAATGGGTTTATTTGCATATTTCTCATGTGTGATAATTGGTTGTTCTATTATTTTTTTTTTCTATTTTTTTTTTTAAATTTAAATTTAGTTTTGTTTAATTAGTTTTAAAAAGTTAAAATTAAACTCACAGCTTTGGTAAATTTTAAAACTCATTGAAAAAAAAAAATTTGTATTTGTAATCATGGGAAATACATCTGTCAGTAATTAAACAAGTTTGTTTTTATTAAAATAATTCAGAACCTGAAAGTTTATAAATTGTATTTAGACTATCAAATTTTCTTAAATACCCGCATGTGTTTGTACATCTATTTTAAGTCCAAAGCTGGCCACTTTAACATTAAGAAATCATTGTAACATTGTTATTGTGCTACATTATTTTTTATATACAAACATATACGTACAACCACAAATATATATATATGCATTTAAAATTTATCTCGTATTTATTTAACAATATCAACACCTACTAGATAATTTTTCTATTATATCAGATCAGTAGACTAGTTGTAGAGAATTGTGATCTTCTATATAAATATGTAATTGAATGGCTTTTGGGGCTTGGAATTCATAAGAAGTTTGAATAGTAGAAGTGACAGAAGTGGACATGATTCCCAGACCGTAAGCTCCAGAGTTTACCATTCTAATATTGCATAAAATCATGCAGAGTATCTCTGCTAGTAATCTAACTTAATTTATTATTGTTTTATTTATTCAATAAATTTGTTAAACACTAAATTAAGTTTAACTGTCTATTTATAATTCCTAATATATGTTTCAATGTATACATCTTATACACTTATATTGAGTCTTATCTATATATGAAGCTTCATATTTAGAAATTAAAACGGACTGTGTCTCTATAAGAGATATGCCATTATATTCTCTGAGAATTAAATAGAAATTGCCCATTTATAATCAATCATCTTTATCATTATGAAGACTCTGTAGCATTACAAATAGTCACTTTAAAAATCTGCATGAATAAATGAATTGATTGACATAAAATATTTTGATCGTTATTCGTAAACTATGTTGATATAATTAGTAATTGTTAGACAAGATATTTTAAAAAGAGAATCTTGCTTTATATAACAAACTTTTATAGTACTTAATATTCATTATAAAATGACCACCCAGATATACTCAATCTAATTATTTGATTTAATTCAAACTGGACATATATGCATGGTACCTATGGTTAATAACTATTATAACCATATGTATAATTATTAGTTGATTATAATCACATCACTTCTCATTAGTTTAAGACAGTACTTATTCTACATGATCAGCAAATACACATTACTATATATACACACATATATATATATATAATAGTTAATTACCGTTACATTTATTATTTTTATTGTTATTACAATAGTTTTAATTAACAAACATTTTATTTGTATATATATAAAATCACAATATGATGCAAATAGTTGTCTACTATGGCTATTAATAAAATACACACACATACTTATATATATAATAAGGGCTTTGCAATCTGATTTCAAATCTGGGCTGGGTAAACTTGAATTATTTTATATTAGATCATACTTAGGATTTTTCTTTTAAGTATTATTGTGATAGCCAAATTAGCTAGCCATCTAGCATAGGTGAATAATAAGTATCCAAATATTCTTATCTAGAAGATAAAATAAGAATTAAAATATGTTTAAACGATTACTACCCAGAAATTGTCATTGTTTTTTTTTTTTTTATAACTGAGACTATTGAATATGTTTTTACCCTAACATTGAGCTAGAAGGTTGTTTTCCTTTAAAGTTTGAGTTGAATGAATGAATAGTTGAATATTCACTGATTAGAAGATTCGATTTGATAATGTGATGCTTGCCTAAATATTTTTTTTTCAAGCAGGAAGACCAACAGAGGGTTATTAATATAAAAAAAATATTTATTCCAATTTAAATATATTTTTTTGTTGTTATTATGGGCATTAATTTCGAATGAATATTTTAGTTCCTCATCTTTTTCAGATATCAAAAAGATTGAAAATTGTAAACTTTGAAAAAATCAGTAGATAGATAATGAACATTTAGTGACAGAAATAATTTTTTAAAAAGGTGAAACGCAAAATATGTGGGTTTAAGAATATCTTGTGTAAAAAAAAACGGATACTTTTTTATAAAAATATTTTTTTTATGTTGCATATCATTTCTATAATAATTTTGGAATAATTTCCATAAGTTACTGCATGCGTGCATATGCATGTGTGTGTGCTAATGTGATCTTTATTAATCTTTTACAATGTCAAAGTAAATTTAATTACAAACTTAATTAATAATATTTAAATTTAATTTTTTATATAGTTAAAACACTATTTTTTATATTAAAAAAATATAATTACAAAAAGTTGAAATTTAGTTTTTTTTTTTTAAAAAAATAATAGATTAAATTTCTAGAAATAGAAATGATCTGGAGTAATTGAAACTTACAACTGTAATGAAAGAAGAGAAAAAAGTTAAATTAGTCTCTAGGAAAGAAATCAGTTTTTTAAAAAAATAGAAATAAAAAAAAATCGGCAATAAATGATGCTTTGGCTATCTACATTTTATTTTACATGTATAATAAACATTGTGGTATAGAGATTGTAAAAGATCAAGAAAAAGACCACATGTGAGATGGATGGATGAAATAAGAAAGTGTTGCAGGGGTGATGTGGAGAAGAGAAGCTATAGATCAGACAAGATGGACTGAACTTGGAGAGACTTTTATCCTGCAGTGGATTGATAATCATTGATGATGATGATGATGATGATAGTAGTAGTGTACCAAAGCTAACAATTTGGATTTGAATTTAGGCAGAATAAAATTTAACATTTTAAAGTTTCAAATAAGCTTAAAATTTCATTTTTTTCCAGGTAATTATCTCATAGTCAGTCTATGCAGCAATTCCAAATTGGTTAATAAATAAATACACAACTATTTTTATCTAAAGAATATGGCTAATTGAAAAACATTGATATTAAGTAATTGATCAGCCTAAGAATGATCTTAATTCTTATATCAATTATTTAAATATTAGTTTCTATTATATATTTATTAAATAAAAAGTGAACAGAATAAATATATACTACTTATTAACAAAACTATCACACATTTAATGATAATATATAAAAGACATCCAACTATTAGAATAAGTGACTGCATTTTAAGATTGGATAATAAGTAAATTATATATATATATATATATATATATTGATCATTTTTTTCTTGCTGTTGAATATATTATTACTAAAATGACTATTCTAAAGACCTTCAGTTCTGCCTAAAAGACTTTGTTAAGCCATAATTCTATCTATAATGTGTTTAAAATTATCAGTATGAAAAAAAAATCTTCCACATTAAAACACCATAAAAGTAATTGACTGTGTAATGTTCAAAATGTCACTCATTGGAAAGAATGTACCAAATATGTTATATGAAATAATTAAAGTAAAATTGCTGAAATGATTTTAATTAAAAATAGCATTAATTAATTATAAGTATAAGAATACTAAAGCATGAAATGAGAATATTAGTCCAATTAGCATTTTAGTGATTTTTAAAGAGATTCTGCATTAAATTTATATGAAATATGTAGTTATGATAATTTAATGATATTTATAAAATGAAATAAAAAGACGCAGCTATAGGAGCACAAGATTCCTTTTATCAATGGTAAAGAATGAATCATATTACACTTAATGCATTATCTTTGATCTTATTAGCTTAATCATGAGGTCTTTATATTGGAAATAATAATAACTAGATAACCATTTAGTAATAAACCCTAGATTTTTAGTTGATTTCACTTGAAACAACTATTCTTATGAAAAATTAAGAATAAGTTCACCTGGCCAGCATTTAAACATCAACATCTTTTTTAAAAATATATAAATGAGGTCACTTGAATGAAATATGATTTACAAATAAGAGATTCACCAAATGAATAATATATTTCTGTTGAATATTATTTATGTACAAAAAGAATTATCTAATAATCATAAATTACACAAGTATTTTATAAATATATATATATTCACAGTTAAATCAATTTATTACAAATGTAGATATTAGATATACAAAGAGAATAAAAAAATTTTAATTTAGCAAACAAAGTACCAATAGATTTTCCTTCATTCCTTTCAACACTCACTTTAGGAACAACAGATTACAATTTATACTTCTTCTGAGTTATCTTTTCTAATTGGGTGATCAATGAACACCAGATGGTAGTTCCACAATCCAATGCAGCTCATTGTTAATTCTAATAGACATAAACTTGTTTAGTAAATTGGACCTGGGCTACTATCTGTAACCATTGATAACTCAATTTTACACCAGATGATTGTGCAATAAAGCAAATAGATTGAATTATTGCATCTAATGTAATTGGTTTGGGACAAATGTTATATACTACTGTGTTATTTTGTTTAAAAAATAAATAAAAGAAGCTTTAAAATAAAAATATTTTTTTCAGTTAAAGAAAACATTATAATAAAAAATAAAATAATTTAAAACCTATTTATTTAATTTTATAAAATTTTAAATATGCTGTGAGATTTTTTTCATCTTTGTTTTCATAATAAATATATGACTTTGCCATTATGCTTTTGTTAGTATGATATCAGCAAACAAACGTCTTTACAGTTGTGATTGACAGCTAGCAGAATATTATGACATTTGTCAATACTAAATGCCAGGAAAATGTTGTTCAGACATCAAAATGGCAGCAGTCATATACTGAAAACGACTTATTTATATATTTGATTTTCAAATAGTAAAGAAAAATAAAATCTGATTTAGAGCTTTTTTTAAAAACTGTAATTATTTTTACACACACACACACATGCACACAAATCTTTCTAATAACAGTATTTGTGAAATATTGAATCAAATGTAGATAAATTTTATTCAGAATGAACATTTATAATGCATTTCTGCATTGTTATGGCATATAGTGAAGACTTTGGAGATTACAATCAATGGATTATGGTTATTCTATCTTTTCTCATGCTTGATCTTCATGTGAATCCCTGAAAAACAAATGTTTTAATAATTTTATTTATTTACAATACTATATAAATATATTAAATGAATTTTGCAGGCTGCTGAATTGTACAAAAAGCAATCTCTTTGAAATATTCTTGGGTTATAAGTAATAATTATAGTTTCTGTCATTGCAACTAGCAAGAAATGTGGATTTTAACACATTCCTAAACAAATGTTGTAAAGGCACATTGAGTGTCAGTTTATGATAGCATAAAATTATGTATTTTAAGGTGTTACAATGTCTGCATTTCAAATAATATATACCATGTTTATTACTCATTTCATATATTTATTTTAGCAATATTGATATTTACATATTCATACAGGATTTTAAATGGAAAAAAAAGGTCTTTTTCATATAATGTGTTATTTGATGTTAAAACAGCATCTGGAAACAGAAGAAATACTTTAATTTATATGTAAGATATTTTATATTTTAAAATCAAACAATGGGCATTTTAAATTCTTAACTAAGATTCAGATTGACTGTTATAATGTCTATATTAGATGTTAAAATATCTGGCCCACAATTAGATTATGGTCATCTGAAATACATATATTGTGGGAGAGAAATAATCTAATTTTTTAGCTTAATATCTACAATATTATAAAATTATATTATTTAGGATTGCATGAAAAATATCATTTTTGTTTGGATATATTTATCAGAAATATTCTGCTTGATGAAATTAGAACATATCTTTGGAATCTTAAAAATAAGAAAGCTGTGAGATATAATAGAGTCTCTGAAATTTTATAATATGTTGGTGATGTATATGCTTCAAAATTTTTGAAATTTTTAGGTATATATGGGTCAGTGAAGATATGCCACCTGATATAATGATTGTTTTTTTTGTTTTTTTTTATTAAAAAAAGGATAAATAAGTTATAGTAGTTATCATGATCTATTATTGTTATCTAATACAGCAAAAATACTTTTGAGAATTTTGTTGGTCACTTTGAGATGTGGATGAATAATTATCAGAGATTCAATGCTTTACAGAAAATTAAGAAGATTTAGTTTTCTTGCTACTAAATTCAAGAAAAATATAATTTGTAAAGAAAGTAATTTACATGTTGTTTTTATTGATATGGTCAAAGTATTTTTGTCAGTTAATTGAAAAGTTCTGTAGCAATGTTTGAAAACTGTTGCTTATCTATAGCAGAATATTTATTTATGGTATAAAGAAAAATCATTATTCACTAAAGTTAATCTGCTGCATTCAATATGAAAACTGGTCATAAAAAAGATAAGAAATAACATCAACTTTGAAGCTAAAACTAAATGATTTGTAGATTAGGTAACTTTATAATTGAAATATTAAAAAGACATAGAGGACTTTTTTTATTTTTATTATATGCTGATGACTCAATGTTTTAAATAAAACATATAAATTATTTGCTTTATTGATTAATATTTAAGAAAGTCATTGTTTTGTTGACCAATAGTGGGACAAATCTCTTCAACAACTGTTGGCTTAGATAATTAGCAACTTCAACATGTAGATTAGTTTAATATCTAGTAGAAAATCTTGCACACTGAGATCAACAAAGCTTCTAATATATTGTTGTAGCTTTTAATAAGTTAAAAGATAAGATAATCATTTGTAATGATATAACTACTTCAGCTAAATTAGTTGTATAAAGAGCTACTATTTTTATCAAATTTATTGTATAAAAGTGAGGAATATATATTCTATAATATAGCATAAACGCAATTAAAAAGATTGATTTATGGGTAATCTGTTATGTTTTAAAAATAAGGTGGAAAGATTATAAGATTCATCAATATTATATCAACAGTTATAAGGAACACATTTTTATCGCTATATCTGAAGTAAATTATGACTAATAGACTTATGTATAAACTATTTTAAGTTCATCTTAAGGGTAATTTTCTTGAGAAATGAGACTCCATTTACACTATGAAGATTATCTAAGATATCTAAAATGGCTGCAATTTTGATTGCTTCTTCTAGATATTCAATAATAGATGCAGAATCTGTTTCAGAAAAATAATTTAACATCTTCTGACTTTTGTAGATGTGGTCAAATATAAACCATGAACCACATATTTATTTATTTCAAATGTATGCGATATTGGAAGAATTGAAGAACTTTTTTTTTTTTTACAAAAGCCACTAATGACTGTATCTCCTGATTACAATACATACAAATTCTTTCACTTTTAGTTAGCTAAAATTCATACACCAAATAAATAATAAATGATAAATTATTGGACATTTTTCAGAAAAAAGTTTGTTCCAGAAGTTTAAAAAAATGATATAAACCGACTAAAGAAGCAACATATGGAGATATGTAGGAAGAAATCAGTGATTAACAGAATGATATGTATAATAATTTCAAAACTTCTATTTAATTTTTGATCTTGTTTTTTTTTTTTTCGGAAATTATTCAGAACCATTCTCTAATTTTAGGGGTCTTCTGCTGCCACCATTGGACAAATTGCTTAGAGCTATTTTTAACCAAAAAATAAAAACAAATATAATTTATTTATTTGTATTTAAATAAATAATAGTAATGATTTAAAAACAATCTGAAAAATATAATTTTTATTATATTTTTCCTCAACATTGGAATTATAATGTCTATAAAAGTTAATAATCTAAACTAAATAAAAAACGCAATGAAAGGTAATAATTTTATTCTAATTGAAAAATTAAAAGTTAAATAAATAAAATAATTATTTATTTATTGTACTAAAAGTTATAAGTGATTGCTTTTTAAAAAAGTAACATTATTATTAATATCTACACAACAATGGCGCTTATCATGATTAATCACGATTGACCATTTAATCATTCAAAAAATTATAGTTGATTTAAAAAAGTATATTTATTATTTTAGATGAAAATCAACCAGAAAGCACTTTGCTGAAAATTTATACTGCAGAATTTAACGTAATCCTTCTCATCTTAATACAATATTAACAGATTTTAAAAACTCTAAGTTAGAATATTAGGATCATTAGTAAACTCTAATATTAAAACTTTGAATTATGTATTTTAAAATCATAATGTTGATAATACTTTTAGATTTTTTTATCTCAAAGATGTAATAAACAATAATGTAATAAATATTTAACTAAAAAAAAAAAAAACTTTTTTGTATGAATTATGCATGTTTGAATCATGCATGAAAAAAACTTCTTATTATGAAGAGTCTATATCCATTTCAAATCATCATAATCATTATTTTCAATGATTATTGATCCACTATGGTATGAAAGTCTATTCAAATTTAATCCAGTTTCTATAAACCATAGCTTTTTATCTCTACATATCCATCAAGCTTTCTTTTGTTTTATCCATCCATTTTACATATGGTCTTTGTTTAGGTCTTATTCAATTTCTTGGGATATAATTTAAGATTTCAACTGTTCATCTGTTACTGGCTCTTCTAGCAGTATGTTCAGACCTATTCAATTTCTGTATTTTACTATGATGTTGATTTCTTCTCATTACTCTCAACATATATCTCTTCATATTTCATTGAGTTGTCTGAAGTCCTTTTAGTATTTTTGTGTTAAAGATCCAAGTTTCAATCTATAAATAAAAATAAGATAAAACATGTCTATTAAAACACTTTCTTTTCAAAATTAAATTTTTCTCCTAAAAATATTCCATCCAAGTTTGTTGCTATGATTAATTTTATCCATTATTTTCCATCTGTATTAATAATCTGATGCAAGTATTTGTAATTCCTAACTTCCTCTAATTCAGGATTATTTATGCATGTTTTTTCTGAGTAAATCTAATGAGCATTACTTTAGCTCTTTTCATGTTTATCTTTAATCCTGTTTTCTTTCTTTCATCTTATAATTCATATAGCATTTTTTGAAGTTCTGAAAAACTATTTGAAAAAACAACCACAACATCAATAAAATGTAAAGGAATAATTTCTATTTATTTTTATTTCTGTAGATTCTCAATTTAATTATTATTTGTAGAATTGCTATAAAAAGTTTTGGAGATATGGAATCAACATGTTGTATACATTTATCATTGTCTATTTTTTTAGTACTACCACATAATTTAGTCATTGTTTTTATATTTTCATAAATATTTCTTAGAATATGGCAATAATGTGGATCTAAACTTTTATGGTTCCAAGTTTTAACCAGAATAAAAATGTATTATATAGAATTAAATGCCTTTTTATAATCTATAAATCAATAGCAAACTCATTATGATTAATCCTTTCTATAACAGTTCTCAATAGCGGGATGTTATCCACTGTGTTAAACTTATTTTTAAATCCAGCTTCTTTTTTCAATTGACTTGAATACAAAGTTTAACTATAAATAAGTCACAATTATTTTAGTAAAGATTTTGTATAGAACTAATAAATGACTGATAGGCCTGTAATTTTTAATATCATCATCAGCTTTATATATTAATGTTAGTACTGCATTTTTGAAATCATCTGATACATCTTTATATTTACATATTTCATATATATATTATTTCATTTACTTCTTTTAAGATATCATTACCTGGAGCTTTTTTATTCTTCATAATTATAACTGTGGGTTTCACTTTTTTATTTAAAAATGCTTAGCAGTTCAGAAGATATTGTTGTTTTATTATTCATTATTATATAATTCTTTGTAGATTTTTTTTCATATTTGATGATGTCATCATTTCTTTTAGAAAAATTCCATCTTTTTTTTTATTGTTGAAATTACTTTGTTTCAATACTTTTTAAACTAATTTTTTTCTACAGCTTTCTTTGCCAATTCATAATTATGTTTTCTTACATCATATTAACTTTTTTTATATCATTTTACAGAATTCCAGATATTTGATTCTTCTTACTACATCATTTTAAAGTATTTTTAGATTCTCTTTTTTGTCTTGCCTCAATTGAACATTTATTAAGAAATTTCTTCTTTTTTGAACTTGCTATTTTTATTATTGTAATTCTTAATAAAGTATTTGTTATCTTTTTATTGATCTCAGTTAAGTTTAAAATATCTTCAAAGTCTGATATTTAAAAACATGAATAGCAAGTTATTATTTAAATTCATCAAAATGCTTCTTAAGGTAAGGATTATCAACCGTTAGTATTGTCTTTTTTGACAGTTTTTGTTTTGCCTCTTTTATATTACACATATCTTAATTTACTCTTAACTATAATCATTTTCTCAGTTGAATCTATTAAGAATTTTACAGTCTTGATATACATATGTTCATATATAAATTTATTTCTGTTGTACTTCTTTTGAATGTGTTTATATTAATATTTTTTGTTGCAAACTCCACAAGTCTGTGTTCTTTCATTTTTATCATTGTAATCAAATTTATCAATACTATTTTTACTTTGTAATACTTTGACAATTCCAAAATGTGTTTATTTAGATCAAAAGCATTTTGTACATTCATATAAAAATCATCTACTTTTTCATCTCAGCAAGAATCTATTGGGGCATAAACCTGAACTACCTGCATTTGGTATCTTCCATTAAGTTAAATAACTAATATTTAATATACTATCACTCTCCACAAGGTTGTACTTTTCTTTTTTTTACTTACAATAAATTCTAGTTATGTATTTACTATTTGTACTTTTGTATTAAAGTATATATTCATTTTTCAAATCAATTATCCCTTAACCTTTTATTCTAACTACACAATATCCTACAATATCCAATTTAATAGTAGATAGTTTTTCTAATTTTCTTTTGAAAGTAATCTGCAACTGTAGATAGATAAATTGACAATCATCATTAAAGGAATGTAATTCTGAAATCAAGGGATTCATAATAGTCTATATGTTTGTTGCCAATTATTATCTTGCATGATAACTTTACAGCCTTCTGGGAATAAAACTCTAATATAATTTTTATTTATCACAATTATAAATATGTAAAAAGGCCATTTATCAACATTCATCTTGTCTTTGAAAAAAATCAACTGATTCAGGCAATTGAAAAAAAGACCATGATGTTTTTTGAAATTAAACTTAGAGGTAGAAAGACAAAAAATGAGACTATCATTCATATTTGTTTACTATATAACTAATCATATAAAATGCATTGAGTGGACAATAAAAATTTAGCCTGCTTGATTTTTATTATGCTTCATAGAGAAATTTAAGCATCATTTTTCTGCTAATAACAAATTCTTTTTTACAGCTATATTTTACATAAATTTTATTAAAAATTATATAATAAAAGTAATTAGTCATTTGCAAACAAACTACAGGAAGCAACTTCCAAGGATTTGTATAAAAATTATTGATAATCTCAATGATATCAAAAAATTATGTATGACAATAACATTTAAAAATACTATTTTTTATTTTAAAATATATGCATAATTAAATGGTTTACTGCTTGGAAGTTCATAACATTTTGAATATCAGTAAGACATTATTGAGTCAGGATTTATAGATCTCAAATCTAAAATTCACAGCTCCATCATTTCACCAAACCATGCAGAGCCTTTTAAAATGAAAATGTGTATAGATTATGCAATTCTTTTTATATCAGTAGTATGCAACTATTATATTCTAAAGTCTTGTTTGTCCGGTGATAGTTCTATTCTGCATAAGTTAAAATTTGACTCAGTAAATTTAACTATAATTTGTGTACCATGTATAATTTGACTAACACCTTATGTTATGAAGATTATTAAATGGTACAGTGGTAGAATGGCCAAATCTGATATATAAAGTCTTCAGATCATTTCCAGATCTGGTATTTTTGGTACTCAAACTTCTTATCAACTCCCAAGCAATAAACCCATTTGATTGTTTCCTTATTATTAATAGTTATACAGATCTTTTATCAAAAATTATTAATAGCACTATTAATTGTTTTTTATATTATTAATTGTCTTTTGATTTTATATTCTAAATTTCAATATTTCATGAATAAACAAACCCATGACCAAAAAATCTTTGCAATTTTAATTTAAATCATTATCACTTCAGAAATTTTGGTAGTCCCATGGAAATAAATATTCTGAATTGAAAAAAAAAAGGAAATAGGAGTAAAAATATAATTTGCATGAACAGATTTAGATGAAACCTTAAAATTAATTGCAATCAAAATGAAATATCATTCATGCTTAAATTTTAAAAAATCACTTTCTGTTTCTATAATCTCAAACATAAAATTAATTATAAATCCATGAAAATATATCCATGTATTATTTATCACATTAAAATGTTTTAATTCCTTTTCTGTTTGGATTCAGTAAACATTATAATAGTTTTAATCAGTTTGTAATTAAATATTGTGTTAAACTATACATATTAAAAGTCTCTGTAACTTTATAGTTACAAAAGAACTGTATATATAGTTTTTGTATAAAAAAGAGTATCTTTAATTATAAACAATTTGCAGCAATAGTTAACATAATTTTGCAGGTGACACAGTTGAATATTTGGCATTCTTATAGTAAGGTTTATTTGCAATTTTTACATATAAATTAAACAAAACTAATGAAGTATATACAGGAAGTACAGAAATATATTTATAGTTTTTTGGTTTAATAAATTTGATTCTAAACATTGATACCCACCATATAAAGTGGTTAAGGGTTTCATAAAAAGTTCACCTCTAGAAATGATAGTTGGAGTCATAATCCATAGATACCTAGCTCTGTAATTTACCACTTCCTCATTACATTAATATATACATGAAAATCCAGTTGATTTAAATATGTGTAATATAAAATTACAATAAGCATTGCAATAAAGTTGTAATACTTATTCAACATTTATAACATTTTAATATTTAATAGCTATCATTTGTGAAACACTTTTATAAATAATATAAAATTCAGAATTTGCCTAATTAATTCATAACAATTACACTTAAATTGGAGCTTACCTGCATTTAAATACATAATTAAAACAACTTTCATTGTTATACATTTTATTCTTTAAGTAAAATCTTTTAATATTTATTGTACTGATTTTTGTTTTTATTTTATAAGATTTAATAATCAGTGTTAACACCTGACATTGTTTTTTTTATTTTAGTTGTTTCTAATTTCTCTTTATATAATTTTTGGATATATTAAACTAATTATATTATTTTAATTTAAAATGTAATTATTGATACTTAAGTTATTAAAAGAGGCTATATGACATACAATAATATTATGTTCATCTGCAATGCCTATCACATAAAGTTTGATCTAGTTCTTAGTAAGGCTTGACATTTTTTCTAGTCATGAATAAAATTACAATTTTTTATGTAGATGAGTGATTGGTAAATGGCTATCTAGTTATTCTTATATATATGATGAAAATTCACCCTAATATGGATTAGTCACATCAATGTCTGTGCAATAATTGTAAAAATAAAAAATATGATTATTCTCATGATTGCTTTTAACTTTTTATAAAGAAGTGTAATTATTTTAGACATCTGAATATTTTGTAAAAATGCTATTCAGTTTCTTAAATTTTTTACTCTTAATTTTGTCATATTAGTTATGTTTTTTATTATGATGTATTTGTTAAATAATAATTTTTTTTAACTAAAATAAATTAATAAGTTTTAATCTAGTACAAATTAATCACAGGTAAATATTGGAAAATTACAACTTGTATAAAATTAATATAAATACTATGTCTTTTAATATTTTGTGCAAATATCATAGATGGTTATATAGATATAGTTTGAATGTGTTGGTACACACATGCATGCATATATGCAAACACACACAAATATATATGAAGAGTATTTGGGTAAAAAAATAGCAACATCCAAATGTTGTATAAAGAGCTCGCAAATAAGCTCTTAACAAGCTTTGCAGAATATCCCTAACCCCAGACCAGTTTCTGCTACTGGCTTTCTTAGTGAGGTGCTAGGATATTCAAGCATTAGATTAAAAATACCAGAACAAACTCAGCACTTTATCTAATGGATAACTATTAAGTAGAAAATATGAAATGTTCAGACATCCAGTAGCAGAAAACAGTCTGGGGTTAGGGATATTCTGCAAATCTTGTTAAGAGCTTATTTGCAAGCCCTTTATATAACATTTGTAATACAAACTTGTTTAAATTAGGTCATGTGACATCTGACTTGATTTTTTTTTTGTAATTTTATTTTATGCTATTAAGGCTTTGGTGATTTTATATTGCTAACACTATTAATATATGGTGTATCTGAACTTGGTTCAGTCTCATATGGCTATTTAAGTTAGAAATATATGAATATCTGAAAATTTCATATTTTCTACTTAATAGTTATCCATTAGATAAAGTGCTGGGCTTGTCCTGGTATTTTTAATCTAATACTTGGATATCCTAGCACCTCACTGAGGAAGCCAGTATCAGAAACTGGTCTGGGGTTAGGGACATTCTGCAAAGCTTGTTAAGAGCTTATTTGTGAGCTCTTTATATAACATTTGTAATACAAGCTTGCTTAAATTAGGTATTGTGACATCTGACTTGATTTTTTTGTAACAACATCCAAATGTACAAACTACATTTGAATATGATTTAAGTAAACTAATTTTTTTCCCCAACAAGCTTGGAATTTTTCTTTTATGTAATTGGATTGTAGCCAATTCAGTTTATCATTTATTATAAGTCAGAAATGGGTATTTAGACTGATGAAGTGTTACAGCATTTTTCTTCATTATTTCTTTCCGAGAATCCATTTGGTATGTTTTTATGCAATAATGACCTATTTAAAGTGTTTTATCTTCTATATTTCATGTTCTATATTAATCTAAACTATAAATACAACTGTATTGCAAAGGTTGTCGGTTATTTATCTGCAACTATTTTGTCAATTATTTCACATGACATAGATGGCAGCACGTTTTTTTTTCATGCTGCAAACAGTCTTACGATTTTTTTTTAGCAGCAGCCCCTAGTCAAAGCTAGCTACCATTCAATAATGGAAAAATAAGAGGTCCCAGTTTTTTTTTTTTAAATATAAAATATAGCCTTATTCCCCATCTCAGATTGACTTTTTAAAGATAACATAAAGACTTAGATTTATTTTTATGTAGATAGATGGGGATAAAGCCAACATAATATGTAATTAATTAGACAAACGATAAGTTGATTTCAGATTAATCTTGATTGGTCTCATATAAGTTTCACTGCAGAGAATGTAAAAATAAAAAGTATGATTATAATATTATGCAGCCTTTACTATTGGTGTCACTTTCCTATAGGTGCTGAATTCGTAAATGCGTTATTTTTTCTTCTTATTTATTTTTGCATTAGTTATTTTTTACTTGTATATAAATATGTATAAAGACTGAAAAAGAGAGACGATATTTAATTTACAATAATATAAGCAATTCCGTGTAAAAAGAAGGTTGAAATTTATTTCCTTTGAGAGAAATTCTCTCACTTAAAACAAGACACTGCAGAATAATTAAAACAAATCTTTTTTCGCTCTTTCTTTTTAAAATCTAAAAACTAGAATAATCAGCAATCTTTCCAATGAAATTGTTTTGTAGTTGTGATCTATTGACTTACTAAATGTATTTATTATTCAGATATATATGTTTATAATTAAAAAGACTATAATTTCAAAGAAAAATTTTTTGAAGTTAAACTTGAGTTTTTAATAAAGATTTGTATTTCTTTTACTATATATATATTTTATAATTTTCGTCAGTTAACAAACTACATTTTGTTATGCATTTTAATTATAAACTTAAATAAAACGATGAATGAACATGAGAATTTTCCTTTTAATAGTTAAACATTATTTAATATATTTTTATATATCATTTTCGGTTTTGAAAAGCAATTCTTTAGAAAATTATCCAACTGTAACTAAAATATTGAAGTCATTTTTTAAGTATATATACACGTATGTTTTAATATTTATTTCATTGATTAGAGTACTATTTGTAAGTATAACGACAAGGAAATTAAATCATATATCACGTGACTTAATTTAATAAACTTGTATTACAAATGTTATATAATGAGAGTGCCAATAGCTCTTAACAACCTTTTCAGAACATCCCTATCCTCAGACTGGGTTCTATCTCTATCTTTTGCCATTGAGGTGCTAGGATATTCAAGCAATAAATTTAAAATATCATGTCAAGCCTAGTACTTTATCTAATGTTTAACTATTAAGTAGAAAATCTGAAATTTTCGGATATCCACACATCTTCAAATCCAGCTATCTAACTTAAATGACCATATGGTACTGAACTAAGATACACCATGTATTAATAGCTTCAGCAATATAAAATCATCAAAATCTTAAGAGCAATCATGGATGAAAGCCAGAGCTAGAAACTGGTCTGGGGATAGGATGTTCTAAAAAGCTTGTCAAGAGCTATTGGCATTCTCATTATATAACATTTGGAATACAAGCTTATTAAATTATGTCACATGATATGACTTGATTTCCTTGCAATTATTGTTATTGCTTTTAAGGCTTTGGTGATTTTATATTGCTAAAGATATTAATATATGGTGTATCTGAACTTAGCTCAGTCCTATTGGCATTTAAGTTAGATAGCTGGATTTGAAGACATATGGATATCTGAAAATTTCAGATTTTTTACTTTAATAATTAAATAATAGATAAAGTACTGGGCTTGACCTTGTATTTTAAATCTAGTTGCTTGAATATCCTAGTGTATCACTGACAAAAGCCAGATCTAGAAACCAATATGGGGATAGGGATGTTCTGAAAAGCTTGTTAAGATCTAATTGGCATGATCATTATATAATATTTGTAAGTATATATTAAGATTTATTAATTTGTTTGATAAATAATGCATATTCATGTTCATAAATACAAGTAATAAAAACTAATATATCTATGATGCCCTTCTTTGTATAAAGCAGTCGATAAAGTAGTCAACATGGGCATACCTCTGCTAGTTTTGGTGTCTGAACTACTTCTCATTTATATAACCACTTTCAAACTTTAATATGATTAATCCACGAAGTGTTAATTTATATTTCTTTTAGAGACTTTTGATCAATAATTTTTTTTAGTAATTTTTATGCCTAATTCACTTTCTGCAAGCCATGACCTTACCTTTATTTCATTACCACTACTTACTTCCCTTAGTGGGTGCACTTTTCTGTTTTTATATTATGAATATTTATTAAACTTACTATTTTTTTATTATTTCATCCTATTTATAGAAGGTTTATCTTTAGAGTATATATATGGAAATATTTAATAAATGAGTTTTCCATTTTTATTTTTAGTTTAAAACTATATCCCATGTACATATATAAATATATAAATATTCTTAATAATGTTACCTAGACATTTGCCATATCTGTTTAGTTGCACCTATGCAATAAAATATAATCGTGATTGAATCTTTTTTTACTGTATACTTTTATATGATATAAAATAAATTTTCTTGTGACATGAATTATTTTTTTTAGATTTTTCTTTTTGGTAATTCTATGTGATAAGATGATTAGTGTGTTTCTCAATTTTTTTTTTTTTTTGCATTCTTTTATTCTATTCCATAGTTTATCTAAATATACATGAGAGTCACTCTGAAATTGTTGAGAAACAGCACAAACAGTGACTGTATAAATTGTTAATTGCACATGCATTGAGCTTAATACATTGTAAATACATGAGTAGCAGCAGAATTCTGCCATTAGTATTTTGATATCTGTGAGGTATGCTTTAATATTATAATTCATGAGTTGGAATGAGTGCACTATCCAATTATCAATATTTTTATGATTTTAAATTTGGCTTATCTCAATAAAAATATATTTACACTATTTACATTTGATATTTGACAATAAAGCATCATCATAGATAATTATCTTTAGTTGTTTATGAAATTTCAAGAAGGTTCAGTTTATTTCATGATGACAAACATATGGAAAGGCATATTACAGCAAAACCTGGTTTATATCTGCATAATTATAACAGATGACAACCAATACATTTTAACAAAGAATAAACACTACCCTTACTATTAGATCCTGAGAAATGTATAAAATTCTTGATGAAGAATTGATGCTTAAAAAAATTATTTTGTACCTGATTCCACACCAACTGAAGTAAAAGCAAAAAGCTAAGAATGTGAGATTCATTCAACAAACTTTGTACTTCTTTTTCATCAGGTAATTTCCAAAACTATTATAGGTAATTATATATATATATATATATATATATATATATATATATATATATATATATATATATATATATATATATATATATATATATATATATGACAACATGTCAAAAAAGTGGAATATGGGTGTTTGAAGATGACACAATGCTTATGTTTATGGTTTGCTTCAGTACAATATTGATAAGATATTAAGCTAGAATATTAGAAGATATTCACATCATTCTGGTACACACAATATTGCCTGCTCAAGATTTTCTATGACCTGAGAATAAAGAACTTATTACTTTATCATGATAACATTTTCTCATAGTGCTGTGATAATTTTTAACTTTTTAAGGCAATAAAAAATCAGAATATTGAAACACCCACCACAATTACTAAATTCTTGCAATTTCTTGTTATTTTTTAACAGTGTTGCATATTGACAGAATTTTCTGTTCTCCCTGAAGAGCACAATTTTGAGCTTTAGCTTTTGCTTTTAATATTAAACAAGTTATTCTATATCAGAATTTGATAAATATAACTTGATGTGATACTAATATTTATAAGCAAAAATTCTAAAAACTTATTTTCAAACTTTGAAAATATTGAAAAAATGATGATTAGAAAAGAGTCAATGCATGGCAAAACATAATAACTTTAAAAAATGAACGAAATTTTTATTAGTTGAATTTTATTTTTAAAATGTGAGCAAAATATTAATCACTGATAAATCTATAAAATTCCGTTTTAAAATATTAAAATCATTTCATAATTTTTTTGAGTAGCTCAAATTATTTTAAGTCAGTGATGGCAAGGATATATTAGTCATAATTTTTATGAGACTGATTGATAAGAATACCATGATTTTCCTTGCTAACATTATGATAGAAGTTATTACTTTCTATTTTTAAAAATAATATATATATACATATAAAAACAGTGTAATAATGTATACTTTTGATTTTTAATAATTATTACATAAGTATTGTATAAAATTAATTATTAATATTAATAAACTTTGGAAAAAATGTTTTTTGTAATATCAAAAATGTTCTCAAAATAATTTCACAAAACATGTGAACATTGATTTCAAAGGAAAATATCAATCTTTATTAATAGATATGTAGATCATTATTTATTGATATTTAATAAAACACAAAGACAGATAGATTATTTTATAGAGGATATTAATAAGATGGATAAAATATTAAATTTACTGTAGAAAAAAAATCTTGTGCTGACATATATAAATATAAAGTTGATTAAGTCAAATGAAGAAGGGAAATATAGGATTGAAACATCAATTCATAAAAGAGTAATATAGATAATAATATAACTAATTGACATTCAAATACAAATATAAAATAAATCCTATACATTCTAGAATTCATAGAGCAGTAAATTATTGTTCAAGTAAAGAAGATTATGTTAAAAAATAGATATAATAAAAAAAGAATTTGTAAAAAATGATTATCTAAATAAATTTATAAATCATAATATTAAATTAATAAAAAATATGATGGATTATATAAATAATAATAAAGAAGAAAAGAGTAGTAATAATAATATAGATAAAATTAATTATATAGCTATGAAGACAGGAAATAACTATGTAGTTAAGAATTTAAATAAAATTATAAATAATATTAATAAAAAATTTAATAATATAACAAAGAGTACAATCGTCATTAAAAAGAGAAAAAATATGATTAGTATTTTAGAAAATAAGTATATTATTAATTAGAATGAAAATTCAGATAATGAAATAAATGAAATTAATTGTAAAAAGTGTCAAATTAATAATATAAAAGTAAATTATGTAGGAGAAACAAAGAATTCAATATGTAGAAGACTATTGTGATATAAATATGATAAAAATTCAGATATATTTACATACATTAGCAAAAGGGCATGAGTTTGGAAAGGATTGTATAAAGATAATAGAATTTACAAATAATAAAAGGGATAGAAAAATGAAGAAGTTATTTATATTAATAATATTAAACCAGTATTAAATTGTGATTTAAGTATGAAAAAATTTTGACACAAAAAATAGATTTAATTATATAAAAAATATAAAGAAAGATCTACTAAAATATAATTTCAAAATTTAAAAGTTTGAATTCATAGTAGTTAAGATCTGGAAATATAAGTAGAAGGTAGATATAAAAATATGTTGAAAATAATATAGGTTAAAGATAATTATACATATTGAATGTTAATATGATTAATAATGTAAAATATAAAAGTATGAATATAAAATATTAGAATTAAATATTTAAAAAATTAATAAGAATAAAATATAAAATAAATGAAATTAAAATAATATATATATATATATGATTATAGGAAATATTGATGGATAAATATAGAATATTAAAAAGATTAAAATGTATATTTAAATACATAATAATTATATAGAGAGGTATATAAAGATATATATGCATTTATAAATAATGATTAAAAGATAAAATTTGTATATATATAAAGTGTAAAATTATATGTTATGTATATTTGAATTCATGTATTTGTATTATATTTGTTATAGTTCTGAAGAAGATTGCTAGGGCAATCAAAACCATCTGTGTTGTAAAAAAGCATTGTAAAAAGTAATAAAGAGCATAGATAATATTAATATTATATGGATTCGGCAATGCAATAAAAAAGATAAAGTTATATTACAATAAAACAAAGTATTGTATAATAAATTACATTATTTTTAAACAAAACATTAATTTACATAATTTTTTATAACAATTTTATATATTATTCAATAGATATTAGTTCGCAGAAGACTTTAAATGTTTTTTAAATAATTATTTAAAAATATCCTTTAATAGTACAGACAAAGAAGTGAAAGATAAATTTTACAATTCAAGCACACCCACATATTCATTACTGTATTTTTATTTAAAATTGATAGCTTTTAATAATAATAAATTAACTCTTTATCACTTTATAATTAACTATCTTAAAATTTATTTAACTGAATTATTCTTTTTTATAATTAACATTAATAAAATATACTTTTATCAACAAATGACAAATAAAAATACCTTTTATAAGAAAATAAATTAATTAGTAACAATGAACATTAAAGATCTAAATTTAGTTATTAATGTTTAACATTAACATTGTCTTTTAACATACTCATATCTCTATTAAAATAGTTTTAATGATTAATATCATTCTAACATTAACTCACTAATATTCAAAGTAAAATATCCCTAATTTAAGTAATTTGAAATCATTTACAATCTACATATGGATTCTAAAGCACCCAAAATAAGAATATTAAAGTGACTTTTAAAACAATTTAAAACATGTAAAAGATTTTAAAAATGAATTAGAGAATAAACTAACATTTAGGTATCAAGCTCTGATAAATTGGCTTGCTACAAAAATTAACTTATTGAATTTTTTTTTTAATACTAACAATTAGATGCCTGGAAATTTAGCTTTATTGACAAAGCTAAAGATTATATATATATTGTAAAAGATCAACAAATCCACCTTTATTTTATTAAAGTGTCATTGTTGAATTAAAAAAAATCTTTGATTTGATTTTTATATATTGAGTGCTATTATTGTTTATGGTTATTAGTCATAGTTATTATTGTTTGGATTTATTATTATTTTTTATTTATTCATGGTACATGGCTTTAATTATTATTATTATTTTTGATGGTGAGATTTCAAATGATAATAATGACATATTCTAATTAATATGTGTGTATATCAATATTATAAATAAAAACATATAAATTGTTATTTATAAAAAAGATTATTTTATTTTCAGTGATTATTAAAAAATGCAATATTATTTATTATTTATATATATATTTAAAAGCTATCAAATAAATTTTTGATATAATATTTTTATATGATTAACATTATTTTACTTTAAATGTTATTGTTAAGAAAAATATATCAACAATTGTTATTTTGCATATGAATAAAAAAAAAGGAAAAGAAATTGCCATTTTAAAAAAACTGAAGAAGAAATTAATTGTACTTTGTATATTCATTATCTTTATTCTTCAGAATAATTGGATAAAGTACTATACTTAAAATACATCAACAATGGAGGGGTAAATAGAATATATTGCAGTCAAGGTTGGTTGCACTTTCTTTTCATTATCCTAGCTCAGTTTTAAAAAACTAAGCAATAACTCAACATATATGTATTAATATTCTATTCTTTCCTCTTTTTTTTAGTGCCAGAATCATTTTGAAGTTTAGTAAATTCATAACTTAATGGATAATGATTTCATATTTTAGTGATTATTTAATTTTAAAGTCACTTATACAAGTCAGTGTTAGTTGATATATTTAGATATCATCATCATCATCATCATCATCATCATCAACCATTATCAATCCACTGCAGGATGAAGGTCTCTCCAAGTTTAATCCATCTTCTCTACAACACATCTGCACATTTTCTTATTTCATCCATCCATCCCACATGTGGTCTCTTTCTGTGTCTTTTACAATCTCTTGGAATCCAGTTTAAAATTTCAATTGTCCATCTATTATCATCTCTTCTAGCAATATGTCCAGCCCAACTCCATTTCAATCTTTTAATTTTTTCAATAAGGTCAGTAACACCTGTTTGTTGTCTTACCCATACATTGCATTTTCGATCTCTTCTTGTTACTCCCAACATACATCTCTCCATACTCCTTTGAGTGGCCTGAAATCTCTGTATTGCTCTTCTATTAAGTGTCCAAGTCTCAGATCCATAAGTAAGAACTGGTAAAGCACATTTGTTAAAAACCATCCTTTTCAAACACATAGGCATATTTCCTTTTAGTATCAAGTTATTTCTACCAAAAGCACTCCAACCAAGTTTAATTCTATGATTAATTTCCTCCATTATGTTTCCATTTGGATTAATAATCTGACCAAGGTATTTGTAACTGTTAACTTCTTCTAATTCTTCATAATCAATCTTTATTTTCATATTTTGAGCAAATCGATAAAACATTACTTTAGTCTTTTTAACATTTATCTTTAGTCCTACTTTTCTACTTTCATCTGCTAACTCCTGCAACATTTCCTGCAGCTCTGAAGCATTATTTGCAAAAACAACTACATCATCTTCAAAATCTAAATGACTTAAATACTCTCCATTTACTTTCACTCCTTTAGTTTCCCATTTTAATCCCCAAAATACTTCTTGCAGCACTGCTGTAAAGAGTTTTGGAGATATGGAGTCACCTTGTCTTACACCTTTTTCAATGTTGATTTTTCCAGTATCATTATGTAATCTAATTGTTGCTGTTGCATTTTTATAAATATTCTTTAAAATATGACAATATCCTGGATCTATACCTTGATGATCCAATGCATATAGAATCGAATGCCTTTTCATAATCTACAAGTCCAAAACATAATGACAACTCATATTCGTTTGTCCTTTCTATGACTTCTCTCAATACCTGGATATGATCTATTGTACTAAAACCACTTTTAAATCCAGCTTGTTCTCTTGGTTGGTGGAAATCCAAAGTTCTCTGTAGACGAGTTGTAATTATCTTGGTAAAAATTTTATATAAAACTGATAAAAGACTGATAGGTCTGTAATTTCTAATATCTTTTTTATCACCTTTTTTAAATATTAATATTATTACTGCATTCTTCCAATCTTCTGGTACATCTTTATCATTTAGACATTTGGTATATAACTTTGCTAAAATTGTTTCTATTTCTTCACCTGCTTCTTTTAATGTATCAATTATAATTCCATCATTTCCTGGAGCCTTTCCTTTCTTCATACACTTAATTGCATGTCTCACTTCTTCATTTAAAATTCTGGGCAATTCGGAAGATGTAATAGATATAGGAGGTACTTGTTCTTTATTACTATATAATTCTTGATAAAAATCTTCTACCAATTTCATGATGTCATCTCTCTTTTTAGTAATAATTCCATCTTTTTTTCTTATTGCAGATATAAATTTCCTACCAATACCAAAATGTTATTTAACATTTTTGAGACTTTTATTTTCTTCTACAGCTTTTCTTGCTATTTCACAGTTATACTTTCTTATATCATTTTCAACTCTTTTCCGTACCATTTTACAAAATTCGAGATATTCAATTCTTTTTAATACATCATTTTTGTATATCTTCATATTCCTTCTTTTCTTCATAAATTCTCTAGTCTCAGTAGAAATTTTATTAGTCAATTGCTGCTTTTTTCTACCAGCTATGTTTGTTGCAGTTTTTAAAAGTGTATCAGTTATTTTCATATTAATTTCATTCAAATCTGAATCATGTTCAAAATCTCCTAACACTTGAAACCTATTTGTAAGTTCTAATTTAAATTCATTAGAATGTTTCTGAAGATTAGGAATATCAACTGTAAATATTGTTTTTCTTAATAATTTTTGTCTCTCTAGTTTTACATTAACACATATCTTACACCTTACTAATCGATGATCACTTCCTGTGTTAAATTTATTAAGAACATTACAATCTTGAAATATGTATTTTCTGTTAGTCAAAATATAATCCAATTCTGCTGTACCTTCATTTGGATGCTTCCATGTCCATTTCCTTTTAACATTTTTCTCAAAAAATGAATTCATAATATAAAGTTTTTCTTTTTCTGCAAACTCCACAAGTCTATGTCCTCTCTCATTTCTATTACCATAACCAAAATTACCTACAGCAATTTCATCTTTCATTTGTCTACCAATTCTAGCATTAAAGTCTCCCATAACAATTTTAAAATGTTGTTTACTCTGATCAAAAGCCTTTTGTACATCCATATAAAAATCTTCTACTACTTCATCACTATGAGAACTTGTTGGGGCATAAACCTGAATTATCTGCATTTGGTATCTGCTATTAAGTTGTATAACTAATCTTGCCACTCTGTCCGATACACCATCAATCTCCACAATATTGTTCTTCCACTTTTTATTTATAATGAATCTTACTCCACTTGTATTTCCAATATGTGTGCCTTTATAATAGAGTATATGTCCACTTTTTAAATCAATTGTTTCTTCTCCTTTTCTTCTAACTTCACAAAGTCCAATAATGTCCCAATTAATATAAGACAGTTCTTCTTCTAATTCTTGCAATCTTCCTTCACTTGAAAGTGATCTGAAGTTGTAAGTACCTAAATAAAAAGTCATCATCAAATGGCAGCCTGGGTCCGCAATCAGGGGATTCTTAGCACATTCCACCTTCGGCCACCAACCGCTGCCTTGGTTGGTGACTTTACAGCCTCCTGGGAATAAGGGCCATGCTTTATTTTTTGTCTGTCATAATTGTATATATGTATTGGAAAAATATTTATCATTTACACAAACATTCATTCTGCCTTATCAGGCACTGAGAAGAAAGACCATGGTGTTTCTTGATCTTAAACTCAGAGGTAAAAAGCCAATAAACTCACTACGCTGGATAATGCATGTTGGTGAGCAGCCCATCCATGTTCATATAGTATATGAATAATCACATAGTAATAACAGCTGCAATGACAAGAACGTATGGAGTGGACATTAGGAATTTGCCCTGCTCGGTTCCTTTAAGGCCTCCAAGAGGAATCAAAGGGTCTTCTTTCAGTTAATAGTAAACTCCTTTCTGCAGCCATTTAGATATACATAAGTTTATTTATTTAATGTGTATATTGGATTCAATAAAATTCTCTTTGTTTCTAATATATATTTTGTTAGTTAGTCAAATTAACCATGAGAATAAATTATAATGATAGGTCTTATTATTGCTTTGTGTGATTTCAATTTATTTCATGTATAGCTAGTTGGAAGGGCAGATAAGCAATTTATCTAAATATAATTGGATAATGTTATCCATTACATTTTGGTTCCTCAATGATTGGGGCTAGTTTATTTCTTTTCATATGTGAAGGACTTTTATTACATTTGATCCATAACATTTGGGATAAACAATATCCATTATATTTAGCACACAACATGTTAGGCATGAGTATTTAGATTCACCACATGTGTATAAATATAATCCATTATATTTGCCACCCAATGATTGGGACAATTTTATCTTTCTTCATTAAGATTATCCTATCCATTACATTTGGCTTTCTCAACAATTGGATCCATTTAAATTGTTAAGACCTTTCTTTATATGTATATTCCAATCCATTACAATATATATATATATATATATATATATATATATATATATATATATATATATTGAACTGCCCACCTTCTTTAATTTAACTAATAATGACAAATAGAAATATCAAATACTCCTACTTCCTTACTGAACCACCCAATCTTTGAAGGTGTTCGGTCCTCAGGTAGAGTGCAAAATATCATTGGCAGCAAGCTACCAATAATATAAACACTTGTATACTAGACAAATACTGACCAAATAAACACTATTTATTTTAAGGTAAACCTTTAGGCGCCAGTTAATCACATAGTAATTAACACGTTTACCTAACCAGCAATGAATCAAGTACCTGAGACCCTAGCTAGCTCACTGAATTGCAACTGCCTTAAAAAAAAGAAATCTCTGCCCAATCTAAAAATTCTATTTTAAATAATAATGATGATTTACCATATGTTAGACTTTGGCATCCTTAAAAAAACAAATCCTTATTTTTTCCTTTTTCTTTTAGTTTTAACTTAACCATTTCTTAATAATAATTAAACCTTTCCATTCCCACTTTATTGAAATATTATTTCAGCATAAATGTGTGTATTCAAATATAAATATTTAAATGACAGTTTAAATCTTTTTTTTTTTAAACAGTCGTTTTGTTTTATAATTCAACCACACACATTATTTCATTAACATAAATGTTTTAATACATTATAAACAATTAGAAATATACATAATATATTGAATTAAAATTCACACACACATACACTTAAAGTCTTTGAGTAAAGTTAAACACAGAAGCTGATATTATTTGTATTTTCCAGATACTACTTGGTAAAGCCGAAAGTTTTATTTATTTATTTCTCACAGTTTTTTTTTATTTTAAAGAAAATCAAAAATTAGAGAATATAAAAATTAATAATTACCTAGGATTTGAAATCTGAAATGACATACATATAGCACAATGTAATTTCTATAAATGTTATCTCTAACCAGTTAGCACTAACCTCCAGTAAATCATCTTTGAATTTGTGATGTTATCTAACCATCATGAATTTTCCAGCATAGATCCTCTGCTACTTTATTAGCTTTATCCAAACATGGTTTGCCCTCCGAACTATCTGCCAATGTTATTGCAGTGAAGCCTCCAGTTAGTTGCACAATGTGGTAAATTTAACAATGCATCATTTTGTAGATATAACAACTTATATAATTTTCGATTCTTCAATCTCAAGAAATATTTTGAAATATTTTTTTAAAAAAAAATACAAATGGAATGTTGAACCACTAAGCATCACATCACCACAATCTTTTATGGTAGCACATAACATTAAACAGACACTACTGTATGGAGAGGTTTGCCTGTGGAATGTTGAAATTTTAAACCGTCTTAACAATGACAAAGTTTTTTTATGTCCAGCGTTTATTGTCTCATGAAATTATTGTACTTTTACTTCGTTCTGATTGAGCTTCTATTTTTTCTTTTCAAAACTTTTACACAAGCACACATTTAATTATTTTATTATAACACAAAACAAATTTTTTCTTTACTACTTTTTATTACGAATTAATCAAAAGTAATATTAAATCATTTTATTTCATCTTTTTTTTTTAAATAAAAAATCTTACTCTCTTTAAAAGCGTTTATTATTTATTTTTCTTTAACAATAAGCCCCCCTACCCTATTCTTTTGTTTCTAATTTTCTTTCCCTTCAACTTTTAATTTTTATTTTAACTTAATTTTCCCACTTTATTTTCTTTAAAGGCGAGATTTATTAAATATTATTACTTTTAAATAATACTACATATTTGATAACGATGTACCTCAGTACAATATATATATACCAATCAAGGAATATAGGTATGTCTCTCTGTTCTAAGTAATACTAAATGGTGAATTATAGCACCATCACATTTTTATGAGTACTATGACAATGTATTTATGGTCCAGATAAAATATCATGAGCTCTTTATCCTTATAGCTAAAAATATTTAGATACTCATTTAACAACTAATATTGAATTACTATAAATACATTTACTAAGGTTTAGGTATATAAAACAATTCTGATGTAGGTTAGAAATTTCTCAGTTATCTAGAAAAATCTTCAAACATTATTCTGTATTTGAATTCAAGACAGTAATTACTAAATCATTAGTTATTATCTCTCCCTCTCTCTCTTTATAATATAAATTTGTATAATGTTGGTAATGTAAATATCATCTTAGTATTAATTTATCACTTAGCATGTGGAAAATATTTTATGAGCTTTTATTACATTCAAATATAAAAATTAATGCTAATTATATCAAACTAGAATCATTTTATCTAATTAGTATTTTAATCAGGAATTTTGTTTTTTAGTCATTTACTTCCATCAGTGGACTTAATTCTCCTAGAAATCATACACATATATAATATTATTAACATTAGTTTTAATCAAGCCTTCTACAGAAATTTTTATGATTTTTCAAAGCATGGGTAAAACTAAGGTTAGTAAATCATTAACATATTTGCATGGTTTTTAATTAATTATTTATGCGCTTTTTATAAGTAAGACAAACTAAAACACACTGCCTTTCTGTGTACTATCAATAGAAGTGTAACATCCATTTTCTTTTTGGAAAAAATCTCTAATAATAAATTGATGGTTTATCATTATGACACTAGGACTAGTGCTTTATAATACATGGACCTAGAAAAATAAATAACCAGCATAATTTTTATAGATTTTTTTAAAAAAAAGAAAATGGGAGTTATATTTACTTTCAAATGCCTTTATTTGTGCCTCAAGACGATTCAAGAGGCATAAGTTTTACAATGCAATCAACAAGAATCATTACAAAGAAATTTAGGGAGTGTCAGTGCGTGTCAAGCACATCCGCACCCATACACTTGATTCAATGCATATGATTTTGAACATTCAAGTATAAATGTATGGATAGGTGAGTGGGATATTAATAGTTCCAGAAGTGCAGTGACACAAAATTCACCTGCCCTTCCAGACTTACACACATAAACCCAACTTCTTATGCTGAAATTATTGTTCGCAAAACTGTCCAATTATACATGTCCATTTCTCCATTAGTTATTTGGAGACAAAAATGTTGTTACATTAACAGCAATGTTACACTTTCAGAACACTTCTATTCATGTCTCATTATTATTTGGGGCCATAGCTTGAAAGAAACAAGGCAACCGCTTCAGTTGCAGTGGAAATATTGTCTTTGGATTGTCTAATTGTACAAGTCTATTTCACCATTTGAGCATTCCCAGTACTGTTATAAATGAGAAGGTGTTTGGATTGTCCAATTGTACAAGTCTATTTCACCATTAAAGCTCTTCCAGTTCTGTTATAAATGGCTTTATAGGTATATATGCTTATTTCTTGGTTTGCATGGCATACCACTTGTAGAGCAGTCACTTTCCCTTCTATCTATTCCTAATCTTTTATTAATTTGTTTAGGCTTAACTACCTTCATTTCCTAGGATTTATTATCATGCTATGTTAGTGCTCTTTGGGCTGTTATAATTTCTAATTATATATTGATTTATTTATTATGTAAGGTAAGCACTACTCTAGGCAAGGCGTGGCCCTAGTTTGATCTGGTTCCAAGTCTGATTGGTTAGCCATGGCTGGCATGTCCTCTTGTCATGGTCCTTGGTGTCATTTAACAATTTGAAGTATAATACCTCAATATTGTAATCAATACCCTTTTCAAAAGTTACCTTATTTCATGCCAACCAGATGACAAAATTAACATAAGTTGCCAATCTAACACTGCCAAAGGAGCCCTTTTTAAAAGCTTTCACCATATCCAACCAGGCCCAGTCTTTATCTGTGGTCTTTTGCAATGTCAGATAGCGTAGTTTATTCCAAGTCTCACATTCCTGAAGAATGTGGTAAATTGTTTCATCGGTTTTCTTGCGCAGAGGGCATATCGGATCCATTTTATACCTTCGCTTGTGGTGGAGGAATGCAGCCGTTGGTAGGGCCTCAAGGTTAACTTTAATTATAAAGTCTACTAATTTCGCCTCCAGCTTCCAGAATGTTGTTAACCCTGCAAGCTGCTTGATCCCTAGCAGAAGTCTGGTCTTAGTGATGGGACTGCTACCATTGATTAGAGCATGGGTGTCCCAATAGGAAAGCTTGCCATTGAAAAGGGAATTGGACATTGTTACATTTTTAGTCATGAGTGTGAACTGTTGCTGTAACCAAATGTTACCCTTTCTTGGGGGGGCAGTTAGTGGGTTCAACCTCATTTATTGGTAGGGGGCTTTCCATTTTTGGATTATCCTGAAATAGTTTGGTTAAAATATTGTGGGCTTTCTGGATTAAGAAGGTGTTGATTGAATGGAGTCAGAGTCCATTTTGTGATTTAGGCTTTTGAAGGGAGTTGAGGCCAATTACTGCTGTTCTCATGCCCCAGAAAAGCCTCCTACATTGAGTCTCCACCTTTTTAATAAAGGTCTTAGTAGGGGAAAAACCGGCCAGAAAATAAGTGATTTTGGGTAGTACAGCTGCATTTGATAGTGTGACCTTCCCCAACAAGGAGAGTGGGACCTTGGTTAGGGATGTCACTGTGTTCTTAACCTTTGTGAGAATATTTTCCTCCAGCTCTCTTCTCATGACACTAGAAGGGGAGGCCAGGCTAAAGCCGAGAAACTTCTGGGGGGTGTGCTCGGAATCTCCCCTGGATCTGTTTTCCAGTTTTGATCGACCACATGGCCGATTTCGCCTCATTAACTCTTAGACCTGATTCGGAACCAAATTGATCCAAGAGCTCCTCCAGCCTACCAACCTCATCCTGTGACAAGAGAAACACAGTCACATCATCCATGTAGGATACGTGGCAGACCCTCTCTCTCAGCAAAGGGATAGCAATTCCCTCAATGGATGCCTCAATGTGTAACAGCAATGAGTTGAGGTAAGCCATGAAGAGGAGTGCACTCAGTGGAGAGCCCTGTGGTATTGAAACAGAGCACTGAAATCCTGGAGCCACTCGGCCATCCAGTGAGAGGAAAATTTCTCTATTCTGTAGAAGATTCTCGATCATTTGGAGATATGCCTGGGGCACTTAGAGTTTCTCCAGTATACTGAGTAACACATTGATCTGCACACAGTCAAAAGCACTGGCAAAGTCAAGTTGGATCACAACTGGCTGGACCATTTTATTCCTGCGTATATGATCCATTATGAGGTGAAACCGACTGATGGCTTCTGCAGTTGAGCTTCCCTTCTTTGCAAATTGCAAGGCTGACAGTTTATCAATAATGATCTTCTGTATGTCTTCTTTGATGAGGTTTTCGATTGTTTTTATCAGTAGTGGAATCATGGAAATAGGTCACAGATTCCCCAGCTCACATGGCCCTGGGGTTTTTTGAGGAGGGGGACTATTGTGATGGGGTAAATCCCACTAATTTCTCGACTGCCATCAGTCAGTATATCCACCATCTTCTTAACAATCAGTATTGTGAATGAGCTCAGGTGCAGCAAAAGGAATTTTGGGATTCCATGCATCCCAGGATGTGTGCCATCAGGAAAGGCTCTAAGTGTTGCCAGGATTCTGGCCTCAGTTATTTTGTGTGGTGTATTTGCCGTGGAGAATGTTCTCCTAATTCTGTTAACACCATTGGGATTAAATTTTTTAATGTAATGCTGTCTGATCCTGAGCAGCATGGATGCACCAACATATTTGTTGCCATCTATCTCAATTTAACCTGGTGCCCTGGATTTGCTGTTGGTTCCAAGGGCCCACTTCAGATAACCCCGGGTCCAGCAATGTTGGTGTTCAATCAATTGCTGAGCTCTTTTAACCCATTAACCACTAATTATATTATTGGTTGTATGAGGTAAAAATCAAATCTTTTAATTGGCCAACTCACAAACTGAAGACAAAGTCTATTGTTAAAACATATTCGCCTATAATATTAAATTCAATTCAGATACATTTATAAAAAGTATATTACTAATTTTTCAGGTTATGAAAGAGAACGAAAGTTCTTTCAAAAATAAATTGCTATTTATTTATTATAAAATATATTCACTTTCAGCAAATATAAAGCGAATGTCTAAACAAAAAAGTGCTGACGCAAACGCTTTTTTTCAATTTTACGTTCTGGAAAAGTAAAGATTTTTTTTTGCTAAATCTTAAATATTTTTACTAAATACTAATTTTTCAGGTTATGAAAGAGAATGAAAGTTCTTTCAAAAATAAATTGCTATTTATTTATTATAAAATATATTCAATTTCGGCAAATATAAAGCGAATGTCTAAACAAAAAAGTGCTGACGCAAACGCTTTTTTTCAATTTTACATTCTGGAAAAGTAAAGATTTCTTTTTGCTAAATCTTAAATATTTTTACTAAAATCTTCAATATTTTTTGAAAATAATTTTGTTTTTTTAGTATATTTTTTAAAAAACTATTTTAATTTCTCATTTTATATTTTTTTAATACTTTAAATTACATTCGAAATGAAAATCTCAGTGTTTTTCTTTATTTTCTTTGATCAGGCGGTTTCTTTGTTTTTTCCAGCCAATCACCGACAAGGTTCTTCTTTGTTTAGTTTTAAATGTGGTTTTTTTGATTTTTTACTTGTAAAATAATTCGGAAGAGGGCACCATCTTACAGAACTTTTAAAAACCTAATCAATAACTGTCAAACGAATATTCTACCATTAAAACTAGCAGAATTAGAGTGATGTCAGATGTCAACGAGATGCCTCGTAAGAGGCAGTTGAAGAATTAATAGAGAGGTATTCGGCAACCTCCCTCTGTATAAGACTGTATTTAATTTTCAGTTCAATTATTTGGGGAACATTATGAGCCTCATATGGCATATGTTGTAATTCATATGCAATATGGTCCAGTTCACTAATTAAGCATACAGGACCCCTGGACTTCTCAGTGGATATATTAAGGCTGTCAGCAAAGGATTTAGTGAAGAGCCTCCAGCCTTTTATTGCAGGCAGGGACAACAACTTTATTCTATTGAAGGCAAGGTATGACTCAGATACTAATTTAGTGGTTATGTTAGATTTAGTTAGCATGCAGATTGTTCTTTCTAGGGAGTTTGAAGGTTGATCATCATTGAGTGCCAATATTTTGACAAGCACAGCATGATGATCCGAGAAGGCAACAGGGCATAACTTTGCCTCCATTCCTGGAATCAAACTTGGGGATACATATATCAGGTCAATCAATAAATGGGCTCACTTAATATAAAAGGAATAATCACCTTCATGGAAAAACCATTTACCACTCATAAGAGGCTGGCTAAGGCGGCCTGCATATTTGGCCTGGAATTGGTCATATTTGTGATTATAATCACCAATTATTAAGGTTGGGAAAGGGCTGGTTCTCAAGGTGCTATTAATTGAGTTTATAACACTAAATACAGTTTCAGGGTCCTTTGGAAGGTACAAATTTACTATGTTAAATGAGTGGCCTTTATCTTGTACTATTGCAATTAGACAATTTAAATTGATCATCAAAATTTTGAAGAAGGAGATGGATGATTTTTTATTTATGATTATAGCTACTCTGCCTGATGGAGTATTAGAAAAGGAGTAGTGTAGGTAACCTGTAGTCTGTAGTAGATCAATGATTTTGTTATCAGATCGAAGGTATAATTTAGTTTCGCATAATCATAGTATGTCTGGGTTGTGCTGTTTGAACCAATGTATCAGGGCATATGCCCTGTTAGTGGTGTTCAAGCCCCTTATGTTCAGTGATGCAATATACATTATTGATGACCTAATACCCACCTGATGTAGAGTTAGACTAGTCTCCAGGTGGGTCCCCTGGGTCAAGCTCTCCTTCTACTGTGACCTCAGGAATAGAGCATCCCTCTGATGCTGAGAGAGTAGAAGGTGTTTCAATCTCCTCAACTAGAGATATCAGTTCTGGGTGGCCATTTTCCAATGGGGTGATTTGCAAAGGGGAATCTTTCAGGCTGAGGGGTATTGGGCCATTCAGATAGTCTACCTGTGTTGGTGAACTAGTTCAGATCTTCTTTCCCTTAGGTGGGCATTACTGTTTTGCTGTTTCATGTAATTCTACAAGATCCCCCACAAATTCTGATTCATCACAGTCTGTAGAAGGGGAAGATAATGATTTAGGCCTCTTGGATCTTTTTGCCTTCCTGCAATTGGGTCGGGTTGTGGATGGTGTTACAAGTTTATCTTCTGACTCTTGCTTGGAATTATTCTCGGGCTGTGCATTCTCAGAATTTTCAGACATGAATATGTCATTGTCTTGGGTGACTATCTGTTCTGTTTCTTGCATTCCAGACCTACATGATTCTGTTGCTTTGGCTTTCTTAATTGAAAGACCTCTGAGTTGGATATATTATTACTCATCATATTATTTTCTTGCAAACTGGAATGAATCATCTGGGGTCTCTTTCGGTTACATCTGTGGAATTTCTTGCATATAGATCCACAATGTATGCATTTTCAATCCGGGCAGTCTCTCATTAGGTGTCCCCTCTGGGAACAGTGGAAACACTGTGGGGAAACCCCTCTGAGAATAATCAGTAGTGAGGCCTCGCGGTACTCCACCAACCCAGGCACAGCCAATGGGACACTCCTTTGGCAAGTAAAATTCTGAATTCTGCAATGTTTGTGAAAACCTCAGCTCCAACATTCCGAATTTGTCTCATATGGTGCGAGGCACAATTCTTGACCATTCCACTGATACATATCAATCTATCCAAGTCCACGGTCACCAAATATCTGCCTGATAATGTTTTATATGTGTTTCTGAAGGCTTCCTTGGCAAAGGGGTTGGTGAATTGTATGGCCACATAGCGGTCATTCGGGTGAAATAAAACTTTATATATGGAGGACCATATCCCTTTTGCCTTAAAGAGATCAAACAATGATTGGGTGGGGGATTTGTAAAAGGATATGTTATGGTCTGTCGTGGAAAAATTTAGGGTATTATTATTTCTGTAGGGTTGAAAGGACCTCATCAACAAGGCAGGTATTGACTGATTAAAGTGGTCATTGATGACCATATGGGATGTTGGAGTATCTTCTATAATTGGAGTCACTCCTGCTTCTTCTTGATCTGTGCTTTGGTCTTCATATTCATGATCATTATCCATGATTAATAGTGACTTAGCAAGTGTGCTTAGCTCAGGTTTGTTATTATCATAATGTTGAGAGTTGTAGTTTGTATGATTTGTGTGTTCTGTGCTTGCTGCCGTCATTCGAGCATATGATAAGGGAGGTATGCTGCTTCTATTCTGAGTGTTATGGTTTTTGTTATATGTATCATTCTTACTTACTACCTTTGAATTGTTTCCTAAAGCCGGAAAATCAAAATTGTAGTTGCTACTGTGATTATTGATTCGGTTCATCTTTCTGTCTTCATTTGGTGCCTTGTTTGATACTGGCCTCATGTTTTCAGATACTGGCCTCATGTTTTCAGTGTTATCACTAGAGTTGGAGAAATGAAAACTATATGAGTTTGCTTTGGGGCTGAGGACAGATTTGGGATTGATGGTATTTTTATTTGTACTGATCTGAAGGTTATGGTAGTCATAGATACTTTCTTGAGACTGCATCTCTGGGTCTTCAACTTTGTTCACTGACAATGAGCATTGTGGGGAGTTTACTTTGGTTTTATTCTTTTCTATATGATTGGGAGAGATAGGATTGTTAGAGTTTGAGTATAGCTTCACCTTATTTTTGGGTTTTTTAGGCATTTCGAACAGTTTCTTTGTTTGTTTTGGATTGACTTTTGGGATAATAGTTGTATCTGGTATATTACTGTGAGTTGATAAATTTGCATTAAGGTAATTGTGATCCTTATTTGAGCTTGAAGCATTTTCACCTGTGGAAAAAATCATTGTTGTGGTCTTAGAATTGTTCCTCAGTGGATTTTGTGAGCATAAAAAGGGTTTAGCACTTTTATTTGACCTTGTTTCTTTGATTTTGGGTTCAATTTTTAGTTTGTTATGATCTAGCACTGATTTTCTGAAAAAAATATTTGTCGATGGCGCTGCTGTTCCAGCAGTTTTTGTCCCATATCTTCCTTTATATTCATCCAAAAAAATTGGTTCTTGGGTCATTTTGTAGGTCTCACTAAATTGCATATTGTTCGATTTAAAGGTTGGAATCATCTTGCTGATTTCTGGGGTTTTTCTTGTCTGCCGTGTTTTCCCGCAAACCGCAGCTTCCGTTTCGACACCAAATTGTCATAATAACGGAAGTGCGCTAGTTTTTGCCTTATAACTTTTTTGTTCTAGGGCTTTTATACTGGGTTTTTTCACAGTAATGTTCCTTTTTGGATTGTTTATTAAATTATTATTATTTAAAGTCCCGGGGTCTATTTTATTACTACTTTTTTTTTTCCGAAGTCAGCTTCTGTGAATTTTCTATTTCCGTTACTTTCACTGTCGTGATGTTAAAATCTGAGTTACTAGGGTTTTCTAAATTCATTTTCAGTGAATAACTGGGATTGTCGGGAAGTCTATTCTTGTTCATATTAGTTTTTTCACTTTTGCTCTCAATGGTTGCTTTTGTCTTGTAACCAAGTGAATCTTTTAAACCATCTGTTTGGCTATAGCCTTGTTGAAGGCAGCCATTTCCGTGCTCACACGTAATCATAAAACTTAATTTTCCTCGCTGAAAATTAGCTTTTTTTTAAATAAAATGTTTATGGAACAATAGCGATAGTACTTACTGATAAAACTATTGACTTCTTTTTATTTTATCTCTTTCTTTTGGGCATAAATTAGACTGTCTCAATTGGAGCCTTTGAAAGGAAGAACCTTTTAGCTTGTCAGCACGCAACGAGTTATATTGACAAAACACATAAAAATAGTTTTGTTCAGTTTGTCTTATGTATATAGCACTGTGTTTATTAAATATTTTCACTTACTTATTTGTATTTGATTAATCATATGATTTTGAAATGAAATGCTTTGGCTTTTATCTGTGTTTTATTGTCAAAAGGTTCAAATTAATAATGTCATATTTACAAATGCTTTCAGTTTGTATATATCTCTGAATTTTTGTCATAAGTTAGAAAATCATGCCTTATAAAATCTTGGTTTTGTAAGTCTAAATAATCACTTTATTATTCCAGTTAAACTGAGTACTTCATTTATATTGACTGCATATGGAAATATATACATTATAATCCAAAGTTCAAGTCACAATCTAGTAGGAATAAAAGATGACCAGTTGAAAAGAGTGTGTATTATGTGGAGTGCTTTTGATATTGGTTGCACATGTACAAAAAGTTAAATTAAAATGAATGCATGTTTATCTTCCACACAAAATAAATTATAATAATTATTCCAGAATTTAATAATATTTAAATTTAAGAACAATACATTTTTCAGGATATTCTTATAGATGTATGGTAGTAATCTTGATGTATTCTTAATTATATATTCTCTTTATTCTGTAGTGGATTGATGATAATTGTAAATGATGATAACAATGTTTTTATAAATTATGGCATGATAATAACTTCACTGTATCAAATGACATGAAAAATATTTTCAGTGGTTATTCTTAGATTGTTTTTTTTTTTTTTTTGCCAACAAATATAAAGCTTTAACCCATTGCAAGATTTTCCACATTATTTGCTGTACAATGTATGAAATAGACCAAATCTCTTAATTTATAATATATATATATTAATTTTAATATATATATATATTGGTATTAAAATATACATAAAATAATGAAATTATTTTTTATTTAACAGCAGCAATAATAGTTATTATCAAATCAATCTTATGAGAAGTTATTTTTAATTAAAGCTATTCTAAATGATAATAACAAAAAAAAAAGCAAACCAAATTCTTATTTTGCCGGAAAAGTTGATGGTTAATTTAAAAATGTCATTTGTCAATGAATTCCTAATAATGTTTTAAAAGAACTATGATATTGTCTAATATTATCATAGTTTTATAACATTATATATCAGCAATTTGGTATTTTGAATCACTGTCATTAGCATCCTTAGTGGTCATTCTAGCTTCACACCAAGGGGGAAAAATAAAGAACTCAAAGTTAAAAGTGAATTTGGTCATGACAATATATAAAACCCATCCAATAATCATATATATGTCAATATTTATCATTGTCAAATAAATTAATATTTTATTCGAATCTTGAAATTTTTGTGACCATTTTTTGGAGGTCTTTCAAGACCTCGTTATATTCTAACTCTAATCATATCCTTACAATGAAAGTAATCAATTTTGTACATCTTTATAACTCTTTAATACATGATTTGCCTCTCCCATGAAAATTACTGCTAATTTATTATACACCCACATACATACACTTTTATAATTTTTTACTTTCAAACAAATGTATATTTTTAATGATGGCCAAATATTTTCTTTTTATGTTTAAACAAATATAACAAATATTTTTAAATGTTTAAAATCATTTTGTTGTATGAGAGAAAAAAGAACGATGTTTATATTATTTTTGAAATAAATCATTTATTTTATATAAAGTAAACATTGAACTTGAATTATTTGAATAAAGATTTTTTATATCACTTTTTGTCATTGTATTGCATTTTTTATTTTGTAAATAAACATAAATAAACAACCTATTATAACATGACTTTTATTATTATGAAATATGGACTTTTTATGGGAATTATGTCTTGAGATGAGTGCTTGTATTTAGTGATTAGAAAAATGTATTGAATTCACATTAAAATATATTTATGCATATTTTCTCAATATTTTCATCATTTGTCTTTATTAACAATTATGTTCTTAAAGCATTCTCAAAAATTCTAGTTTGATACTGTTGTTTTTGGATATGCTAGTTATATAAGTTATATTATTTGCATTCTTTAAACACTGTGTAAGATATGTAGAACTGATGCTGTAATCATATTGTTTTTCATCTGGGGTTTGTTATGACTTTTGTAATTAGGAATTATACACTCTAACTATTTAATCAAACATTACAATGAAATTAAAATCTCTATCATTAAAAGGAAAATTTAAGTATATGAATTAGATATTTTGCTGCACAATGTTTCAAATGTTATTGATTATGGCTCAGAATAAATACATTTTAGATTGTAAATTATCTGAAAGTTTGTGATTATGACATTTTATTTATAGTTATATGTTGAATTTGTTACACAATTATATGATATTTATAGTTATATTTTGTAATTGCTAAATAGTTATATATTGTGTTCAATGTCTTTAGAAAAAAAAAACAAATTTTATTATGTTTTTCTGAATACATTTAATTTTTAGTGAGCACGCTTGTAACATAAAATTTAGTATGGAGTACAATGTTTTAAAATGTGTTATTATTTTATTTTCTTCCAAAGTTTCTATCCTGTCTAACAACAGATAATATGGGAATTTAAACCTTGTCAGTTCCATTCCCATGCTATCATTGGTGTCAGCAACATCTAAAGAAAAGAAGGAAATAACACCACTCAAAATGTTGTGTTTTATATTAATGTGTGTGTATGTAAATCTATCTAAAAGGGTATAAATAAAGTCTGAATTTTTCTAAATGTTTGACAATTTCAACTAGTTGATGAAAATAGTCCATCTACAGATATACACTGTCTTTTACAAACCACAGTTATCATTTTTATATTTTAAACATAGGATTGCAAACATTAAAAATATTTAAATGGCTTTTAATACATATTTTAACACTATCAAGTTTTTTATATAGATGAAACTATTCATATGTCACCAAATGTCATATAACATATTTTATATAAATGTATCATTTGAATCCTTTATTTTAATTGCCAAAAATTGCATTTCAAATAAAGATATAAAAGATAATTATCCAATTTTATTTGTTTGGAAAATCTTATATTTCTTTCAATCTTAAATATAGTCTGTAAATTTTATTAAATTTGTAGTACATCTGTTATTTTGATTTATGCATGGCTATTTTTTATTTAACCTTTCAATTCCTTCTATTCATGTAAACAATTCAAATTTTTTAAAAACTATAATTATTATTCTTACATTTTAAATATACAATCACGAATATTAAAAAAAATATATATATAAATAATTCTTAAAATGCACATTGATAATATCTATATTTGATAAAAAAATTATAATCTAATAATGAGTGTTTAATAATCATTTATATATTTATTGAAATGTCTATTCTTATTAATGAGTGTTTCATAGAAATATGTTAGTTGAATGTTAAATTTATAACAAACCATGGGCATAAGAGAATTTTAGTAAAAAATTGTTTTTTTAGCTAAAATTTGTAGTACATCTGTTATTTTGATTTATGCATGGCTATTTTTTATTTAACCTTTCAATTCCTTCTATTCATGTAAACAATTCAAATTTTTTAAAAACTATAATTATTATTCTTACATTTTAAATATACAATCACAAATATTAAAATATATATATATAATTCTTAAAATGCACATTGATAATATCTATATTTGATAAAAAAATTATAATCTAATAATGAGTGTTTAATAATCATTTATATATTTATTGAAATGTCTATTCTTATTAATGAGTGTTTCATAGAAATATGTTAGTTGAATGTTAAATTTATAACAAACCATGGGCATAAGAGAATTTTAGTAAAAAAATGTTTTTTTAGCTAATATTTTAATATTATATGATTTTCTACTTTAAATAATAAGTGGTATATCAATGTAAAATATAGTATTGTTAATCAATTAATTAAATAATCAATCTAAATAAGATTGAAATAAACAACTAATTGTAATTACATTTTAATATTTATCCAACTGGCTTTTATCTCCATTGAGATCTTCTCAAGTTATTTAATTATGCAAATTATATAATCAATTAATTATATCCACCCTGTCTACTGGATATAATTTACATAAAATTGTACTTTAAATCTTATACTCATACCTTATACACCTGGGTCTCGTTTTATGTGATAGATAGGTTCCTCAGAAAACACGCGCAAACGAAATCGCACAAAAATAGACATAACTTACCTTGAAAAAGGGGGGGGGATATGGACTGTGATTTTTCAAAAATCACATAAAAACAAAGCACCAATGTAAAATTATTTTAAAATTTACGCAAAAAAATAAGGAAATAAAATATGACTAATAAAAAATTTCAAATTTGAAAAAAATTGATGCAAGACAAACTTTTTTTAACTATAATATTTAATTTTATTCAAAATAATATATTTTTATGAATAATTTACAGTACAGTAATTTACATTTTTTTTATACATGTTTTAATTATTATCGCTATTTGCCGATAAACAGGTTCGTTTGCAAACTGGTAAAAAATCAGATTCTTCACAAGAGGAAATACAACTAGCACCAACTTCACATCACATTAATTTCAGGTCACCTTAAGTAATTTTTAAATTGTTAATTACAATTAAAAATCAGATTTTCATTTTTAATTGTCAAATTTAATTGTGCCCACTGCTATTACTCATGTTTTAAAAATAAACTTGGGGACACTAAATGATTAATAATTGATTACGTTCTTTTTTAAAAAGCAAAAAGAGAATGTGATTTAAAATGCAAAATTAACACATGCAATGTTTGAACAAATTTACATTATAATCTTGTAAAATTTAACGTGTGTATACATAAAATATGGAAATCATGATTTTAATTTCATTATTGCATAAAATCTTACTATTATAAAGCACTGAAAATATTGAAATTACTAAGATGAAAGTCGAATCCAATAATGTGCTATTACTTTCAATATGACACAAGTGCACAAAATTTATTATTTAAAGTAATAGTGCATTATCGGAGTTCGACTTCTGAAGACACATGAATCGCGTAACTTCAAAATCTCATTAAATAAATCCATGTAAAACGAGACCCAGGTGTAATCAAATAAATAAATTATATACATATAATTTACTAAGACAATAAAGCCAGTTACTCAAGGCTTTAATAGGTTTAAAATTGTAAATGATAACAATCAACTCTTAAACTATCAACAAACTCATCCTGTAGCCAAGGTAACCTCCTTTAACAATAAAGATGGATATTTTTAAAGGAGGTTGCCTTGACTACAGGTTGAGATTTTTGATAACTTAAAAATTGATTTTTATCATTAACATATAGTTTACAATATATATGTAATAATAAATTTGTTTCATATCAGTTCTTTATAATTAATATACACTTCAAAGTATAAAGGTGAAATTACTAAATTCTAAATTTTAATATTGGCTAAGTGCTTTCAGAGCCTATTTACTCCATATTCATAGCCTTAATATGTGTTTAAACAACTTAAACAATAAATATTTTATTTTTATAAATACTATTTACATAATTACATTAATTACCCATTTTCCTCCTAATTGTGCTGGACCTTTACCCGGATTTACACATCAAAATTTTCCTGAATATAAAACATTTCATAATATATTCTCTTATAGTAATTTTTTACATAATTTATAGTCTTTATATTTTCTTTACATTTCATTTTATACTCTGTATCTTGATAATGCATATATGGTCCTGATCTCATATCATTTCTAATAGTAACTCTATCATGTTCCTTACCTCTCTCAATTGTTGCTTTTCCTGTCTATCCTATATACATGCATTTTCTGCATCCAATTTATAATACAGACCACCTTACTATTAATATTAATATCATTTAATTTTTTGCACTATATAACTATTTATTAAAAGACCTATTATTTCTCCAAGCCATATTTACATTATTTGATAATCTTTTTTTTATTAGTCTTTGATATACTTTAATTGAATATGGAATTATACTTACTCCTACTCATCATTTTTCCTATTCATCTATCTTATTTTCAAAAATTTTTTTAATTGCTTTCATTGTATAACCTATTTTTATATAATCATTTTCCAGTTGTAACTTCTGCATCTATATCTTTTTTAAATCTAATGTTATTCTAGGATTCTTTAATTTAAATCCGTTTAAAACTCCTATTTTTTACACCATGCCTGATACGATTTTGGATCAGTCAATTCTCTGATCATTTTATTCTTAATATAATGTTAACAACTACTTTATTTTTCATTCCTCTTCTTAAAAAATATCTAAATATTTTAATCCATTTTTCTCTTTCTCCTTTGTAAACCTAATACCATATTTATTCTTCTTTAATTCATTAAAAACCTCATGAATGCTTCTAATATTTCCTACAATAATAATATCACTAATGTACCTGTAATATTCTGTAATCTCATTATTTTTTATAACTCTTTCTATTATATTTTCTTCAATATTACATATGAACACTGATGATAAAATTTCACTAATCGAGCATTCTATAACCCATCCATTATTTACACTCCAAAATTCCTCCTTATATTTGAAATATAATGGCCCTCTGTTATCAATAATGCTTTATAAATAATATATGTCCATTCTTCTGATAAAATATTATTTATTTTTAATTTCTTTATACCAATATCTATCTTTTCTAGAAAAATTGATTAAAATATTTAGATATATTTTAAGAAGGGGAATGAAGAATGAAGTCATAGAATATTATATTAATGATAAAAAGATTAGAGGATTGGTTGATACAAAACCATACCATCCATGGTGCAAAAATAGAAGTTTTAAAGGGATTTAAATTAAAGATTCAAAGAATAATGTTAGGTAAAAAAGAGGCATATGCACATAAATTACAGGTGAAAAATGATTATGTAGAAATAGGTTATACAAGGGAAGCAATTAGAAAGTTTTTGAAATGAAGACAGATAGAAAAAGTGATAACAGTAGGAGTAAGTATAAAGATAGTAAATGGATGTCTATTCCATATTCAGAGAAAGTATATCAAAGATTAATAAAAGAAAGATTACCAAATAATTTAAAAATAGCTTGGAGAAATAATAGATTTTTGGGTAAGTTGTTGTATAATACATATAACTTATTGCATTTTTGACATTCAATTTTATAAACCATATATATATAACAAAATAAACGTCCACTAATATTAATATTAATAATAGATGATTCCATTTTGAAAGTTAAGTTGAAAATGATTACGAATATAATCGAAAACATTTCTTTATGAGTTTTTATTTATATTATATTATAAATTGTTTACCATTTTTTTTATATATAGGGCAGATGTGAAGAACACCAATTGAGAGAAATAAGGAACTTGATAGAGCTATTAATAGAAAAAATATATAAAATGAAATGTGAAGAAAATATAAAGGCTATAAAGTATGTGAAAGACAATATTTTATGAAATGTTATATATTCAGGAAAATTTGGATAAATGCGTAAATAGGGTTAAAGTCCAGCAAAATTAGAAGCAAAGTGTGTTTTGTTAAATAATTGGAAGATATAGAAAATTAATGTAAATATGTAAATAGTATTTATAAAGATAAAATATTTATTGCTTTTATATTTTTTTAAGTTGTTTAAATATATATTGTAACTTATATGCATATGTAAGATGTTAAAGTTTGTTAACTTTATTTATTTATTTGATTATAAGGTATGAGTATATGATTTAAAGTACAATTTAATGTAAATAAGGTCCAGTAAATGGAATGGATATAATTAATTGACCATGTAATTTATATAATTAAATCTTGAGAAGGTCTCATTGGAGATGAAAGCTGGTTTAATAAATATTCAAATATAACTATTATTAGCTGTTTATTTTGATCTTGCTTAGATTGATTATATATATATATATTACAACATTGTAGGAAAATGTAGATATTTTCCCATTATATTTATTGATTGTTAATCAAATATTTTTTTTTGATCAAATGCAAAAAATGATCATTTAAAAAAGTATTTAATGTAAATATAAGTAATTTCTTTTTATTGTTAGATATGTATTTTATCATTAAATTTGACTAATTGTAAAACGCCAAATGAAAGTATTTTCAAACTGCACTGTGATATATTCAAATACTTATTTCTAATATTTAAATACAAGTATAGTATATATATATGTAAGCTAGATGTAATTATATTTATTAAATATAAATATCAAGCTAGATGTAATTAGAGGGGATTTGTATGCAGACTTTCAATATCTCTTCTGTCATGTGTATTGGTTATATAGAATAGAGTAGATGACTGAAAGGAGCTTGTAAATCTGAATTCAAATCCCCTTTAATTCTTATTTCTACAAATTAAATAAATTTACATCACATTTATATTTACCACTTTCCATCTACCCACCAATAATTAAGTGGCTTTACATAATATTATAATAAACATTGAAACTTAAGCTTTTCATATCTAACTGTTCCTAGTATAATATAATCAAATTAAATATAATTTGATAAATCACTAATAATTATATTTTCCAAGAAATATGATAGAGTAAAATTGTTTTTAAAAGTTTGAATAATAATAATTATTATTATTGTTATTGTTGTTGTTGTTGTTATTATTATTATTATTATTATTATTATTATTATTATTATTATTATTATTATTATTATTATCATCATCATCATGTTTCAACAATATACTTTATTGTCCAAAAGATATGTTACATAGGTTTTACAAATGTTTTCCTAGGTTTTGCAGGGTTACAAAGGCATTTTAAGTATAATGATTGTTTGTTATTATATAAATTTGATTAACATTGTTGATTACAGTACAATTATAATATTATATTATATTATTATATTACAATATATTATTATTATTTATTATTATGATGATGATGTAATTAGCTTTTGGGAGTAGATATATATGTACATTAAATAAAGAAGTGAATTACTATTTATTCTTCATATTATTTTTAAATATAAGTATTTACATAAAGGACTTTAGAATATATTGGTAATATATTTTTTTGATAATCATATGGCTTGATGTTAGAATTGAACCCAGGCTAGATAAACAAAAATTTCTTTCAAATTCCAATAAGGTTTAGACTTTTTATTTACAAGTAGTCATCCCAAGGCAATACTGCTTTGACAAAAGATTAAAAATAAAAATAAAACACTGCAAAACCCTGAATTCCTAACAGTTGGAAAACATGAGTAATCCTTCATCTCATCTATGAGATATTTTTAGAGGTTCCTCCTGTGCTCAGCTATTTAAAAATGTTTTTTTCCTATCTACAATTATTTTCAAAAGAACTTTTTCAATATTAAATATTTGTTCTAAGTATCTATCTAAATTAAATCAAGTTTAGGAATATTTATTTTTTATATAGGTAATATAGAGAACATACCAATAGCTCAACAAGCTCTTAATTGATAAGTGTGGTAAGAGAAAATATTTAAAATCTCTATCTGGAATATTTTTATCCCCAGATCAATTGTTTTTGAGTTTATGGCTCACCTCAGTGAGGAGCTAGAACATTCAACACTAGATTTAAAATATCAACTCAAGAACTAGCACATTAATATGTAATATTTAAGTAGAAAGTCTGAAATTTTTGGACATGAAAAGGCCATTAACTTCAGTTAGCTAACTTGAATAGCTATATGGAACCAAACCATACAGTAGTGCCACTAAGTGCCAACCAGAGTAATCAATGGATGCCTGGGGGCTTGTGCATAAAATCCCCAATCTAGTGCCTACTCATCCAACATCTCTAGACTTGGCCACAAGCCAGAAACTAGTCTAGTGATGTTGGATGAGTAGGCACTAGATGGTGATTTTATGCACAAGCCCCCTGGCATCCATTGTTTACTCTGGTTTGCCAGATGAAGGCCACAAGCCAGAAACTAGCCTGAGGATATTGGATGAGTAGGCACTAGATCAGGTTTTTATGCCCAAGCCTTCTGGCATCCATTGATTACTCTGGTTGTCACTGAGTGGCACTACTGTATGGAGAGTTTTGCCTGTTTTAATAACAGTTATGTGCTGGCATGAGAAATAGTGATCATGTGATGTTTAGTGGTTTAAAACCAATCCTGCCTAATAGGAGAGTGGTGGCTATGGTTGTTAAAGAGCCACAGACACCAAAATGTATGGGTACTGAACTGGGTTCAGACCCATATGACTATATAAGCTTTTGAGCTTAGATTGAATATATTATTGTGTTTTAATTTTATCCTCATAGTTTTGTAGGTAAATAGAGATAAAAAGTGGTTGCTGGATGGTTGCATTAGATCCTAAGACCTAGGTGCAGTGCTCTCAGACCCAAATCTCCTCACTGACAAAGGCCACAAGCCAGATACTAGTCTGGGGGATGTTGGATGAGTAAGCACTAGATGAGTATTTTATGCACAAGTCTTTTGGCATCCATTGATTACTCTGGTTGGCACTAAATGGCACTACTGTATGAAGAGTTTTGCCTGTTTTATTTTTGACTTGCTTTATTGATTATTATAATTTTACCATTAATGCTTTGACAGTTCTAAGGCTATTAATATAGATCTGAATTTGGTTCATTCCCATATATCGCTGAGGTTAACAACATTTTCATGTCTGAAAATTTCAGTTTCTACTTAAATATTACATATTAAATAAATGCTGGTTCTTGAGTTCATATTTTAAATCTGGTATCTGAATGTTCTAGCTCCACTAAGGTGAGCCATAAGCTCAAAATCAATTGATCTGGGGATAATAATATTCCAGATAGAGATTTTAAATATTTTTTTTTACTGCACTTATTAATTATGAGCTTGTTTGAGCTATTGGTATACTCTCTATATTACATATTTGTAAATACAAGCTCATAAAAGCAATGTCACACTATATATGCACACATATGTGTGTTTAATATTATGAATTTGGTGCATTCAAAAACTTTGTTCTGAACATACTTTTAGAAAAATATGCTGTATTCATTATTAAATAGTATGAGTCAATATAAATACTTTTAGCAGAAAGTATTTACTGTTTTTATACAATAAGTTAAAATTTTGTTTTCATTGTCCCTGGTTTTCTATAAATCTATATATATTTTTTATTAAGTAATGCCAAAGTTATATATATATATTTTATAAAAAAATAAATATTTTTTTTTTAATAAACATACTCTAATATTTTTTTAAAATGATTAATATTAAATTTGTGGTGATAAATCATTCACATTCATATAGTTTAAATTCATACATTTATTTTTCATTGTAATAGATGTTCATTTCTATTTCACAGCTTAACCATTTTCCAACAATTAATTTTAACATTAAAATAAAAATAACATTATTATTTTGTAAAGGTATACATACATTAAGAACTGAACTTCATATCTGGCTGGTAAAACATAGAAAGAAATTCAGATTATAAACACATTTAGAATATATTTTTCAGGAAGAGAAACTACTCTTGTTAACTATTTAGTTGTTGATTAACAAATGGATATCAAAATAATTATAGCTACAAAATAAACAAGGATCAACGTCTATTAAAACACTCACAAAACAGTAATTGGATAAGTTATTTAAGATACCTTTGTTCTGCAGTAAAGGTTTTAAAGGCTGTTTTGCCATTTTCTTTTATACATATAAGTCATTAAAATACACCATCTATTGTTTAATAAAAGTTAAATATGAGCTGCAATTATTCAATTATTTTTATTATGTAATTAATACTTTTAAATGAGTAATTCTAATGTTGCATCTTTTATTCTTTATTAAATATCTTTGATTTTAAATTAACCATTTTTTAGTTTTTTTAATGAATGATACCATGCTGGTTCTTGTGTCAAATAACAGATGTAGAGCTAAAAATTTTATCTCAATTTTAAGTTGAATAACATAAAAAGACCCCAATTCAGCCTAATTAAATCAAACTGTTATGCCAATCTGTCTCTAGGTTCCTTGACTATCACAGGACCTCCAGAACCATTAGTCATATGATTTAAATAAATCCATACTTCCTGTCAGTATAATTTTTGAAGTAAAACAAACAAAAAATGCTTTAAAGCTGCATATTATATATATAAAATTTAATGTTTATAACAAAAAAATTTCATTATAAGGTTTTTTTATTATTATTAGTTCATAATGAAAGATTTTTCAACATTGATATAGAAATGCATTTTCTCACACTAATCAAATTCTGTTTTAAAACTAGTTTTATAAATATTGTATTCTCCCACATATATATTTAAAGAATACATAATATGTTTTTTAAAAAAATAATTGTGAAAGTACATGAACCTAATTTTATACATGTTCAACAGTGATCATAGGAAATCACTGAGGCAAATTTCTTTATATATATAATAATCTCAGTGCATAACGCTATACTGAAAATAAATTTACAAATATTAAACATTAAATCACCCCACATTGTTAAGAAATCCAGTACCGCCCTCTGTGAACTAATATGTAAATATATTAGAGTTTGTGTTTCAAAATAGCCAGCTCTATTTTGAAATACAAACTCTAATGTATTTATATATTAGTTCACAGAGGGAGGTACTGGATTTCTTAACCATACGGGGTGATTTAATGTTTGATATATATATATACAAATATTATTTCTGGGATTTTCTGTATAATGAAAATATAGTAGCTAAATAACTGATGTTTCAGTACAATAACAAGGACTTTCTTCAGAGTTTCTTTCTTAAATCATAAATATGCCTGTGGTGAAATTTAAAATTGTTTATTTTTTTTCTTTTGTAATTTTCTCCTCATTCTTAAATTCTATTGGTTGAGAAGTTTTAAAAAATATTTTTTAGTTATGTTCTTGGATCTTTTAAAAATCTCTATAGTTTCCCTTAGCAGTCTCTGGTCATATTGTTCAATTTTTGCCAGAATATGTGTTTTATTAAAATTGATGTCATGGTTTGTTAATTTAAGGTGTGAATAAATGGCTCATGAATTAGATTTTTTTCTTATTGTCAAAATGTATTCTTCCTTTCTTATGTTTATTCTACAATTGGTTTGTCCACTGTATGAATGTAAACAATCCACATGGGATTTCATATGCATCATGAGACTCCAAATGAATTTTATCCTTAAGACATGGAAATATTTCATTATTTTTTTAAAATGTAATATATATATATATAACTACAACCATTAAATGTCTGTATTTTTAAATCATATAATAATAATTCAAACAAATATATTTAACACAGTATTCAAAATTAAATAATATATTCTTTACCAGAAGTACTTTCAATTGTTTCACTGACAATCGTTATCAACTCTTAATACAAATGTACAAAAAATAAAAACTTGCACTACCCATCATTCAATCTGTTCAAGTTTCCCACAATTCTGTTGTCTTTATATTAGCCGATTGTTTATTCATTAAACCACCTCTATTCCTAGATATCATCATTGCCTCTTTAATTTTATGTTTTTCACTACACCTTTCAATTTGAATAATTTTTATATCTCTATTATTAAATTTAAAACCATAATTACATGTTTTATTATGATCAAATATAATTGATGGAGTATTCATATTTACCGAAGATATATTTTCTTTCTGTATACATTTATATAATGTCTTATGATCATTATATCATTTTGTAACATTTGGATTCCCCTATGTACATTACAAAAATGATATAATGATCATAAGACATTATATAAACATGTACAGAAAGAAAATATATCTTCAGTAAATATGAACACTCCATCAATTATATTTGATCATAATAAAACATGTAATTACGGTTTTAAATTTAATAATAGAGATATAAAAATTATTCAAATTGAAAGGTGTAGTGAAAAACATAAAATTAAAGAGGCAATGATGATATCTAGGAATAGAGGTGGTTTAATGAATAAACAATTAACTAATATAAAGACAACAGAATTGTGGGAAATTTGAATAGATTGAATGATGGGTAATGCAAGTTTTTATTTTTTGTATGTTTGTATTAACAGTTGATAAAGATTGTCAGTGAAACAATTGAAAGTACTTCTGGTAAAGAATATATTATTTAATTTTGAATACTGTGTTAAATATATTTGTTTGAATTATTAATATATATATATAGTAAAACAATCAGTGTAAGCTAGAATAATTTATAATTATAATCCACATTGTAAAAATAACTTGAGACTATTTTTCTAAAAAGGTTTTATCACTAAAAAAAAAAAAACATTTAAGAGTGGAACTACAAACACTCTAAATTTCCAGTATTAATAAAATTATGTTAGGCAGATCATTATAACGGAGTGCTTAATTAAAATTCTTTAATTTTTTTTCAATATGTTTGTAATAAAGCAAATACTATAACTTTTTATATGCATATATATATGTGTGTGTAAATAAAATACAAATTAATTCTTAAATAAGACATTACTAAAGCTTCTCAACAAGAAAAACGTTGTAAATAAGTAAAATGCATACTTGTCAGATTTTTAATTCGCAGTTGTGAAGGTAGGAATGATCTTAAGCTCTTGTTTCACCTTCATATTAAAAATAGTTAGATACCATTTTCCCAGGCAAGAATGGATAGTTATTTTGGTTGGCTGTAGGCCAGATTTATGAAAAAAATCCTGAACCTGATTGAAGTTTTTAAAAAAAAAATGTTTTGCTTTACCTGAATTTAAATCTCGATTGCAAACATAGTAGGCATATTTATTAGTATAACTTCTAGAAATTCATTAATATATATGTGTAAAGAATATATATATATATATTAAAAATCATTAGCAAAAATATATAATTTTTTAAAAAAGATTTCTTTTATTCTTTATAAATTCAATAATTAAAATACCTGATAAATGCAAAGTGAAATTTGTTTACTTGAATATTTTAAATTCACTCCATCAAATTTGCATAAATTAAAAGTTTGTTTATCAAAATGACTTAATTTTTTTGGTTTTAGTAACAATTTGTAAAATAGATGTATTTATGCTTATTATTTAATTTCTCAGTTATTTTTGTAATTTCTAAGTTATGTATTAATATAATTTAAATAAATGTAAAGACATGCCAATTCCAATCATTTTCTATATTAATGATGGTTGCTATTACAAGAAAATATTGAAAAATTGCTCAGCATTATACATGAATTTCAGGAATATCTTTCTTGTCAGTTGCCTTATAGTATTGCCAACAATTCAAGAAATATGTATAACAGCTTCACAATTTATGTTAATACGGATAAAGGAAGTTATTCCCGAAATGCAGATATACTGAAAAAACAGCTTGTTCCATGTAGTTTAAAGCACTTATAGTAAAAATATATTGTTCATATTGATTGAAGCTGATATTGCTTCAAATTTATTTCGTGCATTAATCCACTTGTTAATTTATGTATTCTAATACTTTGATATTTTTATAAAATTTTGAAATTGCTTTTTTTAATAATATAATTACAATTGTTATTATCTTTGGAGTTATAATTTATCAAATGTTTTCCAACAGGATTTGATTTCACAATTTTGTCATTAATAATCAATTATCTTAACCATTAGAGTGAAAATATATAAAAGACAACATGAAACAAATATGGATATCTCAGTGCAGTTGTTCAGATCAAGTAACATATATTGGTATTCCTGATATAGGCACACTGTTTTATTCTAATATATTAAGGGTGTTTCTGCTGCATTTACTAGTAGCAATGGTTAATGAAAAAATAAAAATCAATATTTAATTTGAATGATTTAAATAAGTAGATAAAGAGTTCTTAATACTTAATCTAACCATACATACCATGATTATTTTTGCAGTTATTTTCTTTTATAATTAAACTAGATTATTTTCTGGTCCACTAGAGATATATTTAAAAAGTCTTATTGGCTGTTTAAAATGTAGCTTCATATAAACATCGAAAATTGGATAATTAGTAAAATAAAGTAGAAAAATGTAGTAGTTTAAGAAATGTAACAGCAACAATAAACAAATTATTTTTTAAAAAAGATTACAAATGTAAAACATTTAAAATAATCAATGAAAGGAGATTATTTATTAAAGAAATTAAGAAAAGTAGAGTTGAAAATGTCTTAGAAAAACGTTGAAGAATAAAAAGAAAAAAGATTAAATGAACAAAAAGGGGAGGAGGGAGGAGATTAATATATAATCTTAACAGAAGATTATAATTATGGTTATTAAAATTATAAAATGAGAATGGGAGAGCTAGAGATGTTTTTTTTTTCTAAACAGATAACTACTACTAATAATCATTGCATATCATAATAGAAGTATATGTTGTTAATCATAAATATTAAAAGTAAAAGTCCTTTCTACAGCCATTAGAATATTGTGTGTATATATATATATATAAGTGGTTAGAATAAGACTTATATGAAAAGAATTTTGATATTTTTCTTTCTAGATAATATATAATTAAAATAGTTGAAATATAAATAGCTTCAGATTACACTTTAAAAAATATTTTAAAATAGAATAAATAATAAATAGATTATTTTTAATATTTATAATTTTATTTAAAATTTTGACATTTATTTTTATTTATTTATTTCGTTTTGCAATTTTGTATATGGTTTTATTTAATTTTTGATTTCTAATGTTGTAATTGATTACTATGGTTTCCGCGTTTTATGCATTTTTAAAAATTCTCTTTTATTTTGGTTGGCTTCATTTGTCATTAATTATTGTTGTATCACACTTCTTGACACTTTAAGTTTAATATTAAAAATGATAGATCCATATATAATATAAAAGACAATGTATTAGAAAAAAATGGATTATTATTGTCATTTCAATTGAGTCAATTTTATTAATATCTTTGGAAACATAATCTTTTCTCAGTGGGAATTAGTATAAAATTTTAGAAAAACATCACTTCAATAACATTGTATATTAATAATTTTGTTTTGACTCACAACTGTATTATTAAAAATACACCATATATAAAGTGAAATATTTTTGATAGAGTTTAGATATATAAAGTTGTCATATAAAATAAAGCTTAAGTAGAAATATTATTTTAATATCAAAAATGAAAGTCAGATTTTTATAATGGAATTATATTGGTAAGCAATACATTTTTTCTAAAAGTAAATTGATCTTATTTTTTCAAATAGTTTTAAAATATACTCCTCTCCACTCAAATGCCATAGAAACAATAGCAATTTGCTGCAACAATTAAAAAAAATGATTTTTTAAAAAAAAACTTTAGCCACGTCTAAGGTGGCGATTTTGTAAGACTGATGACATCATATGATAATACTTCATTAGAAGCTAACATGGTAACATTCACATCAAAAATTATAGATCAATACAAAGTGTATTTATTATATGCAATAACCTTGTTTGATTATGCAGTTAAAATAACTTTTATCCTTGATAACCTGTAGTATAATTTATGACACATCCAAGATAAATGGCAAAAAAACAAGTTTTATTTATCATAACAAATAATGAAATAACATAACTTTTGTTATGTATAATGCAGTAATAAATTTTAAAATTTGCACATTAGTTGAAATGTATTCACATAATCAATTTTTGTCTAAAAGTTTGTTAAATGCTAATTCTTCCCAAGACAAAAATAATGTGATTTAAAATATGAATTATTTTTGCTCAAAAACACAGAGTAAAATTGTCCAATTGTTCATAAACATTATATAATCAAACAGTAATTAATGTAAGTGGTAAATATAACTTATTTGCTTAATTTTTCTTTAGTATTCTCAAAATTTGATCCTATTGTATCCAGCATAATGGCAGCTTTCATCTCTGATGTAAAAACATATTTGGAAAAATTATTTTACAAATTGCATTTAGTGCAAAATTTGGTCATATGCAACATAAAAATATATTATAAATAATTATTATTATAATATCAAAAACAATTTTTATTTGACTAATTTTTAATTAATACTTTTGCATCCATAGAAATTTTGATTTCCTTAGACAAAAATGTATTGTGCTATACTAAAACAATATTGCCAAAAAAAAAAAAAAAACCCCAAATAGAACAAACAATTTAAATCCTTTACATTATTAAAACTACAGCAATCAACTGAGCATTATATTTTTTAAATCTAATTTCTATTTAATTATAACTGCATTTATGTACAATAAAATATTTTGAATTATTGTTTAAAAAAACAGTGCTTTAAAAAATAATATTTTTTTGCTTAGATAATTATAAAAATAATAATTTTGATAATGGAATAAATTGTATTCCAAAATTATTTTTAAAATATACATTGTGTTAATTTATATTTATATAATTTATTTTAGTCTAAAAATCATGATTCAAGAAACATTCTTAGTGAAGATTTGATTCAAAATGGTTAACCATAAATTGAGAAATTATCATTGTTTTTAATAAAAATTTTGCAACATCTAAAAGATAGGTTTTTAATATATAGTATATTTATCCACAAGTTAATACATTTTTTTATTAATAATATGTTTATAAAATGTTTATTCATTAATTATCCTTTCTTTTTTAATTTTGTGCTTTATTTTTTAATAGGATTTTTTACATTTTAAATATGAATTTAGAGTAACAAATTCAATAATTTACCATAAGAAATTATTATAGTTGTTGGTACTTATATAAGATTTTTGATATATGAGATATTTTGGGAAAGGTAAACCTATAGTAAATTTATCTATCTTCAAGTATTATTTTGTCAACTGTCTGTACTATTTTTTCTCATTAGAAATGATTTTGATTTCTTATATATTTGTTTTATAAACATTAAAAGCAATTTATAATGTTGTTTTTGTCAACTCATACAAATGGTCTTTCCATACTTTTATATTATATAATTTTTTCCAGGAGTATGATCTAGATATTCAACTGTTCTATCTTCATTTTTCTAAAAAAATAAGTTATTATAAAACATATTTTATGACCTATCATGTAATATGCAATTAGAATTTATGTTTCAATTCTGTAAAACAATATAGATTACAAGTAACATTTAAAAAAATACTTTTCTGATTTGTAAACTTGTTTTTATTATTTGTAAATATATGTTTCATATTTATAAAAGTACATTTATTATTATTATTATTATTATTATTATTATTATTATTATTATTATTATTATTATTATTATTATTATTATGAGGGGAAGGGGGAAAGAATCAGGGGAGGGATTTTATCAATGGGTGGTTTTTATAATTTTTTCGTAGGTTCGATCTGTTTGATGTTTGTGGTGGGGTCGTGGTTGTCTTCAGAGTGGTTGGTTTTCTGGTTGTTTTGGGGAAGAAAAAAATATGTGAAGTCAGATGATTGGTCAATTATTGGTGGAAATTGGGTTAAGCATTCAGTATTTGAAGAAAGTTGTTGAAAAGGTATGGGGGGGAAAGAGATTGTTTATATAAATAGTGAAATGAGTATTAATTTTTGAAAAGAAGGTATATGAAGAAGGTTTTAATTATCGAAAAGGAAGTGATCGAATATAGTAAAGTTTTACTTAGTTTGGAAAGTGGTCATGAAAAGAAGAAGTATGGAGTTTGGGTGTTCTCCAATACTAGAGATGACACAATGGTTGTGTCAGTCTCGTAAAGAAGTCTGGGGAATTTATAGAGTGTAAATTCATAGGAAAACATAATGATCTCGGTGAAAAAATTTCTGGAAAGTTGGAATAATTTTTGGGATGGTATGTTGAAATTAAGTTTATTTCTTGAGTTCATCTTGATTCCATATCGTTGGGGAGGGCTCTTCATTATTGTTTTCCACGAGGTTTAAATTATTTATGTCGGCTTGATTTACCTTCCTAAATCTTGCTGTCTGTGTTAATGCTGGACTTTTTTCGATGCTGTGAAGCTGCTGGTTTATTTTTGTTACGTTTGCGTATGTTTTTGCGATAGTCGCAGTTTTCATTTTATCGCCGTTTGTTTGAGTGCAATTTACGTCGTTTACTTCTTGACGCGACGCCATGTTTGTTTATGACGCTAGTATTATTATTATTATTATTATTATTATTATTATTATTATTATTATTATTATTATTATTATTATTATTATTATTATTATTATTTTCATCTAGTTTTATGTATTTCAAATTTTTTGAGATAAAATTTCCTACTATATAATTCTTTTAAATTAAAGTTTTACTATTCCCCCCCCCCCTCATTAAAGTCATAATTTGAGATTTTAAACACAGTTTAAATTCAACAAAAAGGTTTTAAGGTTAAAACATTTTAAAATATAAATTTAAATTGTTATATTACAAATTTTTTTATTTTCATTGTAAATTAAATAAAAGATTTTGGAAATCATATAAACTTATATTTAATTTTTATTTGTATTTAATTTGTCAAAAAAAAAAAATCAGTTTTAATTTTTCTTATGGCTAAACATAAATGATTTGCTTTTTTAAAGCCTAAAGTTTTATTATAACTATATGTTAAGTATTGGGCTGTGAACTCTTTTTATTTTTATGATGTGTATAGTTGAAATCTTTTAACATTGACAATAGTTTTTAAATTAAAAATTGAAATTAATTATTGCCATATATTTAGTTGTATGTTTTATTTCATCACTAACAAACTATTATAGGGCATTTAATTTTTTAATCTACAAGAATTGCCCAAAGCATGACACACAACAAATGTTAGGTTTTATTATTAAAAAATATACTTAAAAACTGAATGATTGGTTACTTAACAGATTATATGATATTCAAATACCAGAAGTGACTGGAAGCTTTGCTTTAAATTCAAGCTAGAGGAAGTGGTAGAAAATAGGCAATTTACAAATAATCACAAATGATGATGATTAACTGTTATTACTTAATTATGCTGTCTCATCTATCTGGCTATGGGGTAAATAGCTTAACATACATGAAAATAAATTTTTATTTATTTTAAGATTTCTAAAATGCTGATGATGATTATTATTATTATTATGTTTCAATAATATACTTTACTGTCAACAAAGGTTACATGATATTTACATACTTATGCCTTAGCTATAGTGGCATGATGATTTTTATGGATTTGGTTTGATTGAGATTTTCATTGCTAATTACATAGGGATGAATATGTAGAATAGGGGTCTACATCAGCTAACCCAATCAATTACAATACATTAGAAATCCTGGGTTTCCATAGTAGATTTTTTCACATTATGATATTTTTGTTATTGCTATCATTGTTTAATTTTACTATTTGTTTCTGATCTTGTTGTTAGTTAGTGTCCCTCCTACCATTTCTCATTAATATTCTGTTATTGTCTTTGTTCATTGGTCAAAAGTTTTATTTATTTGTCCAGCTGTGTGAAAATCCATATTTTATATTGTCTTTCTAGTTTCTTGTTCATTGCCAGTTTTGTTTGAATAGGCTGGGCTTATATAATGATTAGTTTTGCATGCTCTTATAAATTAGCTTGTAGTTTTAATAGTGGCCAGATGACTGCATAGATATCTGGATGTATAATCTTTGCATCTGTTCCTTATTTGTTGTATCTTGTTATAAAATGTTACAAGATGCCATCTGGTATTATTTCCCAGGCTGAATATACATCATGTACACCAAAATGCATAAGTTCAAAGATTGCTGCTCATGCTGTAGGGGTTGTCTACTTCTGTGTAAAATCTGTTAGCTGTTGTATAGCTTATTTTGTTCTATATTAGTTTAGCATATTTTTTCATGTAATATTTAGCATTATACAATTGTAAAATATGTGTTGTTGTGTTTCTTCAGCAGCATGGCATAGATTGCAGAATGTATGTATTGATCTATAAAGATGACAGTATTGTAAGAAATAGGATGTTGGTAGTGCAAATAGATTTAGTTTGATCAAGAAGTCGAAGAACTTTAGTTCCATTGACCATTTTCTGCAATTTTTATGGAGTTGTTTGGTGTTTACTCTCAGCATTGGGCTAAAGGTCTTGGTTGTTTGTGGATGGGTTGATCAACTCATATGTTTACCAGTATGTGTATTTGCTATTAAATGTATGTTGTAGTTCTGATATTAATTTGTGCTGAGTGTGCTAATGATACTAGATTTCAATATGTCGGGGGGTGGATGATCTGTAGGAATTATGTCAAGAAAGCTTTGTAGCTGCTGAAACCATGCAGTGATCATTGCCAGTAGGTTTAATGTTTTTTGTGTGTGGAATACATGTATTGTGTGTAACACCAGACCATTTCATATAATTGGCTGACTGAATTGTTTGATTGAAATGGCTATAGTTTTCCTACCCCATAGTAGTTTGCTACATAGTGATGATATGGCCTATTGTAAAGTTTTTTGTAAAGTTGACAATAGGATAATAATATGCAATTCTTGTTGTTATGAGTATGTTAAATAGGTACACTTTTGAATATAGAGATAAGTATGCATTTGATAAAGATGTGGCTATGTTTGTTGCTTTCTGTTTGAGCTTATTTTGAAGTGTTTGTCTCATTCCATGCACTCCAAGGTAAAATGGGAATCCATGAAATGGAGTAGGTTTTCTTTGATATAGCTGTATATAGGGTTTGTTAGTATAAATGAACCATGCTGATGTTTTGCTTAGGTTGAATTGTAATTTGTGCATGCCTGTGTAACTTTGTAGTATTCTTTCTAATACTGGGATTTCTTTACACGATGTTAGAAACACTGTCACATTATCCATGTATGCAAAACATGGAATACATTGGGCAGTTCTTGGTATTAATATCCCTGGTAATTCATTTTCAATCTGATTTATATATAAAATAAACAACAGTGCACTGAGTGGGGATCCTGGTGAAATTGATTGTGTGGGAGTAAATACTGCTGTGTTTCTGCCACTAAATGTGAGGTGTATCTCTTGGTTGAGTAAGAGATTTGTGATGATGTATAGTAGGGTGGGTGGAATTGCTGTATTTTCAAGCATGTTCATTAAGACATCTATTGCAACAGAATCAAATGCTGCCTGTATATCCAGTTGAATTGCAATTGGGGCATACTTTTTCTCTTGCTGCACTGCACTTTGTATCATTTTAAATACAAGTGCAGCCTGTGTGGTGGAGGATCCCTTCTTTGCATACTGCATGTTTGATATCAGGGGCAGTATGTATGTTTCTATTTTATCTTTGACTACCTTTTCCAATAATTTAATTCCCAATGGACCCATGGAGATGGGTTGAAGGTTGTTGAGATTTGAAATGGCTGTTGTTTTTTTGTTAAATGGCACTATTGCTATTGGATATAGTCCTCTAGTATTGTATTTTTTTGTGATAGGAAGTTAGCAAGGTTGCAAAAGTACTCTGTGGTAAATTGATTCAAATGTGAAAAAAACAAATACCAGTATGCCATTGGTTCCAGGGTAGCAACTGTTGGGAATTTTTTTAAGCTTTTCAACAAATTGTTGGATCTGAAAGGGAATATCTGTTTCAGGTATTCCAAACTCATCACTGGTTGGTATATTGTTTATATGTTTGGAGCTTTTGCTTGAAATGTTGGTATATGGGGCCCAGCATGTTATGTCCTGCATAGATATTGCTGCTTATCTCAATTGCCATGGGCTTGTTTCTGGTCGATGAATAGCCTAGTGCCCAGCAAATATATCAGCATGTCCATGTGTGTTGTTGGTTGAGATATATTTTTCTTTTTTTATGTGGCAAGTTATTCTTTTAATTGTTTACATGTATTGTAGTATAGCTTTGTTAGTTTTTGTATGTATTGGTGGGTGTTGTGCATGGGTCTGGCAATGGTGATTCTTTTGTGGAGATCATCTGCTAGTGCAATTAATCAGAGGGTGATGGTGAGTATCTTGTCATGTGATATATGTTGAAGGATAGTATATTGATGAATGATTGGTATTTTTTAATTGAATCTTGTGACATATTGTTAATTTTATTTAGCATGATGTAAGTCTCTGAGAATAGGAATTCAGTAGTGGTTGTTGGGAGTAGGAATCTGATTGTTTTTTCTAGATGAATGAATGCTATTTGGAGTTCTGAAAAATTTATTGTAATAATTTGCACAACATGTTCTGAAAATGAGCATGGAATAAATTGAATGTTGATTAAGTGTGAAGCATTGATGTGTAGTAGCATAGATCAATAAGTGTGTTGGCCATTGATTATAGAATGTCACTGAATCTGTGACATCAAAGCCCCAAAGCACTCATTAGTGGAGGTTTAATTGATGTAACCATTTTGTATTGAATTTTTCATAGCTTAAATTGAAATCACCCATTAATATTGTTGGGTTGTGACTGGTTGTGAGCTGAGAGTTTATTGTGAGAATTTTATGTGCTATTAATATGGGACCAGGGGTTACATACACAAAAATAATGTTCAGTGTGGTAATTTGATGCTAGAATGTAGTGATTAGGAGATGTGAGTCAATGTAAATAATTTTGAAGGTTGAAAAATTGCAAGTTTGAGGCTATAAATATGCCTGTGCCTGCTGAAAGTGATGATGTGTCCCTGGAGTATGTGGAAAAATCTTGGTTGTCTAGGTATGTGGTTGGAATAATTTGTAATCCATTATAGATTTTTGTTTCTAGGAGTTCTAGTATTTGTGGTTGTATGATGCTAATCCATTTGTTGAGCTGGTATATCTTTGCTATTGAATTAATGTCTCTGACATTCAACACTGCTATTTTAATTTTCATTAGTTGTGTAGTTGGAATTGGTTTGTATTTTTTGTTGTGGTTGTTTTGGAGCTTTGCATTGTGTATTTTCACTGTTTTATTGCCATTTGGTCTTGATTTGTTCTGTTGGATTTTGTATCATTCTTCTGATTGTTTTTTGTATTGAGTGTTTGTGTGTCTTGTGCTTCATAAGTTTGTGATTCTGTGGTTATTAACTGTTTTTTGAATAAATTTGTGATTATTTTCATTAGACTTGAGACCTCATTTGTATAATCAATGATTGGTGAATCAGAACTATCATCATCTGTCTTCACTTTTTTTGCTAGCTTTTTTCTAATAGGTCTCCCAGACATTCTCTTACTTTCTGGTTGGAATGGGTTTGTTAGTTGTATTGTTTTTCTAGGGTTGCTTGGGGGATAGGAGTGTCTCTATAATTTTAATGGCTATCTTATTGAAATAATATGCTGTGTAATTTTATCCATTGCACAGTCAAATTCTGGCATATATACATTTGCTTTAGTTGTTATGTTATTTTTTGCTTGGCTTCTGCTTTCTCTTTGGACATGTTCCTTGGTTTAGAGTTTTATTATTTTTTCTGTGAACAAATCTATAATGTCTAAGATTGGTATCTCTGCTTTTTTGTTATTATTATTTCTTTGTGTAGTTTTCTCACTGCTATCCTTGGCAATGGCTATCTTTTCTTCTGTTTTGCATATTAGTGTTGATATTTTGTTGTTTTTGTGAGTGTGCATTTTGATTTCTGGTCAAGTTCTGGCAGTTTAGACATTGTGCAGTACCCTGTCTCCTTTGTTTACATGAATAATACTGTGGTTGCAGACCTCTAATATATAGAGTGAGCAATGCTTCCTGATCCAGGATTTGTGTTGGTATTTCATCTGGATCAGTATCTGGATGCAGTTTTATTCTGAAGTTGTGTTACTCATGATTGGTATTGCTGTGTCTTTCCAGTATACTGTTTTGAACATAATGACATTGTCAAATGGTTCCATCATCCTTTGTATCCAATGTATGTGTTCTTAATTTTTTCTAAAATGGTATTGTGGTAGTTTTGGTCTATAGTGATCAGTGCGAAGTTACCCAATGATTTGACTTGTCTTTAAAATCTCCCCCTTTGTGTGATTTCATAAAATGCCAGTATTAGGTACCAGTCATTGGGATGTTCTGCAATCTGTTGTATTGCATCCCAGAATCCATTTAATGTTATTGTATCATACAACAACTTTTTTGGAAATTTATATAATGAAATGTTGCTGTCTGTTGCTGACAATACTATGCACTTGGGGGGAGGGGGATCTCTTGAATGTTGCAGAGATGCTTTGGTATGGATTTATTGAATAATTTAGTTGTGATGTTCAATTTTTTTCCATTCCAGACAATTTCTGGTGGATTTTGACTTTCCTGTTTTTCAATTTCTAAATTATTTATGTCACTATCGGGTTGGTTTGCTATATCTAGGATTGATCTTTTGAGAGTGGTTGCATTGCCTTTTTTTTATCCCTTTACTAATATATGAATTAAATTGACTTTAAGCTTTTTTGTTAGGATAAATAAATTTATTTTTTCTTTTACTTTGACCATGTCTGCAAATGATAGCTTGTTTTTTTATTTTTTATGACTTTCATTGGCGCTCCCTCCCCAGGCCGTTAATTAGGTCATATGATCTTTGATATTCCATGCTTGCATTGTTAATTTGTTGAAGTTGTTTTTCAATTTAAAAGTTATCAATTATATTCTGCTTACTTTTTCTGTTAGTTGATATCAATTAATTTAATATCATTTTTGATGTTATATATATATATTTTATTTTGTTTCTGATGGGTTTTAAAAATCTTTTTAATGGTTTAATGTGAACGTTTTTGCCTAATCTGTGCTATCCAAGCTTTAAAGCGCCCTTTATTATTATTATTATTATTATTTTGAAATATGATAAAATTATTTTCTGATTAATTGGATTAGGTTTGCAGAAAATTTACAGATATTTATTTTAAAAAATTGCAAGTAAAATTTTCTGTATTAAAAAATAATATTTTTAATTTATACATTTTTTAAAATTTTTGCTTTAGTTATTCCTGCAAAAATCAAACAATAGGCTTTTTAAATAATTAAATAATATTTAAATCAATAATTCTAATGTATTTATCAAATATTCAAGCATCTGACCTGCCTGATAAAAGTACTGTTTACCTGAAATGTGTGCATATGAAAATGATGGTCTGATGTTTTAGCGGAATATCAGGTTTATAACTTTATAAATAACAGAATTACTACTGTGTCATTAACATTTTGATTAAGATATCTAATATATTGATTCCAGTTAGCTTTTTTAAAATTCTATCTTGAAATAGTATAATTTTCAGCAATGGAAATGTGAACTTTAAGAATGATTAGACTTGGGTTATGTTGGCTACATAGACAATGCTCCAATATTAGCACTTCACCCAGAAATGTTGAAACATTTTCTTTCAAAACAAAAATAATTCAGAGATAATTTTCGTTTTCCGTCTGTGTGAAAAAAAATATTCTTTTTGCTTGGTATCATAAAGTAAATGTTTTATGTAATTATAGGCAATTCCAAACCATGAACCATATATCTAATAATTGTTGCATATGTAATTATAATGATAGAATTGAAGAACATAATAAAGCAACTAATGAATCCATCTTTTGATCAAAATGTTTACAGATATCTTTGTATTATTCTGCGAATAATTAAGCTACATCAATCCATATGCAAAATAAATAAATAACTAGTGTGCTAAAATTCTATACGTTTATTGGTTATATTAATAATAGTATGATTATTACTCATTGCTTGTGCACACACTCAAATAATTGTATAAAATGTCCACTAGATGGAGGCTGTCACTAGCTCCAAACAAGCTTTAATTATAAGTGCCAACAGAGAAAGAATTCAAAATCTCTATCAGAAAATCCTCATCTCCGGACCAATTGGTTTCGAGCTTAATGGCTCACTTCAGTGAAGAGTTAGGATTTCAAAAACTAGATCTAAAACTCCAACTCAGAGCACTTATTTAATATGTTACTATCAGTTTGAAAATTTGAAATTCTCAGACACATAAATGTCTTCAAATCCAGCCTTACAAACCAGATAGCTATATGAGTCTGAACTCAGTTCAATTTCACCATATATTAATAGCTAAAGCAATATTACATCACAAAAGCCTTCAAGGGTACATTTATAATAATTAATAAGACAAGACACAAATTGTGCAACTTGCCTTTAAGCTTGTGCTAAAATGTTCACTAGATGGAGCTTACCACTAGCTTCAAATAAGCTTTAATTATAAGTGCCACCAGAGAAAGAATTCAAAATCTTTATTAGAAAATCCTCATCTCCAGACCAATTGGTTTTGAGTTTAATGGCTCACTTCACCTCAGTGAAGAGTTAGGATTTTAGAAACTATATCTAAAACTCCAACTCAAAGCATTTATTTAATACGTTACTATCAATTTGAAAACTTGAATTTTTCAGACATGTAAATGTTTCAAATCCAGCCTTACAAACCAGATAACTATATGGGTGTGAACTCAGTTCAGTTTCATCATATATTAATAGCTAAAGCAATATTACATTGCAAAAGCCTTCAAGGGTACACTTATAATAATCAATAAAACAAGACACAAATTGTGCAACTTGCCTTTAAGTTTGTGCTAAAATGTTCACTAGATGAAGCTTACCTCTAGCTCCAAACAAGCTTTAATTATAAGTGCTATCTGGTTTGTAAGGCTGGATTTGAAGATATTTATGTGTCTGAAAAATTCAAGTTTTCAAACTGATTAAATAAGTGCTCGGAGTTGAAGTTTTAGGTCTAGTTTCTGAAATCCTAACTCTTCACTGAGGTGAGCCATTAAGCTCAAAACCAATTGGTCTGGAGATGAAGATTTTCCAACAGAGATTTTGAATTCTTTTTCTGTTGACACTTATAATTAAGGCTTGTTTGGAGCTAGTGGTAAGCTCCATCTAGTGAATATATATATAATCAGATAACTAACCCAACAACTATTATGTATGGTAGATATAGGCAAAAACTTCTAGCTCAGTCTTATCAAATTTATTTCTTTTATATAAAAATTCTAATATCAATCTTGCTCATTTCATGTCGAATATATTATTATATCAATATTCATAAATGGTTTAACAATAAAATAATAAATATGAGACTTGTTATCTAATCATCCAGTAAGGTACCCCCTTTTAACATTGTGTATACCTTCAATGGCATAGAAATATCACAAAACATTACTCCACTAAGATATCAATGATACTCGAATGACTCATAATAAGGCAAGTAAATTATATTGAATATTAAAATCCCTTATGTTAAATTTAATAATAATATAATATTCATTTACTTATCAAAATTATTTTATACTACTCCTTTATTAACATTCCTTAACTCAATATATATCTCAGGTAATTATTGTTTCTTAAATAAATAAATAAATTTACATAACCAAATGTAGAGAGGGATTTTACTTACATCCAGCTAAAGCTAAAATAATTACGAAACAAATATACGGAACAATTTCTCACTTTTAAAATAACTAACTTTTTCTATAAATTGACTAAAAAATAAATTAAATATAATTTATCACTATTAATTACAATGATCAATTTTAAAATAATTTATTATCACAATGTATTATAATCCAATCATTTCTATTTTTGTATGGCATGTTAATTACTCAATCTTTATTATGATCATTGAGATTGATGTAGCTAAGGTGAATTAATTAATATTTTAATATTATATTAAATGTCTTGAACAATCTCCATATTTTTCTTATTTATTATCTAATTTCCAATTATGTACAATAATACCAAATATAGTCAATTATTATAATATATGTGTGGCAAAGATGATGAACAATGACTTGAGACCAGGAAATGAGTCTTTCAATACACTATTAATTTAAAAAAAAAAACCATTAACATTTATTTTGTTAATAACACAGAATTTAAAAAATAATTTACACATATCATAGATTTAATAAACAATATTTAAAATATTATCATATACCTCTATAAACTAATATTAATTAAGTAATTATAATAAACAAAATAATCCATACTTTACTCTGAAATTATTTACAAATAGACTTCAGGATATTGTATACTTTACTTCATTAACATTAAGATATTTCTTATTATTCTTGTATTAAAATATATCAAAAAAATACACAATTTCTATTTTCATCAAATTACAAAGAATTTCATAAATGTATTCGTCTACATTATCATTCCTTCACCTTCAACTTTCATATAATATTATTGTCTAATTACAATTCTAAAACTTGTTTTAATCCTATTTTTTATTTGTTATAAAATAAATATTTAATTATTGTAAAGGTACATTAAGATTTGGCACTATATTGTATTACATATAATAGTAAGAATAAAATATCAGGTTTTCTTTCAACATCATATTTCTTTTACTTCATACTTTCATTTTGTGTTTTGATCTTATATATCCAATAAACATTCACAAATATTTCTTCTTACATTCTTTAATTTTCTATTTGGTTTGTATTTTATCATTCTTGCAATAAATTAATTTACCTTATTACCCTTTGAAAGTTTAGCTATTACTGAAGTTATGCCTTCAATTCTCTTATATGATGTTTATACCAGTGTGATTTTTCATGATAATAAGTGTGGAATGGATATCTTATAAAATTATAAAAAAATGATACCATGGACTAAATGTAACTTAAGGTCATCTTAATTTTCTATCTTGGCTACTATCCAAGCCCTTATAGATTTTAGAAAATGTCACTATCCATTATATCATAAACATTCTGACTTACTCCATATTTTATCTTATTAAACCTAAATCAGCACATCCACATCACTATAGGATTTCTAATAAATATACTTTCCCATACAACGACTTCAAATCTGGAACTTCATATGAAATACTTACATCTCATAAAATATAATTCATCATTTCTCTAATAACATCCAAACTTATCATTACACATCATAATACTTTTAACATACCAAGAAGATCAAAAACAAAGTTTTATGATAGAATTTATTATAAATATAATAAATTATTCATCTTTAATTCATAAAGAGATCAATCATACATACTCTATACACTCATACTAATATTATAATAAATATATTCAATTCTTATTATCTACTTTCATTTAAATTCACATATTATAAATATCACACATTTATTTTACCTGATTCCATGCTTAAAATTAAATACCAGTATCTTATATTTTCTTAAAGATATTACCTTAATTCTAATATTTTATGATTATCACTGATGACTCTCTTGTGAATATCATCTCTTTCATGTTATAGAATTATAATCAAGAAGATTTTTTTATACAAAAATTTTTTAAATACTTAAATCTAGAATAACATATGAAATAAATAAAAACCACAACACTTCAATGGGAATATGGTTACCATGATGATATTATAACCAATTGTTGTTTGAAGAAGAGACATTTTTTCCCTCCTTTTCTCTCCCCTCTGCACATTTCACCATTATTTATAACTATAAATTTATAACTATAAATTTATAACTATAAATTTATTTAACACACATTGATTACATAAGTAATATTTACTAAGGCAATAAACCTAAAGCATGTGCGGTTGAAAATGCAAAGGTAGGGACCTCAACAGGTCTTAACTACAAACTTATGCCTTAATAAATATTACTTAAGTAATCAATGTGCATTAAATAAATTTATAATTACAACTTTAAATTATCATAATAGATTTCTAACTATAAGATCTTTCCATTGACTTGTAAATCAAAAGATTTCGCAAGTACTAATGTATAATAGGAATCATGGACTTAATCAGTGAAGTATTGAATAGCTTCACGCTCTCAGATCTAACTGCTTCAGCTTTACCTATTTATATAGAAAGTATGTTGAAGTAAAGAAGGGTTCCCCTTTTTTCTTCCAATGCATAAGCTTGTGGTTAAGACCTGTAGAAGTCCCTACCTTCGGATTTTCAACCACACATGCTTTAGGTTTATTGCCTTAGTAAACATTATTTATAACATAACTTGCAAATAGAGATAAAATTCAAATAAGAGTTAATTATCTATAATAATACTTTCTTATATCATAAGATCATACTTCCTTATATGTTTTTATGTGATTATTTCACAATGTAGTAAACATGTATTTTACTATTTTTATTTTTTTTTTTAAAAAAGCTTCATTTCTTTTTCAAAACAGCAGGGACATATATTTGTAGAATTAAAAAGTTCTAATATTAGTCTTCTAAATAATTTAATATTTAAATTAGTTAATAAATTATCAAATACCTAAAGTTATTAATGTTAGTAATTATAAACTTTTTAATAATAATTAATATGCATCATATTCTTCTTCTATTATGCAATTATCATCTTAATAATGTCATAAATAAATTCATATCTTTAAATTTCAATAGTTTTAACAAATATAAGTAATTATCTCTATAATTACTAAGGATAATATTTAATAGAAAATGTTTTCTATCATAAGGAATATAAAAATTAATAAGAAATAAATCTTTTATATTCTTTTCATTCTAGTAGCAAGAACATTTTAATAATATGCAGTTTCTATTGTTGAAATACATTTTATCCAAGTGAATGAAGTTAGTTCCAACTATTATCATAAGTTTGTAGTTAGCATATGTAGAATACCAACAAGGATAGTTAACAATCTTTTTAAAATGAATTCCATGTGTTTAAAATTATTATTATTAACTTTTACTCTAAAATAATAAAATTTTAATAAATTTACACTTTAAATTTGTAGAAAAAAAATAGTTTCTTTCTCTAATGATTTTTTGATTATCTTCCCAAATCGCCTACTTATCTTCTATTAAGAGTTAAAATTTTACAGTATCTGATTGGTTAATTACCTTCAGGTATCTAGCTAAAATGAATATTGATTACTGTCTACAATTTTAAAAATGAATTAAAACTAATATTATTAAATCAACATTTATTAATTTGAATAATGCAAAATTTAACTTATTTTAATAATAAAATACTCTTTATTTAAATTTAAATTTTAACACCCAAGTTTTATAATTTACATTATTATTCTAGTTATTGATTTTTATGAAATCTATACGATTAAAAGTACCATTTATTATTTAGATAATTAACAACATAACTACTGTACCAGGAAGTAAATTTCATTAACACACATCTCACTCCCCACTTATTTTATCATCAATTAAATGATTTTAAAATAATAAATAAATAGCAATTTTCAATTTATTATTAATAATTATAAGAAATCTTACTTTTAATCAATATAATTACTGATTAAAAATAGTTTACATGATTTTCATTATTATTTATATTTTATTGTAAAAATAAATAGTATAATTTATAGCTCAAATTTATAACTTATATAAATTATATCTATCTAAAGAAAATAAACTCAAATTTGACACTAAAGAAACAATATATTTAAATTCTTCTATAAATTAAATAATTTTTTATCATTCATTACATAAAGTGTAAATTTTTTTATTAAAATTGCCCATTAACAACAACCATGCAATGAGGTACCAAATAAAAAGGCTATAATATATATAATCCAAAAACGGTGGGTATGTTTTATGGAATCTGAACTATCTTATGTAATAAATAGATATAAGAATTTATATTTTAATACATTAATCCTCTGATAATCGTTAATGTGGATGTTCATTAAATCCTAAATGACTGATCAAAGCAGCATTTCACTATTCTCAGGGTAACTAAATAAATCAATAAATCATAAACCATATGTTCATATAAGTGCTATAGTTTTGAAATAAAATTTAAAAAAAGTCAAACGAACTCAACCTTTGAATAAAATAATTGATTCATCTTTTATTTGTGATATAGATGAGAATGACAACAATAAATACAATAACAACAAAACAATAAGTGATCATTTTTTTACTTAAGTTTCTCAATGAATTTATAAAACTTATTGGATAACGTTTATTATTCAAATGTTTATATCATTTGTTTAAATGTTAGAATGAAGACTATCTGTTATATGCTTAAATAGTGCATAATCACAATAAGAAACCTAATACTATTCAAGTGTTTTAAAAAAAGAAAAATCGAAAGTCTATCTTTGTTGAGAGAACCACGTCAACTCTCTGACTCAAAAAAAAAAGAATAAGTAAAATTCTCTCCAAAATGATAAAATTTTTATGAGTGCCCTTTAAACCATAAGTACATAAAAAATAACAGTTTGATTTTTCTTGGTTTACATACGTAGGTATATTATTATTATTCTCACAAACAATAAAATTAAAATAATTATGATAACAAATTCACTCTTAAAATATATTTCTTGACTGGCGAATTATTTCGAATGATGCATGACTTACTAACAAAAAAAAAAGAAATTCTGATAATAATAATAGTCTTTCTTTATTTTTACATAATAAATATATGTGTGGGTATTTTAAGTTATATAATGGTATTAAAAATAATAATGGATACCTGTTATTATGATTCGGTCTATCTATGGGTATTAAATATAATAAAACAACAAAAAAGAATTTATAAATGTGATTACACTTTAGTTAAACTAGTTATGATTGATCAGTTATCTCATTAGTTATTTTGTGTGTTTAGTGAGGAACAAGATAATTATTTTCAAAGTTGTTGTTTTTTTGTTTTGATTTGATGTTTGGATAATTGTTTTTTAAGATGGCTAACAAAGTCTCTGATTGGAGGACACTTAAGTTTAGAATGGTTTACATTGATTTTAAATGTTGTTTCTACCGAATGATGGGATGAAATAGAAGATTCTTCACAAATTTTTTTCTTTTTTGAAGAATGCTTTTCAAGCTCAAAAATGTTGATTCTCTTCTCCAGGTTTGGAATAGGTTTGTTTAATACAATTATTTCTTTCTTTACTGATGCATGTTTATATCAATGATGTTCCATGATGTAAGATGGAAAGTACAGACAGAAGCATAAAAAAACCTTCTAGTGCATCTTAGCTGTTATATCAAACATAAATAGAGATTTTTATTTCAGTTGGTAAAAGTAAAGTTAGTAAAACTGAAGTTTTCATGAATCATGTATCCTCTAACTTTTTTATTGTTGTATAATAAAACAATGGTATAAATGATTTTAACAAATATTTTAATGTGATTATACATATATAAAATAACATGTAAATTATAAACAATACACACATATGTCTCTAATTCTTCTTGTTATTAATATTATTTATAATATATTTTAATATAATTCAGACATTTTACTTTCTTTCACCATTTTTTTGTTGTTGTTATTGTTGCCTTCTCCCTAATCTTAGATAAAAGATTAACTTTAAAAGGTGTCAATAAAAATGATAATTGTAATAATAAATTAACTTAAAAACCTCGAAATATTAGAAAAACATTCTTTTCTTTCATATTTTTTTTGGTAACTGAGAGTAAAGGTTGATCCTTCCAATCCTTACAATGTATATATATAATTTATTCGTATACACACATATTTATATTCAGAGAAGAAGAACCTTGTATGTCAATAATAATACATCGCCTATTATCCAATGATTTGATCCCAAATTTGAGTTTAGTGAAACTTCAATTTCAAATTAAGATTATAAATTTTCTTTCAAGTAGTCAAATCAGTTAACCATTTAGTATTGATTAATTAATAAATATTTAAATATTATTGACTGGAAAATAATGTAGATAAAATATTGTTTAAATTTCATTATTTGAGAGCCAAGTGATTAGTAATTCCTTTTTCACTGTTTCATTAGGAGAAGCAATAAAAGAAATATTCCCCCTTAATAAAGTATTTAAAGGCTGCTTACTCTTTATTTTACCCTTAATACAAACAACATAAAGAAAAGTTGGAAATGAGACATCTGAAATTTAGTACATATTGAATTACTATGAAAATAATAAACAAGTTTAAATTAGAGAATAAGGAGTAAATTTTCAGGAATTAAAATATTAATGGCAATAAAATTATTGCTAAAAGTATATAATTGAAGGTAATTTTAAAATTGAGATGCTACTATTATTTACTTATTTAACCTTTTATCTTGATTACCTTAAGCTAAATACTACTTAACATTTATTGTTATCATGTTGTATTATGATATATCTAAGGAAACTTTTCTTCTTTTGTAAAATTTAGTCTGTTTTCCCAATTTATATAATGCATATTACTTTTGATAAACTTTTTGCTACAATTGTTAGAGATATATGCTAGTTGTTATTGATTTTTATTAGTATAGAATGGTTCTTAATATTTATTGTAGGTAGTATTACTTAGATACTAGGTTTTCCATTTAAAAATAAATGATTATCTAAAAATTTCAAATGACTATACCATTATTTATTAAGTCTTGCAGATTAAAATAATTTATTTATAACAGACCCAAATCACTTAAATGTTTGAGTAAGAATGTTGGGTGAATTTCACAAATTCCAATTATTTGCCTTTTTAGAAATGTTTACATCATTGATTGAATTATATATACTAAATAATATTATATATTTTTAAAAATTTAATTTATTTGATATGCTTATCTATTTATTTGTTATATGTTAAATTCCTCACTCAAGATTTATTTTATTTATGTGATTCTATTATTTATTTGTTGTTTTCCAAATACTATTTTTATTTTGAATAAATTTTATTTTCATAAATTTTATTTGAATGTTCTCTTTTGAAATTAAATTATTTTTATTAAAAGTCCAAATTTAATTCTGTGATTAATTTCATTCATTAAATTTTCATCTGTATTTATATTTTGACTGAAGTATTTGGAGTTGTTATTCTAATTAATATTTATCAATTGTTTTTTTTTCTTCTGAAAAAATCTACTAATTATTTCTTTAGTTTTTTTAATATTCATCTTTAGTCCTATTTTTTTTTTAGTTTAATCTCCTAACTCTTGAAAATTTCATAAACTTTTGAAGACTTATTTGCAAAACAACTATACCATCTGCAAAATCTTGATGTCTTAAATAATCTCTGTGTATTTTTGTGTTTCCTTAGTTTTCTATTTTGATCTACAAAGTATTATCTAAAGAACTGCTGTAAAACGTTTTGAAGACATAAAACTAGTCATATATATATATATATATATATATATATATATATAGTATATATATATATATATATATATATATATATATATATATATATATATATAACCTTCTTAACATAAATCATCTTAATGTTATAAATATTTTTCAGAATATTGCAATATGCCAGCTCTATATTTTGATTGTGTAATGCTTTAATGACTGTGGAAATACTTAAAGAATTAAATACTTAATCATAATCTCTATGAATCAAAAACATTCTGGTAACTTATTGTTTTTTGTTTCTATAATTTTTTCCAATATTTAGATATAATACAATCTTTTAAAACTACTTTTAAGTCTAGCTTGTTCATTTGGTTGGTTTGAAACCAAAGTTCATTGTAGATAAATTGTAATTATCTTAGTAAAGATTTTGAATAGACTGATAAACCTGTAATGTTTAATATTGTTTTTATAATCTTCTTTAAATATAAGTATTAATAATGTATTTTTTCAATTATTTGGTACATCTTTATTATTTAGATCTTTGATATTTAACTTTGCTAATATATTCTTATTTCTTTATTTTGCTTTTTTAAAGATATCAATAATTATTTTATAATTTCCCAGTCTTTCCTCTTCTTTATAAATTTAATTGTATATCCATTTCTTCATTTAAAATATTTGGAAATTTTGAAGATTTGTTAATAATAGTTTTCTATTCTTTCACTTTTCTTGCAAAACCAAGATTTTGTATATTACATTTGAAACTTTTATTTATTTCTATAGCTTTTTATGCCAAATCACAATTATATTTTTGATATCATTATTAATTCTTTCTAATACCATTTTAAAATTCCAGATATTGACCAACTATCTTTATTGCAGTTCCTAATAGGATACCATTCATTTTCTTACTGATCTCTGTATAGTCCGAACCAGATTTAGAGTCTGTTAATGTTTTAAGATAATTAGCAAGTTCTAATTCAAATTCATTGAACTGTTTTGAAGATTAGTAATCTCAATTATTAGAACTGTATTTTTCTACATTTTTTATGTCTCTAGTTTTGCACTAACACATAACTTACAGCTCATTAATCAATAATTTAATCTAATAAAAACATTAAATGTAGAATTACTTTATTTTTAATATCCTTTCAAATGAAATGTAAGCAAAAAATCAATATTAATATTTAAATATAATAAGTTAACAGGATGTTTTTATATATTTTATAAATAAATTTTAATTATGATTTAATCAAAAGAAAGACCAATTAGAAAAAAAATTAAAAACTAAAATCATGCAATGTAATTATAGTATATAATTGAATCATTTTAGACCAAAGCAAAATCACTTTTAGTTTATTATGCTAGATTATATAAAAATTATAGTTAAAACATTAAAATTTGAGAAATGTGAAAATCAAAAATGTAATAACTTTCTAAATATTTACACAATTATGCAAGACTTTCATGAAAAAAAATTTCTAGTTAGAATATATAATTTTTATTTGGAGAATCTTATTTAATTGCAAAAATATTTAAGAAATTGTTATATGTCCACTTTTCACATTTATAAAGTATTAATATTTGATGTATAACCTTTATGTAATCTAGAGGAATAAAGTAAAAATTAATTCACATTTGGTCTAAAATGATTAAGACAAATTCTATGTTTAGATGGCATGATTTCAATTTGCAATCTCTCCTTTTAATTAGTAATTTTCTTGATAACATCATAGTTAAACTTTATGTATAATTTTATAGAGAGAAATCTCACTAAATTATTATCTAAATTTAAAAACCTGTGAAATTTTTTTAATATATATTAATTCTAATATTCACACAGATAAATCAATTCATAGTATTATTTCCAAAATGCTTCCATGTAATAAAAATATAATAGTTAATTAGCTGATGTTTCTTCAGAGAGCTGAGGAAATACTTGTCATTGCATTGACACATCAGCTATTTAGCTATTATATTTTTATTATAAGGAAGTTCCCAGAAATAATACTATTAATATGTAATATGTAATATAAAGACATTATAATAGAGAATATAATATAGAATTAATTTTTATAAACTATACTTTCAACACATTTATGTAGATTTAAGTATGACAAAATTGGGAATTAGAAATTTATATATCCAATATCGTAAAACCTGCTTTGGTAAAACTGATAAATATATTAGTATGTAGAATGTTTTAAAAGAACTATGATATATATATAAAAAAAGTTAGAAATGACAAAACTTGGATGTAATTTTCATATATTCTAGGTATTGAAAATAAATTTGGAGTGATATGCACATATAGGTACATATGATTTTGAACAGATTAATTAACAATATAAAAGATAAAGTAGAGAAGATTGACTGATATAATATGATTTATGATGTGGGATATAGCCAATTGGATTGTTCTTATCTATACTACGAGGAAACAAAGGCCAATTTGAGAACAAGAATGATGCACCATTTACATATGTAATGTACAAAAAAGCTAAAATTTAATTTAAAAATGAATTGGTATCTTTAATTAAAAAAAAGGAATATGTCCATGGATTTGATCCAGGTAAAACCAAGATGATTTGTGATAAAAGAAGTGAGAGAAAGAGAAAAATCATGGAGGCTTGGTTTATTATACAAAATGAACAGGCGTTGAATATGAGAATCAACTGCATTGAAATAAACAAAAAATGGATTTTAAAAAATAATTAAATATTGTTGTTTTTTCAACTATGATTATGACATTAATGCTTTAAAAATAAACTTGTTTTTTTTTTTTTAAATTAATTATATATTTTATTCTCTATTAGTGTCTTTATATTATGTATAATAATAGCAGAGATTCAATATATACATAGATGTTTATTGTACATTATATATTATAATTTGTAAATGAATATTGCTTTAGAAAAAAAAAATAAAAGTGTATTTTATTTATTTTACTGTTTGGCGTATATTACTATATTTAAAATTAGTCCATTGCAATGAGAATAAAAAATTAAGTCTTTATATATACTTTATTTTAGGATTATTATATACCTTGCAATATTAGTTTTTAATCTTTTCAAAAAAAGGGACTCTAAAAAAATATTAATTCCAATAGTCTAGCGCACAATAATAATAATTAAGTAAATTGAATATATTTATTCTTAATATTTTACTCAAAGCTAGATTGCATCTTTCTCTTATTGCTTTGACAACAGATTGAAGATTCTTGGTGTTGATAAGTATGGACTGTTTCACACAATTTACATTATTCTGAAGTTCGTATGCTTTTAAATAAATTTTATAGAAAATATTCACAGTTGACATAATCATAAAAGTGATATAAAATATTGAAATGTAAATTTAATAAGTGCCTTTCACAGAACATCTTGAATTAAGATAGTAAGCTATGAAAATTTGAGTTTTACACTTTAAAAAAGCTAATTCCAATATACAAGCAGGTAGAAACATTATTTATGCAAACGATTTATATTTGCTTTATTTTTTAATGAAAAAATTTATTGACAAAAATTTAATGAATGTATAGATTTAATAAATTTGTTACATTTTTTAACGATGCGTATGAAATCTATGTATAGTGAGATTGGTCTGGGAGATTTTACACTAAGTGATAGTTTAAGATTTGTCGATTGCTTTGTGGATTGCTTTAAAAATACGAAAACTTTCATTAGTTACAAATATACATATATTGTACATCAGTTGGAAGAAATAAATAGTTTTAAAACTTATATTTTAAATCAAAATTTGAACTGAAAAATTTATTGCTTTTTCTCCGTCATCTAAACACACACACACACATATATAAATACATATATATATATATGTTCTAAATTTAAGTAATATCAAAATATTATTGCTTTTTTAAAACTTTATTTAAATAATAGTTGGGAAATATTGTTTTATTTTTTATAAAATTATTCATTTTGTAAAACTAGGTTTCAATAATAAAGGAACTGGCAATTAATAATTGCATATACTTAATGTAGTATAAATATTTATAATGTTTATTGAAAAAGAAAAATCATTATCTTTATAATATATTTACTTTTTTTATTTTCTAAAAGTTGAAAAAAAAAATCTAGTTTTTTTTTCATTCGTAATTTTTTTTTTTTTTAAATTGAAAGGAGTTCAATATTTTCTATTAAAACCAGAAATGGCATTTTATTTGAAGATGTATAAATAAAAGTTTTTTTTTCCATCATTTTTAAAAAAAAAAAAAAATTTAAAAATTCTATTATTTTAGTAATTCTTTAGAAGCAAAAATTTATGATAGCTTAAAAGCTTCACTTTTGTATTAAAAGATAGTGAAAATGGAAATCATCTTGCTATACAAAATATACAGTAGAGATAAAATTTCTACATCGTCTTAAAGTTTTGATTTTCTTAGACATGCATATAAATAAATACATGTTTAAATATACATGTGTGTGCACATATTAATATATGGAGAAACTGCTGTTAATCATTAGATTAATAATAAATATTGTTCGCCTGCATATTCTAACTCCAGAAAAAAATAAAAAGACAAAAAATAAAAAATTGAAGATGAATTTCATGTTTATGATACAAATCTATACAAAAACAATAATTACTACTACAGATTCCACATGATAGTTCTTTAGTCTATTTATTTGACATTTATAAGTGGACTATTAATTCTTTCTGCAATGATTTTTAAAAAATACGTTGCACATGACCAATTGTAGATTATCATTGTATTTTGTCTTAAACATATTTTCCCAATAAAAGCAATCAATGTTGTTTTATCTTAGAATACATTAGAAAATTTTTTTATGGTAGTGTTTACCTCTCCCACGCTCAAACTTATCATAAAATACTTTCTAAAATCAGTACTATTCTATGGATATGCATATTTATTTCATTAAACAGATGCCTTTACAATAATAGATTAAAAAGCATTACATCCAGCAAGATCAACTATACTAATTTCTTTTAAAATTGTGTATGTATGTGAAAACAAGACTACATATAATTATTATTATGATCATTATATAAATGTATGAAAATATATAATATATGAAGTTTTCCACTTTTATATATTTTAGTTAAAAACTGGAGCCACATTCTTATTTAAGATAGCAGCCAATCAAGTTTTGCTGCTTAGAACTGTGAGTACACTGCCAGTGCTAAGATGTAATATATACCAGGGATAATGACTATTTTAATAATAATATTAATGGTTAATGGTTAGATATTTGAATGACAAGAGGGATTTTATTGAAATCCAATCATTTAAATAACAATTTTATAATTTAAAAATGCTAACTAAAACAACTATTTAACAAGACATCTAGCTTCAATACTAAACAAATAATAATAATTGAATTACTAAGTTAACATTAAGATACTAATTTATGAAAATATTTTCATTAATTCAGATTACACTTATACAAATAATACCCATCAGATATGATAATCATTCTTTGTAATCACATTAGTTATCCTTAATTAAAATATAATTTTTTATAAATTAATCTTTGGAAATACTAATTATTTTAGCAACAAAGCACTCCATTTATCTTTCAAGCAAACATTATAATTGTTTTACTAAGTATTATTTGGTTTAAATAATGCAATAATTGATATGTAATTATTTTTCAAACTTTTATACACTTTTATGATCTTGGAATTTTATAATAACCAAAATAATTTTAAAAAGTATATGTGACTCTATAAATAGGATATACTTTCTTAATGCTCTGAACAAAAAATGATACTTTATAATTATATTTTATATACCTTTTCATACACATAAATTCTGAATAGATTGACAAGTAAATCTGATATTACTCTTATCAGACTACAAATCAAATGTCAGTAGATATTTTATTTTTCTGGCTTTAATTATTTTACAACTGATAATATTTAAGAATTAACAAATTTTCTTTATTATTAATGGATATTTAATGACATCTCATTCAAATTCTTTATTAGAAATCTTGTGATAAAACATTAAATAAGTAAAATTTATATATAATTTTAATATGCTATATAATCAAGTATGATGTTATGGCTTATTTGATTCAATAAAAGAGACCACACTAACCATCTATTAAATTATAACATACATTTATTTAAAATAGTTGTATATTTCGAAAAACATTTCCTATTTAAATTAAAATTAGATTATTTTACAAATAACATTATGATTATAATATATTTAAGTTTATATATGGAATAAAAATAAATAAATACAATAATCTTTCTCATTCATTTTCTCACATATGAATCATTTATTGAGTTTAGAAAAGTTATTTCAATATTGCTAACATACATATTCATATTGGAAAGCTTCAATTCTCATACTTTTCTCAAGAAATTTTTATAAACTATCTATTACTAATAATATCTGAGTGGTAGATTGTTTATTATTTACTATATATTAAAAATACAATGCAATTTTATAATCACTGTATTGATATCTCATTATTTACCAAATTACCTTTTAATATTTTATTGTATTTGCAATATAATAAAATACCATAAACAAACATAGAATGTTTTACCTTTAGTATTTTACTATCATCCATTCTGCTTATCATATACATTTATTTCACAACCTTTATTTTAATGATCTCATAAAATAATTTGTAATAATATTCTTTTTTTAAAATGAAGATCTTTGTTTATTTGTTTAGCATATTCTCATTTATCATTCTTTAAACTATCCTTACTTATTATAGGAAGAAAAGCTATAGACTCATATTCATGTTACTAACATATGATGTTTAAAACATAATTCACTATTTAAGATATTACTTTAAATAAAAAAACTAATTTGAATAGTGCTTTGTAGGAAGTGAGGTAACTAACATTCATTCTTTGACAGTCTTAATCTATGGTAATCATTATTCTTTCAATGTCATTATCTCTGGAATCCTGACTTTTTTCTTAAGAACTTACAGATTGAGGCAGTTGTCTGTCCTAAAAACATCCTCAATACTTTCCTAACAATATATTGGTATCCTTGAGATTTTGTACTCAATTATTCTGACATTTTAACTTATCCAACATTCGTTCATTATCCTAGAGCACCAATATAGATATTATATTTTTAGTCTATACTTTATCTCTCTAACATTTATAAAAACTTTGTCTATAAAAGATCATCTGTCAAAATAAATGATGAATGTCATATAATACTTTTAATGCTTAATAATATTTGAGATCAATTATAAATATAATGAAGTATTATATACATTCGATTACAACCATCACTTATAATATTACATATGTCTTAGATAGTCACATTTTAACCTTGAAATATAATTCTTTTTAATCTATAATTATTTATCATATACCTTGTAAAATAAATCAAGTAACATATACCACCTCCTTTTTACATTTTTGCATATTAAAATATATTATATCATATAATAAAATTACAAATTACTGTTCCTCATTTTTTTTATATAACAATGAGCCAATTCATATAAGACATATACAAAATAATCATAACATATACACTTAATATCTTTAAATCTAATATTACCTATATTTTTAATACTAATAAACACATTAAAAGCAAAAAAAGCTAAACTAGTCAATAAATAATCAAAATTACCCCCAATTCATAACTCAACTAGATTAGCCAAGAAAATAAACTCTAAAATACTAACAATGCTCGTAGCAGTGAAACCATTGGTAGTGTTTTAGAGTTTATTTTCTTGGCTAATCCGGTTGAGTTATTAATTTGGGATAATTTTGATCAATAAACACACATTCACATATATATATATTATCATTATCGTTATAATAATAAAGGGATATTCTTAACAAATAAACAAATTTAGATTGAAAATTTTCCTTTTTTTTTCAATATTTTTTTTTTTTAAAAAATCTTCCTATACTCTTAACAGCCTATCACCATGATGATGGTCGAGAGTTTCAATTTTTTCTTTTGCTTCTGTTTTCTCTCCCCCCCCCCCTAACTTGCAAAAATTATAATGAAAAAAAAATACATCATTTTAAAGAGAAAAAATATACATAAATAATAAATTCTTTTAAATTTCTTTGTGATGCTTTTAATTGTTTATCCTAGGATCCTTGATTTGAATTCAGTGCACTTCACAGGTTTAAAATATAATTATATTAAAATACTTTTTAAAATATTTAATCTTATCTTATAATCTTGGTTATTCCATTATACATACATATTAAAAAAACTGGTTTCTCTTGTCATAATTATTAGATTTTAGTTCTTTATCTCTTCATCTTTTATTCTATATCATTCATCCTTATAAGTTATTCATTTATAATATATATAAATTATTTACTTTTTCAGTTAATATTCCTCACATTGATATTGATTTATCAAAATTAATAATTCTTCCTTCTTTTAAAAGGCCAGAATAATCTTGTAACTCATCTTAAAATATTTTCCAAAATATTAGCAATAGTTTTATTTCAAATGTTCATTGCTTTTGCCAATTTATTTACGGTTGGAAAAAGTACATATTGTTCATTAAAATATATTTTTTTAAATTTCTATTTAATATATAATTATAAATTTTATTAAACGCCCATTATTATATTAAGTAATAATTTACTAAGGCTGTAACCTTAGAAATAAGCGTCTGAAAAATACGAAGGTAGGGATCCCTACCTTCGTATTTTTCAGACGCTTATTTCTAAGGTTACAGCCTTAGTAAATTATTATTTAATATATAAGTAATTCTATCTAATATGATTCATTTCAAAATCATTACATTATTATTAGACAGACAGATTAAAGTTCTATGAAGCATTTTGAAATGTCTATAATAACTTTTTTTTTTTAAATAAATAAAGGTTCAGTTGTAAATGACTTTTTAAAATTATTATAAATGAAGAAATATTAAAATATACTCTTGAAAATTGGTTGAGTTTGCTGACTAAACAATTCCATTTTTCTATTGATAATAATGATTTTTTTTTCTTCTCACTTTAAGTAATAGACTATGATTTAATTACAACTTGATGGCAAGTAGAATTAACTCTCCTGGCAAAGAATTTGTTTGTTTATTCCATTATAAATTTCTAATTACTTTTGAATTTATTGTATATTTTTATTCAGCTTGCTAAAATTGATTTTAATTAATTTTAAAATAATTACACAATAAAATTTTATATTTTTATGAAACTAAATATAACAGATTAATTAGCTTCTATTGTTTCTTTAAGTCTTTCCACTAATCTTATCTGGTAATCTTTTATATACTATAGACAGTGTGATCACGTATTTCTAATTAAGTAGATTTCATTTAATTAAATGAAAAGTTTTTTGGATAAATTAACTTTGTCTACAATTTTAACACTAATAATTTATAAATAAAATTAATAAAATATTTTAATACATAAATAATAAATAGAACTATTTTTTAAATTAAGTATAATCTTTCATACTTTTTTAAAATTATTTATTTAAGTTCAATATCTATAATTAATAATAATTATACTAAAATTTTAAAATTATCACAACTTAAAAATTAGAATTTAATCCTCCTGTTGGAATTGAAAATATCATTTCCAACTGGGAAGAGTAATCAATTTACTCATTTTAAATAAAATTTACACATAGATTCAAACACACACATTTTTAAAGAGTCACCTATAAAATTAAACAGGTTTTACTATTATAATTGGTAGAATGTTTGTTATGTGATGTTAATTTTAATAAGTATAATTTATGTGCACTTACTATTATTGAATAAAATCGCAACTAAAATAAATACGTAATTTAAAACATAAATGACTATAAGGAAAGATGCATATTAGTTAAATTAATAAGATCCTATACTAACATTATAGGTAAATTAAACTTTTATAAACTATGCAAGTTCAATATTAATACCTATATAATTATTTACTGTATAAAATTTAAAATTTTTATCATTATGTTAAAGCTAATTTATATTTTAAAAGAGCTATGAAAATGAAAGGTTACAATATATATTTATATAATACAAATAAAGTGTCAATTAATTAAAAAACTATTATAATATTTAAATATAAGTATATTGTTTATACTAAACTTAATGTAATTAGAAAGCACTTGAACTCTTCAGCCATATCATTAAAAATCTGATGATAAAACACTCAATGCCTTTGTTGACACCAATATTATTATCATATCCATGTTGATTTTAAGTCACTCTGACCCCTCTTACATAGGACAATATTTCCATTTAGATCAACAAGGTTTTGAGTGTTCCAGCATCAGGTTTCAATGATATGGATGGCTGAAGAGTTGGAGAATGGAGAAGATTAAAGCTTTTGCACCAATGTTTGAAGATTTTCCATATTAATATAAACTGAGCACTGATTGTATATATGTGTGGCAGATGGTAATCTGGACCAACTGATGAATGCTGATTTAGCACAAAATACACATACTGGAGATTATTTATATTTTTCACATGTATGTCATCATGTGTATTAGTAGTGTAAGATAAAATGCATATAACTGTAGGAAGGTTGAAAGTATGATTTCAAGTTATTTTAATTACACTAAGTTTAGTATAAACAATACACTTGTATTTGAATATTACATAGTTAGCCTGTATTCTGCCCATCCCTCTTCTGTGTATTCACATGGATGTATTAAGATCCTACATGTGAGGGGTCAGAGTAACTTAAAATGGACATGGGTATGGCAATAATATTGGCATCAAGAAGGGTTTTTATTGTTCCATCATCAAATTTTCAATGATATGGATGGTTTAAAGAGTAGGAGGTTGGAAAAAATTAAAGCTTGTCCATTAAAGTTTGAATATTTGCTATTTTAATGTAAACTGAGCACTGATTGTATATATTTGTGGGAGATAGAAATCTGGACTAATTGATGAGTACTGGTTCAGCATGAAATATATATATATTGGATGTCATGTATTTTTTTCACATGTATGTGATCATGTGTAGTTGTATAAGATAGAGTGCATAATTACAGGAAGCTTGAAAGTCTAGTTCAAGTCCATTCTAATTATATATATTATAACATGCCTATTATATGGCACATAATAATATAGGGTGTGTGCACAAATATATATAAAGTTTTTAACAAAAAGTATAAATAAACATAAATTTGTAAACATTTTCCCACACTATCCTGGAATAATAAAGGGTTAAATAACTGAATTGAAAATAAAATTCTATTATAAATTAAACTTCTAAAAAGATCTGAATAAATATAAATATTGTCTTATTATTATTATTCTGATTTTGAAATTTCAAAACAAGTATGGTATTTTTGAAAATTTTTTAAATTAATTGAACAAAATTTCTATCTATGAGAAATCCCCTGAATGAAAACTTGTATATCACATTTTGATAAAAATTTCAAGCTTGTTTTCAAAAGGGATTGGAGAGATAAAAATCTCTGTTTTCAATCAAGGTGTTGTTATCACCTCAGATGACTATAAAATGGGCTGATAAAAATATCAGCTGCAGTCTGGATTGTAGTTTTGTAAGAGTTAGCCAGAACAGCTAGTAAAATTTTTTTGAGTAAGTAGCCACAATTAGCTGACCAAAATAAATAGCTGCAGTTTGTTTAGGCTATAGCAGAGAGTTGGCAGAATAGCTACCATGAAGTGATGTAGCTGAAGGCAGGATAATAGCCTCCAGAGCTGCTAGTATTTTACTTCACAGGGGTTTGAATTCACATGCAAAAAAATGCCCCACTTCTTTGTGTTGAAATTCATAGCCTTAAATGTAAAGAGGATAGTTGCTTGCCTGAAATTTATCAAACCAAGACAGCTAACTTACCTGAAGCCCAATACAAGAGAGCTTATTTGCCTGAAATTGATCAAATCCCAGATGGAAGGGAACTGATTCAATGCAAGTTTAATTGATTATAACTTCTTGATTATGATTTTCATGAACTGGTCTCCACCAAAAGAAACCATCAGTTGATGAAGTAGTGTATGCTGCTGTATCTATATCCAGAGAAGCACAGATAAACGTATATACAGTGAATTGTATTTTTTTAATATTAAAAAAACCTATTTTAACTTAGTAACTTAAAATAAATAAGTAATTTGCTTGAGTCAAACGTCTAAAAAAGAGATGATTTGCTATATATATTTTGTAAAGACATTATTTTCATATTCCTTAGTGGGGAGGACATTTTAACAATTGATAGATATATATCAAACGATATTAGTTTAAAATCGTTCATTAAAGAAGAAAAAATAAATAAATTTATATTTATAATTAAAAAAAATCCAAAAACATTATAATTAAGAGTCAAGAAAAAGATTTCCAAAATAGACTAGAAAAAGAAAGACATTTTAAATCAATCAACAATCAATTGTGAAAAATTTGATAGTGTTTATTTTAAAGAAAAAAGACTGTAATCAGCAAAGAGAATTAATTATGAAAATAATCTTTAATATTTTTCTATTATTGTGCTAAATTGAATATATGGTATAAACGATAGCATGCACATACATTTCTATGCACACACACATATACATTGATAGATATCAGCATCATTAAAATGTAGTAACTTAAATTTTTAATCATTTATTATTTTATAATGATGAAAATATAGTCATAAAATGTACTGCACTCTGTGTGTGTAGATATATCAAATGCATGTCAGATAGACACATTTAGGTAAAAAATACTGTAATTCTATTATTTTGATAAATTCAAATGTTATGTAAATCATTCAATATATTCCACTGATAGGCAGATATATATATATATGCATTTATAGAAACCTATTAAGAAATAATGTAATCAATGTAATAACTTGAAATTTGTATATTAATCTTGTAAATCACAAATGTGATAAAATTTTTATTATATATTAATCAAAATCAGAACATTTAATTTATATGTATAGTCACATAGACCTTAATTTCAATTTTTTGTTATTGTTGTTAGTAAACTTGTATTCAATTGTTGGAAATTGTTTCCATCATCTCTTGTTCACAAGCAGTAATAGAGCTTATATTCTCTGAGCTAGATTCAAGCATGGGATGAGTATATAAATGGGGATGTATTTAGTGTTTTAGGAGCATCCAGTGATGATCAATCATCATCATCCTGGTTGATGCAGAAGATTATATTCTTTAAAGTTCCTGCATTACATTTTTTTGTTTAATCTTGTTAGAAATTAAGTTTATAGTAGCCAGAGCATTGATATTGATCAGCATGTTTTAATATGCCAGAATTATTGTTTAGATTTTTCTGGTTATGTATTCTAATGGATGAACACTAAGATGGTGCATCAAAATTAATAGTTTCAATAATCTGCCACAGTCTGGCAAAAGCTGAATAGTTACCCTGGTCTACAGGTGTATTTACAAACCAGTCACCAGATGGACTGTTGATTTCTTTTGTTGATCAGTTATGATAATGAATGGTTATTTCTTTTTAGTATTACTTATTTTTATTTTTTATAATGCTGGTTGATGTATAGTTAATCATGGTTGCTCTAAGGAGTTAACTGATCTAGCTGGCTGATCTCTCAGAAAGATTTTTATGATCTTTCTTATAATAATATCTCTTAATATATATTTTAAATTATTAAACATTACTTTAATAATTAATTTGGATATTTCATTTTAAATTGACTGGGAGTGATAATGATTTTGCTATCATCCTGGGTATGACCACGACCAACCTCTCTTTTATGACCACTTCCTACCACTCCATCCTGTTACAATATATATATATATTAAAATAAAGATTTTCACTAGGGCAGTTATGAAAATATATTAAGAGTGTTCACCTCTATATAATTGATAGTATTAATATACTAATGTCCTGCCTGGATAACATCTGCCATCAACTTAATAGTGAATGCTATTTTTTAAAAAAAATCATTATAGAGATGCTGTAAGCAATAACATTATATAACAAGTTTAAAATTTTGACCATTAAAAATAGAAATTCTTAAAATATGAAAATGGGAATGAAAATAAATGAGAAAATTAGTATAAAATCAACAGATATTCTGATTAACAGATTAATATGGTTTTTTTTCAAATGGGAATTAATTTGCACAAATCATCACAATCTTCTTTGATTATTGTTTGGTGATGGATGGCACTTGAATGGGATTTTGATATTTGGAAAATCTACATTATGATTAGAATCTATAATATGAAGTGAGATTATTAGTATACTGACTTCCTATTATGGATGAAGTAATACCTCTATAAAAACAAGACTGTACCAATAAATGTGATGATACATGTAAATTACCTTTCATTGGGTAAGGTGGGTGTGTAAAACCCATTAGTTTTTTTATATTGATATTTCAAAAAAATTCTATTATTCCTCATTTCCATACTTTAAAATTTAATATTTCAATTTTTATCGATTGAAATTAAATTTGCTATATACATGTTATTGTTTGTTTGCTTGTTTGTTTTAAAAAATAAGATTTATTATCCAGTTGATAGGAATTGAAATCCAGCCAAAATGTCAGCCAGAGAGCATATCAATTATATATATTAGTAGGGTGTCAAGAGTCAATTAATGTTGGAGCACAAAGTAACTGAATAAGCATAACTTTTATTAAATAGAGAAATAATTGAATGATTATGGATTTGGAAGATCATGTGGTATTTAAGCAATAGAAGAGTCAAGATTGAGCTTTGATCCATGGAATGCTTTTCCACACCGAACTTTGTAGAGCAGCAGTTTAATTAAATAATCAGCTAGAATTTTTTTTAAAACTGGAATTGACCCAGAAGTCTTTAGCATAGTTTAGGTTATTGTTTTACTGCTGCACTAAAATAAAATAAATTTTATATTTTTGTGAAGTAAATAATGATCTCCACCTTGTAAATATATTCATTTTCTAAAAACATTTCATTAACTTACTTTTTATGATGGCAAAGAAAGAGATGAAAATATTATTTTTAAAAAATGAAAGGAAAAAGAACAATGACTAAATACCACACTACTCAGGTTCTTTATGTAAATATATAATCTATATGTATGGTGCATAATTCATGCTAAGCTTGCTTTTTTTTAAAAAAAAAAAAGATTTTTTTTAAAATAGCTAAAATTCATATGAAATTAAATTGTTTTTGAATGTATCCTAACTTTTTTTTACATATGTGATTTATTACAAAAATTTCATTTTAAATCATATATGCCTAATAATAATATATTAAAAATATAAATTTAGGTATTTATTTGAACTAATATTTTATTATGAATATCCTTAGATACTCGTACTTATAATTTAGGCATTCTAATACAAATAATGATTCCTGTCAAATTTTTGTCCGGGTCGCAAGTGGAAAAACGTTGCTCACCACAGGTCTAGTTAATACTGTTTTACCTTTATAGACAGTATGTATTTTTTTAAAACGTTATATTTTTATTATAAAGCAAGGCTCATGACAAAAAAAAAAAACATTAGGAAAGAAAAAAATCTAATAAGCGATATTGCACATTAAAGAAAAAAAATAAGAATAATGTCAATAAATGAGACAGGGAAGGAAAAAGATTAAAATAATGTGTTTTCAAATTAATGAGAAACAAAATTTCAGTTTGAAAATACTTTTTAATATATAATAATAACCCCTTCCCCTTAGTTTTTTAAAAAATTAATGAAAAAAAAGATAAATGTTTAAATTTTTTTCAAAATTAAATTTATTAAATCAGTTATAAAAATGTAATAAATATTATACTGAAATTAGAATACAAACTTTTTCTCTCTTAAACTCATCAATTTTTATTATTAATTAAGATAAAAACATTGTTGCATTAGAAGCAGTAATTTATTCTATTTACTTTAGAGCCACATATTGTAACCTTGATGATACAGTTATACCCCCATTTCCAAGCATTCCTAACTTGAACATCTTAAATGAGAAGCAGCATTTGAACTTACAGATTTAGCAAACATCTCTACTTCTTTTATACTATCCAAACTAAATAACCTGAAATTCAAAATATTCTCAAGTTTTGAACCCAATATAGTCTTCTTGTTAAATTGTATAGTCTATCATTAAAATATTTTATATTGTGTTTTCAAATTTATATTAGCTGAAGACATTTTTGATCCTATAATAAGAATAGTATATACCAACCAAATTACAACTTTCTATATCTTTGTGAATAGCAATAAATCAATCCATTTAATTTTTTCTGGAGCCTCATATAGGCAAATGTTGAGTAATAAATGGATTTTGTATGAATAATTGATCACTAGATATTTTAATAATTTTCATATTTAGAAAGAATCATTAGATAATAATAAAGATAATTTTTTTTATATATTAAGTGCTTTAATTGATTATGCACTAAAAATAAATAAAATAATTGTTTCTTCAACCACAATTACAGTTTTTAGATTTAACTTGAAATAAAAGCATGGGGAAGGGGAGGGGAAGTCCAGAAATTAATTATGTCAATCCTGTGTTATATAAAATAGTGATTGATTTAATTAATTTCTGAATCTTTTCCCTATGCATTTATTTCGAGTTAAATCAAAAACTTAAATTGTAGTTGAAGAAACAATTATATTATTTATTTTTAGTGCACAATCAATAAAAGCATTTAATATAAAAAAAATTATCACTATTATTTTTAAGTTTTTAGTATTGGCACAGTAAATGAAAATATAAAACTCCATTGTACTTTAAATTGACTGGACACTTATAGTTAATATATATATATCATTAGAACTTGTAAAAAATAGGGATTGACTTAAGTAATTTCTGGACATAAAAATATCTAATGACTTATATACAAAAATATGTATATACCAAATATATATATATGTAGTATGTATATGTAAATGTATGAATAATAAATCACTAAGTTTTATATTTAAAACTGGAAGTTTTTAGTTTGATTTGTTTTAAAATAAAAATAATAAAAACTTTAAAACATTTTTAAATAACAAACTGATTTCTTATACATATATAATTATGTATACATACTAAATATGGATATATACATTAAGAGTTTAAAATAATTTTAAAAATGTTATTAAGTTGTAAGAAAAAAATTTGCCCTCTTGTGATCTTTATTTAAACCAAATGAAAATTCTAAGAATAATTTATTAAGTACAATAAGTGAAATTATTGTATATTTTTCATATTTTTCCCCACCCTCTGTTTCATATCTATCAAACTAGTTGACATACTGAAAAGATAAGTGTTTTAAATGGATTAGTGTGATATATCTTAGCTGTATATCAATTTTCAAGCAATTCTAATGAAGTTAAACATATTAAACCTTGATTTTAAAATTTCATTCTAACTTGAAAGAGATCAAAAATTAATAAACAAACAAATAGAATTTCCAAAATCAATAAAAGCATTTAAAAATGATATTTGATTATTTTTACATTATAGAATTAACTACATTATTATGCTTTTTTTAAAAGCTCAAACTAATTTTTTTTCCCTCCACCCTCTCCCTTCCAAAAAAGTTATGAAAAACATCATCATTAAAGTAGTAGAAAATATTATAAATTACTAATTTTTCAGCATTATATTTTTGATATCATGTAGCACAAAAATGTAATACATATCATTATAATATTTTTTTACAAAAAACATATGATGATAATAAAAGTATTTTGATAGGTAAAATCAAATTTATGAATATGTGAAACCAAAAAAACTATGTTGTTTAAAATATTATTATTGGTGATGAATTATCTCATGCATCAATGTGCAAAATTAAATTGTTCAATGGTTTAAAAGTGATAGTCTACGTTTATTAAAATCAAAGGACAAAGTCAGAACCAACTGTTGTTAGTCATTACAAAGTATCCACAGAAAAGCAAATCATTGCAAATATCATGAAACATCTGTAGATGCAGTGTCTAATAAATCAATCTGTGGTATCAAATCATTTTATTTTTCCATACCAAAACACACAATAAAATAGACTTAATTGTTGTCATAAACCTATATAAATGTGAGCATTAGGTATAAAATATATTATTTCTATAAAAAAGTAAAAAACAACAACCCTATAGATCACAAAAAATACCAGAAAAATAAAATTATGTATGTTTAGAGTTTAGATTATAATTGGTATAAAATATTATTAACTTGAAAAAGTGTATAAAACTCATTCTTGATGAGCTAAATTTGAATCAATTTGCTTTTTCCAAAATAAAGATATATCTAAAAAGAAAGTGAGGTTTGGAATTAAGGCAAATAAAAATTTATTGTCTCATCACATTCTGCTTGTAGCCATTGAATGTTAATTAGTGGTGACCAGATATTGTGTATTACACACTAGATTGACTTATAGGGTTATTTGCCAATCTCATGTAAAAGACATCTTTGCATTTTCTTTTTTGTATTTTTCTTTCTATCCAATATATTTGTATTTTCCCAATTAAATATGTGTTCATTACTTTATATATGGTCTCCTACTTGATATATGCGTGTTTTCTCTTTTTTAATCAATAGTTTTTTTTTTCCGAGTATTTTCTAATGGAGTGACTGGTTTCACCAACATACATCTTTCCACCTTTATATGGTATTTATATATTCAGAAAATTTAAATGGAAGTTGAATTTTTCTTAAAACCTTTAACATTCAATAATAGATGATGAAAATAGTCCAACACATTATTATTAAAATGTTATCATCACAAACCTTATTTATAAGTTAATATTTAACATATTCAAATTTGAATTTAATTTATTGATATAAATAGTAAACAGTTATATTTAAAACTCATTTTTTTGATTAAAGATAATTTCAAAATTATAATTATTAACTTTTCTTCTCTAGTAATTTTTAATTATTTAGCTTTTTTTTTTTTTTTTAAATTAATTGTGTAAATTGACAAATCTATTAATGTTACCAGTCAGTAATCATTTTTTTTTACATCTTACCTTGTTTTTTGTTTTGTATCTTTATTTAAATTTTATTTTAAAAAAATCACTAAAATGAATTCCAACATATTCAAAGATGTTAAAAGCAGAACAAAATTAGCTTTGGCTATGATAATAATAATCAATGCTATATTACTTATTCTTTTATTACTAAAATTACTTTAAAAATGTAAAAAAAACTCTTTCTCTATATATAAATATAATAATTTTACAAGGAATACAAAACAATAAGAAAAATATCGTATGATCACCATCTCATATAAATATAATAATTTTACAAGGAATACAAAACAATAAGCAAAATATCACATGATCACCATCTCTTATGTTTGCTCACAACAGGTGAAACTTTCCATACAAAAGTGCCACTCTGTGCAAGCCAGAGTAATTAATGGATGTCAGAAGGCTTGCACATAAAATCCCTATTGAGTGCCTACTTATCCAATATCCCCAGACTAGTTTCTGGCTTGTGGCCTTCATCAGTGAGAGGCCTTGGATCTGAGAGCACTGTACATATTTCTCACGATCTAATGCAACCCTCCAGCAGCCATCTTTTATCTCTATTTAACTACAAAACTATGAGAATAAAATTGAAAACAATAATATTTTCAATCTAAGCTCATTAGCTTATAAAGTCATATAGGTCTGAACTCAGTTCAGTATCCTTACATTTTGGTGGCTTTGGTTCTTTAATAACTAGAGCCACCACTATCATATTAGGCAGGATCGGTATTAAACCACTAAACATCACATGATCACCATTTATTATGCTTTCTCATAACTGTTATTAAAACAGGCAAAACTGTCCATACTGTAGTGCATACATTGATTACTCTGGCTTGCACTGAGTGGCACTACTGTATGGAGAGTTTTGCCTGTTTTAATATGCAAAATATACAATTAACTATACATTATTTGGTTAATGGCCAATTATTCATGTTAATAAAAACAATTTATTTTATTAAATGATATAATCAAAATATTTTAAAATTAAAAACCACTTCCATTAATGTTTTGATTTTAAATATACATTTAAACATTGTAATTGTAAATTTATTTAACACACATTGATTACGTAAGTAATATTTACTAAGGCAATAAACTTTAAGCTTGTGCGGTTAAAAATGCGAAGGTAGGGACCTCTACAGGTCTTAACCACAAGCTTGTAGAGGTATCTATCTTCGCATTTTTAACCGCACAAGCTTTAGGTTTATTGCCTTAGTAAATATTATTTAAACATTACTAAGAATGCTCAATAGTATTTAAAATTTAATAATTGTTTATCTGTGATTTCTGGATTGCAATATTTTGATTTGATTATAATTACTTTTAAATTATTATTATTTTTAATTCTACAATTCATAAATTATAAGTAATCTTGGATGAGCGTCTTTCTGGAAACATTAGTGTTATTCTGATGATTTCTAAAAATGAATTGACAGATGGTATTTTTAGCTGTTTAAATTAATTAGCTTTATTATATAAAAAAATATCTTTTTACTTTAAACTTAAATTTACACGATCAATTTTAAATGACTGATATTATGGATTTCAAGGTTTAGATACTTATGAGAAACATTTTTGAATGAGCCAAATAGATCCAAAAGAGATTTCTTCATTAAATTATTACTTGTTGGTTGTTATATAAGTATATTTTTAAAATTAGAATACATTGAAGTTGAGATAACTTCTAAGATATCTTTATGCAAATGATTCCAGATAAATTTGAAATAATTGGATGCAACTTACAAATTGAAAAAGAAAAAAGTGGAAGTAAATAAATAATAGTAATAAGAGAGAAAAAAAATGTTTTTTTATCTCTTATATAGCTTAATTTTTTATTTTTTCATGTGATAATAATTAAATGTATTTATAAAACTAATCATCTATCGTTCTAAAATTTATCTAATAACCTTTATATAGTTTTGTTTTGCAAATAAAAATTGACTTTTCTTCATAGCTAAAATAACTATACAACAAATGATTTAATTAATAAAATGCCTAGAATTTTTTCTTTTACTTTTTCCCTCTCTAATTAAATTATCTCTGAAATATTATTGAATGAATTGTAAACTTCATTATGGATAAAATACAAAAAAACAAAACAACTGTTAGACATTTTTAAAAAAATATTTTGTTTATAAAAAATATTTAAATATTTAATTATTTATTTCATAATGAAAATATTATATGTTTATAATAATGCTCATATTTATATATATATGTTAAATATTTATTTATGTAAACTTTTACGTAATAATTTATTTAATTTATTTTTTTCTAATTTTTCTTTACTTGGGATTCCACTATGTTTTTTGTGTTCTTCAATATCATTATTATAAAATCCATTTCAATATATTATAACTATAAACAACAACAACAATAACAACAACAACAACAACAACAACAATAATAATAATAAAATAGAAAGTTAATGAGACTTAGAATTTTAAAAATAATTATTAAACTAAAAATAAATCCTTTATTATATAGCTAGATAACAAAGGGCATTTTATTGTACCCAATTATATCCTATAAAAACTAAATATTTATTAATTTAAGACATGGATTTAATAACAAAACTTATGTAAATAACAGTATCTTTATAATATGTAAATATCTATATAGTAAGTTAATAAAACCACACTACTTAAATAGAGATACTCTTCTTTATTTATTCTTCAATCATGTTTGCATGGCAGCAATAATAATAATAAAGAATAATTTTCAAAAATTATTTGAAATAGAAATATATAAAATATTATTCGACCATAAATTTAATTATGATATGACGGTGTGAAGGTGCAATGATACCAAAAATCAAGTTAATTTGAATAAATATAAAATATGTTTTATTCACAAAATAATAACCATAATAAAATCTAAATAATAATGATAAATATACAAAAAGTACGATTTTTTAATCAGATTTCTTTTTGAAATATTTAATGATATTTAAATTCAGGTGTATTCTTATAAACTTAAATATGTGCAATTGATTCATGATGTGTTGTTTGAACTAAATGTATTGAGGAAGATTGTTTAAGAAAATCATAAAATGTGCTTTAATAATTAACTGTAAGGATAATATTTTCGTATACTTTATTTAATCTTTATTTCCATAAATAAAATGGCATTAGTCTCTAGTAATGGGCATTTCTTTACACAGACATCATATTATTTTACTTCTACTTTTATATGTACTTTATTATATATATATATATTCTAACCTCCCCCCGCGCATCCTCACCCCAAAAATATATACTGTTTATTACGAATATTACAGGTTCTAGCTCAGTTAACAAATAAATAAATGAAATATTCAGCATTAATTAAAATGATTACTAGCTCTAATTTTAAAATACAAATTCGATTCAATTTTAAAATGAATTAACAAATATTTACTATTTTCATGAGACATGGAGTGACAATACGGGGAACGAGATAGACTATATTGAGACATTATCCACACGATACTACCTCAATGGCATAAGAACACTATCCCCTCTTTTTTTACTATACCAAATAAATAACTCATAGTATTCTTACGACTTTCTAAGCTCTATGCACTACGATTAAAATAATAATCATATCTTAATCTTCTTTATAACAAGAATCTAGCTCAATTAAATAAAATGAAGAAAAATAAAATAAAATCTCAGGTTCATAAATTGTATTCTAACTGATTTAAAATTACGGTAGTAAAATATGAAAAGGGAATTTTATGTCATAATCTACTACACAGCAACTAACAATAATAAAAATAATAATAACAATAATAAATATAATATAATCTTATTTCTTCCTGAATGAAATAATTAAATACGTACGTGGTAGTATTTTTAATAATCTGACAACAGAATACGTGTGGCAACATTAGCATATAATTTAATGTAATATTGTGGCAACCGACTTATGACCAATAAATAATATAAAATTATGATCTTTTAATTTTAACATACCAATAAATTCTCAAAATTATTATAACACTTTTATGTTTACCTTTTTGTGCAAAATTTATATGTCTGTTTCAATTATAAATGTATCGTGATTTCATGCATCCATGTGGAGAAATAACAACGCGGACACAAAACTTTAAAATAAATTTAAAACAAAGTTTATTAACAACATAAATAAATTAACAATATTTTTACACTATGTACATTGGATATCCCTTACTCTCCTATCTCACTTAGTTTATTAGTTTATAAATGAAATCAAAATAATATTTATTTTTCCTAGTTAAATCTTATCTTTTTAACACTTAAGAAAATACAGTATTATTACTTGATTTATTATTATGGTTAGCTTATTACAAAATGCATTTCTTATATGCTTATCACAAACACTTTGCATCCCTAATATTATTAAAATTATATTTTTTACAAAATTTACATTCGTAGTAAAATTCTACAAAACAATAAAATTTTAGTTTTATATTGGTTGTATGGACTCTTACAAAGTCAAAACATTGTTCTACATTCGGTATTAGGTTTTTATTGTTCATTATCCGATGTTTATTAATCCTAATATTCTCATTCAAGCCTTACTTCGGATGATATAATTACAACTATTAATATACCATGCACAAGTATATGTTTATTATACCTTATTGAACTATTTTCTTAATAAATATGCAATACTTATTTTCTAAAAATATTATAAAAAAAACATTCAAATTTTATTATCACTTTTAAAATACTTGGTTTAGATTTCTTTTCAAAAATCTTATATTCATTTCTGAATTAATTTTACAATGTATTATATGATTCTTTCTCTCTTTATGATATTTTGGACTTTCAATTTTAAAGTTACACAATTCTATACATTCCAGCAAATAAACTATTCTTACACAAACGATAACATATCTTCAGTTCTATTTTATTCATTATTTCTTTGAAAATATCTTTCTGACCGATGCAGATTCACGAAATAAGGATAGCGAAGATAGATGCATAGGATCAAAATATATCTAGAATATTACTTGTCATAAACCTTAACAATCATGGCACAGTGAATTAAAAGACACTATAGAGGAGTGACCTTTACCTGTCTACCAACCTCTATTATAGGAACGATGCTAAAGCTATTTCTTCAGCTTTATTATAACATCAAAAATTTAAAAATATGCAAAAAACACTGTCCAAACTATATGTGTTCAGTCATAGGGCTTAGTTAACTATACTGAAATCACACAAAACTAAATATGATCCAAATCCTTTATTTTTCTATTTCTTAAAAAAAAACATCATCTTGGTTTCCTCTCCACTAGTACTTCCAAGTCACTATCCGATCTTATTTCTCAAGATTTTTCTATACTGTACATCGACAAATACATATCTGCATTTCTAACAATAATAAAATTCATTTATTTTAAAACTATTCCACTGTTCTATAAGAAAATCTTTTTACTACTTTCCTCCGTATATTTAATCATATACAAACTACTTAAAATATCTGAATACTTTATCACATGAAAGTTCAAAAGAATCACACAATTGTTCTGTTAAATTATATTATTAATATACTTTAAATAAATTATTGCATGCATATTCCGAATTACTCCTATCTCATTATATGTTAAAAATGTTGTATAAAATGTGTACATATAATTTAAACTTTCACACTTCATTCTTAATCAATAGATGATCTAAAAAAATACATTATGCATTATAAATAACTATCAAAATTACCAAACGATCTTTATCTTCTCGATCGCGTTCCGTAGGCTTCACCATTCCATTGATTCTTGTAGATATAAGACTCACATACATACACTTTATTTTTAAACAATATTTCTATAATTTTATCAAGCTATTATATTTAAATCTTAATATTACTAAATTTATGTTTATATGTTTTCCCTAATCTCACATAACATTTTATATTTTAAAATAAATTAGTAAAATATTTAAACTATATTTACTGTACTTCTTTATCAAACTTTCTTGAAAACCGTTCATATTAAAGCTAAAAAAAAATGTTTATTATTTCTTCTTCAGTCACTTAATGTTCTATTTTAAGGCAAAACAATTATTGCTCTGTTTAATAAATATTCATAGATGACAATCCTTGGTTTTTTATCACATTTAATACAATTATTAACTATGATATCAATTAATCCCGTAAAGAAAACCTCTAAATATTTTCTTCTAATATTTTCTGCTAATATTTTCCCGCGCGACTTTTATGATGCATCTTCTAGGTACTTTTATTTAAATATTCAGTAAATTTTTTCTGTCTCCATGGATCCATTTTATTAAGTATATTAGATTTATATTTTTCCAATTTCTCTTAGAGAAAGTTTTTCTGTTCTTTTTTTTTTTTCATAAAAACACAATAGCACTTTCATATCATTATTCTATAACTTTTTTCCTTCTTTTTTTTAAAGTTCTGGTAACTATATACTTTGTAATATTTCCTTTAAAAAGACAAACATTCTTTCTCCATTATAACTTTTACATAATTTTTTCCTTATGATAAACGCATCTTAATTTTTCCCATAGAGAAGAATAAAATAACTTCAGAGTAGCCTTATAAAATTGTGCGTCATAATTTTTCCTGACGGCAAATAACTTTTTTTTTTTTTAAGTTTTCCGTATAGCGTCCAAATTATATTCCTCTGAATTACAATAATAAGTTTCTGGTTGAGCATAAATAAAGCTGTATCAAGGCACTTTCCAAATATTTTTCCTTTAACAATATTTTTATATACTGTTTTCTGTAGTATTTCCATTTTCACTGTAAGGTTTTGGCTAAACTTGAATAAAATCACTGGTAAGAAAACTTTTAAAAATTAGCCCTCCATGTAAAGGCAGTTCCAAATATTATATGTTAAAAAAAAACTTTTACAATAAATATAAAATTTTAAAATTATATCCCTTTTCTAGCTTGCGGTCTTATCCAGCTAAAAAATATGTTACTCCCTCCTTCACTTACACATTACTTTCTCCCGCTTCATCTAATTCTTATATTTTGTCTGCTAAAATACCTCCGTTGATTGGTTAATGACTTTTTTAGCGCGAACAAATTTACACATTTTAGTTTTATAATAGATTAAACATTTTTAAAATAAAGAATTTATGACGTCATGTCTTAAATATTACTTAGAATAGTATTTTTAAATTCAATTATAGTTTTATCAAAATCATTTAAACTTTAAAACAATTATTAAAACAATATTTAACATTTCAACTTTTTACTTTAAGGATCGATAGCAATTATATTTAGTTTTATAATTCACAAACTTTATTATTATTCTAACAAGCGTGTGTGTGAAGGTATATAATATACAGTCACATGATTACTAACTTTATCAGATGATTTTTAATTTACGTCTCGGTCTAAATTACCAAAACTGATATATTTTATAAAAAATTTGGAAAATAATTTAAACTTGTAGAACTAAATATAATTCTCACCATCCTAAAGTTTATCTTAAAATATATTAGATTAAATTTGAATATTAATTATAATTATAATATTACATATAGCATTTATTTAATTTATTAGTTTTAAAATATTATACTCGAATTATTAATATACTTTTAACTATTTATAGCTGTGTTATTTTATATGGCCAGCTTTTACAACCATAAGCAAGGATATTTTTTTGCTTTATTTAACTGTTTTCTTTTAAAATAATCCATTACACTTTTATATACCAGGTATTTTCAGCCTTAAATTGTACTATAAAATCTAATTATCCTACTATTATTTATATGTCATACAAACATATCTTAAAATTTAAAATTTTTTAGTAATTGACCATTCTACCTTATTATGACCTATAGATAAGGGCACAATAATATATATAAACATGGGCACTCTTATATCAAATCTTTTAACATAATTTTATAAAGTGTGCATGGGCAACAATGAGATCATAGGCATTTTATTTTAGTGTATTGTTGTATTACATGTTGATGATATAATTTTTTTCTTGTTTTAATGCAATGATGTAACATTGATAAATATAAATTGTATTCATTTTAACAAATTAAGACTTGTATATGAATACTAAGCTTGAGGATAGAAATTTTAAAAGGTTTTTACCTATGATCACATAATTAAATAATTCAACAATTGGACATTATTGTGTCTATTTTTGGATTCAGAAGAGGAAAAACACAGCAATCTTCCAAATCACCCCAAACTCAGGTTCATATTAAGTGCATTTAAATATTCATAAACTGATATTCTCTGATATATAATAATCTTCCAATAATCAAAGGCTGTCAGTTTTATCAATAGTATTAATTGCATGATAAATAAAGAGAAAAAAATGTTAACTTTTAGAAGGTAAAATTAAAACAATGGTAAATTCTTCATATAGTATGGTGATGTTTTAATATGTAAAATTATTATTTTTGCATATGCCTCACCTCCTACATTCTACTTTTTTTTTTATAAATAACTTTATTGAAAAACATATGTAAAAATGATACAATTGTAAATAAAATAATAGTTATCCATGTTGCTTGGGAAACCAGATGGTTTGGTGTGCTCGCTGGTGTTGTTTAATCCAGTTTAATCAGGCTCCATGTGTTGTCAAATAAAAATCTGGCGAGATGATACTGTCATTATGGTGAAATTCCTTCAATTTAGAAATGAATATATCTTCAAGCTTGGGATGAGGTATGGTAAACTTGTTGCAACATCTGGCCATCCAGGTGGCATAAGTGATGAAGGTCAAAAGTCTTGAGATGACATAATCCCTAGACAGGAAGCAGCTCTTGATATCTAATATTTTGTTCAGGGAAATGTGGCAGATGTGAGCAATGAATGTTCTGATTTTGTCATATGCTGGACAATCATTTATCATGTAGTCAAACATTTCAGAGGTTCTGTAGCAGTTGTGACATGTAAGATCTATGTTCTTGAAGAATCTCCTGTAGTGCAAGAACCAGTTCGTCTGGAGTGAATCCAGATTGATTTTCACTAGGAAGTCAAGGAACCTTGGCTCCACCTTGAGATGTGAATTGAAAATTTAAAACAAATACCATAGCAAAATGTTTAATTAGGTAAAATGCTTATTTTAAATTACATAGTCAATTATAATTGTAATGCTTAAACAAATCTTTAACAAAAGTAAATAAATAAAACATATTTAAGAGAAACTAATTGTGTTTTAAATCGTACATTTTCACGAGTAGTGAGGAGTATATTGAAGAAAATTGTTTTCTTTTTTATTAACACTTTTTGTCATTATTATAATTTGACAAAGTATTTATAATTTTTTTGCCTCGATTTTATGAATATTTTTTTGAAAGACATTAAATGTGTGACAATATTCTCATAATGTTGCATTATTATTAAACAAGTGCATTGCATAAAATCTTTAGATATGATTTTAAACACACATAACTTATAGACACTATGCATAGTAGTAATTAAATTAGGGAATTCTAAAATATGCTACTATAAACTAAAACAAAATGTATCAACTGAGAATTACATATGCTCTATTGATGACAATTTTATTGTCATAATGTTTCTGATTATGTTTTAATTTTCATATAGTGACTAATATGCATTTTTTCATCATATAAAATATGTGTTCTTATTAATGTTACCCATATGCTTAAATAAAATGATATATTTGATAAACTTTATCTTGTGTTTCTAATGATGGTGCTTTTATGAATTGGGTGGAATTTTTTTTTCCCTACCATCTATTTTGAAACATTAAAAAAATGATGTATTGCCATTTTATACAGAAGATGAAGATACATTTAGAGACAGTACTATCAACCTCTCTCATCAAGTATTTTAACATCTTATTTAATTTCTTTTTATAAAGCCAGACTGAGCCTAAATAAATTTTTATCCTAGATACTATCTTCCTGTGCATTTACTTATGTATTCACATTACTCTTATAATATCCATTTGAAGGTTTACTAATTCCTTGGATAACTCTAGTACATGTACATATAATGATATCAATCAAGATAAATATTAATAATTTCTCTTATTTATATATGTTGAAGCTTCTTTATTCATGCTCACACATACATACTAGAACATATCTAAATAAGTATTATATAAACATTTATTATAATAAGCAGAGTATATACAAAAATGTATGCAAGTTAAGCTTTAAAATTGTAAAGCTATCAAAATTTGCCTAATGCACTTTTGACTAATTAATTGTACTAGTTAGAGTCATCGCATTGACAGTGGAAAAAAACAGGCAAAACTCTCTATACAGTATTACCACTCAGTGTAATCCAGGGTAATCAATGGATACCAGAAGGTTTGTGCATAAATTCCCCATCTAGTGCCTACTCAATCCAATATCCTCAGACTAGTTTGTGGCTTGTCACCTTCATCAGTGAGGAGCCTTGGATCTGAGAGCACTGCACCTAGATCTTAGGATTTAATGCAACCCTCCATCAGCCACCTTTTATCTCTACTTAACTACAAAACCAGGAGTCTTAAATTAAAAAATGCTATAATATTTTCAACTCAAGCTCATTAGCTTATATAGTCATATAGGTCTGAACTCAGAAATGGTGATCATGTGATGTTTAGTGGGGAAAAACTGTGCTTATTAAAGAGATGAGAATATGTAATTATCATATTTGAATGACAAATTAGTGATCAAAATTTGTGTTTTTACAGTGACATGTGTTAATCTAAACTCTATGTATAAAGATAAAGTTCAGTCTAAACAGAGATTTATAAACTAACCTTAAAATATATTTGTGGTGTCATTTTATTGTTTATTATTATTTTATAAATAATAATAGTATTTTTTAACCTGCCTAATCAGTTATTATCATTGGATTTAATTTTTTCTTTTTTAAAATATCATTTAATGTTAAACATTCCTAGAATAAATTTTTTAGTGAAGATGTGTAACTTTAATTACAAATGTACCAGTTTGTACTCAATTACATACTATTTATATAAAAAAAATAATAGATACAATAAATATAATATTTTCATCATATTTTCTTTGATAAAAATATTTAAACACAACAAATATATTGATAATTATTATTTTGGAGTTAAACTTTTACCAGTGCAAAGGGTATATACAAATTAAAACAAGAATTTTGATAAAATAAACAGAAACCTATAAAAATAGTAATATTTATTTGTCATAGATTGATATACAATTGTCATTCAATTTGCAACTTTCCATTATACAGTTTAAAAGTTCTTTATTTTATTTCATTTTTAAATATAAATTTATCATTGAAAATATTAATAGTATATATTTTATATTGTATTTTTAAAATATATTTATGAATACACAAACATACAAAACATCTGATATCTAGGTATACTGAAAAGTGCTTTTAATTCCACTATAGATGTTAAATCCTCTATATATTTACACAGTTCATTTTTAATAACGTGAAAGCTAAACACCTTCAAACAGATACGCTTTAAAAATGCTTAAGTGAAAGCCAATCAGATGGAATAATGGCATCACATGGGACTCTAAATTCTAAAACACAAGCCAGAACTATTAGAACTATTAGTTCAAAATGCTTGAGTCTGGCTTATTTAAATATAATTGATGCATAGATTAAGATGGATCCATCTTTTTCTAATAGTTCTGGCTTGTGTTTTAGAATTTAGAGTCCCATGTGATACCATTATTCCATCTGATTGGCTTTCACTTAAGCATTTTTAATGTGTATCTGTTTGAAGGTGTTTAGCTTTCACGTTATTATATTATCTGTTTACGCTTAAATTTAATATATTTACAGTTCATTTTTATAATTTTTATTCAAACACTTTGACATATTTGGTATTCATTTAATTTTAATAAGATATGGTTGTACATATAAACTCTGTAAATGTAGTTAATTTTTTTTCTCTATTTATAACAATTTTAGAATATTAAAAAATGATAACTTTTATTTTATAAAGTTGCATTTTTCATTTATTTTTTAAAATATGTTTTTATTCAAGATTGATTTAGCAATTCTTTGAACCAATATCACATATTGCCTTAACAAAACCAGAATAATTTATGACAAAAAAATTACAACGAATAAACAATTTTTAAACAATACCCAAATTTTAAAATAAATATTTTCATTTATTATCCAAAATGTTAGCATAGGATAATTTAAATTTTTTTAGCACAAAACTGAAGATTTATTTTTTCTATTGCCAGTATTATTGTTAATGAGTTAAAATAACCAAAATTTTGCTACTTAAATTAATTGTTAATATAAATATAAAATATATATAAAAAATTAGTATACATCTGGGTCTCATTTTATGTGGTAGATAGGTTCTGCAGAAAACCCGCATTAAAAAATCACACAAAAATAGACTTAACTTACCTTGAAAAATGGGGGATATGTTCTGTAATTTTCAGAAATCAAATAAAAGTAAAACAACAAGGAAAAATTACTTTAAAATTCACATAAAAAAATAAGGAAATAAAGTATGATTAATAAAAAATTTCAAATATTTGAAAAAAAAAAAAAGATAATTTTTTTACTTATTTTATTAACTATAGTATTTAATTTTACATTTTTCATACATATTTTAATCATTATCATTATTTGACAATATGCAGTTCATTTGTGAACTGGTAAGAAATCACATTCATCACAAAAAGAAGTACAACTAGCGACATTGTCAGTCTTGTGCTGTGCTAATGGTTTTCTGTCAACAATTTAATCAGTAATTAAGCTTTGATACAATGATTTTATTAATTGTTTATAAAGCTCACAATATCCAGACATACAATTATTTAGCTCTCATTGGAATTTAAAAGTTTCATTGCAGCAAACTCAGATTTCAACATTTTCTGATGTTTTTCTTTGTCTCACACTTCAATGTAAAATCTATGATTAAATGATTTTTACTGATCAGAAAATAATAAATTTGTCCTCATTTGATAGATATTTTTGTTTACCACTGAAATAAATTTTAAATGTTCACATTTTATTTCTATATTAAAAAAAATGAGATCACAATCAAAACAAAAAGATTTATATGTTATCATTTCTAAAAAGATTATTTTCAGTTTACAAAATCAACAAAATCTTCATTATTGTCTGATTATTTTGGAAAATCCAAAAGAGTATTTATTTCTGTCATATCTAACAAAATATATTTTAAAAGTTTAAAATTTTTGAATATTTATTGCGATATTTTTATATTCATAAGTATAAATCTATTATTATTCATCATCATCAACTATTATAAATCCACTGCAGGATTATTTACTCATAAGTAAGATTCTAAATAGCTTCAGGCCACATTCATGTTAGCTGCTAATATAACATTATATTTTTGAAAAAAAAATATTTCAAGTCAAAATAAGTTATTAATAATTTAAATTTTTTGATATCTAATAAATATAATGAAATATGAACTTCTTTATCACATAAAAGAAAACTGGCATAAAAAGATATTATGAAAAAACATGAACCACATAACTTCAAAATTGCATTAAAAAAATTCGTATAAAATGAGACCCAGATGTATATCATTATTTATAGTAAATAAATATTTCCAATTTACAAAATAAAATTCTTAAATGTAATATAAAATTATGTGTTATATAATAAATGAAATATATAAAAATTTTGTACATATATATGTAAACATATATCTATTAAGATCACCAATTATGTATAATTAAATATATACTCAGTTTATCATAACCAAATGTTATTTAAAAATCACCTTTTATATAAAGATACATAGCTTTTATAATATTAAAACTTTTTGTTTATTTGCTTTTATATATAATGATTCATAATATATTCTCATTTTTTAAAAATATATTATTGCTTTTATATTATCTTCACATTTTATATCCTATGGCTGATTGTACAATATCATTTTAGTGCTCTGATATATCCTTTATTCTTTATTCCATTGTTTTTTCTGCACCCCGCCCCAATCTTGGTCAAATAAACAAGGTTTTTTATTCACTCATGTAATTCTATAAACTTTTATCCCATTTTTATTTTGTTATTTATTTTTTCAAAATAATTTTCTATGGCTTTTTTTATGATTAATTGTCAAAATTCTAATAACTTTTTAATTAACTCATTAATATTTTTATTGACATATAATTTTCTTTATATAATACTATAATATTTAGTAACTTTACAATTGGGAAATCCTTTTTTTTATTTTGTTTATATATATACTTATTTTAAATTAATCACATATGTCTATTATTAAACTCAACTCATACAAATACTTCTAAATTTATAAGACACGATTGATAACAAATAACCAACTGTAAATTCGGCTACTTACTGCTCATAGAGTTAACAGATGAAGAGAAAATTTATAATATTTTGTGCATCTTATAAAATTTGTCTTGAAAATTTTTTTATTTTTACTTTTTCAAATATAGTTGTTTTTCAAAATAGTTTTGCAAATCTATGAATTTGTCACTTCATCAAATGGAAATATATTGTATTATTAAATGATGCAAAAAAATTCATTAAATAAAAAGTTGAAAATAAAAGTATTCACCATTTTGATCAAAACAGTTAAATTATTATATAAAGACTTATATATAATTAATATCACAATTAAAAACTGAATATACAGTTACATAATTAAAAAAATAAATTTTCTTGACTAAGTTTGTTTTCTACTGAGTCTCTAAAGTTTAAATTAATTCAATAATTTAATTCAACTGCCTTGTACAATATAAGAGAAAAAGAAAAATCCTAAAAATATTATTACTTCTGTCACGTGTATTATACTAATATCTTCTTCCTTTTCTTTTACATCTGCTCCTTCTACTTCTACTTTTCCTTTTTCTTCTCCTCCTTCTTCATCTACCCCTTCTCCTCCTTTTTATTAATATTATCATCATCATCAATCATGTAATATAGAAAATATATATTTACATTTATATATGATCCATTTTAAAAATCATATACAGTAAAGGTGTGAATCACACTGCAGAAATATACATAATTTTAATTCTGCACTTTCTAAAAGAAAGTGGAAACAAAAAACAAATTTGTAAATAAACAAACAAAAAACCATTAAAATGTATGGTTTATGAATCTTAAGCAGACATTTATTCAACTCAGAACCAATATATTATAACAGCCTAGGGAATTGCTCAGTAGAGAGGGGGAGTGCATCTTACTATGGTCAATCTTTGAGTCTTCAGATAGGATGCAAATGATTACATGATGAAATATATAATATATGATTGTATCTACTTCCAGTAGTCTAGCTCTGCATATTTTTATTAACTTAGATACAATTTGGGTTAGTTCATCCAGTTCTCACCTTTCCTGGCTCCGTTATACCACACTATTCAAATTCAGGGAGTAATTGCTTTAGACTCTCTTAACAAGAGACAAAATTACACTGGCTAGTAACTATTGCATCTTTATATAGATGATGATTGATTATCCAAACTCTCTAAATATTCTTTAGTATCACTGCACATAGAATAAGGTGTGTGTGTGTGCATATACAAATTCAAAGATATATTAATTGATATGAATGCCTCTTTGTGATAATACTAGTAATAGTAATGATGATAAGCTAGAAACCAAATTAAAATAATAAATTCTGTAACATTTATTGAATGACAACAAAAAAAAAACACAAAATAGTTTAACAATAGTAAGTTATATAACCAGCTATTTCAAGGATGAGCTTCTACCATATTGTTATTTAAAATAATGAAAATACTTTTTCCTAATCCATGATAGAAATTCATGTACTTGTTACCAATTATTTACAAATGCATATATATTAAAAAATAATTTTATAAGACTGCCAATCTGAATGGCTAAATCAATACTATTTATAATCACATTTAAATGATTATCCTTGCCCAGTTCATGTTGATAGTTATCAATATTCTTGGGGACCCTTTCTTATCTATGAATACCTCAAATATTAATAGGAAAGAATGTCCACAGGAATGTTAGTCTATTATACTGAAAAACAAAAAGGAAACACATAACAAAATATTAGTTAATGCTAACAACTAACAAAAAATTTTGTCATGCACTTAATGTGAAATATGGAAATCTTACCTCTTTTCATTCCCCATTAGTATGTCAGAGTCATATTGGTGATGAGAAAGCAGCTGATCTAAATTTTATTTGATAACAAAAAAAAATGCTTAATTAAACCTTAACTGCTTCCCACCCTTCTTATTTTTAAAATAAACTTTTCTAAGATTTAGACACACATGCTAGTGTAGAAACAAAAATAAATGAAAAAAAAAACAATAATATAAAACAAAAATTAAAATTTCCAATCAATTATGTTGATTAAAATCTGATGAGTTTGCTGAGAACCTTCTTCATATTATCAGTCCATCATTTTTAAGACCGATCTTCTTGGATAATGATAATATACTGCTCCTTTGGAAAGTGGTATAATTGTGCTTGGAACAATAGGGAATCCCTCTATTCAAGTTGATTTCTCTTGGTTCATACACAGGCATTTCTTCATAGACAGTAGATGTTTCTTTAGATTTTGTGGCAATAAATAGGGGAAGTCATTATGCCTCATGGCATTGTTAGTTTAGCTGAAAAAACATTGTACAGTGATCTAAATCATATATAGATTTCATGTAATTTCAGTTTAGCTTTTAACAGTGATATACATATAAGAATTATTTTGCTTCTTTTTCTCTGTTATTAATGACTGTTTACTTTCTTTCTCCTCATGTGCAAATAGAGTTAATGTTTCTTAAAATAAAAATAAAAAATATTTATTTATTTAAATTGAACAGTTTACTTGTCAATTTTGAATTTAATTGCTGGTTTGGCTTGCTAATTACTTCAGCGCTATTACAAAATCTATTTTATTTTAACTTTGTACATCTATTTTATAGCACTCAAAGTTTAAGTTTGACAAGGTTGACTTTTGTTTAGAGAAAGCATTATTTTGAAAGAGAAAGGATGAAGATTCAAACTATTTTTATACAATATTCAGTTTGAAAATGAGATTAATTCATTTCGGACTGTTGGTGTATTGAACCTTGCATTTCCTTATACACTGATATGATTTACTATTGTTGTGTGGATTTTATTTATAGAAATTGGGCTAAAACAATAATTTATTGAAGCTTTAATTTTATTTCTACAGTTGGTCATGTAGTGACTCATTTGAGGTTAGGTCATTATTTTATGCATCTTGTCAAATATCTTTATTATTGTTCTGGTTTAGTTTGTGATGTACAAGACTGATTTTTTTTTTTAAAAAATTGATGTTAGTCTACATATATATTTGATTGAACTTTTTAAAGGTTTAGTTTGAGTTCTTACAATTTTATAATTTTTTTATTACCATAAAAAAAAATTAAGCTGTTGTGGAATTAAGTATTTTAATCACTAATAAATCAAATGTTTAATTTGTATATGTGAATCTTACAAAATATATACTAAATTACTTAGTAATCTAGGGGTTAAGTACATATTTTCCATGGCAAAATTTGGTGATGTGGGTTAATCTGAGATGGTGTGACAAGGCTGTAAGCTACCCTTACAATATAATTACATTAAAAAAATACTTAAAAGTTGTAAATAAATTTTTGAATATACCAGGGGTAAGTAAGTATGGCTATAATTTTTTTGTCAATTAAAAATAAAGTAATATTATTATTTCCTTAATAACTGTTCCACATTTAATAACAATTTTTACAATTTGCCTAGTAACTAACTATTCTTTTGACATATTTCTATTTTCAAATATAAATATATATCATTTAGGATGGAGTCTTTTATAAACTCCCTTTCAGAGAAAGGTTTTGTATTTTTTACTTCTTTTAAAATAATATAACTTGCTTTAATTCAATTTTTTGACTTGTTTGGACTTTTTATGAGATATATCAGCCATTTGTTGAATCTCCTTTTCAAATTTTAAATTATAATATTTCTTTCTTTCCCAACAACATTGATGAAAAGTGAATGTTTTGATAAATAATGCCCCTTATTATGTTTTTTATTAAGTGAATTACTTTCCAGATATATCAGGCACATTGATTTTTTATTTCTTTCTCTAAAAAAATATGCATTGGTCCATTTTTTTGAAATATCTGATTTTCTGTATCAATTTTTCTTATCTTATCGAGTGTAGCTATTGTAGTAAAAAAATAATTAAACAGAAAATAGTAACCAGAAAATGAAATAAAATTTGAGTTTTATTTTTACTAATTATATTCAACTGTGAAAATCACTATAAAACAAACAAAATGCCTTCAGCATCTTAGATTAAATCCATAGTGTCAAATAGACGACACAATATAGATATTGTGCTGTGATATTGCATCTCTGATAGAATGAACTAGGACTATTATAAAAATTGGAGAAAGGAATAAATATAATGAAAAAGTAAATATTTTTTATTTTACTCAACTCCTAATTTAGTATTTCCACTATGTGTGTTTAATATAGAAGTTTTATAAAATGTCATTTTATAAACATTTTTGAAAATGTCCATGGAATGAAATGATTACTCTCAAGAACTAAAGTTAGCCCACGAACTGGAGGTTTCCCATCACTGCAATATACCACTAGCTGTTTTTCATTTTGGAGCGCTATCACGTGATTTATATTATTTATTAAAGTTTTGATGTATTATAATAGTGACAAAATTTAATCTTTCAAACTGAAACAAAAAAATATTAATTTTTTAAAAATATTTCTTTCTTTTTATCCCAAAATTTTATATATAGAAACAACTAGATTTTATTTTGTAACATTTAATATAGGGTATATAAGCACAGACTTTCAGATGACCCATCACTTTCCACTCTATCTAATAACACTGACACACTCGCTGAAAAGATAAATAATCTCCAATATACGTATTTCATGCTAAACCAGCAATCATCAGTTGGTCCAGATTATCATCTCCCACACATATATACTATAAGTGCTCAGATATATATTAAGATGGACAATCTTCATACTTTAATGGACAGGTTCCAATCTACTACACACTCCAACTCTTCAACCATCCATCCAATTGAAAATCTGATGATGGAATGCTCAAAGGACACCTTGAGGCCGAGATTCTGGTCACACCCATGTTGACCTAAGGTCAATATGTACCCCACATGTACAGGACATAATCCATTTAATACATATGCAAGGATGGGCAGACATCTCTACAATGTAATAACTGAAACACAGGCTTATTATATACCTGTGTCTATATATGTAATATAGGGTATATGAGCACAAACTTTCAGATGAGCCATCACTCTCCACTCTATCTAATAACACACACCCAAGCACATATATGCTGAAAAGATCGTATTTCATGCTAAACCAGCAATCATCAGTTGGTCCAGATTATCATCTCCCACACATATATACTATAAGTGCTCAGATATATATTAAGATAGACTATCTTCATACTTTAATGGACAGGCTCCAATCTACTACACACTCTCACACATATATACTATAAGTGCTCAGATATATGTTAAGATAGACAATCTTCATACTTTAATGGACAGGCTCCAATCTACTACACACTCCAACTGCCTGTCCATTAAAGTATGAAGATTGCCTATCTTAATATATATCTGAGCACTTATAGTATATATGTGTGGGAGATGACAATCTGGACCAACTGATGATTGCTGGTTTAGCATGAAATACATATATTGGTGATTATTTATCTTTTCAGCATATATGTGCTTGAGTGTATCAGTATTATTAGATAGAGTGAAGAGTGATGGGTCATCTGAAAGTCTGTGCTCATATACCCTATATATTACATATATAGACACAGGTATATAACAAGCCTGTGTTTCAGTTATTACATTGTAGAGATGTCTTCCCATCCTTTCATATGTATTAAATGGATTATGTCCTGTACATGTGGGGTTCAGATTGACCTTAGGTCAACATGGGTGTGACAAGAATCTCGGCCTCAGGGTGGCCTTTGAGCATTTCATCATCAGATTTTCAATTGGATGGACGGTTGAAGAGTTGGAGGGTGTAGTAGATTGGAGCCTGTCCATTAAAGTATGAAGATTGTCTATCTTAATATATATCTGAGCACTTATAGTATATATGTGTGGGAGATGATAATCTGGACCAACTGATGATTGCTGGTTTAGCATGAAATACGTGTATTGGTGATTATTTATCTTTTCAGCATATATGTGCTTGAGTGTATCAGTGTTATTAGATAGAGTGGAGAGTGATGGGTCATCTGAAAGTCTGTGTTCATATACCCTATATTACATATATAGACACAGGTATATAATAAGCCTGTGTTTCAATTATTACTTAGTAACATCTATGTTTCAGTTATTGCTTTGTAACATTTAAGTAAATAAAGTATTGACATTTTTATTTCTTCATTTTTTTTTAAAAAAAAAAAAAAGAGTGCTACTTACAAACTATGTCGAAAGTGCGCAATCATACACACATATATATTAATAACTATACATTTGTTGCAATTTTTCTTTTAAAATTAATTTTATTATCATTACTTTTCTTTTGTGTTCAGCGATTAGTTGATTTAATTTATAATTTTGTATTTTAAATTTAACGTGAATGTCGTTTTATTTTTTACAATATGATTTCTGTTATTCGAAGAAAAAAAATAAAATGAGTTAACCATGTTAGTTAGTTTTTAAGGAATTACAAATGCCAAGTAGATTTAAAAATATCCTTCCTAATCATAATAAATTTTGTCTTGGTGATTATGTTAGATTAAAGGATTTTTAGATCTGATAAGATTTTTTTTTTAACAATATTTTGAAGCAGAAGAAAGATAACGAGTTGTCAATTATATTCGCAAAGAAAAAATAAAATAAAGTTTTTGATATTAGTTTGTTTTAATTATTTATTTTGAAAGTTACTTAAAACATGTTAGTTAACAGTTGATATAATATTATATTAAATAATGTAATAGTTTATCGTTCTAGAAGATTATACGAAGTTAATTAAAACATTGGAATTAACAAATTTGGGATCCATAGATCTTTAATTCCAGAATCCACCTTTTCCTATAGTAATAAACTTTATAGAATAAAAATTTATACTATTATCTCGCAGGTCATAGGCATAACAGGTGAATGAATACGCTATTGTTACAACGCAAACTTCTAGACCGGTATAAAAATAGTTTTGAGTAGTTATATATATATTTGTAATGAAAATCTTGTTTTAATTTATATTTATCTACATATCTTTAATTAATAATTGCTTCTTATGTTTTCATAATGAGGAGTTTTATTTTAAAAACCAGTTTAGATGTTATAAAACTGTATATATATATAAACATGTAGAAAATGAAAATTTTGTGACATATAAGCCTATTTTTAAAAACACACTTCACATTATATAATCACAAAATGGAATTATTAAATATATATATAATTCACATATAAATTGAAATACTTTCCTCATGAATAGTGGATAGCACATCTGTTTGTCATGCCTAAGCAGGGCAATACTTGGATTTTTTTTTTCATATTACAAGCAAGTTTTGCATTTTCTTTTCAAATAACCCACACCAACCCAGTTAGCCAAAGAATATTGCTTCATAATTGGTCACATGAGCTACTGATAAGAGATCTGTTACTTTTCTATGACTTTATTTTCTACTTTATCCAAAATCTGATGAATATTGCCTTTTGCTGTTAAAGAGACCTTTCTGCATTGGGTTATTTAAACTCTACCATACAATAGATTTTTTTAATAACGACATAGTTAGGCAATTGTGAAGCTATTACTTTGAGTTTTTATTATTTTGTAACTTTTTAAATATATTTATTTCACAAATAGTGAACCTACATAAAAGCATGCAGTTCAGGTAATGACATATGACATAATAAGGAAGTGTTCTATTCTATCGTATCAGCCACTTGATGGCATTGATGCTAAGCAAAAACACAGATTTAACGTTCCCAAGCCAGCAATTCTACAGATCTATTGACAATTACTTTTGGAATAAGAAATAAAAGTAAATTATATTACAATTTACACAAAATTAAAAAATTCAAACAAAATATAAAAATGAAAGCTGACTTTTTGGCCTTTTAGACACAGTAATTAATCAGAGACTGACTTTGTGTGTGTGTGTCAATAAAAATTACATTACTTTTTAATAGAAAATAATAGTACATTAGAGACTTTTTTGGAACAGGAATTAACCAGAGACTGGCTTTTTGTGTGTGTATGTGGCTATAAAAAGTTACATTCCTTTTTTAATAGAAAATAAGAGTAAATTTTAGACTTTTTGGGACATTAATTTATCACACACTGTGTTTTGAAATCAAAGTCAATTATATTACAACTTTCACAAAATTTAAAAATTCAAACAAAATTTTTAAAATGAAAGCCAACTTTGACTTTTTGGGACAGTAATTAATCAGAGAGTGGCATTTTTTTTTGTTTTTATGTGTGTGTCTATATAAAAAGTTACTTTACTTTTTTAATAACAAATAATAGTAAATATAGCAGAGACTTTTTTGGACAGTAATTAATCAAAAATGGGTTTGTTTGTGTGTGTGTGTGTGTGTGTGTGTGTGTGTGTGTGGATAGAAAAAGTTACTGTACTTTTCTAATAAAAAATAAAATTTTACCCCTTTTTTAGACAGTAATTAATCAGACCATGTGTTTTGGGGAAAAGGGTAAATTAGATTGCAATTTACCCACTAAAGTTAATAATTATAACAAACTATTAAAATGAAAGCTGATTCCAGTGTCTGACAGTTACCAATTTTCAGAGTTCAAAGTAGCCATCCTACTTGTCTCAGATGACTTCTCATGGATGATCTTTGAAATAGTGCTGCACCACACCCTAAAATCCAATTTGTGAGAGTTATGCAGCCTTGATGAAAAAAAATGTTGGACTTGAAAAGTTCAATTATTTAGACACGAAGCAGTCAATGCACCCTCACATGATACTGTAGTGAAAATATACAACCCAGCATTATGCTAATGTCCATAACACAAGCAGCTATGGCAGCCAATGAAGGCACTTTTCTGTGCTTTTAGCATAGAAAGAAGCTACAGCAGTAGCCGACATCTAAGTAAATGGACTCTTTTCTGTGTTTCATCATAGAAAGTAGTCTATTGGTTTGGCTTTGGCCATGGAAATGGCATATTTCTGGCAATTTAGGGGGAAATGATAGAACATAACACTACCAATAATAAATACTTTGTTATATATATTTAATGGTAATATTTAAAAATATTTATCAACACCTAATTAATATAATGTAAAATGGTAAAAATAAAAGCATCAAAATTCAGCTATTTATAATTTTATATATATTCTTTGCATGGTTTGGCACAATTAGTAGAACATTTAACATGGGATCAGAAAGTCTTAGAATCAGTTCTGGAACTTGGGGTAGAGCATTCAATAGGACCAGCAGGTTCCTGGTTCAATGCTGACACACATATTAAAGTATCCAACTTGGGATTGGGAGATCTCAAGATTGATTCTTGTACTTGCAGTTTTGGCCACACCTGAGCAATAACTCCATATTTATGAGTACCAATACAATCTTTTTACATTTTCTTTAAAAATCAAATTGTTTTTCAATTTACAAATAATACGCATTTCTGATCTGTATAACTGGAATGATCATCTCTTTTTTTTCTATTAATTTCCAAAATTAATTTTTATGAAACTTAAGAAAAATGTTCTAAAATGGCTGAAGATAAAAACAAATTATTTGTTTAACACATTATTTATTACTATGTTTTAATAATTAATGTGGCATATTGTTAAACTTTAGCAGTATTCATTTCATACTTATGCTTCATTATATATATGTATATTATAACAGTCAGGGAAGAAGTGAGTCTTCTGTATCTGCCATACAGGGCACTACCAGGCCATTCGAACCTGCAAAATTTATATAGTAGGCAGATACGTAAGTTAAGATCCAAATTTATATATATATATTATTGTGACTGTCAGACCCAGTCACTAGCTCGTGGAGCAGCAGAGATAATTTTTAATATTAAAAAAAATAAAAGAAGCCACTGCCAGTAATAACACAGACAAACATTTATTAAACATATATAAAACTTAGCACTATTATTTTAGTCTAACTTTACTTTAGATTTTAATTTACAATTTAACTTTTTATTTAAGAAGTTCACACAGATAAATTTAATAATATTTTATTTGAGTGTTAAGTATGAATAGTCTACGTAGACTGCATTTAAAAAGAAAATATTATATCCCTGATTTAACCTTAGGCCAAAAGTTCACAGTCAAACCAATGCCAATCTATCTGATATTTCGATGTATTCAATGCAGCATGAATATGACAGCACAATACCATACTGTCAGGAATGCACATCTGAACAGCATGGTTATAGAGAAATTGTCTCTTGTCCTGTACAGGAATGTTACATCTGTCTGGCAAGAAGAACAATAAAAAAAAACTTCATAGGAAGGGATTGTGGTCTTTTTGCCATCTTACTATCCCATTCCAAAGGCTAAAGGAGTGATCCAAGGAGCAGGGAATACATCTGCTTTCGATGGTCAGTATGAAATGAAACTTAATTTGCCCAAGTGTGATATATAATGTGATCCTGCATGTAGCAGATCTTCATACTACATTTACTAATTACACCAATATATCCAATCTATTAACCCAATTTAACTACAAAACAAATAACCTAAGATTTATCCTCCCTTAAACTAACTTAACTTTATGAATCTATGCAGCCATTCATGCCCAACTTAAATTTAACATGATTTAATTAAAAGTTTAGCTTAACAGAAAAAAAAAAAAAATAATAAAAACTTAAAAGAATGGAAAAAATAAATTAATGGAAATGATTTCAAAAAATAATTAGTTATATATATATAGTATATAGTTCTATATATAGTTCTATATATATATAGTATGTAGTTCTATATATATATATATAGTTCTTGCAGTTTTAAAAAGTGCATCATTAACAGTTGCTTGCCATTTGGGATCTACTGTTAATTGTCCCGATGTCCTGGGGAGACCAGTATGCTGTTGGCCATTTTATTGATTCATCTGGAGGTCCTTTACTTTAGCTGGTATTTTATTTCCAGGCCCTGATAGCCTGTAGTTCGCAATATGGGAAAATGAGGTCATTTCCTTTTTTTCCTTTAAAAAAACTGAAGGAATTGAAAGTGCATCTTTCAATCCCTTTTCCTTCAACTCTCTCTGACTTAACACATATCACACCTCTCTCTATCACATCTTTCTTTTTTTTCCAATTTTTTTTCAATTTTTTTTTTTTATATTAAACTTCTGGATTGAATGGACATTACGTCACGATGATGATGATCCTTCCGTTGAGGTCCGTTTCCTGAGGGATATCTTTTATTGGCTATTCTGCTCCCATTGTTTTTCCTCTTATCTGACCTTTAATTATACATTTTGCGATGCCCAAGAGCTAGTTTATTTTAATTAATTGAAAATAATCATTTCCATTTTGCACAATAGCATTAATTAAATTTGTACATTTTTTTTAACGATATATATTTTTATCTTTAAATCTTTTTAAGTTTTTGTTCAAAAAATTTGGTTTTAAAGTATTTTTTCTTTTTTAATAGTTTTCTTTTAATAATTTTTCATCTGTGAGATTTTATACATATAAAGTTTAGATGACTTTTAATTTTCAATTTTTAATTCTTAAAAAAAAAAGTTTTTTTATTTGCGAACTTTTATTTTTAATGTCTATTTTTTTTAAAAAATAATGTAACAACGTGTGTGCCCGTTACAATATATTAATTTGTCATTTGGCAGTTTTTTTTTTTTGTATAGTTTATTATTTATAAACGCCACTGCAAGGAGATCTTAGTTTTAAGTAAATATTGAAAATAATGATATAATTCAAAAATATAGTAGTCACATAGTTTTATAAGTGTGTTATTTATTATCTCTAATATTTTATTACTTGGGATGCTGTTATTTTGACAGTATAATATACATATTAATAATAACTTTTATGTTTAATCTAGTAATATGAATAATGTACAAATGTCAATAGAAAATGTTGAAAACTGATTTGATATTTAAGCAACTATATATTTTTTTTTGCTTTATGATCCAACATTTTATTAGGGCTATGAATGATTCCAAAAGCTGAAACTACTTATATCATCTCAGCTTGCATAATCACCTTCGCCATCTGTAAATAAATAATGAAAGAGAAGATATTATAATTTACCAAGATTTCAAATTACCAGATGATTTGAATTAAAATGGTTTTTGGCCTTGTTTTACCCTTTAGTTAGCAATAATTAGACACCCATTCAACAAACAATATCAATTAGTCAGCTGATTTTGCTATAGGATATTTATTTTTTAAAAAAAATTAAACCTGATTAGAATCTAAATTTTTTTTATCTGGCCTGAATTACGATTAGTTTGTGTGAAAAGACAGATAGAAATATTACCACTATGGCATATTGATTTAAAAATATAAAACGACTTTGGATCTTAAACTGTTTAAAAAAATAGATGAGATGTATAAAAAGCAAACTTGAATTATATTAATTTTGAAAAAGTTCATATAAGCAACAACATTTATGACAGGTTTGACACTGATATATAGAGTATAATTGTTTGGGGGGGGGGGTAGGTAGTTAGCCGTAATTTTACATTTTATCACTATATTTTAATATGTAAATAAAAGCAAATTGTTATATTGTTCTTAAAAAGTATAATTATAATTAATAGGTAAAATTAATAACACTATTAAAAGATTTATAATTCTAACTGATATAATTGTATAGTTAATTTAAAACAGTAATTAAGCTTCAAGAAAAAGCAGCACTGATTTATTTATAATTAGAAAATAAGTGATTAACTTTTAAATGAAATATTTTGTTTATTTTTTAAATCAGAAATATAAACTCATCTATTAATAATTTATTTTTTATATAATAACAAAATAACATTTGCTGAAAGTAATGTGTTGATGTAATTAATTACAACTTTGGTTTTGAACTATGATTAAATTTTTTTTTTCATATTTATAATTAAAATATTAGTTTTGTATCATAATTTGATTAAAATAAGCAACAAAAAAATAATTAAAAATGTTCACTACAGTTTTACTAATCAACATATTTGGTTTCTGCTTTCATGAATTAATGATTATGCAAGATTAAGAAGAATTGTAGCAATAATTCAACAATCCATCTTTTATCTTCTGCATTATACATTTTTCTTGTTTTTTTTATGTGTCATAGCATCGGCCGGGACGCGAACCCGCAACCCGGGCAACTGCCTGCTAGTGCAAGGCAGTTGCGCTGACCTCTCGACCACCAATGCAAGACATTTTCTTGTTTTTAAATCTAGAATTTAAATAAATGTTAAATATAAAAAATAACTATTAATTATTAATTTGAATGGATAAGACATACATTTTAAATTCATGTCAATTGATTTTGAAATTGATCATACTTTCTTCAATCTGTTACTTTTTTAATGAAAGTGTCCAAGACATAAAATGTTTCCAATTAATGAAAATCAAATTAAAATTGTTCAAAATCTATTTATGAAACTTAAAATAAAAGCAAAGTAATCATATGAAATAATCTTATTAATTTATATATATTTACTAAACTGTATCATTAATTTACAGTACCAGGTTCGCCATTTTTTTATATTTGAAATTGAATAAAATTGTCATTAAAATAAATATTAAAAAATATCTGGTGACAATAAAAAATATATTCTCCACATTTTACTCAGATTTTAGAACATCCAAATTTATAGTAACTAGATTAATGGTAATGTACCTGTGTAATATATTACTTTGAGGCACGTTTATAGGAAATAGTAGTAATATTTTATTTTTAAGCAAAATCTTTTCTTTATATAAACGGAAGAGGGAAAGCAATTCATAGTAAATATTTTTTTAAAAAATAGTTTACAGATTATTTATTATGTAGATAGAAAATAAACAAGCAAACTAATCAAATTACAAAACTTCAAAAATATATTATTACATATTAACATTCTCTCTCATGACATCATACTAATTTATTATTTTAAAAAATTTCCTGCAATTTTTATTATATTATATACATATTTATTGAGATCTTTTAAAAATAACTATTAGATCACATAATATATATATATATATAAGTATTAGCATAGTACATAATATATATATATATATAAGTAACAGCATAGTAAAGTCCTTAAAATGTTAACAACCAAATTATTCTCTATTAGTCAATAAAAAAAAAGATATCTTTTACTAGTCATTATGTAGACATTATTTGTGAGAATAAAATTAATTATATTCATAAAATTCTAAAATTAATTATATTTCAAATAGTCACAATAATAATAATTTTGGCATTACGTTATTTATCAATGTAGCACCATTAAGCATTCATTTCTAATAACTTTGGAATGTAAATAAAAAAAATCATAATTTGAAATTATTATTAGATTACATGAAAAAAATGCATAAGAAATAGCATGGAAAGCTTCTTAAATGTTGACATTCAAATTGTTATTTATTAGCTAGCAAAAAAGATTCTAGATATTATGTGCAATGAATTTGAGAAGTGGATAGAGAAAAACTTACAAGTTTATTAAGCATTTAAAAAAAGCACTACATTTACAGTTGTAACTCAATCATTAGCCTCTCTCAATAAAATATACTTACAAATTACTAAATCGAGTTTGCAAAAGTATAATATAAATCTTTTATAATTAAACTGATAAGGTTGAGTAAATTAATACTAAGGATTATGAGAATTTTATTTTTTTAATTTTTTTTTTATATTAGCATAAATAATAACCAAAATAAAAATTTTCATTAAATATTATGAAATTTTAATCTGAGATACATATTACAAATTTTTCATTAAGAATTAAGTTTTAAAGGAATTGTGCCAATTTTAACTATTTAAATGTATATTTTCCATGGCATCATATGTTAAACTGTTTTTATTTATTTATTTTTGTACCATATATTAATTTCAATTTGTTTGAATTCATTGGAGTTGACAAGATTATAACTGGCATTAAACAGTTCATAAGTAAGTACATCGATTTTACTTTAAATTTTATATAAAATAACTATACAGAAGAATGTAAAAAATATTACAAAAAAGGGAAAAAATGCTTATGATTATAAGGGTTTGCTTTCATTTAAAAAAATAGCATAGTGCAATTGTTAAACATGAAACTGGAAGACATGGATAACAGTCAGAGTAAGAAACCTAACTTGGATTTGTTTAATTCTGTATTATGTACATATTACATAATTTTAGGCAACTAAATGATAAGGGAACTTTTACTAACACAGAGAAATAATTTCATAAAATAAATTTCTATTTGATTTTACATGTCCTTTCAAGAGACCACACAATAGGACAAGAAATTCCATTGTAATTTTGATGGTAATTATTTAGAAATTAACTCTTTGGTATTCATTTTTACCATGAGAAATAAACACCATTTTTCTTCTTATTTTACTATTTAATCTAATCAAAATATTCTTTGTTATATTATCTTTATAATATTAATTTCCACTTTGCTGGACTGTGTAACTCCTTTGCATATATTAGTACATATTTGTACTGAAGCAGTTTCTTTCTTCTCTTTATATCATTCAGCTCAGTGCACTTTTAGTGGTGAGCACCATAATCTTAGATCCATATTAGCTGTTATTTCTGCTGCATTATTTATATTAAGATCTAATTATCAAAGCTATATATTCAGCTATCAAATAAAGAAATATTTAAATGACTTAATTTACATAGCATTAATAATTAGATATTATGTAAATAAAGCAGCAGCAACAGCTAACATGTCAGAATGATAATGATGCTCATTGTGCATATGGATTAATTATATTATATTTATATTTTTAAAATATTTTATTAAATAAAAACTCCAAAAATCAAAGTAATCTAGAAAATAAAATATAAATTTTACAATTAAATAAAGGATTTACAGAAATAAATTGACACAATAAAATACTTTTATTTAGCATTTATTAAAAAATATATTTTTAATAAAATAAAATATTTACATAACTCTATATTTTTATTTAACTTTTTAGTAGAATATACATTCACATAATAATAATGTTCTTCAAAATTTTCAATTACTAAAATATCAAACACAATAAAAAATGTTTATTTGATAGCTGTAAATTTTCACTTCTAACTAATCTCTGTTAAAAAGTTATTATACTGAAATAAATTGTAACTATAAATGTCAAGTACTTATTAAAAATAAATATTTAATAATTTTTCAAAAAATAATAGATAATTAGAAAAAAAATTGGAAATTTGCAGTCTGAAGTATTAAAGGACAATGCTACTCAAATGCAATAGTGAATTCTCTCTCCTTAAGAAAATAACTTCATTTAATTTTTGAATTATTCATGTTTTATATACAAATATGTAAGTGATGCAATCAGAATTAAAATCTTAAAATTATATAACTATGAAATCACTCATAGCTTTTTTAAATGCATTTTTTTAGTATCAGTCAAATGTAATGAAAAAACTTATGATAGCATCATGAGGTGCAACATCATAAATGTTTAAATAAAAAAACTATGTAAAAGTAATCAAATTTTAAAACATTTTGGTGATTATATATTTAATATAAAACTATTATTCTAAATAAAGATTTTTTTAAAAGTGAATATAATTGTACCAATTTCTGTGTGTAACTTTAAAACTAATTACAAAAACAAATTGTGAAAATGTTTTTTTAAAACAAACCAATTATTTAAAATACAAATAAAATTCAATTTAGACTTCCATATACACTTCTCCATTTATAACTTTAACTATTTTTTTTATAACATTTAACAATCAAGAAAACATAAATTCATATAATTCTATGATTGTTTTTATGTGTGTGTACTTATAAGGAAGTAGTGTGTGCACATTTAATGTATGGGTGCATGTATTAAGATGTGTATGATTTAATATGTGTGGGTTTGAAATAAATATATTTAGTTAAATTTACATTTATGTTCTAGATGTTTTGTTGTTATTTTATCTCTTTAATCTCTGATTAATGCAGTGAAATTTAAAAAAAATCAGTTAAAATTTAAAGTACTATTTTCATAATGGAATATATTTTTTTTCCTTTTTATAACCACAGAACTTTGGGATTTTTTCAATATATGTGAAAATTACACTATCTGCAACTTTCATTAATTTTTTTAATATTAACAAAATGTCATATATCTAATTTTAATTAAATAAACTATAATTCTAATTATATGTTTAAGCTAATTCATTTACTTTATCATATATAAATTAATTAATATTTATGTTTGATAAATTAAAATTAGAATATATATAAAGAAAAACACCTTGTTATTCTTTTTTGAATAAAACTAAGTAAAAGTTTAAAATTGAGAATAAATTCCAGCTAAAATGTAAGACAATTATTGTTAAAGCAATTCTTAAAATATTTCTCATGAGACATGGAAGTGAAAATTGATCAAAATGCTATGTAAGCTGTGACAGAAAGTTATAATAAAAGTCAAAAAGTTTCAGTAGTTAAATAATTGCACTAAAATATATTACAAAAATAAAAAAAACAACTTGGAACAGCAGAGCAGAACTCTGTTGGCTTACTTTTTGTATGACTGACTAGAAAGAAATACATCTCTGAATCAAATGCTTGCTCACTCTCAAAGCCCAAAATGCCTCTAACACAAGCATGTAATAAGCCAATAAATAACTATGTATTAAAATTTATCATTGAGATCTTAATCTTATATTTAAAGTTCTTTTAAAAATCATTTTTATGTGGAGAACAAATATTAAATTATACAAGTCAAGAAAGATATTATTAACAACATATATGACAAGTCTCTAAAAAAAGAAACTTTTATAATTCTAATTACAATCCTATAGACGTCATAAATTAAAAAAATATGAATTGTTATATTTTTAACAAGACATAATCTATTTAAAGATATTTCTTAAATATTTATCACATTCAAAAATAATTATTTCTAATTATAAAATTATTTTAATTCTTCACTTATAATATGAATAGAGTATCATTCTGGATATTAATCTGCTACTGGAGAGTAATTAATTTTCCCAAAAAAATTAGCTCAAAACTGTACTACTACTACTACTAATAATAATAATAATAATAGTAATAATAAAATATAAACAAAGCAAAGCAAAACTCCATATAGCAGCGCCACCTGTGCTAAACCGAGTAATCAATGGATGCCAGAAGGCTTGTGCATAAAATCCCTATCTAATGCCTACTCATCCAATATCCCCAGACTAGTTTCTGGCTTGTGGCCTTCGTCAGTGAAGAGCTTTGGATCTGAGAGCATTGCATCTAGATCTTAGGATATAATGCAACCCTCTAGCAACCCTTCTGGCATCCATTGATTACTCTGTTTAGCACAGGTGGCGCTGCTATATGGAGTTTTGCTTTGCTTTGTTTATAAACAATTATGTGCTGGTATTGGAGATGTGATCATGTGATGCTTGCTGGTTTAATAATAAAATATGTAAATGAATTATAGCTCAGCACTTGTTTCTCTATTAACAACTCCGGTAAAAAGCTCCAGTTTTGTTTGCTTAAAATTCATTTAAGGCTTTCATTTGACAAGATAAAATTCTTATCTCTTAGTACAAAATTTTGTTTTCAATTGCTCAATAAGTCATTTATTAAATTTGCTTAAATCTGGCATTCAAAATTTATAAAATAATTAATTTGCTTAATGATAATTTGCTGATTAATATGACAACTGAGCTGTCACATGACCAGGTGGCTGACTCCAATATCACTAACACTGACTTCCAAAGTTCAAAGATAATACAAACAGATGCTAGTGATCCTAAAAATAATACTCACCAGATCAGTAGCAAAAGTAATAATAATCCAGTAGTTACAAATAACAAAATAAACAATATTACAAACACTTCTAATTTCACTAACAATGAGTTCCAATATTCAAAGGTAATACAAAAAGATGCTAATATTACTAAGAATAACTCTCAGCAGATCAGTAGTAAAAGTAATAATAATCCAATAGATATTAATAACAAAAGTAAAAATATTTCAACTATCCCTGAATCAGCTCCAAGATATAAAAAATCCATACCTAGTGACATTACAGAACTGGACCTCAATATTCAAGAAGCACAAACCCCTCTATAGTTTGGAACATATGCTGTTATGATAATCAATGATAAGTTCAATAATCCAATCCCAAGAGGATTTTTTGCAACTTTTAAAAATATTTTTCTTATTAAGTCTATAATTCTATCTTCTATGCCTGCATGTGCTATCAGATACTATTGCATGTTTTGCTGACCATCCAAATCCTAGGTATTTGATAATCAAGTTTTTTTAAGACCACACCTGCATGGGCTATCAGATACTATTGCATGTTTTGCTGACCATCCCAAGAAATAAAAGAAATCAATGAACTACCCCCCCCTTCCAATTGCAAATACTACACTTATTGACAATTCATAATGAAAATGTGCGACAATATAATTTGTATCATGTAAAACAATTTCTAAAAAAGAATTCATCAATACAACTCCAGTTATTCCACCAATTGTAAATAAAAAATAAAACATGTTGTTCATAATAAAGCAGACTCAAATATTATTTTAGCCCCATGTAAAGTAGCAAGTTAACTAAACACTTTAATTCCTGTTGGAACAGCAATAATTATTGTAGCCCCCATAAAATAAGCATGAGTATCAAACATCTATTCCAACTGTTAATATATAATGTGCTCATACAATAAATCCTAATAAATTTCCTCATAATCCAAAAGATTTTTTCTTATTACTATAATGACTAATAAATAATATGTGAAAGCATTACAATTCCTGGTAGAATTAAAATATATATATCAGGATGTCTAAAAAAATCAAAATAAATGTGGATAAAAAATAGGATCTCCACTCACTGGATCCAAAAATGTATTTAAATTTTGATCTGTCAATAACATTGCAATTGCACCCACCAATGCAGATAATGATAATAACAATAAAATAGCAGTAATCTTCACAGATCAAACAAATAAAGAAACACATTCAAAAATCATTCCATAAATTCATATATTAATGATACTGTAACATATTCTAATACTTAAAGACATCTCATCATTATCCAAAACAAAATTTTTCTGTAGCTCAATCACTTTTCACAAGAGCATTCTTATTCCCAAAAAGTTCATATTAAAAAAAGAATTAAAATACATATGTGATGTCTTATTAATGAATGATTACAATATTAGTATTTAATAAAAATGCACCAAATCAAAAACACCAAAAAAAAAAGAGAAGTAAATGCATCTATAAGAGTATCTATACCTTATATTAAAGGAACCACAGATAAAATTGGACATGTGCTGAGATGTTATGACATAAAAGCAACTTTCTTCACTGAACAAAAGATTAATAATATTTTAACCAAACTTAAGGATTGAATCTATTTAGAAATCAATCACATGGTAGGGACTATCATTTTGTAATTGCTAGAAGAGATGCACATATTAATGGGTAAAAAAACTTTCATCATCAGCAACACTTACTCTCCATGTTTTAGGCAATTGCCACCACATAGATTTGTTAAATATTTAAATCATAACCACAAGCAACAATCAACTTCAAAAAATATTTAGGGAGGCTATTGAAATTAAAAAAAATATTGTATTATTAAATCACTAAACATCACATGATCACTATCTTATGCTAGCACATAACTGTTAGTAAACAAGCAAAAACTCTCCATATAGTAGTGCCACCTAAGATCTAGGTGCAGTGCTCTCAGATTCAAGGCTCCTCACTGATGAAGGCCACAAGCCAGAAACTAGTCTGGGGATATTGGATGAGTAGGCACTAGATTGGGATTTTATGCACAAGCCTTCTGGCATCCATTGATTACTCTGGTTAGCACAAGGTGGCACCACTATATGGAGAGTTTTTTGCCTGTATTAACAAATGTGATAAAACACTAAAATTACCATGTGTTTAGAAGATTTTCTTCATACAAATAAAAGAATACTTCCCAAATTTAAGCCAAACTATTCAATAATCCTATGATACAATTATTATCTCTGCAACAAGCATGGGATTACTACTTTACTCAGTTGAGAGCAACTGTTACATTATCAAAACATTCAGTATTTTACTTTAATTTTACTTCATTAAACAATGGTTGCTCCTGAAAGATGATTTATAATATATATATAAAATCATTTCTCAAGTAATTTTTCAAATCATAATTTGGATTTAAAACTTATTATTTAAATGGAGTTTCCTTGACAACATATTGAGATTATTAATTGTAACTGATATGGTATTGTTTAAGTGTTGACTGCTCTTTCCTATATTTATATATGTAAACTCTTAATTAATAATCTCAGTATTTTCTTTTTTAGTATCAAAATTAGAATCATAGAAATGTATGGTATAGAAATTGAATCCATAATTTTTCAAACACCATTTTCCCCCCATATATTATTGTTAAATCATTAATCCTGGTGGCAATATTCTTTTTTGCATGAATATTTTTTTAAAAATTTCAAATAACATTTTATTTTATTAAAAAAAAATAGCATTTACATTTTTTTTACTTTCAATTTTTATAATTCAAACGTTTTTCTTTTACATTATTTTATATCAGAAATGTTTGAAAGCACATACGTTATCATTCTTCTACTCTTCAAAAATAAGTTTTGTGTTTGTCCCCCCCCCCCCTTTAATAATCTTATAAATAAATTTTAACTTTTCAAAGATTTGAAATATAAAACTTAGTGCAAAACAAATAAATTCTAATTAAAAATTAAATTATTTTTTGATAATAAATTCAGAAGTAAATAAAATTATTTATTAGAAAATCATTTACATAATCAATTCATAGCAATTATACTACCACTTAATGGTTAGAAGCAGTATGTGATATTACTGGAAATATTTATATGCCTTACTTTTATAGAAATTTATAAATTGAACAGGTATCCATCTCAATGCTTTGCTAAGGATATCCGTATTTTGCAAAATTGTGTTTTGCTTACATAGCATAAGTTTTATATTAATTTTTTGGCATTTAATGATATTTCATACTTCAGTAGTCGAAATATAAGTAATTTTATTTTTCCATTGTTTGCAATCTATTATTATTTACATCTACTTTTTTATACAAGAAATATATTTTTTATAAGTAATGCTTGCAATAAAAAAATATTTCATTACAATAATTGATCATTCTTTTCTTTAAAAAGTGATCAATTAATACCATATTAAATATAGTATAAATGAAAGAAATTTCATTTCTCTATTTTTTGCAATTTATGGTGTTATATAAATATATATTTACTGTTTTAATAAAAAAATATTATATTTTGTAAATAATGCTTATAAATGAAATGGAATTTATTTTACTATAATTCATTGGCCTCAGGACAGCCTTTGAACATTCCATCATGAGATTTTCAATTGGATGAACAGTTGAAGAGTTGGAGTGTGGAGTGAATTAAAACCTGTCTATTAAAGTATGAAGATTGGCTATCTTAATATATATCTGAGCACTTATTGCATATATGGGTAGAGATGATAATCTGGACCAACTGATGATTGATGATTTAGCATGAAATATTTATATTGGTGATTATTTATCTTTTTGACATATGTGTTCAAGTGTATCAGTGTTATAAGATAGAGTGGACAGTGGTGAGTCATATGAAAATCTGTGTTCATATACCCTATATATTACTTATATTGAAACAGGTATATAATAAGCTGGTATTTCCATTATTATAATAATTCACTGTAATTTTACTAAAAGAAAGCAACCAACTCATCCCATTTAGAAGTGATATAAATGAAATAAATGTTATTTCTCCACCTTAGCAATCTATGGTTATAGGTTTTTTTTTATATATACATTATAATATCCATTGTAAAAATGCTTAATAAAAAATACATTTTAAACATTAATTATATCATAAAATAATAGTTTTGTTAGAGGCATTAACATATATCACTGTAACCATTACATTACACAATGACATTGTAGCTATTATGGGTTTACTACAATTTTTTAATTTTGTTGTATTAGATTATATATATGCAATATTATTTATATAAGTACGTACTCAATTTTAAAATAATATTTTAATGAATTATAATAAATTAGCAATTATTTTGTAATAAAATGCATTAATTTAATTATTTTTAAGAAAATACATTTTTAAATTTTTTTGAAGCAAATTTTAATCTAAAGCATTTTATTAAAATATTGACTAGTGCAATTTTCATTCTAAATATTTTAACTTTTTTTTAAAAAAATCTCAATTTGTTTGATAATGATATAAACTATTTAAGTGCTGTTGATATCATTTTAGTATTGTGCAAATACCATTTCCAATAGTGTCAGTCATTTTCTTTATAACATCAAGCATCACATGATCACATCTCCAATACTAGCACATAATTGTTTATAAACAAAGCAAAGCAAAACTCCATATATTAGTGCCACTTATGCTAAACAGAGTAATCAATGGATGCCAGAAGGCTTGTGCATAAAATCCCTATCTAATGCCTACTCATCCAATATCCCTAGACTAGTTTCTGGCTTGTGGCCTTCTTCAGTGAGGAGCTTTGGATCTGAGAGCACTGCATCTAGATCTTAGGATCTAATGCAATCCTCTAGCAAACACCTTTTATCTCTACTTCATGCTCATAGTTTTGTAGTTAAGTAGAGATAAAAGGTAGTTGCTAGAGGGTTGCATTAGATCCTAAGATATAGATGCAGTGCTCTCAGATCCAAAGCTCCTCACTGACGAAGGCCACAAGCCAGAAACTAGTCTGGGGATATTGGATGAGTATGCATTAGATAGGGATTTTATGCACAAGACCTTCTGGCATCCATTGATTACTCTATTTAGCACAGATGGCACTACTATATGGAGTTTTGCTTTGCTTTGTTTCATTTTCTTTATCTTAAAATTAAATTTTTTTATAACTTTTTAATTTTTTTTTCCAGTCTAAACAATTAATAAAATAATAAATATTACATATTTTATATATAATGGTTTAATATTGGATTACAATAAATATTTGAATATAGTTAGATAATTTGTGAGGCTTTCTTAAATTATTTTTTAGCAGTTATTTTTCATAAGTTGAAATAATAATCCAATTTTTACCAACATAAAAAGACAAGTTATTAATATAAAGTTGAAAAAAAGATTACTTACTGGGAAAATTATGAAAAGAATTTGAATTGGTTATGCAATTTAAGAGAGAGGAATCATTAATTGTAGAAGATAAAAAAAATAGAATTAGAAGAAAAATGAATTAATTGCTGATTATAAAAACAGAAGTAAGAAAAATTGAACACTTTTGCTTTTTTTATTATTAATGTGCCTGATTTTGGATAAATAAGTAATGATATTTTTTTTACTTTATTAGATTACATATTTAATATGACCATAAACCAGAAATAATCCTTATTTAGAAAGTAATACATTTTCACATTTATCTATATAAGTAACTTTATTATAATTATATTAATATACACAAAATAATATATTTTTCAAAAAAAGGAAATGGGGAAGATCTCTATACTTTAAACTTTTAACAAATGTTATAAAGGAATCTGGAAAGATTTTTATCAGCAGATGAATTCACTAATGATTTTAAGTCATTTAATTCTGCTACTCTGTCTATAATTTTGATGGTCATTAATTATATGGTTCATGATTTATATTTGATAGCACCTATAATTGTCAGTGGCAATTAATTTTGCAACTGATGATATTATCCTCCTGTAATGTCTAAGAAGAACAAATCCAGTCAACTTTAATGTTGAAAAATAAATTTATTCATTTTAGATGTGTTTTAAATAGTGAAACTATATCTTGAATTAGGGATAAATGTCATCTACCTAACAACTTTTTATATATTTTCAGTGAGACAACATATCTTCTGTACTGGATTGAATTATATGTGAAATAATAGAAACATGGATACTGTATTCATCATGGAATATGTTAGTGAAAAAAAAAAACTGCCCATAAAATGTTTGCAGCACATCTCCAAATAATTTGAGATAGCTTTCCAAAAAGGTTATTTGTAAAAATTATTTTAGATCATAGATAGATGTGAAAAATAAATTAGTCTATTATTTTCAACTAGAATGGGCTATGATTGTGTGATACTTTATTGCAAAGGTATTATCCTTTGTTTTTGTCTTAAGAATTTATTATCAAGCAATAATCGTATCTAACATTTATATCTATATTAAGCATTATGTTATCTCATGTGCATTCTCTTTTCTTTTACTTCATGTCTTCAATCACTTAAATTAATGCAGGATTCACTTACCATAGGACCGTTTTATTGCACATCTTGATGCTGTGATAATAAAGTTCAATTCTTTAATTTCACAAATAGTAATTTTAACTCCAAATTTTTATTCTAATATTTTATTCAATGTATTTTTATGTTTTACTTTACTAGAATTAGATTAGTTATGTTCTTTTATGAGCGACTTGTAATGATAAAGATCAAATAATAGTTTATTTTAAGCATTACATTTTAATTTAACAACTATATTTTTAACATATATCTAAAACCTAAATCATTGTGGGGTTTAATATTTATTTCTTTGTTAATAAACAAATAGTATTTTTTACAGTAGGCTCTTTATCTATAGCTTTATCAGTATATATACATAGTTTATATTTTGATATTTTCTAGTAATTTACTATAACAGGTATGTAATCCATATGCATATTAGTGCAGAGATAATATGATGAACCTAAGAGGTAAAATTTTCTGAATCGATTTTCAGCTGAACAAAATATGAAAATAATGCTTTATCGTTTGATTGGGTAAGTCTCTTATTTACGCTAAAATATTATATAATTTCCCAGCATCTAACTGTACAATTAATGTAGGTAGGTAATGCCGCGTTGTGTTTAATTTATATGCTCAACCAAGTGAGTTTATATTAAGCTGCTGAAGAACATAACGGATTTTTAAACATTATTACTATAACTTTTATAATAAAAATGTGTTTGTGATTCCGCAGACATCTAGATAGTTATGTGAAAAAAAAATATTTGAAAACCAAAACAAATCAAAAAACAAACAAACAATAGACCTGAAGCCTATTAAACGACCTATGTATTTATTTATACATTATTTTTTAGCTAAAGATTCTGTTTTAAAAAAATGTTAAATTGATTTATTTATTTAGCTAACAAAAATTCGAATAAAATAATAATTCATTTTTTAAAATTAATGTTTATATACAACATAAATCATTTATTACATTTGTTTTTTTTTTTAATTAAAAGTGACATCTCTTCTGAATGAATACGGAGTGATTTAATATAAATTGAATTGTATGATGGGTAAAAAAAAATCCAGTACTTTTGTTTGTTATATATTTTAAAAAAAATAACATATATATATAAGAGTGAATATTTAGAAAAATGCTAATGATATAGAAAAATAAAATTCATCATATTAATAATAACTTCTACTTGTCAATTAGTTTTTTTTTTTTAAAAAAAAAGATATGCCATTTTATATAACAGAACTAGACAGCCTTTCGATTACGATTTTTTGTCTACCTACAACTAAAGATCAGTTTCAAGCGAAAAACAATTCTATCTTATGAATTGAAAAAAGAACTGTCCAGTATTAAGTGAGAATATTGTTGGACTTTGTGAAGTTAGAAAAAAAAAGTGAAGAGAAAAAAAATTGATTTGAAATATGGACATATTATTGCAAAAACTTAATATTTACTGAAAAACAAATGGAGTAGAATTAATCATAAATAAAGTATAAAAAAATAACATTGTATAGATTGATGGCACATTAGAAAGACTGGCAAGATTAATTTTTTAATTTAATGAAGATAATTATGATTTATATTTCCAAATTCTTATTGTGTTGAAAAAGTAGAGGAACTTTTACAAAGATGTAGAATCTTCTTGATCAGTCAGTCCAAAAAAAAATGTTTAACTTTTCATTGAAAAATATTTCTTACTAGAATTAAAAAAAAAAAAAAAACCCTGAAAGATTAAAATGTTGTTGACAAATTTAGTGTTCATGGCTTATGGAATTTGCAAAAAAAAAAAGAAAACATTTGTATTTTGTGAATTACCTTTTTTTTTTTTAAAAAAAAAAATCCTCAATGGAATCATTCATATAAAATTACAGAATTGGATTATATTTTGATTAGTATAAAATTTGTATTTGAAAACTGTAATGTGCTTAGTAGATTAAACAAAAAATATCACTTAATAAAATACAAAACTATTATTATTATATAATGAAATATAGAATATGTATTAATACAAAACTAGATAAACAAAAGCGATGATATCTATAGTATCCAGAAAATTCCCATGCATTAAATTTAGAATTTATAAATTATTTTAAAAAATTGCCCTCAAAGATGCTTTAGTGAAATCAATAAGAGATAATTCAAACTCTACTAAAAACTACCACATAATACTGATCTAAAAAGGAATGAATTGACTATTTTTAATTGAGATAATACAATATACTGTGAGGGTGACTTATAATCATACCCACACCAACCTTTAACTACTTGTAATGTTAGGTTATGTCCATATAAAATGGATACCTTTGTCTAAATATATTAATTTTATAAATATAATTTTAGCAGGAGATTAGAAGAAACTAAAATAACTTTTAATATAAATAGAATAAGGAAGTTAATTAGAGCAATAGAGTAAATTCCTAGAAAATCGTTTTAAACTTCTAAAAGAAAAGGAGAGAAATTAAAACAAAATGTCTAATCAAATGTGAATCCAGAAGAAGTATATATATATAGCCAACATAGCAAATGAGTGAATAATTCGATTTTACAGCATATAAAGTTTTATTTTTCTTTACTGCGAACTACAATTAATTTAAAATTTATATATATTGAATTAATACAATGTGGCCTGGTTAAAGGAATTGATTATTGTTGGTGGGATCATTGATCGTCTAACTATGAGAGTTTAATACCCATAATGTCTACTTTAAAATGCCTAATAGACTATCTTTTGCTAAGCATGGAATGTTTGTGCAAGGATTGGAAAAAAAACAGATGGCCATTGCAGAGTGGTTTGGAATGTGCCATTCAGAAGTGGCAAGGAGTGATCTATATCTGTGTGGAGGGAATTGCTTAAAATATATGAACTGTAATCTATGAAGGACTCTGTCCACTCACAAACTTTGATTTAATTGATTTAATGAAATTATGTTTTGTTACACATTATGATTTTTTATTTTTAAATGCCTATGTAAGTATTGTTATTTTTTATTATCATTATTTCATTCTTTTCACTCAGGAATATAAAACTCTCCAATTCAACATTTTGGAGATTGCAAAAAAAGAAGAGAGGGAAGGTTAAATTTAGCTAAAATCATTTTTTAAAAATAAAATTTAGGTTATCCTTCTTTCTTAGTACTTGACTTTTGCTCTTTATCATTACCTGGGACTGGAGGTAAGACTTTCACTTATAGCACATTAATTTCAAACACTTTGACAGAACAAAATTATGTTGGTTATTATATTTATTTATTAACACTTGTTACCTTAGATCTTATTCAGTATGAATGGGTTAACACTCTGAGTGAATCTTTCCTATCATATTAGGAATTACATTTGATTTAGTAAAGAAGGGACCTTCATACAAATCAATCTGCAACAATTGGAATCGGATGGCAACCAATATATATATATATATATATTTATTATAACGGTCAAGGAAAAAGGAATCTTATCATATCTGCACTACAGGGCGCCACTAGGCCATTTGAAGCTAGAAAATATATAGAGTAGGCAGATATGTAAGTTAAGAAAAAAAAATTTTTTTATATGTATTTTATTCTGACCGTCAGCTCATAGAGACACAGAGATTTAATATAACTTCTTAAAATATATTTCAAGAAAAAAAAGATTTCAATAAAATAAATAAATAAGCTACTGCCAGAATTAACACACACAAAAAGATTTATTAACGCATATATAAATATTTAACAATTGAGGAATAAAGATGATTTTTAAATTTGTTATTATTTTATTTTATAATTTAAATTTTATAAATTTGCACAGATGGATTTTAATAAGTTTGTGATATAATGTTGAGTATAGATTTGCTACATAGATTCCACAGTTAATAACTTTTCAAAACAAATCATTCAATCTCAGACTAAAAGTTATTAGCCAAACCAATGCCTGCTTCCAGATATATAGTCACAACCAATGCAATATAAAGATGCTAGCATAAAACCACGCCGACAGGAATGTGCATCTGACAGCATGATATTATTTGAAGGACATGATCTGTGTCCAGAACAGGAATTTGCATCTGTCTGACTAAGAAATCATGTATATAATTTTTTTAAAAGATGCTACGTATGGGGGAGAGTGGTCTATTTGCTGACATAATCCCTCCATAAAGCTAGAAGGGGTCAATGGTGCAGGAAATACGTCTGCATCCATTGCAATGATATGACTGCCTCTTTGGGGTCATGCATTCAGTTGGACACCTTGCCCTGTATACTAAACATGCTTCACATTACATTGATATAAACACCCATATATCCCTCCACCAGCATTGACCTAACTACGAGACAAGTAGCCCGAAATTAAACCCCCTTAAAACTAACATAATTTAACGAATCTATATAGCTAACCACACCCAACTTAAAATTTAATACATTTTTGTTAAAACATAACACACACACAAAAATAGAAATGATTGCTTAAACAGATGCATAAAAAAATTACTAATACAGTGTGATTGATTTTGAATTCTTTAGGTCAGATAATAGTTCTTATTTTCAGTTATTAATTGCAAATTTAGAAAAAGTTTCTATTAGATAAACACAAGAGTTCATATTTTATGGATTGAGCAGATTTAGAGGTCCATCTTCATGATCACTTAGTAGACTCTTGTTTGTCCTTCTCTAAAAAAAATAAAGCTGCTACTTGCCATTCCCTTTGATCCACAAATGTCATAGGGAGGTCTCAGCTGGTTGTTCAGAAATTAAATTTATTGCAGACTTCTACATTGTTAAATCTGCAATATAGCTAGTTATAATGATATATTCATAGTCAGCTCTAAGATCACAATTTTAATAATCATTTGGCTTTTATATTTTTATTAGCCTCTTATCATCAAATCTTCGGATTCAATGAGCAAGATGTCACTAATCCTCTCGTGTTTCAATTACAGTCCATGCTGTCATTTCATGCTTGCATTGGTCATTTAATTTCTTTGTATTCTCTTATCTGACCATTTAATTATTCAAGTGCCCCAAGGGCTAGTATGCTTTAGAACAATCATTTAATTAATAAAACAATCATTTCCATTTTCTAAGATTATAGAAATCAACATTATTTCTATTTTTAAAATATCAATCATTATATTTTTACTTTTTTACAAAAAAAAATATTTTCAAATCTGCATGACAATATATATATATATTAAACAACTTTTAATTTTTAGTTTTTAAGTTTTTTTCTTTTTAATAAATTAATTTTTATTTACGATCTTTTTATTTTCATTTTAAAATAATGTAATGGCATATTATATTCTGTTACAATATATATATCAAATGTAAATATAATTTAGCCAGCTAGATTCAAGTTTTCTAAAACAATCTTATTAATTTTTTTTTATTATCATCTTGTATATAATGTTGTCATCAACATGGATGTCTATCATTGGGAAACAGGTTTGGTAACTTCAGATTATTAAGTTATTGACATGATAGATGTCCACATTGACATATATTTTTATGTTATCTACATTTGCAAATACTATTTAAACTTTTGGATCTATTTAAATTTTTAATTTATCTTTTTTTTTTTTTTTACAAAATAAATGTTAGAAAATCTGTTGAATTGATATAGACTCATTGGTTTATTAAATTAATCATTGCATTCATCAATAAAGTCAATGCCTTATGTATATGCTCATACACATCACTTTTATAATTATATTACAAAGATCTTAGGTAAGTGCATTTCACTAATTGTGACTTTTATGAGATAGCCTAATTATCATTCTGCATAGGTACATCCCTGTTAATAGTGTCAAAGGCAAATTCTCTCTGAGTTCAATTACTGAGGCATAAGAGAACAGAAAGAGGGGGTGAGATGTGCTTGAACTGACCCAAATTGCATCTAGATTTAATAAATGAGTGCTGAGCTGGTCTATTTGAGATGGGTGCAATTATAGGTTGTGTGCTTCATTGTGCCATCTCCTGCATTATACCTAAAGCCCCCAGGTCTGACCATAGTAAGATGCAATTCTCTCTTCCAAACATCATCATCCAGACCATTATAATACATATATAAAAATAAAGTGATGCTGTAATGTAAGCAGTTTCAATACACACTAATTCAGTTATGTGTTATCAAAAAATATGTAAATAAATAAAAAAATTGAAATTCACAAATGTATAAAATTTTATATATCTCAGTATGATAACAGCTATTTTTTTCATCTTGGAGCATTCACACTAATTATAATATTCTCACTCACAAATACAAGTTCAATTAACCACATACAGTTCAGTATAATAATTGCAAGCACATATATTACTTCACCTCCTCCCCCAAGGTTTTATATATGTAATCATAAAATATTTTGTAATTATTAAATGAACAACAAACTTAAGAGAATTCATAAAATTTTCAGTAAGTGGTAAAATGAAAGTTATTGATTTAGTAAGGGAAAGAAAAAAAATCTGTAGTATGAAATGTATATTTCAGAAAAAGAATATCAGAGTTGATAAAAGCAGAAAAAGAAGTAATATCATTTTTGCCTGTGCTTTTTGACCAAAAGAAAAAAAAAGATACATTTGTAGCTAGATAATATGAATAATAAAAATGATATTGTTAATGATTTTGTTTTGCATCGGAAAACTTTAAATCATTATAAAGACTTTAGCCAAGAATCTGAAATGCATAAGTTCAAGCTATTAAGTAAAAGTAGAGGCTGGCTGCATAAATTTCAAAAATAATAATCTTAAAAATTTCAAATAACTAGAGAGGCCATAACTGTTAATAATAAGACTATTGCTATATTTTTATTAAAAGTTTAAAAAAATAATGAAAAAAAACATTTATTGTCCAGATTAAGTATTTAATTATGATGAAACTAGTTTGTCATACAAGAAAATGCCTAATAGAACATACCTTTACAAATGGAAAACGTGCAATAGATGTTGCAGCATGGAATCATAAATCAACTCTATGTTAGGCACAGTGTTACAGGTTATATAATCATAAGTTATTTACAAATCTAAAAATCCCTATATTTTCAAAAACCAAAATAAAGAATTATCTGACTGTGCTCTGGAAACACAATAAAAAACTCTTGGTTATAACCATTTTATTTATTAAATGTTTTCTTGTTTGTTTTATTTCTGAAGTAAAAAAATATTTGAAAGAAAAAGAAATCAACTTGAAAGTTCTACTGTTATTAGACAATACTTTTGATAATTACAAGTCAGTTTTCTATGAAAGTGAAAATGTGAAGATTGTATTTTTGATTCCAAATACTACTGTATTACTTCAACTACTTTATCAAGATGTCATTTGCCCACACTCTTGCTAAGCTAATATTTGATCAGATTCAATGTGCCTTTAATATGATTCCTAATGCTTAATAATTGAAATACTGAAAATTCTTTACCATTGAAGATAAAATTAATTTGTGTAAAAGTAAAATAAATGAATTAGAACCAAAAATGGTTGGAAGGCTAAATCGAATGAGATTTTTAATAATTTGACAGCTTTCAATAGATTAATGAAGAAGTTAAAAAATTATTCAGGTATTATAAGAACTTAAGGGTGATAGATTTGGTAATATAAATAGTAAAAATATGCAGAACATATTGAAAGTCATACAGAATGACTAACAAATAAAAAGTTAAAAGACTTGGTTATATGATCATCAGCAAAGAGAGTAAAAAAGTCAGAGGAAAAAACAAAAGCAATGTGAAGATTAGAAAAACTTTATAAAGTGTTCCAGGCAGCACACACTTTAAGAAGTACAATTATTGAAAATGATCATGTGAAAGAATACATTATAATTAAATAAAAAATTATCCTTGCATTATTATTTTAATAAATCACAAAGGAAAAAAATCAACATTCCCATCACAATGTTTTTTAACGAAAGATGTCGCACTGAAATAAAATTTCATCACCTTCTCATTGTTCAAACATCCTTTGTTTTCAAAAAAAGGAGAGGCTTATTTTGTCTGCATTATTTAGTGTTCCAAGATTGCCCAGAACTGATAATTATTATGATATATCAGTGGTTCTGGAGGTCAGTAATCTGATACTTTACCATCCATTTTATATATAAGAAAATAAAGGCAGATACATTATTATTCAATGAATGTAAATGAGTGAATACACCCACTATTAATATATATGTAAATGTGATTTTCCAATTTATTATTAATATCTATATCATTTTAAAATTTTGTTTATACTATAATTTTAATTTGTAAATGCATACTTTACAAATAGAAAAGTGTCTGTGTTTTATATATATATGTACACATTGAAAAGTACTGTATAATTATAATACATCTTTATCCCACTTAGCGATGGCAATTGGTTCTCCAAAACTTATCATTAAGCAAGAATACCATAAACAGAATACATATTTATAATGGGGGTCTATGGGGAAAAAATTGGTTGGTTCCAGTCGACATAAAATATCCACATTGGTTTCCAAGTTCAAAGATTTTCTAGATTTTTTTCATGGCAATGATGACTAAATACGATATCTAAAAAGAAAAGTTGTATATCACTAGGGGAAAAATGCATATTTTCACTGTGTAAAAGTACTATACAACAAAAAGAAAGAGAAAGTGAAACTAAATTTGAATTTAAAAGTTTTTATATTCTTCCGCAGAAGTTTTTCATCATAATAAAAAAAAAATCCATACTGAAGTGCATTTTTTTAAAATTTGCATTACAATACATATTACTGTACATTTATGTTTATTATTTATGTGAAATTATTCAAATTAAAAAACAATGTTTAATTATAAATTATTTAATTGAACACAAAGACTTATTACTGTACTCCAGAGTACCAAAAGGCTTAATGTGTATTGTAAATCAGTCAACTTTAGAAAAAAAAAAAAATCAACTTATTTTAAAAGAAAAAAAATCTAACTGTTCTCATTTTCTAAAACATACCCTAAGTTTATTTTTTTTACTGTATACTTTTAGTAATGTAATAGTGCCTCCACCCCACCCCTGTTTGTGTAGAAAGATTATCCATTAACATTTATTTTAAATGCAATCTGTTTTTCTTTTTAAACGTTTTTTTTCAAATGTTTTTTTATTTATTTGAAACCACACAGTTCAATTTAATATTAGTATTTAGTGTTTCCCTGAAAGTTTGTGATGATGGTATTTTAGTTGTACTGTTTTCATAATCTAATATAAGTGTTGAATGTCTAGAAAAATTAAACTTTATTTAAATAATCCAAGTATTATATTGAAATAAAGTTTATTTTTTTCTAAAGACATTCAACACTTATATGCATACAGTATTATAGATTCAGTAATTATATATATTTTAAGTTTATACGTTCTATATTCAAAATACTGAATGCAGCACAAACATTGTGTTTTATGAATAAAATATTGTATGTGCTATACAATTACAGCATAGTCATTATCTGTATACATATTACAGTAATGTAATTTTGCTTTTGGGTAAAATGAATTTAAAATATCTATTCTCTGATATCATCAGTGATGCAAAATTCAAGATGGCTGCCCCTAAAAAAATTTTTAAGAAAATTTTCCTGATCGTTATAATCGATTGTAAATCGAAGTAGTGGGTACAAAGTGATAATGATCGCTATTGTGAAACATCACTAAATAGTCAATCGCTAAGCAGGGTAAAGATGTATAGGAAACAATGTGTATTATGTTATAATAAATGCTTATAAATAAAATGTGAGCTGTCATCCACAATACTGGACAAAAAGTGTTTAAAAAAATTAGAAGATATCACAGCTACACTTTATGAAAATAATTTCAAATGACTCACTTAAAAAAATTGAATCTTTGGAATTTTTTAAAATGGTACAAAAAGGATTAATGATAAGAGTATAAGAGAAGAACAATTTCAAAGTTTAAAACAACATCTTAATATTGAAAAAAATGTTTCAACTATAAGAAAAAAATTCATGGAGTATGTATAAAAATTCTATAAACAATTATATAAGAACAAAGAACAAGAAAACAAAAGATCCCCTTATAACATCTATTGAATTCCAAGTACAAAAAGTATAAAAGCTTCAAAAAATGATGAAGATATAGATTTTTTTTTTTTTTAAAAAAATTGTTAGCTGAGTTATATGCAAAAAACTCTAAAAAATTAAAGATTTATTGTATGATTGAAAAAATACAGTAGTGATATTTATATTTAAAAAAGATAAAAAAGAAAATTAGAAATTACAGATCTATCAGTCTTCTATTAGCTTTATACAAGGTCTTTACTATAGTCATTGTACCTCATTTATAAAGACTTTGAATTTAAGAAAATAAGTAAATCAAGTTACATTTAAAATAAATATGGAAAGAATTAATGAATATTCATTGCCATTATGCCTTGGTTTTGTAGAATATGAAAAGACAATTGATTCTTTAAATATTTTGGTCATGATTAGAGTTTCAAATGCCGAGTCAAGATACAGATTCAAAATATTATGAAATTCTGGAGAAAAAAATTGAAATAACAGTAATTTAATTATTGTAGGACATTAAAATTAAACTTTGGATGGGTGTAGGACAATGAGATAAAGTGTTTTCAAAAGTTTTGACAGTAATTTTACGGAAATATTTAATAGATTAAAACATAAATCATTTATAATATTTCAGGATGTAGTTGTTTTTATAAATAATAGTTCAAAATTTCAGGAAATATCAGAAATATCAGTTGAAAGCAAAAAAGTAGGACTGAAGATAAATGCTTTAAAAAAGATCAATGATTAAAATAAAGAGGAAATAAAGATTGAGATTAACAATTAGAACAAGGTAAATAATAAACAATCTTGATAAGTTTATTTATATTTATGGAAATCTAATGAATAAAAGAAATCATAAAATTAAATTTAGATAGAATAATTTTTGGTAGAAATAATTTAATATTAAATAAAATATGTCCATGTTCTTGAAAATATTTTTAAAAAAATCTATTTTATTAGTATTTACTTAGGAATCTGGGACTTGGCTACTTAATATAAGAGCAATACAAAAATTCAGTCTGTTCATCTGAGAATAAAAGATATGTTGGAAATAACAAAGAATGAGAAAATATGAAATGACATTATAAAAAAAATTAAGAAACTGAAATGGAGTTGGAATGAGCATCTCACCCACATTGCATATCTTACTTATTACATCACTATTTAATATAATTTTAAAATAATTAAATAAGAAACATTTTAAATTAAACTGTCAATACTTTTATATTGATTTTTATAACTAAGATTAATATTTTAGTATAGTATTACCTAACTCTAATAATTATTTATTTTTATTAAACTATAAATATTATTCTATAACCTAACTTTATTAGTGTATTTAAATAGTATTACTTTAAAAATAATTTAGCTTAGCTCTATATCAAATAAACATTATATTTTAAGCAGCATTAGATATAAAAAATATTAAATTATAAAAACTATTATATAATTTTTATTTATTTATAAAATTGACTGTCTTTCATATTCATAAAATCATGTAGCAAGATAGAAAGGCTACAATATGTATATATGGAAGATAATAATCTGAACCAACTGTTGAGTGCTGCTTCAGTATGAAATATGTATATTGGAGATCATTTATCTTTTACATGTGTGTGGTCATGTGTATTGGTTGTATGAGATGGAGTGGATAGCTAAAGGGAGCCTGAAAATCTGTGTTCAAATTCCTTATATAATTATATCTAATAGTAATTTATTAACTTTATACTTGATTTGAACAAAAATTTTTTATATGCTATTATGTCTTGCTTGGTCTAATACAATAATAGAATGGGGATCATGTTGCAGTCCAACACTTCAGTGTTCTAATTTTTATGAACTCCTAATCAATAAACCATTTGTTTGATTTTTTGTGTATTACAACTACAATCAGAAAGATTTTGATGATAGACTATTGTTGCACATCATTTTTTAACTCATGCACATTTATAGATGAATGTATATTGAAGCTATATATATATATATATTTACAATAAAAATAATAATAGTAATAATGGTAACAAATTATTATAAACAATCCTTAAATTCACAGAAGTACTTTCAGTTAATTTCTTGAACCTGTCTCAATTGCCATTAAAATTCAAAAAACAAAGTGGAAGCAAACATCATCAATTCAAATTCCAGGAATCTCGTATTTTAATGTTAGCAGATTGCCTATTTATTAAATGCATTTTATTCCTATTTATAAAAATTGCCTCTTTAATTTTTCTTTTACAAAAGGTTTTAAAATGTGAAAATTCTTCATGAGAAGAGAAACCATTGTAAAAGAAAAATTAAGGAGGCAATTTTTATAAATAGGAATAAAATGCATTTAATAAATAGGCAATCTGCTAACATTAAAATACAAGATTCCTAGAATTTGAATTGATGACGTTTGCTTCTGCTTTGTTTTCTTTTTTTTTTTTTTTTGAATTTTAATGGCAGTTGAGGCAGGTTCAAGAAATTAACTGAACATACTTCTGCGAATTTAAGGATTGTTTATAATAGTTTGTTACCATTATTATTATTATTATTTTTATTGTAATTACAATTTTGTTTTAATTAACAGACATTTTATTTTTATATTATATATATATACTGAGTTAAAAAAATGTCACAATGAACTAATTTCTCTTGTTTAAGGAAAAATAAAAGCCCAGTTAGAGAAATCAAGAAAAGTTAAATCTCTTGTAAACTGCTTTGCTATGTATTCTGGCTAAATTAACAGTGCCATAGGACAAAGTGCTACTGTTCTGACCCTGGAAATGGAATGACTTAATCTACTTACCTGTATAATGCCTAAAAACACCAAATGTTCTACACTAAATGCCTAAATGGATTGAGTAGGGGAGTAATTGCAGAAAATGGATGTGATATTATTTCCAGCATGTTGCCGAGGAATTCCAGTAAGTGATGAATAACTTACTGAAAGAGGGTGATCTGAAGAGGAATAGACTGTATCCATAAAAGACATTATTGCCAAACTCATGGGCATTAACCAAAATGACCTAATGAAAGTTTTGATTTTATTATGTATATATTTTTTTCATATGTGTTTGTAAAATTCTAGTTTTATTTTATTTCCACACTTGGAAGCATGTCTACAACAGTCCATTATGAGTGAAAGCAACAAAATGAAGGGGGGTATTGTTAAGTTAGATAATTTTTTATGTTAAATACAGTTTAGAACAGCTTTCCCGCCATAGCAATTTGACATTGATCATCATCATGATATGAAATAAGGTAAGTTCTTTGACATTATTCTATATTAAGCATATACACTTATTACAGGACAGAGTTCATATTATTTGTTCATTGTTAACTAACAATCTTTTATATTTATTTTTTGGTACAAATGACCAATCTTAGTGTATGGATGTTCTTTTCTATCAACCATAAGAAACCATACATAGATAGGGGTTCCCCAAAGAAGATGGAACATTGTTGATTTGAATTGGACGAGGCTACTACAGATATCCCTGTATAAAATTGTAAATTATCTAGTAAGCTTTGCAGTCATTTTAATATTTTTTTTTACAATTTTAATTTAGCTTTGTAAATAATTAGTGCCATGTTATATATCTCTACCATGGCTAAGGATTTGGATTGTTGATATGGTAAAAATACATCTTTCTCATCCACAATTATATTGTTTTATCATGTTAAAAAAATTTAATTTTTTTTGTTTTGTTATTTAATAAATTTTGTTAATTTGATTTACATAAGTTGGTTTCTAGTTTATCAAAATTATTTATGCATTCATTTATCAAATGATAACCGAGTATATACATACACACACATCTCACTCTTATATAATAACACTATAATATGCTTGGATGGATCTGTAAATCAATTGGAACCTATATAGAGGTGCAACAGTTGTTATCTAATGTAAGTTCATCCCTGAAGAGAGCTGAAGGCAGATTTCTCTCTGAGTTTGAATACTGAGGCATAACAGAGCCTGAAGGAGAAGTGAGGTATGGATGAACTAGCTGAAATTCTATCTAAATTTAATGTGTAAACATAGAACTATCCAATTGGAGGTAGATGTGATCATAGGTTATGTACTTTATCACATCATGCACAGCATCCTACCCAAATATCCTAGGTCGAACTGTAGTGAGATGTGTTCCCTCTCTCTTTTGTGGTAAAAAGCCCAGCCCATCATATCTGGTGCAGACAAACATAGGACATTGAATTTAAAAACTCTGACCCATTACAATGTATTCATAATATATTTTTAGCTTAAAAAATAATACAATCTGAATTTTTGATTCATAAATGTTACATAGATTCAATAACTCATTTATAAATCTTTTGGAAAAGCTTACTAAATAAATAATTAGGTTATACTTTTTATATATAATGTAATGGAGAATAGACATGTAAGTAAAAATGAAGTTTCTGCCAGAAAATATGTAGAATGAGATACAAATTATAAGGAAGTGTTGAGATAATGATTATTGTTATAATAAAATAAAAATCTTAAGATTGTTTCATTAACAATAATAAAATGACCTCTTATATACAAGGCAAAACTCTCCATACAATTATGTGCTAGTATAAGAGATGGTGATCATGTGATGCTTAATGGTAAAATGATATCTTCCTATCACAATCAGTCTTTGTGTTTATTTAAAGGTATAATAGGATATTTCATATGACTATCATATAACAGAATCTATTTTGCATATATATAAGAACATAACATCACATATTATTTTAAAGCAACATATTCCAAAAATAAATAATATAATATAAAGAAATTTACTTTTAAGGCTACATTTGAAATTTTAATTGGGCATTATCAAGTTCCATGAATTAAAATTTAATAACTATATCCTTAGGTGAATTTTTATTTAGTAATACCCAATATCTAATAACTCAGGCCAATCTTAATGAAAAAAATATATTTAATATATTCTCATATAAATTTACACAAACTTACTGCTATTAATCACGGATACTTCCTTAAATTTAAAATATCATAATCAAAGTAATTTGATATTGAAAAAAAAACGTAAAATTAATTTTTTCTATATCTGTTGCTGAGTTCGTTACATAAGTTAGTTTTAATCCAAAATTGAATTTAGTTAGTTTTATTCTGTCTTTATTATGATTTAAGAACTATTAAATTTCATACATACTTTATTTCATCTAACCTATCCATTATCATATGCCCTTAAAAACTAAACTCAAGTAAAACAAATTTTCATACAACACACAACAACAACAACAACAAAAAAATAATAATAATAATAATAATAATAATAATAATAAAAAAAAAAAAAATAAAAAAAAAAAAAAAAAAAAAAAAAATAAAAAAAAATAATAAAAATATAATAATAAAAAAAAAATAAAAAAAAAAAAAAAAAAAATAAAATAATAAGTCATCATCATCATAAATAAAAATATTAATTCCTTTTAAAATAAATAAGATTAACCTTTATTAAATTTTAAATAAATGAATAAAATGAACAAAAATTAAGATAAATAATCAAAATTTAGTTATTTTTGTACCAATAAATATAAATTTTGTTTTTGATATATCTAAATGACATATAAATTTATATCTGACTTATAAATATTAATATTTAATCAATAGAAGATCTTACATTCTTTCAATGTAAAATTAGACTTATAAATATACATAGCAAGCAACCAAAAAAAATATCCAAGAATTTGTAAGCAAATTTATGTATCCCAATAGGGGTATTTTATTGATACATTCTACTCTCATAGTTGATCTGACATACCCACTTACAGCTTTGAATCAATGAAAGTATTATATAGTGTTGTAGTTTAGTTATTCATATTCAAAATTTGATGGTGCTAGTATATATGTATCATGAGATAAAATCTAACTTTTGTTGATCATTTTCAATGAGCTTCAAATATTACAAAATCTTGAAATACCACTTGAAAATTTTTTAGTCTCTTATTATATAAGAACTTACTTTCATACACAATTTGATTCATTTCAAATGTTTCATTTGCAGTTTTTCCCAATTTAAAACCAAATTTAATGGTAGCATATTATTACATTGTGATTTAAAGTATAAAAATATATTATCAAATCTAATATTGTATTTCATAATCCAGACAGTCAAGCATCATAACATTTTTATGGTAAATGACTAAACTATCTAATTAGATAACACATGCATTGATTCTGTAATGATAATGCATATTTATGGAGAGAGAATTAGTCACCTGTCACTTTTTCATGGAGACATTAAGTATATTTGTATATAAAAATAATATTAAGTATATTAATTATATGTTGGATTATTCCCATCATCTAATATTAAATATTGGATGTCTTTAGAAAAACTTTGAATTTTATTTAAATTTTCTAAATACATTCAACTGTTAGTAATAGTGCACAGATTAGTATATAACACAACATTTTGAGTGATATTATTTTCTTTTCTTCTTCAGATGTTGCTACCTTGACTAGTGGTAGTACTAGCATGTGAATTAAACTTGGATCTGTAGATTCATGAATATTGAATTTTAATCATACACTCTAATCAACTGTGCTTTTTACTCAAAACCTCAAAATGTTGTGTTATAAACTAACCTAAAGACTGTCAAAATTAAATATCACAGGATGGAAAGAGTCCAAAATATAACAAATACACAATGCCAGAATCACAAAAATATTCAGACAAACAATGTTAAATATATGTTTAATCATTCAAATATGTATTACTCTCCAATCCACAAATATAAATATTTAATTTTGTTAATATTAATAATTATACATGGTAAAATCCTTTCTTCTATATGTATTCAATTTTTTGTGAATAAACAAATTATTATAATAACTATTTATCTATATTAGTGGTTCTACACATGGTTGTGAAACATCTACAAACATTAATTGCCCCTAATTGCCAATAAACTAAAAAATACAAATATCCACATTTCTTACAAGTCAAAAAAAAGGGGCTTCTATTGAATAGAATTATACATTTTTATCAATTGTATGCAAAAAATGATTTTCAATATATAAATAATTATGTAATCTTTGGAAATACTAATATCTCCAAAATTATTAGTGTAAAATAAGATAAATAATAAACAATGACTTTACTTACATTATTTAATAAAATATAAACTACCAAAATAAAATATTAGTCTTCAAATTATATTTGGATATTACAAAACTTATCATACTGATTACAATTTTAGGGAAAAAAATGTATCCAAATTAAAAACAATAAAACATGCTATTGTAATAAAAATGGGTGTACTTACTGTATATTAGTATAAATATCTTTAAATATCACAGAATAAACAATCTTTCTATTATAAACATTAACAAATCTGTTTACCTATATACAAAATACATATTTTGCGGGTTATATATATATATATATATATATATATTGTAATGATATAATTTGGGGAAGTAGGTATGAGATGGCTATAGAGTTGATTTAAAAACATCTATCTCATATATGTTCCAAAATGAAAGACCTATATGAGGAATCTATAATTTAAATGGCCTATAATCTAGAGTCTGTTAATATTTATGAGATTAGTAATTTAAGATTTGATAACAATAAAGTCATGTGCATATGTATGAAAACCTAATTCCCTCACTCTCACTATAACAATCTGAATTTATTTGGTTATTAAATATTGCTAGCTCTTATAACTAAACTTTTCATCAATAAGTGATTCTGGTAGTATGAATTGATGTCCAGTTGCATGGACCTATCTGATTAATATAAAGCAAAGTTACTAAAATGAGGATTTTTAAATTTACACTATGGATAATGTTAAACAAGGTACTTAGCTTGAATTAAAGGAAAATTTTGCTGATAATTTAGTATTGAGAATTATTAACTTACTATGATCTATGTTGGGGTTAAACCTAAATAAGTTATTTTGGCAAGTATCATTTGATAATTATTTATTCTTTTGTGGTTTAAGGTAACTATCTATAATTGAATGTGTAAATGTTATTGTTTACTCTAGCTAACACTATACATGAAATCATTTTTTAACACTTGTATATAACATAAGTTAAATAACATTTAGCATTCAAATATGCACTATACTGGATGAAGTGGGCAAATCAGTATAAGAATCTGTAAGTATCCAAAATGAAATGATAATAGCACTAAGAATTTGATTGCAATCTCTGGAATAATCCAATATAGTCTATTTTATACTACTTTTAAAATTTTTACTTCTTCATATATATATATATATATATATATATATATATATATATATATATATATATGGTAGGTGGTTGGTAATTATATAATCCACTTTCAATACATATATGAATCTATCCAAAGGTTAATTTTAATAATCATTGATTCCTGTGTCATCTAATGAGCTTGTAGTATCATAATTCCTTTTTAATATCAGCTATGAGTATTCATTTATTTATTATGTTATTGCATATAAAAGCGATTTACCCGTTGATGACAAAAAAAAAAAAAAAAAAATAAAAAAGGGGGACAGGTTGGGGGGTTTTTCTTTTTTTTCTTTAGTTAATATATATTTAAATTTTTTTTATTTATTTATTAAAAATTAAAAAAATAAAATATAATTGTATTTTAATTTATTTATTTTTTTTTTTGTATTTGATATCATTTGTCATTTTTTTTTATTTTTTTGATAAAATTGACACATAAATACTTTCCTTTTCCCTTTTTTTTGCTTTTATTATTTTTGGCTTCAGAGCATACTATCTTGGGGTTCCACAAACATTGTAAAATAGGAGTTTAAATTCCAAAATGTGCATAATAAATTTTTCCAGTGGAATGTAACAAAATACTTTATCTGGTGGGTGGTGTTACAATTTCATGACTAAAGCTTAGGTATATTTGATATTCTATGTGTTGTTCTCTTTCTCTAATGAATGATTCTTAGGGTAGTTGTTTAACATTAATTTGATTTTTTCTATGAAATTGTCATTTTATTTTATTTATAATGATTAACACTTTACTCCTAATATGTGTGTAATGTTTTGCTTTATATCCAAACTCAAATGACGATTTGAATGAATATTTTACTAAAAGCAAAATAAATTTATAGCAAAAACAAATTTATAACGTGCAGGAAGTCATGGTTTTATTCATGAGATGATTTTAATTTAAATCCATAGTCTTTAGAAAACAGACAACAACATGTTTGAATCTAGCAATCCATTTTTATTGGTTTTTTTTCTAACTTGTCTTACGAATACAGACATTTCAGTAAATAGACTATGCTAATTAATATATAATTTCTTTTAGATAGTGTACCAGTGCCTATGTGTGTAGATTCTCTCAAAAATAAAAGTATCCAATAAAGTTAATAAAAGAGTTTCCTTTTTAACACAACTTATATATCTGTTCACAAAAAATATCTATAATTTCTCTTTTTGTTGCTATATCACTTCTCTTTCTTAGATGTCATTAGGTTGTTGCTTTAAGCAATAGACATAATCATATTTATATAATATTAAATATACCCTTCTCCCAGCACACACATAAATTATTACATGTAAAGTGTAACATGTATTAATAATTCATTAATGTGCAAGTAAATAATGCTATTTTAACAAAATAATCTTCCTAAAATTAAAGCGTTTTTATTTTCTTCTTTTCTATTAAGTGATTTCACCGTGTGATCTCAAGTTAAATTGTTATTAAAGTTTACTGTATTAAATATCTGGTACTAATTACATTCTGATAATCTTTCATTGATTTTAATTTTGAATTACTTTTAAACAAAATAAGTAAAAAAATATGCTTAAGATATAATCAAAATCTTTTCATAGGCATCGTGTTTTGCCAGATAACATACAAAATTATCAATTTGCAGTTTTAATAATCATGTGAAATAACAGATTAACATCTAAAAAAATTAAATACTATTCATATGTAATCATATTTTGAAGGGATTCCCTAAATGGCACAATACATTGTGATGTCCAGGTTTCCCACCAGAAAAAGGGGAACACATCTAACTATGGTCAGACCTGATTGCAATGAAGTACCTAACCAATGATCATGCCTACTTACACTGGGCTAGCCCTAGGTTTACATACTAAATTCAGACACAATTTAGGCTAGTTTATCCATATTACATCCCTCTTTTGGATTCCACATGCCTCAGAATTCAAACCAAGGGAGAATATTGCACTCGGCTCTCTTCAGAGATGAATTTACTTTAGATAGAAATTACAATACCTCTCTCTACATAGGTTCCAATTGGGTGGAGAGCTCATCTAACCATGCTATTATATTATGATGTAACAGAAAGTATGTGTGTGTATGCATGTGTATCCGGTTATGAATTGATGAATGAATGGATAAATAACTTTGACAAACTAGAGACCATTTAATGAAAATCAAGTTAACAATGTTTTTTTATCAACTGAATAAAAATTCAAAATTTCTTTTAACAAAAATAAATAAATAATATGTATATACATGTGGGTATCAAGTATGTATCTTTACCATATTAATGATTAAATGTACTTATTACTCTAACCCTTCCTATGCTAGATATACATAAAACCACTGCATATTTACAAAGTAGATAAGAGTAATGAAAATAAAAATTATTAATTCATTGTTACAATGATCACAAAGCTAACTAATTATTTAACAATATTATATAAAGGAGTGTGCAATAGCATCATAGTCCTATTTCAACTGTAGAAGTTCCATCTTCTTTGAGAACACCCCTGACTATGTACAAGTTTCCAATGATTGATAGAAAAGAACATTCATGCAAGAATATTAGTCATTCATACTGAATAAAGAAATGTAAACAATCATTAGTTAACAAAAAAATAAACAAACAAACAAGACAAACTCTATCCTGTAGCAAGTCCATGTTCTTAATGTGGAATAATGTCAAACAAAATCTTACCTTATCCCATATTGTAGTAAGGATGATGGTAACACCTACTGTTAAGTCACTATGGAGGGATATATAATCTAAACTTTATTCAGTAAAACAATTGCCTTTCTTCTTGTACTATTTTGACTTCAACTACAGTGGTCTTTTCCAAGTTATAGAGATTTAGGTTTCCTAGTGCAGAAGTGAAATAAATAAAAAAAAACACAGAATTCTACAAATGTATATGTAATTAAAAAAAGATTACAACAACAAATTAAGACTTTTCTCAAATTATATTGCATAATGTTCATAAATCAGGTAATGAGTATTTCTTATAGATATGGTTCATTGCTGTTCTAGTCATCCTTCTTTGGTAAGTCACACATTACTTGTAGGGACTCCTCAGCGACATATTTGGAATGATGTTATTTCCATCTTCTGTTGTTGTGTTCATTCTGTATCCATCTAGACACTTAAAACAGGGCATTTGATGTTTCTGAAGGCATTATACAATTGAATATTAAATCATCATGCTTCTTATGGTCAGGGCTGATAATATTTTGGCCCTATGACAATATTAAATTAGCCAGAGTACATTGTTTTGCAGTTCATAAAGATTAAAATTTTCTTAATTCACTATTTGGTATTTAATAATTTTTATAAGAACAAAATTATTTCATCATATATATATATATATATATATATATATATATATATATATATATATATATATATATATATATATATATATATATATATATATATATATAACTGCATTGATAACATTCTATTTTATTATTTTATCTGTATTCAAAGAATAGCATGGTCCTTTTATTTTAAATTTCTATTTAAATCAGTTCAATTATTTTATCCAACTACACAAATCTATTAGAATTCTTTCTGTTTAAATATGGGCTATACTTTCTTGTAATTTGCATTAGAATGATCAAATGAATAATTTGAAGTGTTCGGATAAGCCGTCCATATTCTCTTACATTCAAAATTTGATTTTCTGATGTTGTTATACAGCTTTTGTATCCTTTTGAATATAGTAAAAGATGGTGGAAATGAACTGGGTTTGTTTTGATACTGGACTCGGATTCTGTTATTTAGTATAGTTGCAATTTATTTTATTTTCAATCACTGTGTGAACCCTATTGTTGCACATATTATATTGATTATAAGTAAAATAAAATTACATAGTAGAATTAGGCTTTCATCTTCCGCATTTGGTTACCTAGTTACTGGTTTAACATTAGGTTGTTACCATGTCTACCAAGTGTAAGTCTTGTATAATGATGTACAATACATTAACATTGAATTTATTATTTGTGTGCATATATATTAGTACTATTTCTTTAACTAGGATTTTTATCTTTCTATTAGATACGTGAAACTAATCTATCATGATATTCCTTTAATATAGTGAAAAAATAAACATTTGTTGCATCTATATACACATGTGTGGGTTTATTTACTCTATAAAATGAAAACACATGCTCAACCACCTATTAACTAAGTTTACATTATAAATGAGTTTGATTTTGTGGTGAGAGTGAACAAAGGTTGGATTGTAAGCTACCCTTACAACTTATATATATTATAGTCAATGCAGCCAACTTGTCTTAGGTATACAGAACATATTTTAGTGCATCAATCATTTTTATATTTATGCTACAAATAAAAATATAAATTGAAGTGGTCATTTTATTTTTCTTTACTAAACTATGAATAGAATTAATTTCTTATATTACAAAAATAGAATATAGATTTTTGAACACATTTTAATTATAACAAACATATTTAACCTTTTAAAATTATATATTTAATGCTGATTTAAAAAAACAAAAGCAAAATGTTAGTTTGAAAAAAAATATGATTTCTAAAGCATTCCGCATCTTTCCCCTTTTTAAAAATATATACTTCTGTATTTACTAAATGACAACTAATTCAATTTCTCATAGATGTCATCCTAGTTTTAATATCTTATGGAGTAAACTTATATAATTTATAACCTAATATAATTTTTTTTCTAGAAAATTTATGCAGTTTCAAAGAAATGAATTTGCAATACATATCAACATAAACAAGTTATTCTATTACCTAGGTCAGTTTTATGTAATAAATGATTGTACTGGGAAATTACATAGTAGAATTATTTTATATCATAAAGCTTTAAATATAAACGGTAGAATATTTAATATAACTATTACTGGTTTGTCATTATTTGTATAGGCAACTCCTTAAATGATTTATTCTTACAATAAATTTTATAAGTGAACAAATTTTAACACATATATTTATCTTCTTTTGATATATATATATATATTATTTTACATATGGTTGAAAGGAGGTATTAAAAAATTGTGCCAGCAGCCTAAAAGTTTAAACATATTTGTTTAATAATTATGACAGTTAAACGTTTTACACATCTCATATAATCATATTAATATATATAGATGCAATATAATTCAATAACTACAATCCAAATCAAGCAATTTAAGCAAGTTCATTTAATTCCCAGAAACTATTCAGTTCTCTAATAGTCATATATTAATTACACTATCTCCAAATTTTACCGCCAATCAAGTTATAATTAAAATATTCATTAAGTGTACAATTAAAGGATTTTTTAAATATATATTTTATTAATAAATAAATTAAACATGCACACATACATATTTATATACATATGCTATATTTATAACAAAAAATTATTAAATATTATGTATTAATGAAAAAAAAATTAATTAATTAACAAAAGAGATTTAATTTCAGTACACTTACTATTATTGTTTTAATTTTACTTTTGTTATTCTTTAAATCCTATATTAAACACATTCTTTTGGCCATATAATTTGAGTATGGATATTGGGTTGGTTTTAATATCTATTAATATATTTAATTATATTTTATGCTTCTATTTCACATTTATTTGAAACATGAATAATAACATCTGAAAAAAATAAATGTTTCCCCATGACGTTTTTGCATTAATCAGTACACACACATGCATGCTTTGGGTAAGTACAGTAATGATTATTCCTAATCATTTAATAAGTGAGCGCAGAAAATTTGTAATTTATAATTCATACTGCAATAAATTAATGTTGCTGAATACTGAACAAGGGAAGTTAAAGACATAGGAGGGATTGTGACTTGGGCCAAGTGAAATGGACTGGTTTATCCAGATGTGCATCTTGGGATCATTTACATTTGTCAGATGTCTTTATTTATATGTTTAAAATAGGTATAATGAAATAGAAATTTAAAGTATATCTAAAGATTATACACAAGGGGGAAAAGGTGGATAAGATGAATTAATGGTACCATGTGATTGCCTTTAATAAAAATAATTATATATTAGTTTTTAATTGAATTTAAAGTATATAGCTATGACAAAAATGGTATAACATCAATCCTCATAAATGATATTAATTATTAAAATCATTTATTAAAAATGAATGCTGTCAAATGTATGAATGCAGAAAACTTGGTCTGACAATATACTAATAATTTTTCTTTTGTACTTTTTTATAATTGTTTTTATTTTTACATCTTACAGTTTCAAGTAACTAGCATTTTTCTTCAGAACTATAATAGGCAAACATATTATGTTTATTTACATATATCCATATAGATGTATTTTGTTGCAAAAAAAAGTGAAAAAAATATGAATACTGATGAGTATGTATTGATAAACTTATCCACAAACAGTTATTTACATTTATTGAATTATACATACATTCGTGTGTAACTATATACTTTGAAAATTATTTAAGTAATTAAATATTTGATGTTTTTTTTATTATTATTATCAAGTTTTATTTATTTATTTTTTTGTTAGTGAATAATAATTTTAAAAAATATAATGAAGAAAACAACATTTTTATATTTCAGATAAATATTTAATTCTCTGGAAACTATTCAGCAGAGAGGCATTTTGAGATAAAAAATAAAAAAACATGGAAAAGGCATCTCTAAAGTGAAATTAGAGTTACATTAGAACATGTTGACATTCTTTTGTTACTGTGACATTTTAAAAATAAATCTACCCATCTTTAAGATAATTTTTAATTATTTATTTTCTTTTATATATTTATTTTATGCGAAAATGAAGCTAAAGATATTGTTAAAAAAATTAAAAGTTTGTCTTTTTTATTTTTATTTTTTGTAACAAAGGCAATTATTATTATAATGTCATGTCTGCATATATGTATACCATGTTATATAAATGTTTATTCAGTCATAAAAATATACTGCTGATAAAATACCATTAAATTAGCTATCTACAATTTAAAAATGTATGCAATCTGGACATAATAATAAGGAGCTATTCAAATTTTCTTGACTGTCAGATTTTATTATCTTAACGTAATCTATTATTTTTTCAAGTCATTACGTATATAATCTTCAATATAGGCACATTAATAAATAATAAGTCAGTAACACTTAAATAAGGCTAAAACCTTAGTACATGCACCTTGAGTGCTTAATTTATTACAAAAGAGACCTCTACAAATCTAAACGCAAGATTCGACTTTATAAAGATAAGAGCGTTTAGATTTGTAGAGGACTCTCTTGTAATAAATTAAGCATTCAAGTCGCCTTATTTAAGTATTACGAGCTGACATTGCGCTTAATAAGAATTAATATTTACAACTTTAAATAAGTCAGTAAATAAATTAATAATTGTCATAATTTAATCTATAAACACTATATTTGTGGACAACCTCGACAAGATTAGTGTCTGTTTAGATAAATATATCAATATTATTTTTTAAGATGGAGATTATTAGTCTAGATATGTTTTTTCCTGTCAAGTTCACTATTAATTATCGAAATGTAATAATTTAATAAATGTAATAATTTAATGCTCTATTAATAATTAGATTTCAAATAATAAAAAAATATAGCAATAAAATACCAGAAAATTGTAACATTTTTATCATGATCACGATCTTGCTTTTTAAATAAATAGACTTTCTTAATTAAAAAGTATTAAATAATGTATCTATAAATACACACATGTAACTATCCGCCATTTCAAATCAATTGACAATCACTATTATATTAAAAAAAGTTCTACGATTGATGGTCTAAAATTCAAAATGATTAATCAAAAGAGTCTGCTGGACTCCTTTTTTAGAGTTCATTGCTTTCATAAAAAAATCTTTTGCATCATCAAACATTAATTTATGATCAGTGTTACGGTCTTATATAAATAAGACTAAAATAATGTTATTAGTTTTTAACATTACTTTTATGGATATTAAAAAACTTTTATAAATATCTCATTTCAGCTTTATACATTCATGAACATAACACTGATTATAAAATATTGTTTGATATTGGAAAGATTGTTTTTTATGAATACAGTGAAACAACTTTTTTTATTATTAGGAGTTATGCAATTGTTTTGAATTGTGGGTAATTGTATGTTTTGTTAGTAGTTTTCACTTGATATGTACTTATTTAATAGACAAAACCATGGTTGTGATAAAAAAAAGTTGTAAATATTTAAATTTTGCAATATTTTTTATTTTGAGTATTAAATAAATATTAAAAATTTCTATTCAACATTATCATGCTTCAAACAACTGAATAGAAATATTAGAAAAATGGAAATTTGCCAAAGCATTTAATAAGATTGACTCCGAAGAAATGCATCATAGAGTCATTTGTTTAAAGTGCAATATTGTTATAAGAAAGTTTTCATATATATAAATAAGTATGTATATACTTTTAACATAAAAATTAAAAAAAATATTTAAATAAATATCTATAATATTTGACATAGGAACATACTTGGAGTTTAAATGTAATGATAAGGGATTTAAACCCAGACATTCAAGTTCTCTTCAGCTTGTCATAAATTCTATGTTTTACTTTATTTATTTTTATTATTGGCTCTACTTCATTCTTAACACAATTTTAATGATAATTTTTTTCTATTAAACAAAAAGTTATCATAATTGATCTTTAAAAATAATTAAAAGTAATTGCTAAATTTTACAGAAGGTAAATACAAAAAAATATAATTGGTAATTGATTATTATTTTAGTAATTATGATGTAAATATGTGTAATGAATTATTAAAATTTATATACTATTATTTTTATTACCATAAAAAGATTTTATATTGATGTAAAATTAAGCATATATTGCAAACTGTTTGAAATTTAATATATACAATTTTTCAAAATATATATTCAAATGGTAGATATTAAAAATAACTGTTATTTAAATTTTAGTACTACAGAGATATTTTATAAAACATGACTTTTTGAATTGTTGTGATATGGTCACATAATTGCACCTATATATATTAAAATCAAGTGTATCTAAAGGTAAAAACTGTTATTTTTATAAGTGTATGCTTTCATTATCTCAATCTTCAGTATATTTATCTTCTTCACAAATTACATTATCAGTTAATCTTTCCTTATTCATTGATTAAATTATAAATTTTACTTTTTCAATGCTTATTTTATTAAATTAAAGTTAATCTATCTGACAGTTTTGATTATCCAGCAATCTTCTTCAGAGCTTCAAAATATAAATAAATACATAAATATACAAATACATAATCTTATAAACATATAATATTATACCTATTTTCAAATGACTCATTTTTTACATATATCTTAATAATTATATCTATACATATATATGCATACATACCATATATATATATATATATATTTAATATTCAAATAATATATATCAAAATACAGTTAAATTCACATAAATTGTATTATTTTTAGAAGTATTTGAATATTATATATATTGTGGAATAAATACAGACATCAAATTTAATTTATTACATATATATATTCCATTTATACTACATTTATTATCCCTATTGTATAGAATATATAAATAAAATCACCTTCTATATATATATGCACCAACAATATACAGATATATACCTTAACCACATATACATACTCTAAACCATTCCCAACTTATACTACATCTATATCATTAATTATTATTATTACTTATGTCACGCCACTAAATTTTTATTTTATTTCAATTAATATTATGGCAATAAAAATTGCAAAATATAATCAACCTATGAAACTAATAATCTTATATTATTTCTTTATTAATTTTTTATAATCAATCTATATAAAATTTAAAATTTAAAATTATTACCTTTAAAATTATTAACCATTATAAATTATTATAAACTTTTTCATTTTATTATATTATTATTCAACTAATCCCAATACTCACCTTCTCCTTATTATTTAGTCTTTCCAACTGTCACTAATTTGAAGTTATTTTTTTATACAACTAATTTCCCTCTATTTTAAATTTATAATTTGAAATTATTATTCCAATCCTAATTAAATCAAGAGGGTTTTATCCCAAAATCTGTATTTAATATGGGTTTAATACTATTTATAAGGATAGCCTCTTTGATTTTTTTCTCTCTTTTATCATATGTATATTGAATTATTTTAATACTATTCTTCTCAAATATATATTCATTTTCCATTGAATTTAAATAAACAGGTGAATTTTTATCACATTTAAGTTGCAATCTCTATAAATTGAATGTTTTGTTTTGCCAACATAATTAGGTTTAATATGATTAAACTCGCATTTTTTTTTTTGCATTTAATTTCATATACCTTATTTTAAACATTAGTGGTATTTTTTTTATATTTTTAAATATATTTGTTATCTAAAATTTTAATTATATTTGTCCTTCTTTATTTATTATTCTAAAATTTATTATGATATTAATCTTATTATTGATTTTAGTAATAATTTTATTTAAATTTTTAACTATATTATTATTACAAGTTTTTATACCCGTATTTTTAATTTGATTATTACTATCATCATTATTAATAGTTTTAACAAGGCTGTAAACCTTAGCAATGAGCGTCTGAAAAAATCATCACTAGGGACCTCTGTAGGTCTTTAAAACACATGCTTACGCTATGAAGAAAAGAGAGAATCCCAAAGAGAATCCCTTCTTTACTTCGACCTACTTTTATATATAAATAGGTGAAGCAGAAGTGTTTTGATCTAAGATTAAAACTTTTTTCTTCATTATTATCTTTACAAATAAATTTACTTTCTGTCAACCTTATACTATTATCATTATTTACAAGCTCTTTTTTATTAACTTTATTTGTCTGATATAATGTTCCTTATTTGATCAATAATTTAGAACTCTTTGCACTCTAGAACTTATAATATTAACTTTATATCTCCTATCTATACTAGAGTTTTGATTAATAAAATTATTATTCCTATTCCTTTTCTTATATATTGATGTTTTTATACTACACATACTCCTTATATATGATTTAATTAACATTATATTTAAATATGAATATTTATTAGTTTTTTCATTTTCAACAGTAAAATTAATATTTATATCTAAATTATTAATATATTCAATAAAAATCGATTTGTCTTTGACTTTTATCAACTATTAATAGATAATCATCCACATGTATTTTCATAAAAATTGAAGTACTTTTATTTTCTATCAATGCCTTTCTAAATCTTTCATATAAATACTATTTAGCAGTCCTCTTAATGCTCTTCCATTAACAATCCTTCTTTTTGATTGTAATATTTATCATTAAATTTAAATGTAATTTCTTTGCAACAAATCTCAGTAATCTCTTTTAATTATTCTATAGGTATATCTACATTTGTATTTTTATTCTTTTTACATCTACCAATCATTAACTTTTTCCACATTGATATTTATATACATTGGAACAACATCTATTTTTACCATTGTTAATTTATAATTCCTATTTTTATTTATTTTATTTATTAAAACCTTATTATTTTTAATATATAAATTTATAATCAATATTAACATATTTTTTAAAATATTATTAAAAATTAGACAACCATTTAAAAACTTTATTGAAATAAGAATTAGAACATTAATAATTGCTCTCAATAGTACCCCTTCTTTATACATTTTCAGTGCTTTATAAATTTGGGCTGTTACTCAATCTTTAACAGATATTCAAATACATTGTAATTAATCAAACACTTGTAATAAATCTTTCTTATAAGTGAATATATTTTTTTAATCTTTAAGTTAATATCATCTTTTCTATTTTTTTCAAAATTTGTATCATCTAACATAATATTCATTTTTTCTATATATTCTTCCTCATCTATAATAACCAATTTATTGTCTTATCCAACTATGTAAATATTACTTTATCTTGATATTTATTTTTTATGTCTTTAATTTTTTCTATTCTCATCATACTATTCAAACAACCTCTATCAGTTTTATCTATTTTTTATTCTTATATTTTTTATGATATTTCTTAATTATATAAATCATATTATCAATTTCACTTTAAATTCTTTCATCCATATTTTATCTTTATTACTAATAATCATTTTACTATCCTTGTTCTGATAATATATTTTTTCTCTACATAATTCTGTCCAATGTTTTCTCCTAAAGTTTTTAAATTCTGTTACATCACTTTTTATATATCTTTTTCATCCTTTGTTAATTTTATGTTTGTCACATTGCAAATTTTAGCCTTATAATTATTCCTTTTATATTTCGTTTGTTCTTTCTTTTCTTTTAAACACTCCATCCTCTTATATTATGCCTAATCTCTGTATTTTTATTTATAAAATTACTTTTAATTTTACATAAGTTTTTTAAAAAATTTCTTTTTTCATAGTTATTTTGCTTGTTACATCCATTTTAATGCTTATTATGTCTTTATATAACTTTTGCTTTACCATATAACTTTTGTTAATAAATACCTTTAATATCTTCTTCTCAAAATTGTTTATAAACTTCTATTTGTTTTCATTATTCTCCTAAGATTATTAAGTCTTATACATTTAGGTATCAAAACCAAATTCCTACACTGATTCAAAAATTTAATATTGTCATTAACCTTATTGACGTTTATAATCCATTTCCATCTTTTATCAAACATGTCTGCTGTTGCTTTATTATCCTTTATTTTGACATAATCCATTAAATCCTTGATATTTTTTATACTTTCTGTTTATGCATTTATATATGCAAATATTCTTTCTTCTTTGTCCTTATTATCTCAATCTCCAATATACTTTATCTTCTTCACAAATTATATTATCAACTTATCTTTCTTTATGCATTGATAAAATTATAAAAAGACCAAACAAATCATCCTTACTTTTTACTTTTTCGATGCTTATTTTATTAAATTAAAATTAATCCATCTGTGCCCAGCAATCTTTCTCAGAATTCAAAACATATATAAATAAATAAATATACAAATACATAATGTTATAAACATATAATATTATATCAATTTTTAAATCTCATTTTTTACATATACCTTAATACCTCTATCTATCTATCTATCTATCTATCTATCTATCTATCTATCTATCTATCTATCTATCTATCTATCTATCTATCTATCTATCTATCTATCTATCTATCTATCTATCTATCTATCTATCTATCTATCTATCTATCTATCTATCTATCTATCTATCTATCTATCTATCTATCTATCTATCTATCTATCTATCTATCTATCTATCTATCTATCTATCTATCTATCTATCTATCTATCTATCTATCTATCTATCTATCTATCTATCTATCTATCTATCTATCTATCTATCTATCTATCTATCTATCTATCTATCTATCTATCTATCTATCTATCTATCTATCTATCTATCTATCTATCTATCTATCTATCTATCTATCTATCTATCTATCTATCTATCTATCTATCTATCTATCTATCTATCTATCTATCTATCTATCTATCTATCTATCTATCTATCTATCTATCTATCTATCTATCTATCTATCTATCTATCTATCTATCTATCTATCTATCTATCTATCTATCTATCTATCTATCTATCTATCTATCTATCTATCTATCTATCTATCTATCTATCTATCTATCTATCTATCTATCTATCTATCTATCTATCTATCTATCTATCTATCTATCTATCTACTGTACCCTTTTCTATAGGTCGGTAATAGTTTATAACAGTCAATTACTAAAAATTTTAAATTTTAGAATATGCTCTTTTAATATGGTAATTGTATTAAGTCAATTATATCTTTAAAGTACAATTTGAAGCTAAAGAGAATACATAGTATATAAAATTATTTAAAAAGTAGTTAAGTAAAGTTTAAAATATTGTTTCATATGGTTGTAAAAGCTGGCCATATTAAATAACACAGCTATAAAAATTAAAAGTATATTTAAAAATTCGATTTTAATAGTTTAAAACTGATAATTTAATAAATGCTATGTTTAAATTTATAATCATATTTAATAGTCAAAATTAATATAGTATATTTTTAAAATAAACTTTATGATGGTGAAAATTATATCTAATTCTATATTTTCTAAATTGTTCTTCCAAATTTTTTATAATTATTTTATATAATATAATAAGTGTATCAATTATATAAATCTAGGCAGAGAAATAGATTGAAAATCGTCTGTCAAAGTTATTAATCATGTGACTTGTATACTAATACTTTCACACACATGCTTGTTTGTATTTAAAGTAACGAAGTTTAAAATATTTTAAAAATTATATTATAGAATTGGATAGAATTATTGCTTTCATAAAAGCAAATAATAATAAATATTAACATGTTTTAAATAATGTAATGTTTTAAATAGTATCATAAAGACGAATACAGTTTTAATATAAAAATTAAATATTTTATTTAAATAAAAATAGATAAATTGAATATTAAGAAATGGAATAAGTTATTAAATGTTATTTTAAAAGTTATTTTAAAAGATTAAATAATTTAAATAAAGTTATAATTGAATTAAAAGTAATATTTTAAATAATATTTTAAGTTTATTACGTCATAATTTCTAATTTTGAAATTCAATTCTACTTGAAATTGAAAATATGTAAATTTGTTCTCAAGCTAAAGTAAGAATTAACCAATAGGAATAGGTATTCTTACAGACTATAAATATGAATTGCATGGGGGTATAAGGGGAGATTAATAATGTATTGAAACCAAAGAAAGGTATATTAGCAGCTCTCAAAGAGATAGTATTTTTTTTTTATTTTTTATTTTAGTCAATTTTTTTTAGTACTTTCTTATCGTTTTATTTTCAAAAAACTAATTGATAATTTTTAAAAGTATTTTTGCAAAAGAGGGTATTAAAATATAATAATTTAGAAACTTCGTGGAGATGATTTTCTAATTTTTTAAAAGTTACTTGCCAGTAGTATTTTATCTGAAGTTTAACCTAGACTACGCAATAGAGATGGATATACTACAAAATAAAATGGATATAAATTGTAATACTGTAAAAATGTTTGGAATATTTATTGATACAGCTTTATTAATATTTCACCGAAGAACTGTTTTGGTACATAAAAAAACCACAACTCAGACATTATACGGAGTCTAAAAAATGTATTGAAACGTAGTATTTATAAGTTTATCCAAGATTTATTTTTTAAATAGTAATAAGACAATTATATTTCATGAATTATTTTATAGAATATTATATTCAAAGGAGTAAAATGTTATATACTTTCTGAAGGTAACATTTTAAAAAATATTTTCAAGAATTAAAGAAAGAATGCAGGAGAATATGTTACAGAAGCATTTTTGATATTAAAATATCCGTTCTTCGAATTATTTAAAATGTATTTAGAAAGGATTTGTTTAAAAGTACTTGAAGTTTTTTTTTTTTTATTTTTAAAAGAGATTTATAAAAAATACCAAACGAAAGTTTAAATGTATCAAGAAGGAAACATATATAAAAAAAGTGAAGACATAGTTGAATAAAAGATGGATCCATGGAAATACAAATAGTACTTAAAAGTTTATCGAATATTTTTAAAGTTAAATTAGATGGATTGATGCATCGGATACACAAAGAATATTGTTAGAGAAGATTAAGAAGCTTCATGGGATTAATTAATATTATGATTTAATAATTATCGTCCTAAATACTAAAACCAAGGATTATTTTCTATAAATTTTACTAAATGGATTAATAATTATTTTTATTTTAAACTTTAACGCGCTTGGAGGAGAACATTTTTAAAAAACTCTAGAGAAAATAATAAACATTTTGGACTTATCAGGAACTATCGTCAAGAAAATATGTAATTATAGTTTTGATTCCTTTTATTTTGTTAACCTAGTTTAAATCTAAATTTTTATATAAGATTAGGAAAAACATAAAAACATTAATTTATTAATATTAAAATTTTATAATATAACAATCTAATAATTTAGCTAAAAATATTTTAATATAAAGTGTATGGGTGTGAATTTTTTTTTATATCTGCAATGCTCAAGTGGATAAAGGAAGCCTACTGAACATGATGACTAGATAAAGGTTATTGGTAATAATAATAATAACTATTGATAATTTATAATGTATATTTTTTTGTTTTCTTTAGATCATCCATAAATTGGAAGAATGAAGTGTAAAAGTTTTTTACTTATATGTACCACATTTCATACAACATTTTAAAAAACATTATGAGATAGGATTGATTTGAAAATATGCATTCAACGATTTTTTTTTATTAGTGATATAATCCAACATAACAAATAATTATGTGATTCTTTTAAAATTTTTCATGTTATTGGATATTCAAATATTGTCTAAGTAGATTGTATATGATTAAACATATAGAATAATAAAGTAAGAAGATTTTTCTTGTGGAACAGCTAGATTGTTTAACTATTAATGAATTTTATTTATTGTTTTGTAAAGGCAGATAGTTATTTATCGATGTAAGATGTGGAAAATCTTGAGAAATAATGTTGATATAGTGACTTGGAAGTACTTAGTGAACAGGAAACCAAGATGATGTTTTAAGAAATAGGATGTTATAAGGAATGGAAATAATATTTAGTCTTTATGTGAATATCAGCATAGTTAACAAAGCCCTATGACTGATACACATTTTATTTGGACAGTGTTTATATTTCTTTAAATATTTGATGTTCTAATAAAGCTGAAGAAATAGCTTTAACATCATCCCTGTACTAGAGGATATTAGGCAGGTAAATGTCATACCTCTTTGCACTGTGCCATGATTTTGAGATATGTAAAAGACTGTTTTTTACGAGGCTCCTCGTCGACATCTGAAATCACTCTAACTCAGCCAGTTTTTATACGAAAATATTCGTTAAACACGTATTGAATTCATTTTTAAAAGTTCTGTACGATGGTGACATCTTCCGATTTATTTTAGAAGTAAAAAATAGAAAAAAAACGCATTTAAACCTAAACAAAGAAGGAACATTATTTGTGATTGGTTCTTAGCATGCTCTCAGCTGAAAAAGACATTCTGATTGGCTGGAAAGAACAAAGAAACTGCCTGATCAAAGAAAATAAAGAAAAACGCTGAGATTTTCATTTCGAATACAATTTAATTATTATAAAAGAATATTTTGAGAAATTAAAATTATTTTCAGAGAGAATAATAAAAAAACAAAATTATTTTCGAAAAATATTGAAGATTTAAGTAAATATATTGAAGATGTAGTAAAAAGAAATATTTACTTTTCTATAACGTAAAAGTCGATCTTTTTGTTTACATTATAACTTTTATGTTGCCGATATTGAATATCTTAGAATAAATAAATAGCAATTTATTTTTGAAAGAACTTTCGTTCTCTTCACAACCTGAAAAATTAATTATATACTTTTTATAAATGTATCTGAGTTGAATTTAATATTATAGGCAAATATGTTTTAACAATAGGCTTTGTCTTCAGTTTGTGAGTTGGCCAATTAAAAGATTTGATTTTTATCTGATACAACCAATGATAAAATTAGCGGTTAAAAGGTTAATTCTATGCATCTGTTTTAGCTATCTTTATTTCATGTAACTGCATCATTCAGTAAGATATGTTTAAGAGAAATGATAAATAATTTAGAACTTAGGTTATGCTATCATTTTGTATAAGATTGGTTGGTTTGCTTAGAAGGAATAGGACATTATAACTTAAAATTGAAGATCCAAAGTATCATAAGGAAAGAAAAGAATCATAGAATATATTTTGAATTTTATTTCGGAAATGAAATATAAACTTTTTTAAATAGGGTATCTAAACAAAGATATTTTCTTTAAAGTTATAATAATTTTAAATGCTTTGGTATTATTTTTTTTTAAAAGAAAAATAAGTATTGCATATTTTTAAAATACAATAGTATAAAGTAAATTATGTAAACAATATGCATAGTATATTTTTTGTTTATTGATTAACAGAAATATATTGATGATTACACTTATATCATACTAAAGTAAGGCTTAAAGAAGAATATATTATGATTAGTAAACATTGTGTGATAAATACTAAAATCTAGTACTGAATTTTGGATAATATTTTGTGTAACATCTTTGACTTTGCAAGATGAAATTTTTTTTAATATTTTGAGAAATCCATACTCATTATAAAATTTTGTTTTCTATAGAATGTTTTCTAAGTATAAATTTTTTAAAATAAGACAGTTTAATAATATTAAGGATAAAATGCTGTTGCTAATAAAGTAGATAAATATATTTGTAATAAGTTAACCATAATGAGAAACCAAATAGTAACATTTTTTTTAATTTTGTCCTAAATCTAAATAAAGATATAATTGAAATATAAATTATTTTTTTTATAACCCGGTAGATCAAACTGTAAAGTAAAAAAGTTAAGGATATCCACTGTAAATAGTGTAAATAAATTGTTTATTTATTTGTTGTTAGTAATAAACTTTGTTAAATTTTGTTATTTCAAAAATTTTGTGTCCGAGTTATTTATTTCTCTACATCACTGCATGAAATCACAATATATGAATAATAATTGAAACAAATATATAATTTTGCACAAAAGATAAATAGAGAATTATTTTAAGAATTTTAAATATTTTATTGGTATTCATTATAATTAAATAATCATAATCTTACATTATTTTATTGGTCATAAATCAGTTATCACAATATTATATTAAATTATATGCTATCAGTTGCCACACATATTTTGTTTGTCAGATTATTAAAATGCTACCACATATTTATTATATTATTACATGAAGGTAAAAGATTATATAAAATTATTTTATTATTTTATTATGGTAATAAAAATATAATGAAAAGAAAAGATATCCAATAGTAATTAAACAATGAAGAATATTATTATTATTATTATTATTATTTACTATTATTAGTTTCAGTGAAGTAGATTATGACATAAAATCCCTTCTCATATTTTACTACCGTATTTTTAAATTAACTTAGAATAAACTTTATGAACCTGAGATTATTTTATTTAAGCTAGATTATTATTAAATAGAAGATTAAGATTTAATTATTAGTTTAATCTTAGTGAGTAGAATTTATTAAAGTCATAAGAATACTATGAGTTTGTTATTTGAAATAGTAATAAGGGGGGATAGTGTTCTTATGCCATTGAGGTAGTATCCTGTGGGATATTGGCTCAATGTAATCTATCTTGTCACCTGTATTTTCACTTCAAGTCTCATGAAAATATTAAATATTTATTTAATTTATTTTTATAAACTGAACCTTATTCGTATTGTAAATTTGAGCTAGTGAAACATTTTAATTTTAATGCTGAATATTTTATTTATTAACTATTAACTGAGCTAGAACCCATTATATTTCATATCAAATACTATTCTGAAGTGAGGATGCACGAGATTACAGGTCAGAATATATATATATGTATGTATACCAAATATATATGTATTCTTCATTTATACTACACTTATATTTATTATATTTATAATATACAATGCATAAATAAAATCACCTTCAGTATATCTATACCAAATATATACACATATATACCTTAACTATATGTATACCCTAAACCATTTCCAACTTGCACTACATTTATATCTTTAGTTATTATTATTACATAAATCTAATCAATAAGTTCTTAATATCTATTAATTATTTTATATCAATTAATGTTATGCTATAAAAACTGCAAAATGTAATGAACCTATAAATCTTATGATCTTATATTATTTCTTTATTAATTTTATAATAATAATAATAATAATAATAATAATAATAATAATAATAATAATAATAATAATAATAATAATAATAATAATAATAATAATAATAATAATAATAATAATAATAATAATAATAATAATAATAATAAAACTAATTATGTTGGGGAAACAATAAAATTCAATTTATAAAAGATTAGCACAACATAAATATGATAAAAATTCACCAGTTTATTTATATTCTATGGAAACAGGACATATGTTTAAGAAAAATAGTATTAAATTAATTCAATATATAAATGATAAAAGAGAGAGAAAAATCAAGAGACTATCCTTATAAACAATATTAAAGTCATATAAAATAGAGATTTTGGAATAAAAACCTTCTTGATTTAATTAAACCTGGAATAATAATTTCAATTTATAAATTTAGAAAAAAATGGAAGTGAATTGTATAAAAAGTCAAAAAAAAGAGATATTATATAACATTAAAAGAACTGTCAATTCAAATTGGTGACAATTGGAAAGATTGAATAATAAGGAGAAGGGGATATTGAGATTAATTAAGAAATAATATAATAAAATGAACAAGTTTATAATAATTTATAATGGTTAATAAGATTAAAGGTAACAATTTTAAAATTTAAATTTTATATAGCAATATTTAGATTGATAAAAAATTAATAAAGAAATAATATAAAATTATAAATTCCATAGGTTGATTATATTTTGCAGTTTTTATTGCATAATATTAGTTGATATAAAATAATTAATAAATATCAAGGATTTACTGATTTTATTTATGTAATAATAATAATTAATGATATAGATATAGTATAAGTTGTCAATGGTTTAGAGAATGTGTGTATGGTTAAGCTATATATGTGTATATATTTTGATGAAGATATAGTGAAGGTGGTTTTATTTGTATATTATATATAATAGGGATAATAAATGTTAAGTGTGGTATAAATTAAGAATATATATATATATATATATATATTTGATATGTGTGTGTATATATGTATGGATATAGTTATTAAGGTATATGTAAAAATGAATCACTTAAAAATAGATATAATATTATATGTTTATAAGTTTATGTATTTGTATATTTATGTATTTATATATATTGTGTAGCTCAGAAGAAGATTATTTGTCAATCAAAACTGTCATATGGATTAATTTTAATAAAATAAGCTTTGAAAAAAAATAAAAAGAAAGGGTATTTGCATGTCTTCAGTGGTTCACCCAACATATTTTCATAATTTTTCTATTTGTAAGGTATGTTTGATCATGCAATTAATTTATTATGGAATTATATTATACATGAATAAATGTTTTAAGCACTTTATTATACAATAGACAAATTCTCAATTTTGAAGTATGACCATACAAAAATTCCAAGATCAGTACTGGTTTGGGTTAGAGATATTGAGAATTGTGTTGATGAAACTAATCTACATGTTTTGCATTGTCATAGTTTACAATTCAGTATTTTCTGGCTATATTACACTCTTATATGTTAATTAAATAATGATCTAAAAATGATGCTTAAATGCACTTATTTATAGTATTTTTAAAGTATATGCATGATTTAATTCCCTTTTTACTGTCGTTTTTTTAGAAACTACATTGACAATTTTATTCATCCGAGTTGTGGATTCTGTTTTTTTTTAAATTCAAGTTTTTAAATATTGTTCTATTTATTTAATTGGCCAAAAGTATACTTTTTAGAATTCTCCATTCAAAGAAAACATTTGATGACCATCTTTGTTAAAAACTACTTAAAGAATTCTGAGAATAACTGCTTAAATAAGATTGTTTAACTATGACAATTTTCATAATAATTTTATTCTGATTACTTTCACCATCAACTAATAATTTTTAAAAATTAAATTCCAAAACTAATCATGTTCAATAACTATCTTTCAAGTCCCATGCTTAGTTTTATTCTTACCATCTATCTGTAATCATTATTTTAGTTTTAACCCATAAATATTAGAATTTTTAGAAAATGATTGACAATATCCTTGCTCTTCATTAAGTTATATAAAAGAGTTTTTATTTAGATTATATAAATTCCTATCACTAATTTGAGCAGTCACATTATAAACTACTGATATTATTCTTACCATTATAGTATACTTAAAAGTTATAACATTATAACAAGTATGGCTCTATTTGTAATTAAAATGTGGACAGTTAAATACTTATTTCTATTTCCAACATATTATTTTTAAATATATAGTATTACAAATATCTAATTGTTTATAATGTAGACTATATAAAGCTTAAAAATAATGATTGAATAGATATACTAATAGATTTATAGAATTATTAATGAGACTACTTTTATAAATGAAATTTAAATCTAATATTTGATATACACCAAGATAAATCAAATCATAAATAAAATTTCATGGCAATTTTAAATCTGCTTTTATTCAAAGAAAAAATGATCCAATCTAGTTTGATAGATTTGGGAAACTAATGATCCTTGCATAGCTAGATTTTAATAAAGATTTATGTTTATTCATGCCCAAATTTTATGCTTCAGCTTACATTTTATAAAAACAAATTTTAGTTTTGTTTGAATAAAACATAATGAGTTATAAAAGATAAGTCCTATTATTATATTATTTTTTAGATATAATCTGTGATATATATTATTACATGAAGTTCTTCAAAATATCTTTATATGTTTTAATGTTACTTTAATATATATATATATATATATATATATATATATATTAAAGTATATAACTGATATATATATATATATATGCTCTATATATATCAGTGATTCAGCTTGGTTACACAAGCCATCAATGAGTGATAAATAGAATATTTTAAAAATAGTTAGTTGTAGAGGTCCACCAATAAAAAAAAACAGTTATATAAAATTGCAAAAATAAAAGTCAGAAATTTTTTAGAGTAATATTTTTTTATATAAAATTCTTCCATATAGAAGGAAGTTTGCCAGTGCCATCATGTTTATTGATACATAGCTTCTCTGATCTTATATTGGTATAGAGTATCACATCTGGATAGGATCCTGGTATTAGAGAGATCAATATTGTGACCTGAATCCATAGCATGGAGTGAGAGGGCTGCTGAAAAATGTTGTTTAACTGCATCAGTATAATAATTATAAAAATCATACATGGATGAATCTGCAAATTATATTATTTATATCTGTAATCTGTAAAAATCTTTGTATCAATATATATATATATATATATGTATTGTATAAATCTTTGTATCAATATATATATATATATATATAATTAGCATAACATTACTGTTCTTTGAGAGTATTTCCTATAGTGGACAAAATAGTAAGTCAGCAAAGACTTGTTTCTTTTTTAAAACCAAATGGTGTAATCTATATCTTTATCCTTTCTCTTTTTCTCTCTTCATTTTATATCATTTTTATATCTTTTAATTACATGCTTAACAATTCTGATTGCTATTTTGTCCTATAATTTTTTCTTCTGTGTATACATTCTCTCACTCTCTATTTTAATGACTGTCCCCCCCCCTCCCAGTACAAAGGATTCTATTCATTTTTAAATGACAACTAATGATTATGAGATGTAAATAAATAAAATAACGTGCTGTTAGTAAATTATTTGTTTCTTAACGAATAAAAAAATGCATATAATTTTATAAATTATGACTTAAATTTCTGTTTTTAATTCTTCTTCCATCTTTCCACTCAAATATAATATAAAAATAATCAGATTTTATTCCAATTTTTTTTATTTACAAATATAATAATTTAAATTTTTTTATCATATGTTAGTTTTGACCTTGCAAATTGAAACGAAAGATCTTGAAGATCATTAACATGTATCAGTGTTCCTGTTCGTTTATCTTTCTGATTGCAATCTCATTTACCCTCTGCTACACCTATTATTTGTATTCAAACTCCATCTAGATAAACACATTTTTTCTAGTTTCTAATCCAATTTTAGTATTTCTTTTTAGACAGGAGCCATTGACAACGCACCTAACTATAACTATATTATATTGGTCATAAATAAATATTATACCAAAAATTAATTAAACAGAACTGTAGATGGTAGAATGCTCATACTTTTTCCAGCCTTATCTTTCACAGGTCTGAGTACCAGTTGAAAAGTTCTTTGCCTTGAAATATATCATTTAATTATTGATATTATTATTATTTTTTATTTTTTAATTATGCTTAGAAACTTTCTGCATCTTTTTTCTGGAGTTAGTAACTATCATATTATATTAAAAAAAATTAATGAAATAATCAATAGTACATTCTTTTGCCATGACCACTTTCTGTGGTTCAAATATAAAAAAAACTTAAATATTTGTTTTAAATATATAAGAATATATTTTTACAGATATTTTTGGTCTATAAACCAATGCTTTTCCAACTCTCTTCTTCCTATATAAAAACAAAGAGGAAAAAAACATTATTCAACCTGTTGGTAATGATGGGATTTTAGTGATTTTTTTAAAAAAAATATGTTTTACCCATCACAAAGAAAAACTAGTATGATAATTCAATGACTATCTAGGTTGCTAAAAGTTTGGCTATTTTGAAAAAGAAAACATCTAACTCTGTTTAAATCTAAGAAAAGTTTCATGTTTTATTTAGTCAGAATCTAAATCCCAGTGATGGAAGAAAAATCTTAAGCAAGTATTAGCTTTGATCATTATCAATCAAACAATGTAAGCCAATTTAAATATTTTGGTAGCTTTTTAAATAGAAATATGGACTTAGATATTAGAGTATTTTATCACAATTAAATATCTACTGCAACTAAATTGCAGTTTATAGATGTATTATTTTACATAATTGATTGTATAAAAATAAGACCTGATTATTCTACCATAATAATAATTTAAAGGCATTTCCTATATTTATTTTATTGTGATCAAATCTAAAATTAGTGACAAGACTGAGACAGCAATCAATGTTTTTAATTTATTGAATATGATATTATAATGTCCATTATTGTATGTCACATCTGCATTGTATTAGATATGTAAAATGATTGCATAATACAAGACATCATATAGGGATGTTTTATGATGAAATTGAGCATGGTTTTTATAGGAAAGGCAAACACCATTATGTTGTAAATATTAATTCCAAAATGATAAAAAGTTAGAAATATTCATATTGTTGAAGTATTTTAAAAAGAATAATCTGCTGCAAATAAGTTAAAAGAGAGCATCATAAAATAAATAAATAGGAAAAAGTTACCAACATATTTTATCTGTGGATATATTTGTGATTCATGGATTGCCTTGAATAGTCATTGTAAAATTTAATTCTAGTGTATTGTTGTTGTTGTTGTTATTATTATTATTATTATTATTATTATTATTATTATTATTATTATTATTATTATTATCACCATTAGAATCATCATCATAATAATAATAATAATCATCATCATCATCATCATCATTATTATTATTATTATTATTATTATTATTATTATTATTATTATTATTATTATTAATTTGTGTTTTGAAGTTGGAATGTTCATACTCAATTGAAAATGGCATTGCTGCTGTTAATGTTTATAGTAAAAAAAAAAGAGTTAACCAAATTTCAGAATTCATCTAAACCATGCAACATTAGTTTTGAATGGATCAATTAGATGAATGTTAATTTATTAACATTAAAAAGTATCACATTTGCATTATGAGAATACATTCATTTGTTGGTGCTGAATCCCAGTTCTTCATGAGTAATTTTAAAAAGCTGGCTTTTTAGTCAAGTAAAACAAAAGAAGAGTTTTTTTTTTTGCAAAAATGTAGCATACAATTTTGCAATTTAGTAAAAAAAATATTTTTATAATTAGTTAAAATTTATAATTATTTATTATTTTAAATAATTAAATTTTTAAACTATCATAATATGCATGTAATTATCAGTATGTGCTTAATCTTGAATATACCCTGGCTAAAGATAAAATATTATATCTGAGCAAAATAATCATATGATTAAGCATTAACTCATAGTTCAAATTATGGGAATTTACTTTTAAAAGTTATGTCTACATATATATTTATGAAAAAAATCTTATATCCAAAATTATATAAAAAAAATCATATGATCAGGTAACAACATTTGATCATTCTGAATAGGAATTTTTCACTGTTGATTATCCATGTAACATTATTTATGTTGTTATCTAAGTATTTGGTGCTATATATACATTTTAATGAGTATATAAAAATTTAGTTTACATATTCACTCAAATTATCTATTCCATCTTAAAATAGATGGCTTAAGAGTAAAAAAAAGATTTTGGAATTACATGGATAACATATATGAAATTCATGTGACATTATAATTGGCATCAACCATGTATTGGTCAGTTCACTCTGAAGGCTTTTTTTAACCGTCTAATGAATTTATTATCTTTCATATATCTTCTTATTTTTTTAATCTTCTTATGGGTTTACTTATTATTCATATGTAAAACTTTAATATGTGTTGATATTATTATTATTATTCATATATTTTCCTGTTTTCTTTTTCTCATTAAAAAGTTTCTGACGGTGGTCATTTTCTGGTGCTGCATAATAATGCCATTGTTAGCTTCATATAACTCTCTTTAGTTACCTTATGGGGAATGACAGTAAAAGGCAAAAGGTTCCTGGAGCACTCCTCAACTGAATAAAATAAAATAAGTAAAAAATATGATCAATTGAATGAATTTTTTTTATTCAATATAGCATTTGGATGCTTGAATGTTATATAAACATTCTAACAATTCTTTTTACTTATATCATCAATCATATCATTAATAATAATATTTTTGTCTACTGCCATAATTAATTTTAATATTTTTTTTTCTCTTGAATTGCAATTTCATTCTCAGATTAAATCAGAGTTTTCATAAATGTTTCAAATATTTTCTCCTTAAGAACTAATTCAGTGAGCTGGTTCATAGCTAATTGAGACAGATATCTAATTTTCTTTACTAAATAGATATCAAACTGTATTTATATGGTTGTTAAATAGTATTTTAAACACCCTGATTTAATTACATAAATGTTTTGCTGCATTTAAATTACAATTGTAATATAATAATATTATTATGACTTCTGATAAGTGTCATATTAAACTAAAGTCATTTTAAATATTTTGTGTATGTTAAAAACAGTCATGTGATATTTAGTGGTTTAATACTTCTAAATTGTTTATTGTCAAGTGTCTTTTTGTAATGGTGAAGCTAACATAATATTTTATATTAAAGCTATTTGCCATACTGGTTAGCATTCTCACCTGCCATATTTATGATTTTGAGTTTAAGTCCAGGCAGATAAGCATCAAAGTATTTTAGATGGTAGTCATTTTGACCATTTATTAATTGAATATTTTACTATTCTTTGCTTTGAGTGTAAATGTTCTAAGTTAATTTGGACAAGTTAGCTTATTTTCTACACAATTTGTTCATATCCAATACACAGAATTATATGTAGTAAATATTAAGGTTTTTGTCTAGATTACTAAAATTACTCCAACTTATTATTAATAATAGTATTTATCCCTGTTATTTATTTTAATTTTTTTTCTTGAATTGCAATTTTACTTTTAGCATACTTTTATTATTCATTTTTTGTAGCTATCAGATTTCTCATAATTATTTAAGGACAGGTAGTTTTATTTCAAATGCTCACAAATTTCCACCTTAAAACTAATTCTGGTAACTAATTCACAGCTAATGCAAATGGTTAACTTTTTTTTCTTTTAAATGAGTATAGAGGTTAAATGATGTTTTTTTTTTTTGCAATCTGATTCATTTAAATAAGACTTTTGATACATTATCAAAAATTCACTTGTAATGTGGTAATGCTATATACACTTCTTTTTGAAGGGAGTGTTATATACCTACACGTACGAGGTTATTTAAAATTTTAAACAAATAAAAATCTATGGAAAGTTATTCTGAACTTTGTGTTGTGAAGAGATTCTTTGTAATCATTTGAGTATTAATTTATATAAAGTATAGCACGCAGTAATATTGTATTAGATCATATGTTATACTGATTAACAGTTTTAAAACTGCCCTACTTTTAATTGAGGATTTAAGCCAGGCCAAAAAAACCCATGAAATCAGGTCACAAATAAAAAATTCAGCAAGTTATCAAATAATGGCTGGTAAATAGGTTTCTTAGCTTTTTTTTTTTTGCTAGAGGCTACAAATATCAAGCTATCTGAATTGATCAAGTGATTGACTTTATCAATCTGTTGATTATATAAAAAAAACCTGCAATTATTTATAGTAAAATGCAGTCATTTTTACTGGTTGAGAAAATTTCATATTTCTATTGTTTGGGACGTTATCAAGTATCCTGCAGGTGCTGAATCCATGGTTATTTTTTTTAATTTTGTACACAGTCATATACATTTTATGTTATATATAGTTATAAAAATATGTATTTAATGTCATTTTATCTAGATTATTAAGAACTTGCGTTTAAATTGTTATTAACTGATAGTTTTGAATTTTTCTGAGCTATTCTTAAATAAATAAAATGATGTCATTGGGTGAAGTTTGTAATTTGATATTTTATCATTTAACTCTGCTGAAAAGTTACCTAGAAAATTATTTAATTTTAGGAACAAAATTATAGTAAAATTGCGTTAATCATGTTGTGCAGCGTTTTATTAATGATTTTTTATGATTGGCAAATTATTAAAAAAGTATTAAATTTGATATGTTATTAACGGGAAGAAGAGAAAAAAAGTGTTTGTTGACGTAGCAGAAAGAGCCGTTGAATTCTTCACATAATGAATATTAATTACTTTCCAACAAAAAAAAAAATCTAATATTACTCTGGCAGTTATTAATTCATTGATTAATTAATAAAATTATGTAAGCTCGATTATATCAATTTAGTCCAACCACTTTCATTTTTTAAATATTGTATATAACAATAATTTAGTATGTTAATTATAAATGTGTGGAGATAGTAATCTGGACCAACTGATGATTGCTGGTTTAGCATGAAATACCAATATTGGTGATTATTTATTTTTTCAACATGTATATGATCAGGTGGGTCAGCAATATGAGATAACACGGAGAGCTGAGGGTCGTAAGGAAAGTCTGAGTTTGAATCCTTTATATATTATGTTAATTATTGAAAAAGTGATTTATTTCGTGTACTTAATATTATCTGTCAGTTACTTTGTAGCGTTTTTATTTGAAAAATAAATAAATAGTGAAGCGTTGGTGGCCTAGTAGTTAGCATAGCTGCCTTCCAAGTAACTGGCCCAGGTTTGCTTACTAGTCAATGCTTTGACATATGAAAAATAAATAAATAAATAAATAAAAATTTGTTATAAATTGAATATAATTAGTGTTTAATATTATACCAAATTTATATTATTAATTTTTATATTTCAAAAAATATGTCACAAAATATAAAACTGTGATTGCATTGTAGTAACATTTGAATTGTAGATTCATACCAAGATGTTTAATTTCAATATATAATTATTCTTGTTATGCTTACCCAACAGGTTTAGTGCAAAAGTAAATAAATAAATTCTGGAACTCAAAATTTACAGGAAGCTATTTCTGTCAATTCCAGTAGTTAAACTTCTTATGAATTTCCCAGCAATAAATCATTCTGTTATTTGTATTATATTGCTGTGAATTTGCAAATATGTTTAATTATCTTATATTAATTTGCTTCTTTTTACATTTATGGAAATTCTTAATAAGCAACTTTAACAACCAGTCTTGCATTGGTGGTCGAGATGTCAGCGCGACTGCCTTGCACTTGCAGGCAGTTGCCCGGGTTGCAGGTTCGCATCCTGGCCAATGCTATTACACTTAAAAAAAAACAACTTCAACAACCACATAAATATTTCATATGTTTACCAGAATTATGGTCAGTAGAAAAAGGGATATGCTTGTCACAACTATGGTTAGTAATTCAAGTGCTAGGTAATGGAAATGTTTTTCTTATTGAAAAATTTCTATAAACTTGATTTCATATATAAATAAAATAGTATTTGGATTAAACCATGTATTAGTTTTGATTAATTTCTAATGCTTTGACTAAAAAAAATCTGCCATTGTCAAAGTTAACTTTTCAAAAAAAAAAATTGGATTTCAAATAGTAATGAGATTGAGTATGAGGTAAAGAATAAAGTTGAGTATGAAGCAATTGAGCATTCAGAATATTTGAGATCTAGTGGGTTTTCTTTGCAAAATTAACTTTGACAATAGTGGATGCTATTTCATCAAAACATTGTGAATTAATCAAAACTAACACACAGTTTAATCGAAAAACTATTTTATTTTTATCCTATAACCATAAAAACATTATATATATATATATATAGTTAATATATCTTTACTATCTGACAATTAACTAAATATCTTATGAATAACTTCCACTTCTCAAATATTTTTAGCACTATAGTTGAATTATTAGAAAGGCCTTCAATCCTTAGTTGGTTATTTAAATTCTATTGCCTTTTATTATTTATATCTGTTGGATATAGAATATGAATATTCTTTGTCTTACCTTAATTAAAATTTTTATTATATTTTAGTTTCATTGTGACTTCTATTTGTTAAAGTTTTAACTCAAATCTGGGCTAAGCAAACTTATGATTTTTTAAAAGGTTTAGTATATTTTTTATAGTCTGCTTGAAGTCTAATCCAGATAACCATTTCATATTTGTTGATAAATGTATGAAAAATCACTAGCTACTGATTGACATGTTGTTGGAAGGAAGTAATTTATTAAATAAAAAAATGTCAGTTTGCATTTTTATCATACTTTTGTTAACTTTATTCAAAGTTACCAAGTCCCCACAGCATTTTACTGATCAAAAAGATTTATTAGTTAATTATGATTTATAAATTAATCTTATATGTTTAATAGTTTATTTTTATTATCCAATTATTTTGTAGTTGTGCTATATTATATTTTTTGCACAATTCCAAAGAACATTATCTAAGCTGTGGACATGAAATTTTTTGAAGAATTACAAATGCTTAATAAGTGAAGATATTATTTTTATGTATGTAAAGAATGTTGTTTGTAAGAATTATAAGTAAGTTTGCTACATATTTAAATTAGGATAATTTTGCTGATATTTAACATGTTAAAAATTGGTATATTCACATTATCAGTATTAATAAGAATAAGTTTAGGCATTGCTTGTAATTGTTTAAAGCATCTATGGACATTAAATTTCTAATAATCTGTTGTTTATATGGTTTGAAATATATTTTTGAACTATTGTGTAGTGTTTATCTTTTTTAAAAACAACAACAACAACACTATTGGAATAATTTATAGTAATTAATATTTGTCAAAATTTTATTATAAAGTACATATATATATATATATATATATATATATATATATATGTATATTTATAATAAATATATATATATATAAATTTAATACTTAATTTTTGATGATATATAATCACTTGAATATGGGCATGGGTGGAGATACCAACAAAGAAAGAAAAGATTCTATCAAATATATTACAAGGGCAAAAGGCTTTAGTAAAAAGAGTTGAAATTAATCTCCTAAAAATTAGAATAAATTTAATAGCTACCATGAAAATATGTGAAAAAATTGTAAACAGCATAAAACAAAGGGATCTAATTTTACGAAGTATATTTACCATGTATCTAGAAGAAGTGATAGATAAGGTCAAAGAGAATTCAAAAATACCACAGCTTGGAAAAAAATCAAAATCAATAAGTTATGCAAATAACAGTAAAGATTAAAAAAGACTAAAACCAATTTTAGAAATACTAAATGAAAATCTAAAAATACATATATAAAAAACATGATAATCAATGTTGTTTCAGTTTCCCTCTTTTAAAATAATCTCTATATTTTCTAATTCAGATAGTTCTGTTTTAAGTTTTATGTGTCTTAAAAGTAAAATCATTAGAAATATAGATTGAAAAAGAAATAAATTAAGATTAGCAGATATTCTTTTATTATAAATCATTGGCTGATTATGTAAATGCAATAATAAATTATAAATCAAACTCAATGTGTTCAATATTTTTAGATTTACTAATGTTTTCATCAATGATAAAAGAAAATTTTTCAGAAATATTTAAATTACATGAATATATTTTTTCCATGAACAAATGTAAATGTTTTAGTAGCATTTAGAGTAGAAAAAAGAATTTGAATGTTGGGTGTTGCACAAATGGCTGTGTGTTGTTGCTAAATTTAGCTAATTAAAACACAATATTTCATTATCTACTTAGCTAAACTAGTGATATATAAAGATATTCTTCCAAAATGAAACATATATTTTCTTTCAATGTATCATAAAGATATTATAATACTTTTATATAAACCTTGTGTATAATATTCTGAAAATATAATAGCAAACCAGTCTCTTCTTCAGCTTGCTGGATTAATAATATTGAATGAATAGATGTAGAGATCCTTTTCATAAGATTTAATATGGATTTTACGATATAGATAAGATTTATTATTAAACCACTAAACATCACATGATCACCACTTCTTATGCTTGCTCATAACTGTTATTAAAACAGGTAAAACTTTCCATATAGTCATACCATTTAGTGCAAGCCAAAGTAATCAATGGATGCCAGAAGGCTTGTGAATAAAATCCATAGGGATTTTATGCACAAACCTTCTGGCATCCATTGATTACTCTGGCTTGCACTGAGTGGCATGGCTGTATGGAGAGTTTTGCCTGTTTTAATAAGTATTTATTATTATTATTATTATTATAAAATTAGGTCAAAGAAACTTTTAAAATTTGCAATATTGATTATTTTCAGTGAATGCATGTACTAAAAAGAGATATAAAAGGAGATATAAAAGATAATGAAGTCTTTATAAATAAAAAGATAGCTGCCAAAAAAGTTAGAAACTAGCATCATGTAATATAAGTAGATGCACTTATAGTTCATGGAAAAATGTATATAATTACCACAAAACTCAACTCTGCCTTTTTGTTTTTATTTGTGTGTGTGTCCCCCCTTCCTTTAAAATTAGAGGATCTTATCTGTTTCTATTATGAAAGAATATTGACATTAAACATGACTGTTGATAATTGAGTCTTTTTATACTGGTATTGAAATTAATATATTCTACAAAAAATTATTCTGCATTGGTAGATACAAAAAAATTATAATAATAGATTATACTTATTAAAAAAAAAAAATAAGAGAAAAATATTACTCAAGTAAACTAGAGAAAACAAGCTTCAAAATTTTGATGAATGAAAAAAAAAATGTAATATTTGGAAATATACAGGAAAAGCAGCACTGATAAGCATTATGATATATAAAGGAATGACATTAAAAATTGTATAGAAGTAGTTTGCATTTTATTCAATTTTCTCGTATAAGGTAAACAAATCTAAAAAGAGAGTTGGTGAAGGAAGCAAAGTGTATTTATATATAAAACATGATTGTTGATGATATTATGTAGTAACAATAGTAAATTAATTAAAGAATAAATTTAAGACAGTAGGCTGAATTATTATATGTGTGCTTTCTTGTGGTATGCATGCCACATTTTATATATTGTTGTGAAGTATTTTATTTATTGATATCTAATGTTGAATAATAAGGTATACTTTTAATTAGATCTGATAATTGCTATATAAATTTTTGAAAAGTTGATCACTAATATATTGAAGACAAAGTAAAATGTATAAAGTATGTCTAATTTCAGACAAATTTTAAATTTCTCTAGAAAGATTTTGAGAAAATTTCATAAGTTGCTTAATTTTGACTTTTTTGGTATTAAATTTAATATTGACAACATTTTTTTAAAGAAGATTCTGTAGCTAAATTCATCTCCATTTATTAATTGATTATATATATGTATATTAAGTTTTATATTAAAAACTAGATTTGTGACTTGACATGATGCTTTGAGTTATTATTTCAACTCAATTTTTTGTTAAGCCGTTGATTGTGTTTGTGATATTAACACAAAACATTGTCATAAAAAATATAAAAAAATCACTTTTGATAAGTGCGGATATCTATTTTCATATAAATAGAGTTTCTGTTTTGCAATTAATATCATTTTAAGAAAACATTTTCACATATATAAATCTTGTTATTTTTCCCTTTTAAATTATGAATATTAAATTTTAATGCATTAAGAAAATTCACATAATTAGCATCATTGTATGTTGAAAAGAATTGTTAATGCTGTTAATTATCTAAGATCATTATATGACAATGTCTATTATGCTCGATCACATAATTAAAATAAAACCAAAAAATATTTTTGAAACAGTATGTTTCTTTTGTATATAAAAAGAGATATTTTAATTAGTAACACATTTAATAACTAATATATGCAGATAATATAATATTCATAATAAAAAAAACTATTTTCTTTACAATTGCCTATTTATTTCTTTGAATCATATATATATACATATGATTTTCAATATTTTGGCCATTTTCTAAGCCTATTCTCAAAAGTATATTTTTATTTTTGCAATTTTTTTTAAAATTCCAATGTACTTAACTTTATTTGAAATTTAAAAAAATATCTATACATTATCAACGTTAATACATGAAAGTGGTCATCACTTAAACAATACCAATACCAATCACCAATCTCAATCTGTTGTTAAGGCAACCTTTTTAAACAATAAAGAAGGAATCCATCTTTATATATAGTCTAATATGTGTATATAGATACTAGAGATTGCATCATGACCACACAGAGTGAAATTATTTTTTCATTGGCATTTAAATAAACCTCATTAATAAACAGGTAAATATTTAAATGTATAATAAGTATGCTTTCATATACAAATTCTATAAAATTTCACAGTTCAGTTCAATAAAAGAAAATAAGTGTTGGTAATACAAATTACATCTGATATTAAATTTTAATTTAGATATAAATTACTACACTTTTACACAAATAACAAGGGCAATTGGTTTTCCAAAACTAGCCATGAAATTTAATAAAAAATAAGCATTTTATAAAATTATATCATATTCAAAATATATTATAAACTTTAAATACATGATATAAAACAACATCACATCACTCTTGGTATGAAACAATCTTTTCCCCCACTAAGTTTGTAGTACAAAAACCTAAACAAGAAGATAATGGAAGTGTATATGTTATTATCATTAACTTCAACAATTCATTTCAAACAACAATGAAGATATTCTTGATGTTATGTTTTTTTAATGATGGGGCATGATTTTACCTAAATAGCTACATTAATTCTTAGAACTGTGGGATATGGTCATCAGATAATACATACTGTTTGTAATAACGTTTATCTCAAGGAAGATGCTTATTAAATTATATTTTTATGATAGTATCATCAGTGATCATTACTGTAATCATATTCTGTACCTATTCATTGGTAAATTTATAAAACAAATAATGTGTATTTCTAGCAAGATAGACCATAACATATACTGCTAGACAATTGATGACTTTCCTTTTAGAGATCTTTGGTGAATGCATAATTTCCAAAAGATTTGTGGCTTCTCAAATTATCTGAACTGAGTTTGTGAGACTATTTAATACTTTTGGGGAGCTATGAACAACTCACATTTCACTGAAATACTGCAATGTACAATCATAATGTACATGAAATGCATAACAAATGAAAAATTAAAAAAAAATGTTTAGCCATAAGATTAAATGAATATAGGCATGCATGAATGCTTATAGAAAACATTTTGAACATTTTTGTCAGGATGCAGTTAGCATATAAAAATAAAATTAATAATAAAATAAAGTGTATTACACTCTTCATAAGTGTATAGTTACTTTTTAAACACTTTTTATAATTATAATATTATAGAAATGTTGAATCAATTTACAGTTTTTGTTATTTAATTTTAAATTTAAAAACAATAAAATTTTAATTTTAATCTGTTTTTTGCATACAACTATATATTTAAATAATTTATATAATAATTCACATATATTGTTTGTGTTTGGCTATGTTATTATTTTGAAAAATATCTTTAACATGGGCATTACCAATAATGGATATACTTAACATATGATGCTTTTAAAAAATATATTACATTTAAATTTAAAAGTCAATACTATTATATTATTTTTGATAATTATTATTGTGATATTAATAAGTAGGTGCAATAATTGATATTTAGCATGCTATGTGAATCTGAAACTCATCTATATATCAGAAAAATGAATATTTATTCATACAATGTATAAAAATAGCTTTAACATTAGAATTGCTAATAAGAACAGGGTTGCCAAATAAAATTTATTTCAGGAGATAATACATTAGTTTTATCATTAGAAGTAAATATATATATATATATATATACTTTTTGTTAGTGAATCTTTTGAAAAACATTCATATGTCAACAGCACTAAATAATAGTTTAGTGCAACCATTATAAAGGCATTAGAGAAAGTTTAGAAATGTGTTAGAAAACCATTATTTGGTATAAGTCCATTAGCCTTGAGATTAAAGAAAGAGTTTGAACATTTATATTGAGAATATAATATATTAAAACATGATCAGAATAAAGTAAACTGAAATTGAAATAAAGAAAATTTTAAAATTAACAATATAGCTGCCTGGAGAAAATGAATATAATTAGTAGACAAGCTGCTTACATTAAAATTCAGAATTTATGGGAGTTGAGTTAATGAAATTTGCTTCAATTTTTTTTTTTTAATTTAACAGCAGTTGAGGCAGGTTAAGGAATTAACTGAAAGTACTTCTGTGGATTGAAAGACTGTATATAATAGTTAATTATTGTTATATTTATTATTTTTTATTATTACAATATTTGTGTTATATATATAACAAATACATATCTTAGGAGTGGTATGATATTAATTGTAGTTGGAGTATCAGAAAACTATATTGTACCAATTGCAAGTTAATATTAAAATGATTAATATTACAATTTTCATTTTATTACTAAATTCTAATTAGAATTGCATTCTTTATTAGCATTAATAGATCTATATCAAATATATATTTCTCAAATTTAGAAATAATTAATATATATTTTTAGTAAATAATATTCATCAAATGGATAATTTTTAGTTTAATGAATGATTAATAAGATATTTATTTTATATAGTGTTATGTTGTATAAACTGTAACATTAATAATTAGCCATTAAGTTAATGCACATGCGCTTTGTGGATTTTAATTATAAATGAATACTCTCACTTTCCAAACACAAGATAAAGTCTTTGTGAAAAGGTAGAATGAATCCATCTATCCTTTCAACCCAAATGTTCGTATGGGAAAATCGTAAGTGTTTGGAAATGAGAGCGTGAAGATGTTAAACGATCACTTTAAATTACTTTTACTATGCCTGAATGAATGACACTTGGAAATTTTTTAGAATTTATGATACATCATTCTTATTTGAAATTAAACATATGTAAATAAGATATTTATTTTATATAGCGATGTGTTGTATAAACTGAAATATTAATAATTAACTTATTAAAATATTCATGAGTAATTTTCATTTTACATTATAATTTCATTTATGTTATTCATAGAGACATAATATGCAATAAACTATAACATTTAAACATCTTGGGAAAATGCTCAAATTTGATACATGATCAAACTCTGTAAATGTTAATTATATAAACATAATGTTTAATATAATATTATTAAGTATTAATTACCTTAAATAAATATCCATAACTTTAACGTGTATAAGATATAATTTTACTTGCTAATAAGCCATAGAATAATAATCCATTTATTTAGTTACAATTAGATCTATAATCATCCTATATCTTTTTATTATAAAATTTAGTTTATCAGTACATATACAGTGTAAATCTTGATAATTGTATTAAATAAATGCACATAATTTTCCTTATACCTTCCTAAATTAATAATCATCCATTTTATAAAACACTATTCCTAAAACTAATGAAATTTCCAAAAAAAGTAGTCAGCTTTGCATGTAGTCATTATAAAACTGTATCCTTACTACTTAACCATTTTGATTCTTAAATACATATAATTTCTTAAATATACTTAATTATACACAAAAGTACACAAATAATAGCAATTATATAATAAAATTTAAAATATAAAGTATATATCATTAATGCCGATTAGTACAAAAATCTAAATCTGCATGTGAATCAATACTCAATAATATACATATAACAATAAAAATTTTATATGCTAGAATTGAAAATAAAATGATTATAGTGTTATCATTGGGCATTTCTCATAGACTCACACATATATCTACATGCATGTACTTACACTATATTTATATTTTTATTGCTAAATGTATTATTATTCTTTTATATTAATCTGAGTAAATCTTAAAATTATACTTTAATATACAATATTATTACATCATTTCATTTAAAGTAACTTCTTTTATATATTTCTGAATATTTCTGCTACCTAATGACTTTACAGCTTTCTGCAAATACATGGCACAATTTAGATCAATTTTTTAAGTGCAATATTATTTATGATATATATCATGTCATTATTAAAAAAGTTACACAGGAATTCCTTGGTATATATGTTTCAGAATTTAAAAAAATATCTCTCATATTGATATATGAATAATGCCAAAATATTTCTGACATCTGACAAACAATTCCCTATTCTTTTGAAAATATTAATTAAATATAGGTTGAATATGAACTTGAGTTTGACATGTTCATGAGTAGTATATACTGGGAGAACCATAAACATGCACATAAAAGGAAAGCCAATTTTTTTTTTTTGATGTTCCATTCTATTTAGATAATTCAGTGTCATGATTATAAATGTTAATTTAAAAAAAGATGATATCATTGACATACATATTCATCCCACCTTCAAGAAAATTCAGTTGACATTTTAATGAAAAACTATCTGGCCAGCTGAAAAAGAATGATTTTATTATTTCTTGATTTTAAACTTAGTGGCAAAAAGGTAGTAAACTAACTATATGATCCAATGCATCATGGTGAGAAGCCCATTCTTGTTTGTTTACTATATGAATAATCATATAATAATAATAGTTCCCACAAGAAAAAAAAAACATATGTGTGGATATTAAGAATTTATCCTGTTATGTAGATTCCTTTAAAATTTCAAAAAGGTACTAAAGATCCTCCTTTTAGACAATAATAATCTTCTTTTTGCAGCCAAAAATATTTATTATCTCAAATCATATTAAATCTAATTTTTCTTATAAAATTTGTAAAACAGAAATCTAATAATATGGCAACAAAAAATTACCAGTCTTGATTACATAAATATATGCATCTGAATGCAAATACAATAACTTTATATTACTTTATTTATATCTTGAGGAAATCTATAAATATTATCATATTTAAAATAGTTTATTAGAGCTATAGCATTTTCTGCATTTCAAAATGTAATCCATATTTATGGATGTATAATTTAATTTATATCGGTATTTTTAAATATTCGAAAAAATTTACTCTAAAAAAGAACTAAATTAGTGACAAATTATAAGGGTTATTTTTATAACATTTTGCGAATACACTATAATTTCTGATCAAATTTAAACATAAGCAATTAGTAAACTTTTAAAACGATTTTTATGCAATTTACTGATAAAAAACAAAAAACACAAGCCAAATAGCTTAGAGAATTATTTGAAAATTCAGATGGTGCAGGCATGTTTATCTGTTGTTCCTTTCTTTTTCCTTTTTTATTTGAAATGTCAATGGACACAAATAAAAATTTGACAAGTATTTCTTCTTATTTTTGAACTGATAAGAAATGATGATTCCATAGAGGGTTAAGAACAATCTAATAAACCAATTCATGTAACAACGTTCATTTTTTGAACAGAATTTATAAAAGTTTAGTTGCTAAATCATTAAGATTTTATTACTTTCATACTGTATATGTGCTTGCACAAAAACACACATATATAGGGTACTATTCAGGATAATCAAAAAGAATGTCGAGTATGTATATGCACTTATATGTTATTAGTAAGAATTAAAGAACCTCATGACACTAATTATTTCTGCATTAGTATACCATGACTATGACATAATAATCAAAACTAAAGAAAAGCTGACAGTTTTTTTTAAATTGCTGGAACAAAAAAAAAGAATAACCTAGAAATTACCCTACAACAATTGGTAAATAGTGACTGTTTTCAAGTGTAAAATGCTGACCTTCATTTTAAACCAGTTACATTTATTAAAATTTTTTATAGGTACTCCTAAAATATATAAAATCTATAGAAATATTATCTGGTATATTCAGACTCGGGTTTAGCTTTAAAAACAGACTGGTGGGTGAGATTGTTTTGCTAGGATATAGGGTACTTAAAATAGGATTATGGGAATGATATGATAGTTTAATATTTTAGCTGCTAAATATATATTTTATCTTTCAATGCATGTAAGCTAGACCATTGCAATACAAATACATTTTAGTACACCTTTATTTTTATTCTTTATTAACGGTTATTTTACCAAGTAAATTAGACTTTTTATTTTATTACCTCAAGATTGGACATTTTCTAAGATGTTTATTATTTCTTAGAAAATAACGAATTAACTTAAGTAACTATCTTATTTATAATTCATTTATAAACATTTAAATTTCAGTTCTGATTTTTAAAATGACTTCCTCATTATTTGTTTAAAATCTCATGGAAACTGAAATTTAAATATGAATAGAGAGTAAAGCAAGAATATACATAATCTCTCATCTCCAATAAACTATTTTTGGAAAGAAAGTTTAGGGAATCTTTTGTTTTGCTATAAGCTATTCAATGATTATTTTATGAATTACATATCGAAATAGATACTGGTAATTATTTTATGGTTTTCTATGTAGTCTCATATAGAAAAAATTTAATTTCAAATAATTGTGAAGCAATATTAAACAAGCTATAAAACACTGTAAAATGGAATAGCAAAAATAGTATTTCATGAGGGGGAAAATACTGTAATAAGTTAATTTGATTATCAGTAGGTGAAAAACTTTAAAAAAAAGATTAAAGAAAGGAAGGATGTACATGCTAGAATAAATAATAAAATGTTACTTCAAAAAAAAAAATCCACATAGAAGATTAGGTAGATTAAATAGAAAATTGATCTAAAAAAGTCAAAACAATAATAATTAAAGCTTCTAAAGTTATAGTTTAATAGTACAAAAAAGGAGATTAAAAGAGATTAAGATTATGTTAAATATTTTTATACAGTTACATTTTTTTTGTGAAAAACAATGTTTTTTTTTTAATTAATAAATAAAATTATAATATGTACTTTATATTTTAAAGAAAACAATTATTTAAGAAGATAATAATAAAAAAAATAATTAAACATAATTATGAGTTAATCCAAGGTTTGATAAAAAAAAAAAAAAAAGCAAATAAATTCAGAAAACATATATAAAGGTATGTGTTCTTTAAAAAAGAAGTTCTAAAGGTAGATACTATAGAAGTGGACTATAGATTATTTTAGTCTTTTAAGAAATATTCCATTTGTAAAATGAATTGTAATAAATTGTTATAGTTAAATACAGAATTATTGTAATGAATACATAAAAAATAAAGATCTGGATCAACTGATAATGACTAATTCAGTTAGAAATGCATCTTGAAGATTATTTATCTTTTTCATTTGTCTTATCTATGAATTTAAGTATATGCTGAGATTAAAAGTATTGGAGTATATGTGAGATATTATTTATTAATAAGAAGAGGGAGGATTTAGACTTAATAATATGCTTATATTTAATAATTGTATATTAATCTTTAAATAAATTTGATGTTTATATTTGGTCTAATGTATTTAAAGATGATATGTAAAATGAAAGTCTTCAAAAAATGTAGCATTTCTAAATTGAATTGCAATAAGCTTTTTTAAAAAAAAAATGTCTTGAAATAAATATGGCAGATGAGTTCAGGATATTGTCTACTGTATGTACAAAGAATATTTAAGAATTAGTAAATTATATTGCTAGTTTATTATTTAAAAAAAACCCCCACAGCTAATGATTGTGTATATTATCATGGATAAAAAGTGTTAATGGTATATATTATTTCACTCATGTAATTTTTTTTTATTAATCCACGATGGATTACAGATTTTAATTTTTTAAATATGGGATACTTTAATGTATGTCTTTGATTATATATTAATAAACTGATATTGAAATTTAGTTTTTTGATAACTATAGATTGTTATATTTACTAAGGCATTAACCTTTAAGCATGTGCGCTTGAAAATACGAAAGCAGAGACCTCTACAGGTCTTAACCACAAGCTTACTCTTTGGAAGAAAAGATGGGATTGTTATAGTGAAAAGTAAGAATTACAAAAGTTAAATAAAATTATAGTATCAATTTGTGAAATAAAATTATAAGAAATATGCTTTTGTTTTTAAAACATTGTGCAATAGTAATGTCACACATGACTGAATAATAACTGAGCGATCACTTTCCTGATGTAGTTGTTTAATCGTGAATGCTTAACTCTCAGATTGCATTTCAGATATAATATTTAATTAAAATATAATAGAAAAAGAATTAATTACATTTAGAAATAGAAGTAATTTTTTGAAGAAAAGTTATTTTGTTTTTTTTAGTTTTTTAATTACAAACTGATTTCTACTGATCAGCAATAAACTCTTAATAACAAACAATTGTCATGAATTGATTAAATTAGTTTTTTTAATATAAACTTTGTCAATTACAATTAAAGTTATTGAATGAAAATGCAAATTTAATTTGCATTATGCAAACTTAAAATTTTTAAAGTTTTAATCAGATATAGAATTTTCTTTACAGATTATCTAGCCTAAACAAACTCATAACCATTCAAAACAATATTCTCACTCTTTAAACACATGACTGTATGCAATATATATATATATAAATGACTTTTAATATGAATTTCGATACAATCAATGTTTTCAATTAACCCAAAATATTTTATTAATTTACCATGGCAAATATTGTTGATCCTATATTTATTTACTATGTATTATATAAATTAATTGTACAAATATATTATAAGTGAATTTTTGACTAATCCTTTATATTAAAGAATTATTAAATTTAATTTATCCATAGAAAGAGAATATTTATTATTATTAATGAAGTTTAAATATATCTTTTAATCCTTTATATTCATACCTCTTTTCACTGCACATCCTCCAAATATGTGACAGATCTATAATTTTAATACTTTAACTATCATTCTCATACTTCAGACATAAAGTTGTAGACATACTTATATTAAAGCAAGTGGAGGCTTTAGGCTAGAAGACTTTGGAAGCCCAAATTTAAAAGCATTTAATTATTACAAATAAATATTTGTTCTCTTTGTTGTCTACTCAATGAAAGTAAAAGATTACTGAAAAGTTATTCTTGATAAAAAATGGTTTATTTATCTATAACCTTTATATATTCATTTTAATTTGCTGTCTTTCATGTGAAGACACTTTGTTTTATATATTAATAAATACTATTTGAAGGGTGGATCATGGGAAGGCTTTTATCTATCTATCTTTAATTATTTTTCAGTATTATAATTATTTAGCATATGTTATCACTACCATACATATTTTTTTCAGTATGTTTGTATATGGCTCTTTAAATAATTTATTAGTGAGACTGCCTAAAAAGTATTATTTTGCATATTTATATTGTATATCTTCTAATCATTTAAATTTTCAACACTTAGAAAAACAGAATATATAGTAATAAATATAGTTTTTTATTTATTTACAAATAGTATGCAATAAAACAAAATGCATATTTTCTTGCTTATATAAGTAGTAACAAAAAAGCTCAATTGAATTGAACATTTGTAGATGCAATTGAATGAATCCTGCAACATTTTTTTTTCAATGACTATCTGAGAAATTACAGGGGGTCAGTTTTATCTGCTGTACAAATACATATTATGTGTTTAGATTTAAGCACTTGAATATTGCTTTTACTTATATTGACAGTTTTATTTAGTGATATCAGCTTTATATCACATTATTTTCACAGTAAGTCAAAATAATATGTTATCTATTATAGAATATGAATGTACAACTTATAGCACATATTCCAAGCATGGAATGCATTGGACTTTTGATAATAAATAATAATGCATGGTAGTTTTTTAATATTGAAAAATATACTATAACAAAAATATGAATTTAATAAAAGAAACTAAAAAAAAAAGAATTTTTGTTCCATAATTATTTTTTAAATAAATGTTTGCATTTGTTTGATTTTGATATGTGTCTATTGCAGAGAGAATCTGTAATAAGTTTTAGCTTACATTTTATAAATGATTGTTTTACATTGGTGTTTTGTGCTTTGTTTGTTCTTTGCATATCTTGGAGTTATTCATTGTGTTGCAAAAGAAAATAGGGGGGGGGTTTGGAAAATGATAGTAAGTGGGAATGAATGTTCATGGGAAAATAAGTTTTTATTTACATCAGTACTATTGGAAAAAACATTGTGTATTGCTGAGAAATCATATTGTTTTACAGTAAAGAAGATTATCTTAATAGACACTATAACACAATATTAAACTAAATTAGAATATAGAAAAAAGCTATGCTTGGGTTAAAGTTACAGAAAAAATATGTAATAAAAAAGTAACAAATCAAAAGAAGACAAAGTATATACAATAAAGCAAGTAGTGAGATTTTAACAATCTCAAAAGCATTCTATGAAATGATTTAAATTAAATACAAAAAGTAGAAAAATCTCAGAAAGAAAAGTATTTCAGTCTTATCTCCAAATATTTTTAAGATGTCTTTGTGATTAAATTTTTAAAAAAAGTTTATAAAGTTGCTCTGCCAAAACAAACTTTATGAAACCCATTAAAAAACTTTCTCATAGTGTATCAGAGCAATTAAAAGACCTTTATAATATTGCATCTTTTAAAATTTAACTCTTGATCAATCTTTTAAAATATATGATAGAGTGTAACAGGATTTTATAAAAAGAAATGATAACAATTTTAGCATCTTTAAAAAGCTGACTTACTGGATAGAAAAAAAAAGATCAAATATATTTGACAAAATGAAATTATGCTTCGAAAATATTTAAACAAAGCCATCAATATTTGTATTGATGGAATGCCACCAATCATCAGTAAAATTACTGTGCATTTCCTTGATAACTTTTAAGAGCAGCATCTAGTAAAGTAACATTGCATTATACATCAAGAGTCATTATGTGGATAAACTTTAGATTTACAGCAAGTTTTCTCAATAATGCATAAAGATTAAATAGTTAAAATTTTAAGAGAATATTGTGAAATATTAGACTTGAAATGTAGCAATCTGATTTCCCATTGGGAGTCCATGGCTTTCTAGAAGATAGTTTGAATTTAGATTTTGGAAACTGAAAATATTTTGTAATGTTTTTTTTTTTTTGAAAAAAAATCTACCAGAAGAAAGACTTTTCATAATGTCTATTTAATCTGTCATTTTAGATGATGTAATCAATGATCTAAATCTGAAATTGCTAACAAGAACAAATTATTCCCTAGCTTGGAACATAGTAAGCATGCATTCAAGATAAAAAACCTGTTTATTCTTAATTAGTAGATAATTATTTAACACTGCTTCTGCATTTAAAAAAGTAAAATGAATGTGCTGACAGTAGTATTAATTTTTCAAAATACAATTAAATACCAGATCATTACAATTAATCATTTAAATGTTTCTTCCATTATTTTGTCATAAACATTGTATTCTTATATTTATACACACTTTTGTATTTAGTGAATGAAAAATCACACAGAGGCAAAACTCTCCGTACAGTATTGCCACTCAGTGCAAGCTAGAGTAATCAATGAATGCAGGAAGGTTTGTGCATAAAATCTCTATCTAGTGCCTACTCATCCAATATCACCAAAGTAGTTTTTATTTTGTGGCTTTCATCAATGAGGAGCCTTGGATTTGAGAGCACTGCATCTAGGTCTTAGGATTTAATAAAACCTTCCAGCAGCCACATTTTACCTTATTAGTTAACTATAAAGCTTTGAGTCTAAAATGAAGACACTTTTTTAATTCAAGCTCATTAGTTTGTATAATCATATAGATATAAACTCTTTTCAGCACCCATACTTTTTGATGTCTTTGGTTCTTTAATAACCAGAGTCACCATTATCTTATTGGGCAGGATTGGTATTAAACTATTAAACATCACATGATCACAATTCTTTATGTTTACACAAGCTGTTTACATAGAGGCAGAACTCTCCATATTGTAGCACCTCTCAAGTAGCACTACTATATGGAGAGTTTTGTCTCTGTGTAAATAGCTTGTATAAGCACAAAGAATAATGATCATATGATGTTTAGTAAATGAAAAATCTTGAGAATGCCTAGCAACATACAAATCAATTTTTTTTTATTTGCAAACTAACTCATAATTGAAAATGAAATTTGATGAATTTCTCATAGCTGTACCTGCTAGTGACACAATTAATTTATTACAATTATTACCAAAATAAAATCTATCCTGATTTATAAATGTCATTTTGGAAGAATGAACAGATGTGAATATGCATTGTCTTTCACAAAATTTTTAAAATATTAAAAAAAACAGCCTGACTGATTGATTTAAATTTAAAAAAATATATGGCTTCATTAACATAACTACAAACATGAAATATCTGGTGAAAGCAAAACAAACTCAAAAGTCATTAAAATAATTAATGTTTGAAGGTTAATGGTTTTTTTAATATTATGAAAAAAAAAAGGCAAATTTTATTTATCTAATAGATCCTGCAAAACATAAAATTATTCATCATACACCATTTGTCATTGAATTAGGTATGGCTGCCAAATCATATATTGAGTTTGTTTGTCCAAAGTCTTTGCCACTTTTTGTGGTTGAATTTCTTATGAATTTTGAAGTAATCCAGTATTTGTTATTAACTTTATTGGTGTTGTAGTTTAATCACATATTTTTGATTAATCTTTGACAGATAAATTAAAGATATATACGGATAAAAATATTTTAACATAAATAAAAATTATAAGAAATTGTTTATATATTTATTGAAAGATTATTGCAGCAAAAAATGCTTGCTTGAAACACTGCACACGTGATATCAGTTAATGTTAAATAAATAAAGGTATTTTGTAGTTAGGGAGTTATCAGATGACTTAGGCTAATGAAAACCCACTTTGTAATGATATTTTATAATAAAAATTTTATTTTGCATTTTGTATTAAAAAAATATTCTTTTATAAGTGTCTTTCTTATTGTTGATTGCTTAACAGTTCTCTTATGAATTGTAATTAATAAATATATTATAAACAAATTTAAGTACTCTATATTGGTATTCTAGACAAGCATGTAAATTTGAATTTATATACTGTATTTACTACTTTATGTACTAGAAAAATATATATGTATTTGTGGATATATTTTTATACTTTTAAAATAATTACCAAATGATATATTTACATATATATATATATGTATGTATGCTTGCATAAATGCGTCTAACATTCATAAAATATACATTGTGTATATATATATCGTCTCTACTAATTATAAAAAAATTGGCACTGTAACTGAAGTTTACATCACCTTGATTTATTAACAATATATGTCTGTATTATTATTTATTTAATTATAACTAATGTAATTATTTTTAAATTACGATAACTGCAAGAAAAAAGAAGTATTTATTATTCCATATAAAACAATATGAAGAAAGTGAACATTTACTAAAATATGTATATATTAGGTTCTTCGGGGAGAAAAAACAATTTTGATAAAGATTTGATACCGATTCTCTTGATGCATCATATGTTAACGTCACTGATCAAAGGAATATAAATTGAAAATTTTGCAATAAACTTTATATTGCATTTTTTGCTTCATTTTTTTAAATGGCATATAAACTTTTATAAAATTTTATGATATATATTGAGATGACATTTAAAAAAAAAATTACAGGAAGATTATAAAATATCTGATGTGAAGGGTTATTTAAAGAATTTAAAAAAAAAATTAATAAACATGAATACAAAAATTCACATATCAGATTTTTTTTATTTAGCAATTGGCTAAAATTTTACATGGGTCATATACTTTATCCATTAACTTAAAGATTAAAGAATATTGAGTTGTTTCAGATATGAAAAAACAAGTTTTGATAAAAACAGATTTGGTCAAATGGTTATTTCTAAATGCTTTAGCTACAAAATTCTCAATAGAATATGTTATCAAAAAGTGATTTATTAAAATTACCTTAGAATTGATATTGACAAGCTATATATGTGTGTGTGACTGCATGTGTTTTTTGCTTTTGAAATAATGTTACATATTTTGTCTACAAACATGTAATTAATACTTTCTTCCACATTTATTATAAATATTAAATGAACATTTTATCATCATCATTATTATTTAAATAAACATCGTTATTCTAATTTCAGAAGAAAAAAACAAAGAAAAAAGATAATGAATAATACATTAGAAAACAAAGAAAAAAAAATTGGATTCAGATTTTCAGTTCATGTAATTAAAAGAAAGAATTATGATTGCACATGCACACAAGTTTATTATTATAGTTATAAAAAAGAAACAGTTACAAAAAAGAAACATCAGATAAAATGAGAGGCTTATAATAGATATACCATTAATCTATCTTATCAAAGCCAGTAAGATAGAAGAAATGAAAAGAAATTGAATAATTTTTTTACATAGATAAAAAAGTCTTTAAATAGCTCACAACAGAATAAAGGCCTATCCATTAGCCTTTCCAGGTGATAAGATTTTTGAATGTTTTTTTCTTCTTGTTTTTACCTTCTAGTTATGAAAAGCTAGATACTAGTTTACTAACTAATATTAGATGGTTAATCATGTTAGCTATGTATGATATAGTTAGCTAAAAACAAAACCCCAAATCTTTTGAAAACAAATTGCAGTATTTATTCCAGTTCAAATCCAGATCTGACACATGGTAGGGTAAATGTGTCATATTACATGTGTATTACTATATATATATATATATATATATTGAAACTGTTATGGTTTCATGGATACAACAACATAGTAGTGTGTGTGCACACACATATTTATATAAAATTGAAAGGAAAAGTAGAAATAAATAATTTTTTGTACTTATTTTTTATATTATATTGGAATACCAGTAAAGATTAAATAATTTTGAATTTAAAATTATTTTTTATTATAAATTAAACATTTAAAAAGGTCTAATTAATATTTTATTAATTCTGATTTTGAAATTAAAACAAGCATGTTTTTATGTCAAAACAGATATACTGATAATTATAAAATTTCACTGTCTATTTTAGAAATCTTTTTTTAAAAGTAAAACATGTATAACATATTTTGATAAAATTCCACAAAGTTGTTTTCAAAGGATTAAGGTGAATTGAAAAGAGTCATTAATGGTTTTCAATCAAGATAGGAAAAGCATTTTTAACTAATGTATTTTTCCCACACTCTGACTATAAAAGGATTGAAAAAAATACAGGAAAGTTCTGGGTAGTTCATAAGAGTTTCAAGTGTTGGACAGATTATGAAAGAACTACCATGAAGAGCTAACTAAAGACAAGGCAGTGGATCCAGTTACTGCTACTAGCTCACATTGGTGGAGTTTGGATTCACCTAGAAGCAAGATCCAGAATTTTCTGTATTCTCTATTGGCAACATTAAACTAGATGGTTTGCCTAAAGTCTATCCAATTCTAGACTAAATAGAGTCAATTCAATGTAGCAGTTACCTGAATTATATCTTTCCCAATGATTACTATAAGCCAGCCTACTGTTTTAAAAAGGACAATATTATCCAAGAGAATCAGCATGATGAAGAAATAGTTATATGTATGATGTTTTGTCTATATGAAGAGAACCACAGATAAACATGCAGCATTGTAAGTATATAATGTTCAGCTGGTGAGTTATTTTAAATACTTTCATAAAAATGACATTTCAAAAGTAAAACAAATAAAATGATTTTTGCTTAAGTTAAAAGTCTAAAATAAAGAATTAATCCATAGATGATTTTGTATACACGAAAAAGTAGATTCTTCAAACATTTCTAGATTGGAAAACAAAGGAACTTGGTGGAATATTTTTTAAAGACATTTATAATTAATCAAAAATAACTGTCAAAAATTGATATTATTTTTTTTAAACAAGGAAAAGAAAACTTTTACAAAAGACTGTCAAAGAATTTAATAAGTGATTTATATTATTTTTTATATATACCCACTTATGTGTGAATTTTATGTATACTTTCAACAGAGAATTAATTGTGAAAAATATATTGTTAATAATTTTATTGTTTTGACAAATTAAAATATCATATGATATAAATGTCAGTATGTGCATGCATTTTTATAAGTACACACATATATGTTAAATCTGTTATTATGTATTATCAAAAAAAATTTCATTTAGAGGTTTATGACAATTCAGATATGTTAATAAATTATTATACTGCTCATCTGTGTGCTGATAGAGAGATATATATGTGTTTTATGGAAATCCATTATGAGTATTTGTAAATCAGAATGGGATAGATTATATGACAATTCTCATATTTTTTTGCAAGTATGTGTGCTTATATCAATGCATGTCAAGCAGACACAGATGTTAAAATTAATCATTTATTATTATTATTATATAACATTTCAAATATGTTTATTTTGTATTATACTGTATGTCTGGGTATTGATATATATGTGTTTTATGTGAACATATTGGAACATATATGTAAATCACAATGCAATAGCCTTTTTGTGTATTAACTCTTTGGTTGACCACAAATCTAATTGGCTGAGTAATTTAAAACTCTAAACTTTTGATTGGTCAATTACAGAATCAGTAATAAAAATATATTCATCTTTTAATATTATATTCATTTTAGTTTCATTTGTAAACAGTATATTAATAATTTGTCAGATTATGAAAGTGAATGAAAGTTTTTTTAAAAATATTTTTTTATCTATTTTATAAAAATATTTTATAACAAGGAATTTAAAAACTATGTTTTTAACCAATTAGAAAATGTTGCATATGTCATTGACTTTCTTTCTCAATTTATGTTGTGAAAAAATAAAGATTTTTTTGCTAAAATCTTACTATTTCTTAAAATAACTATATTTTCAGCATATTTTACCAAAATACACATAAAAGTACTCTAAATTATTAATTTTGGTTTGAAAATCAAATAAAGAGCTTGGGGAAATTTAAACTGTTGACAAGTGTGGAAATTTTTGTTAGCGATGGTTTATTTTTCAATTTATGTTCGTGTAAACATATACAATTTTTTACTAGAATCTTACTATTTTTTTAAAATAATTATATTTTCAGTATATTTTATGAAAATAATTCATAATATGTAAAAGAAATAATAAAAAAACATTGTAAGACATTAATTTTCATTTTCAAAGTCAAAACAGAAATTGGAGCAATGACAGGCAGTTTTATTTGGCAAAAATTGAAGCAGCCAATCAGAATTTACAAAGGTGTGGCTTCTCTCTTTGTTCAAACTTAGAATGCATATATTACTGGTTTTTTATTTGTAAAATAATTCAAGAGAGGACAGCATTTTATGGTACTTTTTAAACTTTAAAATAATCATAAATACACTACATTAACGTAAAAACTGTGGGAATTAGAGTGAGTTAGAACCATGTACAAATCTATTTGAAGTAATTAATCCAAGGGTTAATCAAAATCAAAAGGCTTAATTTATATATCTATATTTGCAGACCTTAACTTCATTTTTTATTGTTATTAATGAACTGATATTTCATTGTTAAATTTATTCCAGTTAGTTCATTTAATCCTCTAACATAAATTATTATATGCGGTATTATATATGTTGTTCACATTAACAGTTGTAGAGCTTATGTTCTCTGAGCTAGTTTCATGCATAATGATCTCTTATATGGGTTATATTAATGTTTATGGGCATTCAATTTATGATGATGATCCTGGATTGGTTCAAAGAGAATATCATTTAAAGTCCATGCACTATATTAGTAGGTATTTATTAGAAATAAGATTTATAGTTAATCAGTACATTAATGGTACTAAGTAGCCAAAGCAGTGATGATGATCAGCATGTTTTAATATCCTAGCATTATTGTTTTTATTGTTATATATTTTTATGGATTAGCAGTTAAGTTTGTGCATTGAAATTGTTGTTTAAATAATTTACCATAAGCTGGTAAGAGCTAAATAGTTAACCTGGTCTACAGTAGACCCATTTCAAATCCGATCATAAAATTGACTGTTGATTTTATTGTTGATTTACTTTTACTGTTGATCATTCATGATAATGAATGAGTATTATTTTGGATAGTGTTGGTGAACTTAATAGTTAACATACTTATACTATACATAATATAGATAGCTGTGCTGATCACTTAGAGTAATCTCATGCTCATTTCTTTTTATATTGATTCATATTCATATATTTTATATTAAATTTTATATTTTGTTTATTTGAGAATGATGATGAGTTTCCATCTTCTCATAATTATATCCTAAGGTGGTGTACTGTTACAAATAGTCACCCAATTGTGGAACAGTATAACCTCAAATTCATTTTACATTAACCCTTTATTTTCTGTACTGTTACAATATATATATATATATATATATATATAATACAATAGTTTGTGATTAACGTACATTTTATTGTATTGTATATACATATTAAATGATTATAAACCAATGTTAGAATATTTCAATAGAGTTACCTGCATTTAAAAATACAAAGTCTGGAACAAGCAATCTATAAATTTGATTTAAATTTTGTGTCTCTAAATACAAGTAGTGCTGTTGAAGTATTCTAGCATAGGTTTGTACTCATTTACTATATGTGAGATTTCATTATATATATATTCATAAATAATAAACATTATCATGAGTTTATCAAAAAATAATTAATAAGCCAAAAGTCATATAATATATAACAATAACTAGATATATTTTATAGTTGTTTCAAAATATCTTTAAAAGTGCATTTATTTAGAATCTAAATTTATGTCTATTTATTGAAAAGTTCTAAACTTATTATTAATATTGATAATTATTTTTTATTACTAATAATAACTACCATGATCTTTGTTTGTGTTGACATTTGATTTTTATATGTAATGCAAAGTCTAAAATTCTTTCATCATATTTGTTTTTCTTTAAAACTACATTTACATATAACATATCATCTTTCATTGAAAAGATATTATCCTTGAAAAAGACAGTAATGCCAAAATTAGAGTTATAAATTTCAAGCTTTTACATTAATAATTTGAGTTTGATATGACATTGTGCTCAACCTTTAATCATTTCATATCCTAAGTGACTCACACTATTCAAATTATAAATACTCTACCAGTTTTAGAGCATTGATCATGGTTTTCACCCTTATTTTACATCTACAATAAAAATCATCAATAGTAAAATAAACCAAGTAAATAAAAGAAAAAATAGAACATTTGTAATAAAAATAAGAAAAGTAAATATATGGTAAAAATCTTAATTTGTATCGAAGAATTATTAAAAATGAAAAATGGAAATGCAATAGAGATTTAATATAAGTGGTATATTCAATGTATAAAACAGTATAAATCTAGCCATGATATCTTTGTATTACAAAATTCACTAGTTCACAATTAAATTATTGACATTAATACTGCAACTTTCTCAGCCTACTCTTATATTTCCAAGAGCAGTTCTCTTCACACTATTCCATACTCTGTAAGCTTTATAATGTCATAATATTCACATTTCCATATTTTTTGGAATTGGTATTCATAAATGAGGCTTTGGATTTAAATCTGTAACTAAATCACTTATGCATCTAAAAGTAATTTCATCTGTCACTTATATAAATATAAGATATACCAGCCTTTTGAAAGATCATCTTTTTGATAGGTTTAATTTTGACACCATTACTTCTTTCACATTAAATTTTTTGTAATAAAAAGTATTTATTATTAAATCTTAATATTTGTAATATTTTTTTAATTGGTTTCTGTAACAAATTTTTTTTAAAGATTTAATGTAAAAATGTTTTTTACTAAACATTGCTGAGTATGTTGTTCTTCTGAACTATATTAGGTGATTGGCATACCACAAAAGCATGGAGCACTTTAATGCCAAATTATGAATCAGTATTTGTGATTGTTTATGTCACTGGCTGGCAACTTTTATTATGAAATATATAAACTGCAACTGAGCCAACTCACTCTGTTCTAGTTGTCTCAGGTATCCTACCAGGGTGCTACCAAATAGACTGACTCCAGTCCATCAAAATCTAAGTAGGGACCACCCCATTACTCTTAATGAATTTTCCAGTGTTATTTCCTATGGGCTTTCAGCTCATTGTTTTTGCAATATTTTTTTTATTGGTTACTTTTAAATCAAAAAAACATCACATGACCCCCACCTCTTGGTTTAACAATTTTTTAAAAAAGATTTAATGTAAATTAAATAAAAGGAATTTCTTCATTACTTGTTCTATTTGATATGTGAATTTGACAGCTTATTAGAGTGTTAATGGTGGAACAGATAATTTTTTTGTTGGAAAATACACCTCATTGGGAATTTGACATGTAACATTGAAAAACATTTATACATTCACCAATCAGACAACAGAGAAAATAGGGATTTTATATATGCCATATTGAGAAATTTTATTTAAAAACTAAAATTTAATTATCTATTTTATATTCAATGATCAACCAAAACTCTCTGTCTCAAATCAATTTGATGTCTTTGCATTAAAACACTTTTTTTATTCTAGACTTTATTCAGAGCCATGCTCATTTGGGCAGAAGTAATGCATTGCATTGTGGCAATTAATGATAAAAGTTGGGAGATGATTACAGAATAAAATTATAAATAAGAAAGTATATATTATTAATGTATTTGTTCTAAAATTCTAAACAAATTATTGATAATTAATAATTTGATTTTATAGTTTTTATTGTTTTTTTCTTTTTATCCTATTCTAAATTCACCTATACATCAAGGGGCATTTAATGGACACAGGATGGCAATGCTGCTGTAATATTCTCATTCCAGATTAATCTCCAGTCTTTGCCTTCATTAGTAAAGACTATGCTTCAAAATTGCAACTAATGCAGTTATGCATTTCCCAACAATATTTTTACTCTTTATGCTATCAAGTTAAAAACCTAAATTGCAAAAAAAAAAAAGAAAAGAAAAAGAAAACAAATTGCTTTTGCTAGCATTGGATTAACCATATGAAGAAGTCATGCTATTTTGTAATTGTTAATATTCTATTTAATATCTAAAAAGTTGTACTTATTTAAAAATAGATTTGTTTAAATTTAAAGGTTATTAGCAATATTAGTAGTTTTCATCCTTCATAATTAATGTGTTTAATAATATGGTTACATAACATGATTATACATAAATCAAATTGTAAATCTTTATTGCTGTGTTAGTATGAATAGAAATTTCTCTTTTATTGAGTACAATTATAAACTGTTTTTAAGTATTATTTTTTTAAAAAATTACTGTCCAATAATGCCACTATTTAGTGGCAAAAATATAAATTTTATACATGGATAAATCCTGACTTACATGAACTATCATTTGGTGATTTGTTTTCCAGGTTGATTTTGAAATTAGCCATGCAGCAGAATATAAAAATATTTTAACAAGAAAAAATAAGCACTTTAGTATATCAGAGGTGATGTTCACACAGGCAATGTTCACACAGCATAAAATATATAAAAAACAGAGATCTGCATGGAATTCTACATCTTATATTTGATTTGTATTTTATGTATGCTGGGGATTATTGGTGCTAGATTCACTTTACTGTAAATTAGATTTATATAAGTCCAGTTGTGATTGTGTATTATTCAAGTAACATTTCTGAAGGTTTGTGATGATGGTGTTTTAGTTGTATTTTTATATTGGACTATCTCCTTCATGTAATATGTATGTTGAATGTCTTTAGAAGATTTTAATTTTTATTTAAATATTCCAAATACATTCAACTGTTAGTAATATCACAGCAAACAGGTTAGTATATGCACCAACTCTTAGTAATATCACAGCAAACAGGTTAGTATATGTCACAGCAAACAGGTTAGTATATGCACAATGTTTTGAGAGATATTATTCTCCTCTCTTCTTCAGGTGTTGTTGGCCTGAGAGTGACAATACAAAAATGGCATTCAAACCTGAGTCCTTAGATGCTTGAATATTGAATTTTAAGGTAACACTCTAAGACTTAGCCTTAGAGCATTACCTTAAAATTCAATAATCAAGAATCTAAGGACTCAGGTTCGAATGCCATGCTAGTACTGTCACTGGTCAGGTCAGCAATACCTGAAGAAGAGGGGAGAATAATACCTCTCAAAATGTTGTGCACAATCTAACCTGTTTGCTGTGACATTACTAACAATTAGTTCATATACTAACTTGTTTGCTGTGATATTACTAAGAGTTGGTGCATATACTGTACCAGTCGAAAAAGCACCACCCACTAAACTGCAAGTCAGATCCAAACTCAGCTGAACCAAACTGAATTCAAACCCAAACTCACCAGCTCAGATTAGTAGAAATCTAAATCGACGGCAATGTGCTATGCACCGAGGAACTAGCTCAACTGTTGGTGAGGATTAGAGACCCCTGAACTGACACTAATATTGGATAATTAATTAACTTAACATACTTTTTTAAATCGAATCATATGTATATGTTCGGGTTGCCAACACAGACAGTGAGCATTAGCATTAAAATAAATATTGAATAAGAGAATTAAGAAACTAAGAAACCAAGTATGTTTAGAAAATATTTAATAATAATAATTTGTTTTGTTTGAATTTTAAATAATGATTATATTAATTAATTCTAGTCCTTAAACAAAGTTTATAATTATAATAAGAGTGGTGGTCCTTATTATATGCCAATGAGTATTACGCAATATTTGAAAGTCTATCCGTCTATGCCCCCAACAAGAAAATAAAGGCAGATAAAGGTATTCAGTTGTAAAGGAAATTATTACTCTATTTTTATTACGACAGAATGTGAGATTTATTTTCACATTCACAAATCCATTCATGAAGAGCAAGATGTGTATTTTAGGGCATAACTTTAATCTTTATTGGAAAACTTATTTAATCAAATATAACTGAGAATTTGTTCGACTTTAATTGAAATCACTTTGTCATGAATTACGAGTATCAGAGCGGGCTTTACCGGAACAGAGAAGCAACGGTGCTGACAAAATGTGAGCTGTAAAATAAACATGAAAGATAATAGCTGGTCAGTGATTTAAAAGTAGTATGGTGGCTTGTATGTGACAAGTCTTATGCCTTTTAAGTAGATGTGGAACACGAAAAAACCAGGCTGAGTCGTAACTACGAACCTTTGGTGTTCCAAATATGACATGAGCAGGGGAGAAAGTGCTTTCTTCCTCTATAATTAAAATATCAGAAATATAACCACCGAAAAGTCTGCGGAGTGGAAGATTGCCCTACGTCAGCAACATTGAAGATGATGACTTGGTAGTCACCATTTGAAAATAAAACCCAATTATAGAATGCTGTACATGATGACTTAGATCAATTTAATTAAAGTCAAATAAGCTTTTAACTAAAATTATTTTAAAGTATTTGTAAATCATATTAATTATGCCCCAAACATCACCCTTCCTGAATCTTAAAAGAAAATAACAGAAATTTGAATTAGAATATATTTGATTCCTTTAGCGGTCCTTTTGCAAAAACATTTTAACATATGTGAATAAATAAATATTGGTGAATATGAAAAAAAAACATTTTAACATTATGTGGATATATAAACATTTGTAAATTAGATAGGATCTGGGGACATAGGTGAGAAACAAAGCTAATGATTTATTATTAGCCAATTATAAAAATAACAAACATTTAATAATTTCTTTCGACTCAATGATTGATAGAACTGTATAGATCTAGTTCTAATGGACGAGAATTATTATCAGATTTAATATTATATTTTCTGTGTAAGGCAAATAGAACAAAGGAGTTTATCGAGTCGAAAGATTATTGGCATATAATTGAAAATAAATGACATTAATAAATCACACAATATATATATAGTATAGTAAATGAATCACCATAGTAAGGAAGGAAAGTTAAATTTAAAGACTAGAGATTGAGAGAATTACTCATTTAAAATAGCACAAATAAAAGGTGTTACACAGAGATTATTACATTAAAGAATGAAAAGAGCTCTTAAAGGGAGTGTAAAGTAAAGTTTGAAAACTGGCCAGAGAGTTTAAGGATCATTATGGAAATATACTACCCATTTCTTCTGAGGCTGGTTCCCTTAGTTTACTTGTCCAGGTTGGAAAAACATAGGCATGCATTTGGTCGATTACTTGAACAGTATTTTAATGGATTTTCACGATTTTAGCAGCATGATTGGTCTTTCATGGGACTTCAGGAACTGCAGCCAGATTCCTGATATTTTAGCCCTTCACCATGATCGAAACACTATTTAATTTCATAATTTAAAAACACACAGAGTTGACTGGCACTTCTCTACAACAAAGATGGCTTTCCTCCTCTAAACTTTTCAGAGCTATATATACTGTCCTCTCATGCCTCAGACTAGCACTTCTTTCATTATCAATGCCACAAAATCTACTATTTGTTTTTAGATACATTCTTTCGATAAGGCTTTCAAACTCATTAACTTGAATTCATTTTCTAATTAGAAAATGAATTCTTAAAATCAAAAAAATGATTTTAATTAGGAAATCCTTACATTTTAAATACTTATCTTTTTTTCTAATTAATAAAACTTTACCCATTGTTTTGGAAAAGGAAAATCTGAAAGCTTATCGAAAGAATGTAGCTTTTAATCATTAAAAATTTAACAAATTATTTAAAAATAAAATCAAACATTCCCGATGCAATGAAACTTTCGAACAATTATATATATTTAAATATTTACAAATATATATGCACAATCCACACAGTTATAATATATATAAATTCATGAATAATTTTATCATGAATTTATTAATAGAATTGATCAATTTAAATCTGAAACTAGTGAATTTTAATACACATTTAAAAATAAGTTTTTCTTTATGGAAATCATCATGGATTGAACGTATAAAGCCCCATTGCATTGGAAATTTAAGGTTAGTACTAGGGTTTGAAGTGGGCTTATGGCTAGATGTCATGAAGCTAGGATAGAACTCAGATCCGACTGCTTCAATACTAACCTGTTTGCTGTGATATTACTAACAGTTGGTGCATATACTAACTTGTTTGCTGTGATATTGGTGCATATACTAACCTGTTTTCTGTGATATTACTAAAAGTTGAATGTATTTGGAATATTTAAATAATAATTAAATTCTTCTAAAGACATTTAACACACATATTAGATAATAGAAATAGTCCAATATAAAAATACAAATATTATAGTTACATTAAATGGATTATGAAAAAATTGTTTTACTTTCACTTGAAAAATGATCACCTCATTAGTCAACTAGTTACCTCTGAGCTAATGATTTAAGCATTTGGTTGAAGTTAGTTGCAAAAATATTACAAAAAATTTGGGGGGGACTAATGGTTTCAGAAAATCTGGGTGTTTTTTTAACAAAAAAAATTCAAGCTAGTTTTTCATTATATATGAAATTCTTTTTTAAAAATCATCTTATGAAGCCTTTTTATTGAAGCAGCATATCCACCTACCATGCCAATGATTTTTTGGTTTGAACCCTATCTGGGTAAAAACATTCAGATTTCAATCAGACTTAAATATTTTAGCTAGCTAGCTGATAATTAATTAGAAAATAAAACAAGAGTAGAAATCTATTCAAAGTCTCATTATTTATCAACTAGAAAATTTGATGAAAAATATCATTACTCTTTGTCTATGATGTCTTTTGCAAAAACTTTTGTCCTATGGTGTAATTTAAAGACTCTTTATTAGACAAAATACTAAGATTTTTGCACATATTGTGATTTATAAATTAAAATTTAAGGATATTACAAAAAAAAAAAAATTGAAAGTAAAAATACTTTGACTTCCGGAAGAATAAGAAACACAATTTTATTGTCTGTATAATCAATAATAATAAATCTTACCCATTGTTCTTTATTCAATATGTCATTTAGGAAAGATTTGTATTAACAACACTTCAAAAATGAAAAAGTATCTTGAGAAATTCTGTTAAAGATAAAATTTAATGAGTTGTAGAAAAAAAATGCGGTAAAATTTTAATTTGAAATGTTTATTTAATAATACAATGTTGTTATTTTTGATAAAGTTATTTTTAAAAAAAAGTTGTAGAGTTGCTGCAAGGTTAAGCAGCAGTAGGATGGCTTGGGCGGAGGGAGGAAGAGAAAAAAGAAATAAATAAACAATGAAAAATAGTTGGATGTTTTTTTTTTTTTTTAAATATATAAAATAATGATAAATATATATAAAAAAATCTTAAATATTCAAATGTGAAAAATCATTATTTTTTTTTTACAAATATGTAATATTTATCGAAATATTCACATAGATGCACTTGGAGTTAATAAATTTATTATTCTCTCTCTTTTTTAAATATATATTTAATAGCAATAAATGATATATAAGTTAATATTTTATTCAATAAATTATAATAGTTATTGAAATAGTTAAAATCAATTTCTAAAGATATAACTTATTTTTTTGAAAAGTGCTACGAACTTTATTTTTTATTTTGAATGTAATGTAAAATATTTCTAAAAAAAAAAAAAAATCTGTTGTGGAAAACATTAAAAAAAAATCAATTAATGTCAAAACTTTTAAATTTTCTCAAGAAACATTGATAATACAATTAAAAAAATGTCGTTCAATACTGATTACATTTTCTTAGAAATATTTTAATATCCAGAAATGACAAAATTCAGGGATAATCGAAAAACTTTAAGAATTGCTTGTAGTAATCACTTTCCTTTTCAGAGCACACATTATATAATACAATAAGGGCTAGTGCTGCCTATAGTAGACTAAGTAAGGAATAATTATCATTTAAATCCCCTCCTCCATATTTGTTCAAGTTTTAGAGAGTTGGAATTTCAGATTTTTAATTGGAATTGTAAAATAGAATTAAAAGTGCTTGCTAGATAATTAATAGCTGCATTACATCCAGCTTTATAGGACTTTTATTGCATTATCATCTGATAAACATTGATTACTTTAATGAACTGTAAATGGTAGTACAAGAATGATTTACTGTTGTTTTAAACAAACATATAACAACAATTAAATATGAATGTAAGCCATTCTTTATGGAAAACAAATTTATTTTCTTTGGCAGAAGTCTGTCATGCATAGCTAACAAAATCTCAGTAATTAAATTATAAGACTTCACAGATCATGATAGATGGTTGCATTAAGAATATGCAAACAAGAATAAATTTGGGCTTATAAGAACGTTCAATTAGTTTGCAACTGTAATGTGTCAATGCTGCATAATAATTAGAATAAAGACCATTCAAATTATGATGATTTTATCATTGTGTTTTACAATAAACATGCTATTTTAGTTAGTAATCAAACATATACTCTCCCAATGGTCAAAAGTATAATTAATGTTGTGTCTGTTTTTATGATTTTACAGGTTTTGTGGTGGTAATTCCATCTGTTTAGCATCATTTCATTCTAAAATACATTGCTTGTATGGATTATTTTGAAAATATCAGTTATATTCATATATTTTTTTGCTGTCTTATAAAAGTAAGATATCAATTTATCATAAACTAGGCATTGTGTCTGATATTAAATAAATTTTTCGTAGCTTCTCTGTGATTTTTATCAAATTCATTTTAATCACTTACTGTAGGGCACAGTTATTATGAATATCTCATACTGTCAGCCATCTGTATGCACTAATTATAACAGCAGAATTGTGCATTTATACAACATTTTTATCTTTTAAATATACCACAGCAATTTTTATTATTATTTTACATAAGTTCTAGATGCTAGAATAAGAATTGTTAGTTGTGATTTTTGCATGAAGCAATATGAGAAATAATGATTTATAATGGAAATGGATGTGATTATATTTTAGCTACAATTCTTCAATGTCCAGTTACCAGTTAGTTTTAATAGGTTCTGTTTATCCATCTTTAGCATCAATGTTAAAACTCTTTATCTCAAAACATGTTGGATAATTATCACCATCAATTTGATTTTCTTCAAACCATGCAAGTCTAACAATACTTTTGCAGGTTTATAAGCTGATATCAAATTTCTACATAATAGTTTTTACTATATTATTAGTATCCCATATGTAAAACAAAAATATTTACATTTAAATTATGTGTTCATCTTTAAATGGCAGAATAATCAAAACATAATATCAATAACTCTTACTTATTTCACATTAATTCAATAAGGTACTTAAAAAGATTTATATTACCAATAATTCAAGAAGAAAAAAAAGATCTTCGAAAAAATAAAACTGTTAAAAATAAAATATAAAAAGTAATATGAAAAAATGCTTAAAATTTTTATTCAAAGCATTTATTTAATAATACAATATTATTTTTTTCATACTTTTTAAAATGTGAGTTGCTCATATAACACATTTATGTGTATAGTAGTCAATATTTAACCTTTTAACAAGTTGACAGTTTACACTGTTAGCCTTGGGTGAAATTTTTATCAATATTTAACATTTGATTTTAATATTAAATCTTTATTTTACATTAGAATTTAATAAATTGGACATGATTTGTTAAAAATATGAGTTATAAATAATAAAAAAAACATTCTAAAAATTATATTTGAACTTTGCAAATATTGGAAATATAATAATAAACAGAATATATAATGAAAACAAATGACTTTTTCATTGCTTGGCAGTAGTCAGAAAAGTAGCAAAATGAGTGACTGCAGAAAATCAACAAAATCTTTTGTGACTGACATTTATGCTTAAAATGGGAATGAAAAAATGCAAAGCTCTCATAAATTTATAAAATTCTGCTTTAAAAATTAATATTATATTTGTAATTTTTAGAATATTTCAAAAGATTCTAACATGGTTTTTATAAAGGAATTAGCAATCAGTTTCGCAAGGCATAGTCATTACACCATCTATAGTTTTATTTGTTATCATAATGATAAAATTTGTTAACTTTTATCTTTAAAAATAAAATATATGCATATGAAATAAAAGTGTAATCATATATACTTTTGTTTTTTTAATAATTATTACATAGTTATTGTGTAAAAATAATTAGAAATCTTTAATAAACAATACAAAAAATATTTTTTTGATATTTAAGAAATCTTGAAGTACTCTCACAAATGCATGTAAAACCAGGTAATAAAGAATTGAATCTATCAATCATATGGAAGTTAGACTAAATTACTCTAAACTTTACAACCTGAAGAAAATTTAGACTTCAGATTGTTTTTTTAATTAATATATCAATATTATTTTAAACTGTTTTCTAACTGCAAATAAGTATGTATACAGAAAAAGTAACATTAAAAATTGTGCAGAAGAGTGATTTAAAGTAGAAGAAACTACCAGCACTATTTTTAAACAATATAATATGATTGTATTTTAATGGATTAATTTGAAAAAATATATAAAAAATATGAATAGAATTTTGCTTGTTATAATATTTTTTAATCCAACAGGTTACAAACGTTGAAGAAAGCTATCAAATAGTCAATATTGTCATCTAGAACAGTCTAAATTTTCTCTTGAATATGTGAAATTGTTAGTTTAATGAAAGAACTACCCTGAAATAATTTAATGCAGATCCTGGAACTGAACATTCATGGTTCATGGTCATCTCTGTCATTTTTGATGGAAAATCTTATGAATTCCCAAATAATAAATCATTTTATTATTTAATTTTTATTAGAATTTAGTAAAAAAAAAGTGTGTTGTATTGAGTTCTTATTTCAATGTTAATACTTTTTACAATAAAATTCAAAATTATGGAAATACCTTTGCCATTAGTAAGTAGTAATGTTTAATTAATATACATATTTTTCACAAAACATGAAACTTTTATTAGAATTTATGATTACATTGATAAAGATATAATATCAATTGATGTTATAATAGATGATCAGAAATATCTTCTATTTATTATCAGCATCACAAAGCAATTATTATGCTATTATTTACATAAGCAAATTTCTTTTAAAATATTCTTACATGGCATTATAATGTTAAAAAGTATTCATTAAGTAATTATACTATACATAATGATGAAAAAATTATTTAAACCCAGAACTTTAGAAGGAAAATATGATTATTAAAACCTTATAAATAAGCAAAATACTAAAATATATATTAATGATAATATAAAAGTGACGTAATAGTGCAAAAATGAATAAAGGTAAGTTAAACAGAAAAATAACTATGTTTCAAAAGCCAAATTATGTATTCCAAGAATATTTCTTCTAATTTTATATTTAATCAAATAAGAAAGATTATGAAACTTTTGAATTTTGTAAGATTTCAGGAATAAATTCGCTTCAACAGTATATGTATATAATCTTGTGATTATGCTTCAATCAGAAATTTAATTGCAGTGCTGTTTGTTTTTTAAATTCTATTAGATTCTTTCTGTCATTCTTGGTTTCTGTCGTAAACTAATTATTTTCATAATTATGCAAAATAAAAATAAAAAACATGATTAATAAAATACATTATTAGAATTTTACTTTGCACCTAAAATTAAATATTCAATCTTTTTTTTTTTCATATTGAACTTTATTTTAACTGCTTCAGATTATTAAGTGGGTGTTCTGCTCATTTTATTTGACTGGTCAAAATGTTTTTTTAATGATGTAAAATCTATAAGTATGATGTCAACAGAAATATGGGCATTTGATACATCTTTTACATAGCTTTCTAAGGCTGTCTTTAAAAAAAAAAAAAAAAAAAATCCAATAAAAATTGGTTTTTATATTAAATTTTTCGTAACCAGCACATTTAATTTTTTTTTTTTTTTTGATCAATTTTGTAATTTTCATGAAGAAATAAAGACAGAAAACTTTTATCTGCCTAAAAATACCCTTTTATTGGAATAAAAATATGCTGTTTTACAAACAAGGCCTTCCATGGAGTCTAAACATAATCGCAGAATATCGGGCTCATAAGCAGACAATTTTAATTTTTTAATTTTTTGAATATTTTAATTTTTTTTTAATTATTTGAAAAAAAATGATTTAATTTTTATTAATTTGCATTTGTAGTGGTGTGTGTCTATATAAATTTTATGTTTATTTATGCTCATATGAATTCATATGTACAGTAATTTTGTGTATTCTAATCCACTTATTTTATAAAAATAATGATTCTCAAAAGATTTAATAATTTATTATTTGAAAAATGATTTATTGGATCTGTATTGGTGTGTGTGTATATAAATTCTATATTTATTTATACTCTTATGAATTCATATGTACAGTACTTTTGTGTGCTCTAATATAATCCACTTATTTTATAAAAATAATGATTATCAAAAGATTGAATAATTTATTATTTATTATTATGTTTATATGGTGTGTTTGTGTTTACTCTTGCATGTTGTATAACAAATAATGATTTACAAAACTAATAATCAAATGTACAGAAATACTCATCTGTGGAGGCACTAGTTTGCCATATCTTTCATCACATTATTTTCAAGTCTATAGCTAACAAATGGACTATATGCAAATAAATTATATCTATGTGATGCAATAAATATAACAAGATAGCATCGCTAGTGTACATAAAGAATATAAACATCACTGGTGTACATAAAGAATATAAATATCACTGGTGTGCATAAAGAATATAAACATCACTGAAGTACACAAAAAATATAAAATGAAAAGCTGCAACTAATTTTATCAGTGATACAGACAGTAGCCTACAATTTCTAGTTTTAGATTGACAAGAAGCCAATTGCTATGATGATAAATGCTTATTTATCTTCTGGAAATGATTTGTTTTGTATCTTTTATTGGGATGAATCTTTTTCTTATAGATGCCTTTGAGTTTTGGTAACTTTTGGTGTACAAGATAAAAATGAAGATTTCTTATGCAAATACTTTTGGAGATTCTGAAGCTATGGATTATCTCAGGAGAGACATATTATATATGGTTTAAAAGATAATTTTATGAGGAATACAAAGAAATTATCACTGAAGATGTAATTTAAACTTAGTTAATGATGAATTAGAAATTATGAACAAACAATAAAGTAATAGTTTTGTCGGATGTTGAAATTTCTTTTTTTTTCTTATTTTTTAAATGGTTATCACTATTTGTCTTAGACTTATTGTTTTCTTTAGTTTTTTTAGTTTCTATTAATGTAAATTTTTTTTCTCTAACATAATTAAAACTGAAGTTATGGTGAAAATTGTCTCTCAGGTCAGTTTTTTTTAAAAATTCAATATGGCAATCTAGAATCACTCTAATACTTGGTTATTCGTGATTTTATTGGTTGTATTTTATTTTAAATTTATTAAATAATATCTAATCTTATCAGATTTGATTTCTTTTTAACTAAATAATTTACCATTATTGATAGTATTTATAACCCCAATGTTTTGATAAAATAATCATATATTTAATTGTGTTTTAACAGCCTATATATTTTTGTTTTGTCATCTATATATATTTAACAATAGGAAGACAAGATTTGGATTCCTTTGTGAAGTAATAAATAAAATTATTTATTATGGTTAATATACATATTTATTTTAAAAATTAATAGTATTGTTAGATTTGATCATTAATTACCGGTATTAAATATTATTTTTACGTGAAATTTATGTTTAAGAAATATAATACATTTAAAGAAGCCCATATCAACTTTTGCCTGTGCAAAATATGATTACGAGGTCGTGTTATTTATACTAAAGATTTACTCTTGTTCTGTTAGTCTGATAGTAAAAGACTTTTAAAAAAGCGAAGTCATAGATTTAAACATTCAAATGTATTATGATCTTTTATAATATTTTTAATTATTGTCATGATTGAATTATATTTATTTACTGCGACTTGATTGGTAAGCCTTAAAACGACTATTTTTTAACTTTATTCATTTCGAGATTAGCATTTTCAGAGAATAATCTTTTCATACAAACGTCTTGTTAATACAAAGCAAATAGCAGAAGCTTAACAAATCTTAAATACACTTTTTTCTAGTTTCCAAAAAGCTTACTTTTGTAACTTCTACAGACTTATAAATACTTCACAATAATTAGAGTGCTATTTGCATTTATTTCTTTACAACATTTTATGTTAATAAATATATATTACCAAAATAAATGAAGTTATTATTGGATTTTATAATTAAATCAAACCAAAATATAAGGGCTTTATTATTTAAAACTCAAAAGAATGGGGTTAAATATAGCAATTTTTATAACAATAAAATATACCTATTAATATTTATGTATGTATGTAAAATATAATTAAAACATATTTTTATTATATCAGTGCTCCCTCGTTTCAACTCCACCATATCATAATCATACACCAATAAGAGTGCTATAATTGCAAAATATTGAGATGCTATCATAAGCATAGAGATTCAGATGTTTTGATATGACTAGCTCATTGATGAGTGAAATGCATGCATAATGGTAGGCAATTGAAATTATACATTGGAGTATAAATATGATATATTGGAGTTGAGATGATGGCTGGACCAAAATTTCTCTCTACAACACCATGATTATTAAAAGTGAATAAAAACTATTTCCTAAATTGCATGAGAATGGTGTAATGGAAAAATATTAAACTATGAACATGGAAATGGAGATTCAGGAGCTGTGATACCTCTAGATTACTTGAAGAGCAAAGATAGTTCATGAAATACATGCATAGTTAGAGAAGATGGCATGAGTTTTTATGGTATGGTGGAATTGAAATGAGAGATTCACTAATAAAAGCATAGTAATTGATCATATGTTTAATTATTTAATTAGAAATAAACAGCAAACAAATATAGGTTTAGTGCCCACAGATTTGTAATGCTTACATCATTCTCTTTCACTATCTCTTGAAAGAAGGTTGAATGAATACAAATTAAATCCACAATCATTATTTTATATTATTTGTACTTAGTCACTGGAAACATTTTTATGTGTGGACTTTACAAAGTAATGTCTGTTGATCATATAAGCAAATAATATTGTATAACATTTTTTATACATTTCTTAATTGGAAACACTTCTTTTATTTTTAAAAACCTTTGCAGCATGATCTTTCAAATCTTCCTCCAAAATGTTTTCCATCATCTGTGTTTAGTAATTGCCATTACATTGTTCTCACTACACCTCATTCAACTTGTATGTTAATTTCTAATCTTCTATTTTTGCCCATAGTTAATAAATTTGCTTTCACTCTGGCTGATATTCATTTTATTTATTTTTTGGTAATCAAGAATTTAGAGATCTTATTTTCCAGATGCATAAACTTTTTATGTTGACTAATTTATATTTATCAATTTTCATTTATCTTTATTATTTTTTTTTAAAAGTCACATTGCTTTTGTTTTGTGTATATTTATATATAATCTATATCCAATATATATATATCTTGATTTGCCTTTGAAATTACCAAGACATCTAGAGATATAACAATAAAAGTTGCAAGTAGTATATCATCTTTATTTTCAATCATTATCATTTTATTGTAAAATAATAGTTTTTCCAAGATTAAATCAATTTTTAGATTCATTTTTCTAAATTACTTCAGTAAACTTCTTTATCTTTTTTAGCTCTTTTGCAATATTTTGGAACTAAGTTTATGATTTCAGTTGGCTATTTGGTGTCACATCAAATTTTACATTTATTTCAACTATTTATTTTTCTCAATGATATCATTGCTATTTGTTTTTTAGTCCATGTATTAAGATTTTAATTACTACTTGTTAATATCAACATATATCTAATTATACTTCTCAAACTTAAAAGTTCATCATATAACAATTTAGTATGATACAAAATGTTAAATCACTAATTCTTACTGTCCATGCATTTAAAAAAAACAAGGCTTGAAACTATTGTATTTTGCACCAGAAATAATAGTTTTATATATAATGATTTCAGTGTATTTGATTTTAAAGTTTGATAGTATTTGTAATCATACATATAATATTACACACATTATACTATGGGACTATTTCAGTTCTCATTACCACTGCCATAATAACAGAAATACTGTGATAAAGATGTGTATAATTTTCAAGTTTTGTTTTTATTAGTGCTTTTTTCATCTTAGCTCAATCCTATTGCAATCATCCATTAGTTCAGAACTCAGACCAATCTCTTTCAGTATGGATGCAATTGAAACAACTACTTTATCTTTCCAAGTGAATATGACATATGTAAAACATGTTGTAATTTAACTTTGTATACATTTTTTTAAAAAATATTTTTAATTTCTTATTTTTTGAATACATTTCAAATGGCTATTCCATCAACACATTCCTGAAACATATGATCAAAGATATATGAAAGGGAAAAATAGTCCCCTGTGCATACATTTTATGCTGAACTAACACTCATCAATTGGCCCAGATCACAATCTCTTTAAATTTATCTTCATCAATTATTTAATATTACATAAATATCAAATTAGTATAGTTTAATTACAAGTGTCAAACTTTCTGCACTGCATTTACATTATATAAATATGTTAATGATCATTACTTATCATTTATTAAATTAGCGATTATCCATAGAGCAAATGTACACATTAAATCTCATTTAATGAAATATATCTATAAAGTGTAGAGATATCAATGTCTGAGCTTTCTTACATGTTGATAGTTTTGATAATTTTCATTACACCACTCTCACATAAGATAGAGACTGGTTTTTATTCATTTTTAACCCTTATGGAAGGGTGTGCAATCCACTGACTACAATATATAATTTCATGTTTTTCTTTTTATCAGTGTAACTGTCACCTCAGCTCAATTTTATTTGCAACCATCCACTAGCCCAGAAGTCAAATCAATCATTCTCATTAAGAATGCAATTGAAATATTGACAAATATATATGTAATAATTGAGTACAGTATACACAAAATCTTATTTATAGTGAGAAAGAATATGATCTAACTTTTTTATCTGACAGATAGTAACAATATATTAGGTTTTCAAATTCAGTGAGTGTATTGCTAAATATGAAATCTAATTGGTTATACATGTTCTCCAATATTGCTATTGATTATTACACACACACACACACACACACACACATATATATATATATAATCAAAATTACCCCAAATCCAAAACTCAACCAGACTAGCTAAGAAAAATAAAATCTAAAATACTACCAATGGTTTCACCGCTACAAACAGACTCTCAAGTGTAAAGAACTACAAAACAACAATGTATTTATATTAAACATTACCCACAATTACTTCCCATTCACTCTTAATATTAAAATAACTTTTAAATAAATTAATTGCTTCAGAATTATAAATTTTTAATAATATTCTCTAATTTTTCTTTTTATTTCATTTCTCTTGAAGAGGACAACATTAGCTTTATCAAAATTAAGTGTGACCTGTATCTTTTAAAATTAATAATGTGGCATATTTGTATTTCATGATACATGATCCATGAAAAGGATACAGTCCACACTATTAATTTTAATGAAGCTGTGATTGTCTTTTTTTTTTTTTTGAGGGAAATGAAATATAAAGAAAAATTAAAGAATCTTTATTATTAAAAATTTATAATTCTGAAGCAATTAACTTATTTAAAAGTTCTTTTAATATTAAAAATGGATGGGAAATAAATGGAATTGTAGGTAATGTTTATTTTAAATATGGTGTTGTTTAGTAAGTCTTTACACTTGAGAAGTCTACTTGTAGCAGTAAAACCATTGGTAGTGGTTTAGATTTTATTTTCTTAGCTAGTCTGTTTGAGTTTTGGATTTGGAGTAATTTTGATTATTTATTGACTAGTTTAGCTTTATGCTTTTAATGTTTACATATATAATCATTAAAATTAGTACAGTGCCAATACCAATAACAATCAACAATTTCTAACTATTGTCAAGGCAATCTCCTTTTAACAATAAGAGTGGAATCTCACCCTTATTATGGCCTAAATTTATAGATCCTAAAGATTGCAACTTGACTGCAGAGATTAAAATTATTGTTACAAAACTTAAATAATCCTCTTTAAACAGGTAACTAAAACTTATTCTGAATTAATAAATAGTAAATTATAACATTACAAACTGCAATTATAAATTTTAAATTCACCCAAAGTATTACTTAAATAATAAGTGTAATAATGCTCAATGCTAAATGGGTTTATAAGTAATTATTAAAAAATAGTCAACACTTAGACAATCCCAATAACAATAACAATCAACAATTTCTAACTGTTGTCAAGGCAATTTCTTTTTAGCAATAAGGGTGGAATCCCACCTCTATCAATGATCTAATATACTTATATAGACCCTAAAGATTGCAACTAGACCACACAGATTGAAATTAGGAAGTTGTTTTTGACAACTGTTAGAAATTGTTGATTATTCATGATATTGTGATTGCCTAAGTATTAACTGGTTTTTAATGATTACTTATAAACCCATTTAGTCTTGAGAATTAATAGACATATTATTTAAGTAATACTCTGGGTGTGATTTGAAATTTCTAATTATCGTTTGTAAGTTATAATTGACTATTTATTAGGCTACATTCAGAATAGATTTCATTAATCTGTTTAAAGACATTTATTTAAACTTCTTTGTATTAATAATTTCAATCTCTATGGTCAAGTTGCAATCTTTCGTCTATATCAGTATATTAGACCATCAATAAGGGTGACTCTCACTATTAAAAGAAGCTTGCCTTGACAACAGTTAGAAATTGTTGATTATTATTGATATTGGGAATGTATAAGTGTTGACTGGTTTTTAATGATTACTTATAAACCCATTTATTTTATATATATATTGTAATGGTCGCTGCCTCCCTCTATACCGCATTGAGCATGACATAATGTTTTCTGAGATCGAGCAGCAATTAAGAAATATTCAAAGGCATCCAAAATATACATTACTATAATCATACCTTTGAAAGGTTCGTTTACTGCAACCTTTACATGCCACCTTAAGAAAGAGATTGCTCCTCTGCCTAAGGGATATGATCATGTAATAAGTAAAGAGCTATAATCTCTTATAAAAAAATCAATAGAAAGTGAATGCCTAACGAATGATTCCCGATCCCGGTAAGTTTAATCCCTGACTAGCTCAATCAACTCATGATCTCGGGATGGTGGTTTGTTGCTTCGTTAACAGAAAAGGTCAAACAATAATAGCATTATCAAATACACAGCACAACTCCGTACTTTAAAATTGGATATTAAATTTATTAAGCCCTCTATGATTATATAAATATTTACAAAATAATAAACACACACATAAATAATAGTAATTAAAATTCAAGTGTATAATAAATTTTAAAGTTTCATGAATGGGAAAGGAATGGTCTGAAATTCTCCCCTGCTTACACTTTAAACTCAAAACAAAATTTCTTATAAAACAATGTGTATTGGCCATGGTATGTACGTGTTTCATAATACTAAAAAAAATGAGTTAGCCACAAGTTAATGATAGTAGAATCTTAAGTGTTCCAATATCTGAGTCCTGCACATGGCGGACAATAATAATTATTTGGAACACTTTCGTACACACTTTTATTCCTTATGAAAACAATCCTGCACTTAGTGGATGGAATAAATTTACTCGGGGAACAAACTCATGCTAAACTACAATTTTAATCTTAAAAAGTTCCATAATATGAGTCCTGCCTGTAGCGGACAATAATAATTATTTGGAACACTGTCTTACATACTTTTATTCATTACAAAACAAGCCTGCACTTAGCGGATGGAATGAATTTTCTATTATTTCAAAGCGAAACATCTACATCCAATGACCAAACCACCCAATTATTTCTATTTAACTACTTTGAAATATTTCATATTTACTTTATTGATTCTTTTATAATTTATTTAGATACTCCAATGAATTACGTGAAGCTTTACGTTAAAATTACAAACAAAATATTTATGACTGAATTACACAATTCATTGGCTCAATTAATAATAGCAATTTAAGTCAAATGACGAATTACTCATAATAAGACATAAAAATATATATAAACATAAATAATACTTCCCAAAGTCTTCGTTCTTCTCCGGGCTATGATTTTGAGGGCGATATATATCTGCTGTGCAGGTGATTACTTCACAGGGCCTATATGGAGGTTGGCAAATTGTCCATAGCAGCTACACTTTCAGAAATAGAAAGTCACATCACTGGATGGCTATGTAGGACTCCGAGCTGTGCGAATGTACCGACCTTGGTTTCTGAATCACGAATAAATCCTGATTCCATTTCCTTAGCGATATAAAACATTAGCTTAAATTTCAATTGTATTTTTCTTTTTCAGTCAATGAATATCATATTTCTTGGTCTGCACCTTTTAAAATACGTTTAGGATTCCGAATAAATAGTTTTTACACTCATAATTCTTTTCTTTTTGTCTGTACACTCTGGAAACTATACTGCTAACGGGTAAGAGTGCCCATGCGAGTATCAACCAATGTAACCCAGCTAACTCCTTAAATTTCACCTGACCAGCCTTTATATATCCCCCCCATTACAGGGTGTATTCTCTCATCCCCTCCACAAGTTATTGCTTTTACATTTCTGTTTTTAATTAAACAATTCCAAACAATGGATTTAATTTTAGCTATCTTTTAATTAATTTCAGAATTTCACAAACCATTTAAATTCCAATCCCTTGATTTCTTTTCATTTATCTAATTAAATAATTTTGAATAGGTGTCAAGCCGAATAACCACTGATACAATTTCTACACTTGTTTTCCAAAAACATTATACGATAAAAGAAAGAGGTCATTGGCTTGCCTGCGGTCATGAACATTAAGTTGTAAAAAAAAAAAAAATATATAAAACTGTATACTTGTTGTCACATAAAAATTGTTTTTGAGTTTTCCAAAAAGAATATTCAACAAGCAACAGAAAAAAATACAACATTTGAGAATCTAAAATAAAATCACATCAAAATAAAATATGTTTACTGTTGGGTTATTTGCAAATACATTTCAGTTTCCCATAAGAATTTCTTTAACCCTCTGCCATATTTATTCATATCATAAATAAAAAAACATATAGCATTTATTAACAGCAAAATACATATTTATATGTGGTGTCCGCATTTGTTTATTTATAGGCGTATTATCATCATTCATCCTATTTATTTTAAATATAGTGTGTGTGTGAGCAACAGAGAAATATACCTGCACAGACCACTCCTTTTATTATAATACGTACATTTGTTTGGACTGCAACTAATGCTTGCAGTCAACTTTGTGGCAGTCATTTAAAACTGACTGTCACAATATATATATATATAAGTTATCTTGATTTAGTTCTTCAACTATAGATATATATATATATAATATATATATATATAAGTTATCTTGATTTAGTTCTTCAACTATTATCAAAATTTATTAGCATATTTTTATTACATTTGATTTAATTAGAAAAGACTTGAACTCAGACTTTCAAACTCCCTACAGCTATACACTCCATCTTATATAACCAAAACAGATGACCACATATCTGGAAAAAATAGAAATGATCTCCAATATATGTTCTTCATGCTGAACTAGCACTCATCAAGGGGTTTAAATCACCATCTCCCACACATATATGGTTAGTGCTTAATTTATATTAAGATAGCAAATCTTCATACTTTAATGCACAAGCATCAATCTTCTCCACCTTTCACCTCTTCAAACATCTATATTATTTGAAAATACAATGATGAAACATTCAAAACTCTTGTTGATGCCAATATTATTGTTATACCCATGTTGACTTTAAGTTACTCTGACCCCTCACATATTGGACCTTAATATATACATTTAAATATCCAGAGATTGACAAAATGCAGGCTGAATGTGTAATATGCAAATATAACTATATTGTCTATACTCAATTGAATGTAATTAGAAGGAACTTGAATGCAGAATTTCAAGCTCCATGCAGCTATACATTCTACCATAAACAATGGATAGATATGACTACATACATGCGAAAAAAATAAATGATTTCCAATATATGTATTTCATGCTGAACCAGCACTCAGCAGTTGATCTAGATATCCATCTCCTACACATATATACAATCAGAATCAGTTTATATTAAAATAGCAAATCTTTATATTTTAATGGACAAGCTTCAATATTCTTCATCCTTCAACTCTTCAGACATCCATATTATTGAAAATCTGATAATGGAACACTATGTGTGAGATGGTGATCTGGACCCACTGATGAGTGTCGGTTGGTGATCATTTATCTTTTTCACACGTGTGATCATATATTTCAATTGTATAAGATGGAATGCATAGCTGTATGAGGGTGAAAGTCTGATTTCAAATTCCTTCTAATTACATTAAGTTTAGTATAGATAATATACTTATATTTGAATATTACATATTCTACCTGTATTCTCCCCATCCCTCTTTTCTGTGTATTTAAATGTAAATATTAAGATTCAATATGTGAGGGGTCAGGGTGACTTAAAGTCAACATGGGTGTAACAATAATATTGGGATCAACAAGGACTTTGAGTGTTCTATCATCAGATTTTTAATAAGGAGGGTGGAGAAGATTGAAGCTTGCTCATTTAAGTATGAAAAGTTGCTATCTTAATATTAATTGAGCACTGTTTGTATGTATTTGCAGGAGATGGTGACATGGACCAACTGATGAGTGCTAGTTCAGCACAAAATATGTATATTGGAGATCATTTATCTTTTTCATATATATGTGGCCATATGTTTTGGTTATATAAAATGGAGTGCATAGTTGTAGGGAGCTTGAAAGTCTCAGTTCAAGTCCTTCTAATTAGATTAAGTTTAGTATGGACAATATATTTATATTTGAATATTAAATTTGTTTTAATAAATTAAAGGTAATATTGCTTTATACCCAAAAATATAAAATTTTTAAAATATAACCTTAATGCATTTTTAATTCTGGACATCCTATCAAAGACAACATCAAAATAGAAAAAAAAATCAATATTTTTTTTTCCTGATGAAGCAATATGAGTACTCTCATTAATGTATTAAATTTATTTTAATAAAACAGTATTAAATAAAATTTTAATATTTTAATATTAAACTTTATTGATAAAGGCAAAAACTATATGGGGATTTATTATTTGGTAATCACTGACTACTCAAGTGTACTATAGATGATATAGTAGAGAGTTGTTCTTGTTTTACTATATATTGTGTAAACTGAACACTTAAGTGACTTATAAATTTTTAAAATATTTTGTTATAATAATTTTAACTTATGAAAAAAATAAAACAAAATCACTGCTATAGAAGTTCATGCCCTAAACATAAAAAGAAAAAAAAAACATAACTTAGGTTTTATTATTTTGAAATCAATAAATACTGATTGAAAAATATACAATAGTCCCAAAGTGTGCTATTTGACTATTACTTGATCAATTGGTCAATCTAATAGAGTTGTTGTTCTTAATCTTCCAGATATCATATGACTTTTTACAAACTTCTTTATGATTGTTATTGCTTTATGGAGATTACCAAAGTTGGCACAGTTGTAGACTTAAGAATATTAGTTTCTGAATCAATTTATCACTTAGTCCATCATTTTTATGTTTAGATATCATATGGATTTTTGAGCATTTGCAAGGGATTATTTTAAATGCAGAAATAGTATAACATGAGTTTGGAGACATGTTAAACCCATAAAATCTCGTGTTCCAGTACTTAAAAAACTCACAATTACAATTGAGAAATCATTAGCATTGTATCTTTAACTTTAAAAGACATCATGGCATAGTAGATTTTTTTTAGGTGTGCAACCCATGTCAATTTCTGCTAACCATTTAATAGTAGATAGTAATTGACTGTGTAGTAATTATTAAATAGAAGATAATGGTCAGTTTAATTTGTGTTGGTTGATGAATGTCTATGCATTGTCTGTTAAAATAAAATTAAAATATAATTAGTAAATATAAATAATACCAATTATGGCAATAATCATTTTTTCTATAATTACATATAAAAAAATTTGATGTTGATTTACAGTGTTTATATAATAATATATTTTCCATATTTAAATATTGATTATTCTGAAGAAGACTTATAAACAATCAAAACTGATGGCTTATACTTAATTATAAACACACTGTAGTTATTAAATGCATATGAAAAATGATTGTTATTCTGGCTATCATTACTTATATTTACTATAATACTGTTTTAAAAACATTGTAATATAATGTAGGCTTTATTATTGGAAAAAAGGGAAATACTGGTAAGGAAGAAATAATATCCTGAAAGGTGTTGAGTTCATTGTTATTTTTTTTACTTTTTATCTTAAGCTTATCATTATTCTAATCTCATGTTTAAGATACATTATCAAAATTTAATAATAAACTAAATTTTATTGCAAAGTAGTTTGTTTTAAATATTAGAAATTAAATATTTGAGTGTTGGCAGTTAATAATTTTTAATGGTTCAAATCAATTCATATATTAATGTCAAAGTTTTTCCTATCAATAAAAAGCTTTTTAGATTTTATATTAACATTTAAGTATGTTGATCGATTTTTTTCTCTTTCATCAATGCAATTAATAATAATATATTATCTGTCTGTACTCTTTAAAATATGGTATTTTATTGGAAGATTTATAATTTTCAAAATTTACTTTGAACTTATTTTGAGATTATTTTTTTCACAAAACTGTATTGTGTAGAACAATACTAGAATAAAATACTCAAAACTAAAAATTCTAGGATCAATTCTCATCCAAGCAATATAAAAGAATCTCAGGTTAGTCAAGTGAATTAAATTATTTGTCCTCAATTTATCACATGATCTCCTGAGAAATTAACCATATTTATTTGCCTTCTGCAGTTTAGTGCAGTGGTAGAATGGGAAACATGAGAACTAAAGATTTTTGGATATCACATACCTCTTAAGCAATAAACCATTTAATTTTTATTATTAAAATTTCACATATCAAAATTTTAAAGATTAGCAATGACATATTATATTAATGATGACCAATTTTTTTATACTTTTATCATTTAAGGCCCATTGTCAAGAGAATTATTTAGCATCAACAAATTTTATTTTTAGCAAAATATTAACAATAAAAAATAACTTTTTTTAAAAAAAACCACACCTATGATTGTTAAGTATTTCAAAAATAAATTTCATACACCCAGTCTTAAATTTTTAAAGAGTTTGTTTTGAGTCAATTGTTGAATTATTAGAATTTTTTAAAAATAATTTGGACTGTTAGGAAAACATTTAAGAAATAATTTTAAATGTCAGGCATTCAAATAATATCTGTAAAATCTATGTAAAAGTGTATAGTTATATTTTCAGAAGTATCCATTGAGAAATTAAAGTCTATGTAATGTTCTGAAAATTGTAAAGACAAAAAGATAAAAATACCAAAAATGAGATAGTTAAAGAATCATATAGAATGAATTCATATGATTTGTGATGAAAATTTCCATAAATAAATTTTATGGAAAGTGAAATAATCGACTGTAGATTTCTTGGGAATTTGCGAAAATTTTGACCATTAGAAGAGACAGAAATGATTTATAATTCATGGAATTTGAGCTCCAGTAAGTAATCATCCTATCAATAAAATTGTGCAGAATGAATTTGGTAATGGAATGAAATAATTGATCTGAAAAGAGATATGAGTGCTATTTTTTGTAGTGGACAATAGCTTTCACTTGCTACAGTATTTCATATTTAAGAATCATGATAAATGTATCAAACTGTCATACCTTTAAGATTTTACTTGTTTATTTATTTTTTATTAACTGAATAAAATTAATTTTATTGTTTATTAACTTAAGAAATAATTAAATATTTTCTGCATCAGGTTTCAATTGCAAAAGTAAGTAATAAATCAGTTTACTTAAATATAATATCCCATGTCTTTGATGCTGGAGTACAATATGATTTTATGAACAATTCATCATTTAATTATATATTTTGTTCTAATTTTACAATACAGGTTAGGTGTTAATGGATAATTTATAAAGTTATCAAAAAAACAAAATAATCCTAATCAGCAGTGATCTTAGGATTGTATGGAAGTCACATTAGTAGAGTGGCAAAATCAACTATTGAAACATTCTGAATCAGTTATAAGCTTAGTAATATTTGAATACAAGTATAAGTTATATACTTGAAGTAAAAGGAAGTTTAGTTGATTGAATGAAGTTACAATGCTCAACTTCTGAATTAAAAACTCAAATGTTACATGGTTTGATGAACAATTAATGATGATATTTTTATTTGAATAATTTTAAGTAAACACCTGTTATTAGATTCTTATCATTACTACCAATATCATGGTTATTTTTTAACGTAATGACATTTAATTGGAGAAAAAATCACATTTAGCACTATATAATAGAGAATAAAAACTTTTTTATTTTTAAATGCTTTTATTGACTGTTTACAAAAAGAAATAAAATAATTGTTTCTTCAACCACTATTGAGTTTTTAGATTTGAAATAAAAACATGGGGAGTCCAGAACTTAATTAAGTCAATCCCAATTGTGATTGAAGAAACAATTATTTCAATTCTTTTTAGTCCACAGTCAATAAAAGCATTTAATATATAAAAAAATTTATCTTTATTATTTTAAGTTTTTAGTATTGGTAAAGAAATGAAAATATAAAACTATATTGCACTTTAAATTGACTGGGCACTTAATAATTGATATATATATATATATCACTGGATATTTCTTTAAATTGACTGGGCACTTAATAATTGATATATATATATATATCACTGGATATTTCTTCTAGAAGTTAAAATGTGCACATCTTATGTATATATTATATTTAATATGTATACATAATACATGTGTGTATATTGTAAATGAACTTCACTTAATACATATAATTTTATTTTTAATCAATATCACACATATAAATCAGATATTTCTTCATTAAGTTAATATATATACTCTTAATGTATATATTATATTCAGTATGCATACAAAATTATATATGTGATAATAAATCAGTAATTAAAGGAGATTTGAACCAGACTTTGAAGCTCTCTACAGTCATCAACTCCATCAAATATAAATCATTAACTAAGTTTTTCATTTAAAATTTTTTGATCATTTTTATTTTAATTTTAAAACAGTTGTTTAAAAAAATACTAAAGAAGAAAATTTGCAATCATTCTTTAAATAATTATTGTGAGTTTTCTTTTTTAACTTTTCATGATAATTTTAAAAAATGTGAGTTTTCTAGTTTAGTATTTAAAAAAAACAATTGTTTTAAAATAAAAATAACAACTACCAAACAATTTTAAATAGAAATCTTAGTTACTCATTTATTATTCATATATAATTATGTACACATACTAAATATGATATATACATTAAGAGTTTTAAATGGTTTAAAATGGTTTAAAATGTTATTAAATTAAAATAAAAAAAACTATTTACACTGCCCTCTCATGATCATTATTTAAAATAAATCAAAATGTTAAGAATAATTGTAAACTGTGGTATGTGAAGTTATTAACTATTTTTAATATTTTCCTGCCAATGATTCCATATCTATCAAACTAGTTGACATACTAAAAAGATAAGTGCTTTAATTGGATTAGGCTGGTATAATTTAATTATATAATAATTTTACTGTATTTAAATATATTAAATCTTGATTTTAAAATTTCATTGTAACTTGGAAAAAATCAAAAGTAGGCAAACAAATAAACTGACTTTCCAACTTTAATAAAAGCATTTAAAAATAAGGCTACTTATTTCTAATTATATTATTTAAATCAGCTATGTTGTTAAGATTAAAAAAGTAATTGTATACTTTTGTATTTTATATTTTACTATTGTTATTTTAATAATTCTTACTATTCTATTAGAATCCTTATTTTCTAAATAATTATAAAAGTCATCAAGTCTTTTTCATGATTAGCTCAATATTAATGCTATACATTCAAAAGATAAATAATAGTATTAATTTCCAGATGAAAACAATTTCAGATTTCTTTAATTAAATGAAACTGTATGGTCAATTGGACTATTTGATGGACAAATGTCATATTATCTCATACTAACCTGCAACTAATCATGTGATTGTACATGCTTCATAGCTTTCCATTTGATTTGTTTTAAAAATATAATGGTCAATAAATTTGAAATTAAAGTAAGATGTATAACTTTCAATTAAGAATAGATAAATATTTATCTATTGATTATTTATTGATCACCTATAGATAAATATTTATCTATTGATTATTTATTGATCACCTAAAAACAATCTTATTTATTTTAATCTTAAGCATTTCAAAATGATGATGATTGCTGTATAAATTTAATATTTACGATATTTTTGAATTAAAAAATCTATTATCAAACGTCATTTTAAAAGGTTTTAGTCATTTTTATATATTGAGTAATGATTTCTTTTTAAAAAAATAAATAAATAGTGCTTGTCTTTAAAGTAATTGATTATATGATTTATTTGAACCAATCACTACTATCGTTATACATTAAGATATGCATGAACCCATTTTACTGTTTTTTCTAGCTACATGCTAATTAAATTTAATGCTTATATTTTATTCATAAATGAATGATTAATTGTACTTAAGTTTTGTTATACGTTATGGATTTAAAATATCTGTTTTGTGTTTAATAATATACGTATGTATATATAAAAGTGCGAAAACAATATTTGTGTACTTTGACTTGTACTCTGTACAAATTATTTGAAAAATAAATGTGCACTATTTAAAAAAATATTTTCCACTTATTAATATGAGATATATTAAACTTATGGAATGATATCAAAATATATTGTTACTTAAATCCATCAGTAAATGAGTAAGCCATTTTTTTTGGATATACATTTTAAAGGAACAAAGCAGAAAGATTATTTAATGTTTGAATATTGCATTAAATCATGCATGTTAAGATATAAAATTCAAATACTATTAATCATTCTGCCATTGATAAAATAGCAGCTTTGAGAACTTTCTGCCTTCAAAATCCAGCACTGAATTCTAATTAGCCTGTAGTTTTAAAACAGTAGGATCTCTTTAACCGAGACATAATAAATGATGACTTCAATTAATCAAATATTAACCCACTCTTTTCAAATTATTCACCAAACTTTTTTAATCACAGTAATTTCAAATTACCATTTTTCAATAGGACCAAATATTGATTAAAGAAAATGAATACAGAAGTTTTTAATGATTATTAAATCATTCAAACAAAGCAGATATCTACTTACACTATAAATCATTTTTTAATGTCAAGATATCATGGTTGTACTTGTTTTGATCGTATGATTTAATTTATAATAGTTACATGAAGCTAAAACATTAACCCTGTAGCTATTTTGTAAACACAAACAAATCAATGGCCTATTTTATTTCATGACAGCACATTATGTCTGACTTCAAAGTTAATCTAATGCATAATTAAATAATCGATACATTTGATTTATAATTATGAAAATAATTGAAATATATATAGATAATACTTCTCCAACTATATATTTAGTCTAAACTAACTTTTTGGTTTAACCCTTTATCAAACGAGAAATAATTTTAATTAATGCTTGATTTTGTATTTTATGTGGATACATTAAACTATCTTCTCTAAGAGACAGATCTTTACAATAAATAAAATATTTTGATTATCCTGATGCTATATGGCCATTGCTTGATATTTCTTTACCAATTTTTTTTTGTTTTAAATTCACAGTTTGTACCCATATTTTGAGATTATTATTTAAATCATGAAATTTGAAATTATCTAAATGTATTTTTTATTTTCTTCTTCTCTCCATACATATGTGTGTAGAGATAAAATATTTCTTCAAATATCCAACTGCAGGCAAAAGTTTCTTTAATGGCATTTTATAAAAAAAAAATAGTGTTGAGGACATTACTCATTCAACATGATAGTTACTCACTTCAGACAGTGAATTATTCTCAGTTAGTTACAGTTTAGATAATTAGCTAGATAATCTTTAAGCCAATCACCTAAAAGAAAGAAACTAAATATACTTTAGAAGCAAAAAAAGTCCCAGTTTTATTAATACTAGATTATCCCAGGTAAATAAGCAACTGCTCCTTCTGCATTACTAGATTCTTACTGTGTGTAAATGTAAGTAAGAATATGTTGGGTCTTTGTACTTTAAATGTTCTTTGACTCCTCTCTACTGTATATAATATAAGGATGAAGAGGGGGAGATTTTGATAAATGATGAGAAGGAAATGCATATGGTTTTTCTCAGTTTAAATTATCTATGTTTGATAATATTTTAGAAAGAATACTTTATTTTTATCCAAGTCAATGACAAAATTTAAATTATTTAAGATCAATAAAAAGACTATACAGAATTTTAATTTTGATACATTAGGATTAAAGAAATAGGTTTTGAAATAGATATTTTTTCCAATCATTTTTTAATTTGATCCTCAAATGTAATTTCAAAACTGAGTGACTCCTTTAATTTATATGTTATGTTTGAGCTTTGATCTAGGAATTCTTTAGCTCTTAAATCTGTCCTTTTAACATTGTGTTCAGAATAAGAATGTAGAATTTATATAAAAAATTGCACTACAAAAATATTTTATTGTAAGGACAAAACGATAAACAGTAACAAATCTTAATTTTATTATATAGTTTTTATTCTATTAAAATCATTAATTCTTAAAACATTACCTTGGAAATAAACAAAGTCTGAATACAACAGTACAGGTAAAAAGTAACCTCATACTTATTCACTACAAAGGTGATATGTATATTGAAATTCAAATTAGTTTATATTGAAAGTATGAAAACAAATTAGTTCAGATTGTAATAGCTAATAAGTGAACATATTTCATATTTGTATATAAGGTAAGATTAATTAATAAATATTTTACATTTCCAGAAAACTCTCAACTATAACTATGTAATAAATAAATCAATTGTACAATATTAGCTGAAAATTCAAATATTGTAAAATTACTTCCTAATGAATAAATAAAATTCAGCAATGCTATCTATGAAACAAACATACAATTTATAATACTTTCATTTCTTTCACTTTCTTACCCACTAATACTATTGTTATGTGATTTCTTTTTTGAAATTTATAATTAAATATTTATGCACATAATTTCTTCACTGTTTTAAATAATACAACTATTATAATTAGTTTATAAATCTTTTAAAATCTATTTAAAATATATTTGTGAAACATGTTTACCAATGAAAAACCAATTACACAAAATATTCTTACTTTCATGCATATTTATATATGTTTTTTAAGCTAAACAAAAGAAAAATTAGATATACTTATTGAATGTAAATTATTTTCTAATAGCTACAATTTATACACATATTCACTTAAAAGTAAATATTTAGTATTTTGATCTTAAAGATATTAAATCTTTTATCATTTTTTTATAATATTTATTAATTGTAAAAAAAAAAGTATGTATATATAATTTTAATATTACAATAACTACTTTGGTTTAAAAAATAGGAAATAATATTAATGATACTGAGTAGAGATAATTATATTATTTTTCCTGCATTTTATTTTTAATTAGTAAAAATCTTTAATTAAAAAATTTCAAAATGTTTTATGTTTATATTTTTTTTAAGTCTTTCTCATTGCTTTTAAAGTAAACATAATCAACCCTCTTCCTGTTTCTTCACAAAGTTTTATTATGGGCATTGGTGCTTATTTTTTGTTTGCCTGGAGTTTTTCTGTTAAATTTTTTTAATAAATTAATCACTAATCAAATAAATTTTTATATAATGTTTTATATTTTATATTTATGATTTTTCAGTATATAGAATTTATAATGGATTTAGATAGTAATTATTTATATCAAAATGTTAAATAATTGGCTTAATTAATAAATTATTTTAAATGCTTTTATTTTTTAAACTTGAAATATGAAAGTTTGCAATTATAGAATGTGTTTCTTTGTCTTTCATATATATATAATATAATGAGTATGCTAATAGTTCTTAAAAAGCTTTTCAAATTATCTTTATCTTCAGACTAGTTTCTAGCTTGATGACAGCCAGAGCTAGAAACCATTCTGAGGATAGGGATATTCTGAAAAGATTATTAAAAATTATTGGCATGCTCATTATATAATATTTATAATACAAGCTTATAAAATTAGGTCATGTGATATATGACTTCATTTCCTTGCAATATATATATATATATATATATATATATATATATATATATATATATATATATATATATATATATTACTCATTATATGTAGAATAAAAATATAGTAAAAATACATAATTATTAAACTAATATAGTAAACAATACAGAAATACTTAATATGTACATACAAAACAATTTATATTTATAAACTTCATGCAATAAATAGTCATATAGGGAGTAACATCTTTAAACCCAAATGGATCACTTTTTATTTTTGAATATGTATTTAATAAAATATGGTGAGAAAAAATACATTTTCAAAATCCAAAACAGCTAGAGGGTAGTAGATTAAAGAAATATATAAATCACTGTGAATGGAATAATTTTTAATTTTTATTTTCGGAAGTTACACTCACTAATTTTAAAAATATGAGTATTATTTTATGTATGTTAATCTTAATTTTAGATGTAATAATATTAATAATTTAAAGTATTATTTCTATTATATTTAAAATTTTTATTTAAAAATATTTAAAAAATTTAGAAGTACAAAAATAAATAAATTTATAAATGAAAGCTTTAGATCTAGTTAAGCTGTTCATTGTAATTACTCTAAATTTTTATAATTTTTTTATTTTAATACCTTATAGGAATATGTACCCAACGAATTGTATGTATAGGTATATGATGTTTTTATTACAAACTATGCATGGTTGCATATATATAATATTATTATTATCTATGGATTTACATTATTTATGAATAGTTTTAAAATTAAATATCCTGAGTGCAGGAGTCCCATTGTATTTATTAACTTTATTAAATGTAAACTCAATTTTTGTTTTTACTTTTTATTCTTTACTATGTCATAAAACAAACAGTTCGTAATTAAAAAAACATTTTTAAATAATATTTACAAGTAATAAAAACTAGATCAAATCTTAAAATTATTATAAAAGAAATAAAGTATATTAACAAGTTAATTTTGATATTAATGTTTTTAAAAATTACATTAAAAATAATATTGTTAAAAATAAAGTTCTTCCGATGAAAATTAATGATGAATTAAGGCAAATAAAACATTAATATGATATTAAATTGTTATTTTAAACATTGTTCTCATCAGATAGAAATTGTAATATGATATTTTTTGTTCACATTGTTTGATAGTTGCAACGTTAACTAGAAAATTTTTTTTTACTAATTTAAATTTTATTTTATTTTATCCATTTTTTTCAAACCGTAAATGAATCATTGAATTTTGAGATGTTATGATATGCTCACTGGAAGTGTTACTTTTATAAAAAAAATTTAGTATAAAGTAATAAACAATTATTATTCATTTAAAAAAAACGATTTACAATCAACCCCTTCAGGATTGATTTTTTTTTTTTTCCAAATGTATTGAATAAATTTGTATTATTTAGTCAGGTGCTAAAAATTAAAACGCTCAAGTTAAATAAATTAATATGATGTGATTATTATTATTATTTGCTTATAGCATTATAATCAATATTGTTAGGTATTATTACTATTAAAGTATTATTATTTATTGTAAAATAATATTAATAAAAAGTGGCAAAAACTTATCTTATTACATATATTGTTTTAATATATGTAAACCAAATGATTAATATAAATAACACTTCCAAAATATAAATAATCAAAGTATAATAAGCTATATCTAAGAATCCAGAATATTAACCAATGATCTAGTCAAGCCATAAAATCCCTCAACATTACAATAGACATATTTCCTTAATTGGTTGATATTTTTTAAATGAGTTATATTGAAAATTTAAAAAACTTGGTCGAGCCAAAACTTACATAAAAATTATGACTTTTATAAAATTACTCTCAATAAAACAATTTTTATTTTGTCATTTTATGTTGTTAAACTAAAATATTCTATCTTTATTTGAATATTATTTGGTCCTTCTACTTAGAAACTAATTTATTTTTATTTGCAGTGATTAATATTTTTCATGTTAATAAGTGAATGGTGTTTTGACAATGATTTTATTATCATTTGAAAAAAAAAAAGATTTTCTTTGTATTAAATTCAATAATAGCCATAAAGGCTATTATTATTTAAAAATAATGTGAATAATTCATAAACAATACAAATTAGCATTTACCAAATTGAAACAACTTTGGAATGAGAGCAAATGCAAGTAAAACTAAAGCAATAAAAATAAATTCTAAGAATTGAAGTTTGAATAGCAAAGGACTAAATGTTAAAATTGTTTTTGAGCACTCAGTAAATTGGATAACTGATAATAAAAAGTAATTGCAAAAGATAAATGGCGTTTTAGGCATTCACGCTCAACTATAATACAGTAAATAATTTAATATACACATACGTTTTCTTCTTTAATAAGGATTAAAGGTTATTTATACTTATATGGTGAACCATTTCCATGATTTAACATTAAATCATGAATGTGTGTAGAAAAAGTTTTAAGGTTTTATTTACATTTTTCAGTTACATTCAACTATTAGTAATAGCATACAGATTAATATCTGCACAATATCTCAAGTAGTATTATTCTCTCTTTTTCAGGTATTTCTGACTTGACAAATGATATATTAGTATGGGACTTAAACCAAGAGCTTTATATTCTGGAATATTGAATTTTAAGAAAACACTCTACCCAATTGAGCCATTTTGCCAAAGGCAACAATCAGTAGAAATTTCTTATATTTATCTATAAGGTTTCTCCTGTTTTTTTTTACACTTTTTTCTAAGAGCAATGATAATTAATGGCTTCCAGATACTATATATTGTCACACTGGGTTTGACTTCTAGAGTTATTTGCCATTGTCATGTGAGCAGCTTCTTTGAATTTTCTTCTTTATATCTTTTCTTATCTGTCCAATATTTTTGTATTTACATAATCAAATATGTGTTCATTGATATATATATGGTTTGATACTTTAGATACATCTGTTATTCTTTTTTCTAATCATGAGTTGGTGCTCTTTCAATCATTTCTCAATAGGTCAACTGGTTTCATCATTATACTTTCTTTCATATTCATGTAATCTTTTATAAATGCAGTTTTTGTTTTTCAGCATTTCAAGTTTAGGTTTTGTAAATGGTAAATTTACTCAAAGGTATTCTGATGTTATATTCATTTCAAATTTTCTTTAGTTTGTCTGTTATTCCAGGTATATATAAATACACTACAGTATCAATAACATTAAAAAAATTACTGTTACTGTAGAGTATCCATATATACCAGGAATAGCAGATAAATTTAAAGAAAATCTGCAATAAATATAATATCAGAACCATTTTCTAGAGTCATATAACCCTGTGAAGAATTCTATCAAATACAAAGCCTAACTTGAAATGGTGAAAAACAAAAACTGTTCTTATGAAATACCATGTGAATAAGAAAGAAAGTTTATTGATGAGACTATCATACCATTGAGAAGTAATTGAAAGAGCACCAACTGATCATTAAAAAATAGATGTATCTGAAGTAGCAAGCCTTGTATGCCCTAATGAATATATGTTCAATCAGAGAAATATTGGACAAAGAAGAAAGGATGTAAAGAAGATAATTCAAAGAAGCTGCTCACATAACAATGAAAAATAACCCTATAGCTCAATCTAATGTGACACTAAATCATGTCTGAAAGCCATTAATTAACATTTTTCACAGAAAAAATGAAAAAAAACCTCACAGATAAGCATAAAATTTCTGCTGATTGTTGCCTTTGAAAGAAGGACTCAGTTGGATAGAGCATTTTCTTAAAATTCAATATTCAAAAATTAATGATTTGGGTTTGATTCCCATGCTATACTACCACTAGTCAGGCCAGCAATACCTGAAGAAAAAAGGAAAATAATATCACTCAAAATGTACAGATACTAAACTAAAATATTTCCAGTGCATACCACTATCTGAAATAAATATTGAATAGCAAATCACCTCAAATATTAAGAATTTTTCAGCTACATCATCTGTGGATAAACATTTTGAGCCTGTATCTTAAAACAACTAATTTAAAAAAGTACTTCTTTGAGCTATAGGCCACAGAGATATTAAATATTGAAACATGGATGAAGTCAAATAGAGAGTGTAAAATTTACACAAACAGTGATTTTTAAACTGCTCCCAATCAAACAACTTTATTATACTTACACAAAGACAGATTAAACATTAGTCATTATAATCTTTGAAACTCCCAACTACAGATATATATATATATATATATATATATATATATATATTATATATATATATATATATATATATATATATTGTGCCCTTATCTATAGGTCATAATAAGGTAGAATGGTCAATTGCTAAAAAAATTTAAAATTTTAAAATACGTTTGTGTAATATATTGATAATTGTATGATCGATTAGATTTTATAGTACAATTTAAGGCTGAAAAATACCTGGTATGTAAAAGTGTAATGGATTATTTAAAAAAAAAACAGTTAAATAAAGCTTAATTATATCCTTGCTTATGGTTGTAAAAGCTGGCCATATAAAATAATACAGCTATAAATAGTTAAAAGTATATTAACAATCCAATTGTAATGTTTTAAAACTAATAAATTAAATAAACGCTATATGTAATATTATAATTATAATTAATATTCAAATTTAATCTAATATATTTTAAAATAAACTTTGGGATGGTGAGAATTATATTTAGTTCTACATTTTTAAATTATTTTCCAAATTTTTATAAAATATATCAGTTTTGGTAATTTAGACCGAGACGTAAATTAAAAAAAAAATCATCTGATAAAGTTAGTAATCATGTGACTGTATATTATATACCTTCACACACACGCTTGTTAGAATATAATAATAAAGTTTGTGAATTATAAAACTAAATATAATTGCTATCTATCGTTAAAGTAAAAGTTGAAATATTGAATGTTATTTTAATAATTGTTTTAAAATTTAAATGATTTTGATAAAACTATAATTGAGTTTAAAAATACTATTCTAAGTAATATTTTAAAACATGACGTCATAAATTCTTTATTTTAAAAAGTTTAATCTATTATAAAACTAAAAATGTGTAAATTTGTTCGCACTAAAAAAGTCATTAACCAATCAACGGAGGTATTTTAGCAGACGAAATATAGGAATTAGACGGAGCGAGAGAAGGAATGTGTAAGTAAAGGAAGGAGGAACATATTTTTTAGCTGTATAAGATCGTAAGCTAGAAAAGTGTTATAATTAAAAAAAAAATTTTGTATTTATTTTAAAAGTTTTGTTTTAAAATATAATATTTTGAACTGCCTTTAAATGGAAGGCTAATTTAAAAGATTTCTTGCCAGGATTTTTATTCAAGTTTAGCCGAAACCTTGCAGTAAAATGGAAATACTACAGAAAAAATACCTAAAAGTATTGATAAAGTAAAAATAATTGTAAAGTGCCTTGAATACAGTTTATTTGTGATCAACCAGAAAATCATTAGAACTCAGATAAATATAATTTGAACATTATACTGAAAACTTAAAAGAAAAGTTATTTGCCGTCAGGAAAAATTATGATGCACAATTTTAAAAGGCTACTCCGAAGGTTTTTTTTTATGCTTCTCTATGGAAAAATTAAGATGCGTATATCATAAAGAAAAAATTATGTAAAAGTTATAATGGAGAAAGAATGTTTGTCTTTTTAAAGGAAACATTACAAAGTATATAGTACCAGAATTTAAAAGAAGGAAAAAAGTTACAGAATAATAATATGAAAGAGCTATTGTGTTTTTATGGAAAAGGAACAGAAAAACTTTCTCTAAGAAGAATTAAAAATATTATAAAGTGTTCGTTAGAGAAATGATTAATAAAGATAAAGATTTGGAAACTATAAATCTAATTTACTTAATGAAATGAATCCATGGAAACAGAAAAGTTTTATTGAATATTTAAATCAAAGTACTGAGAAGATGCATCGTAAAAATCGCGTGGGAGAAAATATTAGCAAGAAATATTAGAAGAGAATATTTAGAAGTTTTCTTTATGGGATTAACTAATATCATAATTAATAATTGTATTAAATATTATAAAAACCAAGGATTATCATTCATGAATATTTATTGAACGAAGTAATAATTGTTTTACCTTAAAATTGAACAAGCAGGGAGAAGAACATTAAGTGAATGGAAAAGAAATGATAAACAATTTTTTTTTTTTGGCTTTAGTATGAACGGTTTTCAGGAAAATTTGATGAAGGAGTACAGTAAATATAGTTTGAATATTTTTTACTAATTTATTTTAAAATATAAAATGTTATGTGAGATTAGGGAAAACATAAAACATAAATTTAGTAATATTAAAATTTAAATATAATAGCTTGATAAAATTATAGAAATAGTGTTTAAAAGAAAGTGTATGGATGTGAATCTTATATCTACAAGGATCAAATGGATGGTGAAGCCTACGGAACGTGATCGAGGAGATAAAGGTCATTTGGTAATTTTAATAGTTATTTATAATGCATAATGTATTTTTTTTTAGATCATATATTGACCTAAGAATGAAGTGTGAAAGTCTTAATTATATGTACACATTTTATGCAACATTTTAACATATAATGAGATAGGAGTAATTCGGAATATGCATGCAACAATTTATTTAAAGTATATTAATAATATAATTTAACAGAACAATTGTGTGATTCTTTTGAACTTTCATGTGATAAAGTATTCAGATATTTAAATAGTTTGTATATGATTAAATATACGGAGGAAAGTAGTACAAAGATTTTCTTATAGAACAGTGGAATAGTTTTAAAATATCAATGAATTTTATTATTGTTAGTAATGCAGATATGTATTTGTCGATGTACAGTATAGAAAAAATCTTGAGAAATAAGATCGGATAGTGACTTGGAAGTACTAGTGGAGAGGAAACCAAGATGATGTGTTTTTTTTTAAGAAATAGAAAAATATAAGGGATTTGGATCATATTTAGTTTTGTGTGATTTAGTATAGTTAACTAAGTCCTATGACTGAACACATATGGTTTGAACAGTGTTTTGCATATCTTTAAACTTTTGATGTTAGAATAAAGCTGAAGAAATAGCTTTAGCATTGTTCCTATGATAGAGGTTGGTAGACAGGTAAAGGTCACTCCTCTATAGTGTCTTTTAATTCACTGTGCCATGATTGTCAAGGTATATGACGAGTAATATTCTAGTTGTATTTTGATCCTATGCATCTATCTTCGCTATCCTTATTTCATGAATCTGCATCAGTCAGAAAGATATTTTCAAAGAAATAATGAATAAAATAGAACTGAAGATATGTTATCGTTTATGTAAGAATAGTTTATTTGCTTGAATGTATAGAATTGTGTAACTTTAAAATTGAAAGTCCAAAATATCATAAAGAGAGAAAGAATCATGTAATACATTGTAAAATTAATTCAGAAATGAATATAAGAGTTTGAAAAGAAATCTAAACCAAGTATTTTAAAAGTGATAATAAAATTTGAATGTTTTTTTTTTTTAAAATATTAATGTTGGAGGGAATGAGTATTGCATATTTATCAAGAGAAAATTCAATAAGGTATAATAAACATATACTTGTGTATGGTATATTAATAGTTATAATTATATCATCCGAAGTAAGGCTTCAATGAGAATATTAGGATTAATAAACATCGGATAATGAATAATAAAAACCTAATACCAAATGTAGAATAGTGTTTTGACTTTGTAAGATTCCATACAACCAATATGAAACTAAATTTTGTTATTTTGTAGAATATTATTACGAATGTAAAATTTTGTAAAAAATGTAATTTTAATAATATTAGGGATGAAAAGTGTTTGTGATAATCATATAAGAAATGCATTTTGTAATAAGCTAACCATAATAATAAATCAAGTAATAATACTGTATTTTCTTAAGTGTTAAAAAAAAAAAAGATTTAACTAGGAAAAGTAAATAATATTTTGATTTCATTTTATAAACTAATAAACTAAGTTGAGATATGAAAGTAAGGGATATCCAATGTATATAGTGTAAAAATATTGTTAATTTATTTATGTTGTTAATAAACTTTGTTTTTAAATTTGTTTTAAAGTTTTTGTGTCCGAGTTGTTATTTCTCCACATGGATGAATGAAATCACGATACATTTATAATTGAAACAGACATATAAATTTTGCACAAAAGGTAAACATAAAAGTGTTATAAGAATTTTGAGAATTTATTGGTATGTTAAAATTAAAAGATCATAATTTTATATTATTTATTGGTCATAAGTCAGTTGTCACAATATTACATTAAATTATATGCTAATGTTGCCACCCGTATTCTGTTGTCAGATTATTAAAATACTACCACGTACGTATTTATTTATTTCATTTAGGAAGAAATAAGATTATATTATATTATTATTGTTATTATTATTTTTATTATTATTAGTTGCTGTGTAGTAGATTATGACATAAAATTCCCTTTTCATATTTTACTACCGTAATTTTCAATCAGTTAGAATACAATTTATGAACCTGAGATTTTATTTTATTTTACTTCATTTTATTTAATTGAGCTAGATTCTTATTATAAAGGAGATTAAGATATGATTATTATTTTAATCGTAGTGAATAGAGCTCAGAAAGTCGTAAGAATACTGTGAGTTAGTTATTTGGTATAGTAAAAAGGGGGGATAGTGTTCTTATGCCATTGAGGTAGTATCGTGTGGATAATGGCTCAATGTAGTCTATCTCGTTCCCTGTATTGTCACTCCATGTCTCATGAAATAGTAAATATTTGTTAATTCATTTTAAAATTGAACCGTATTTGTATTTTAAAATTAGAGCTAGTAATCATTTTAATTAATGCTGAATATTTCATTTATTTATTTGTTAACTGAGCTAGAACCCGTAATATTCGTAATAAACAGTATATTTTGGGGTGAGAATGCACCGGGGGGAGGTTAGAATATATATATATATATATATATAATTCCAGTATATACTGCTATCTGAAATAAATATCAAATATTAAATCACTTCAAACATTAAGAAATTTTTAGGTATACCATCTGTGAATAAACATTTAGAGCTCACATCTCAAAACAACTAATTCAAAAAAGTACCTCTTTGAATTATAAGCTGCATAGATATTAAATATTGAAGTATAGTAAATATGTTGGTTGAGGAGCAGTTTAAAAATTGTTGCTTATGTAAATTCCATGCTCTCTGTTTGAATTAGCCCATATTTAATATCTTTGCAGCCTATAGTTCAAAAAAGTATTTTTTTTTAATTATCTGTTTTGAGATGCAGCTCTAAATGTTTATTACAGAGGGCATAGCTGAAAATTTCTTAATGTTTGAGGTGATTTGATATTAGATACTAACCTGTATGTTATTACTAATAGTTGAATGTAATTGGAAAATTTAAATAAAGTTTACAATTTTTCTAAAGACATTCATAAAATTAAGATTAAAAAATAGATTAAGGAATGAATCTAGTCCCTTTGATTGTACTTTGAGGTCTTAAAAGATATTGAGCATGGTAAATTCCTAATGTTCTCTTCATACAGTCTAGTTATTGCAGCTTTTATTATTATATGATTATTCTTATAGCATATAAACATGGATGATCTGCTTACTAACATGAATAAGCCACTCTAGTGAATTTATTGGCTTTTCATTTTTATATCTCAAATCAAAAAACACAATAGTATTTTTTCTCAGTTAGCTGATAATTCTTAAATGAAATAATAGTCGAGTTTTATTGAATGTAAAATAAAAGTATATGTAAATTTTTTTTCCAAAGATATATTTAATATCCTGACAGAAAAAACTAAATTATGGCTCTTATTCAAATAGGCCACAAAGTTTCCAGACAAAGCAGAGTTTGGTGGATGAAAGCAGAGCATACAAAGAATCGCATGACTGTAGATCAGACTTCCTTTTGATAATGGCCTATTTAAGTACTACAAATTCACATCCCTTTTAAATAAAGCAAGATTTCAGGATTTAGAAGAATTGTCTAATATTAAATGGAGCATTTGATGGACTTAGTGAAGTTAGAAGAAAAGAGGAAGAGACAGTATAAAAGTGGTTATGTACTTTAGTGCAAAGATACATATAAATGGAATGAAATTTATTATAAATAAAAAATGGAAGAACAACATTGTGCAGAATGATGGTATATCAGACAAAGTAACAAGGTTAGTTATTCAATTTAATGTAGATAGTTTAAATTTATGCCCTAACAATATTTCAATGTAACAATAAAATATATTTTCATATTGGTGTACTAAATGTTTTTAATCAAACCAAGCAATATTTTAAAATTATCATGTGAGACCTTAATGACAAAATTGGAAAATGACTGTAGCATGATTATGATCTCAGTAAATATGGTTATGGTGATAGAAATAAGAAAGGACATAGAGATTTGTGAAGGTCACTGTAAAAGAAAACTTTTATATTATGAATTCTTTCTTTGAGAAAATTACTAAATAGAAATGGACACGAAAGCATCTGAATAAATGTACAGCACAATTAGATTATATTTTGATTAATATAAAACTATTTATTTCAAGATTGTAAACTTCTTAATAGATTCAGCAAAGGAAATTGTCACCAATTAATGAAGTTTAATATAATATCTGAATACAGAACTAGAGAGACAGAAATTATCAATCAAAATAGTATTCAGTCTTGATATTAATAACCTTCAGAAATATTCCAATGAATTTTGATTTATTTTTAAAATCTTAAGATTTTGAAAATAGTTCAGATTAGAATGACATCAATAAAAAGATAACTGATTTATTATAAAGAAATGCAGAATAATAAATTAGGTCATACAAAAGAGCAGCATTTTATCAGTAAATTTTTTATTGAGATAAAATAGAGTTTTGCAAAATGATATAACCAAAGTTAATAAGAACATATGATTGCAAATTAATAAGGAAAGCTATAGAAGATAAAATTTTCAAAACTGTTTGGTATTGGTAGAAAACAATTCTGCAATGAAAAAAGATTAAACTATTATTTAAAAAACAAAATAACATCAGGAAATGTGTGAAATGGTTCTACAAAGAATTATATAATAATAAGGAAAACAAAGTATCTTCTTTAATTATTAATTCTTCTGAATTGTCCAGCATTTTAAATGAAAAAGTGATAGATGCAATTAAATCTTTGAAAAGAAACGAAGCTCCAAATAATAAAGGAATTACAATCAACATTTTAAAAGAAGAAGATAATGAAATAGGAAAATTGTTAGGAAAGTTATATATCAAATGTCTGAATATTAAAAATGTACTAGAGGATTGTAAGAATGCTGCAGTAATATTAATATTTAAGAGTATTCAAGAAAATCATAAAAATTAGAAATTTATCAATCTTTTATCATTTATATAACAAATTTTTTACCAAGATAAATACAACTCATCTACAGCAAAGTTTAAATTTTGATCAGTGAAAAAAAAAGCTTGATATAAAGTGGTTTAATACAGTAGATCACATCTAAGTACTGCAAAATTTATAGAAAGGACCAATAAATACAAATTGCCAATCTGTTTTGAATTTGTAGATTTTGAAAAAGCATTTGATCCAACAGTTATTTCTACTATGAGTAAAGTATTGAACCTTAAAGATATATACCTAAGATATTATGTTCTGAAGAATATTTATCACATAATAATTAAAATAAACAGTGATAATAACAAAATTAACATTGTGACGAGTGTACCATAGAGCAAAAACATATTTCCAAAACTTTTTACAGCAGTTTTACAAGATATATTTTGTAGACTAAAATGAGAAGGTAAAGGGAAAAATTATATTTGCTGGTAATATGGATGGTTTTTCATGAAATCTTGCAAAAGTTATCAAATAAAACTAAAAAAGCAGGAGTAACTGCTAAAAGACTAAAGTAATGTTTAATGGATTTTCACTGAAGAAAATAAAGACTAATAATGATGAATTAAAAGAAGTTGACCACTGTAAATACTTTAATCAGACCATTAATACAGATAGAACATAATGGATAAAATTAATCATAGAATATAATTTGGAAATAATACTTTTGGTATAAATAACTTAATATTGAAAGAAAATATGCCTATATATTTTAAAAAATGGATTTAATAAATAAGTTTTATCAGTTCTGATTTATGAATGAAAGACAATGTAATGACTACTCAAAAAAGTATATATATTGTGCCCTTTTCTATAGGTCAGTGATGGTTATAAATGGTCAATTACTAAAAAATTTTAAAATTAATATCATGTAGTATTTAAAATTATAGATTATAGTAAGCAGTAAATTTTTTTAATATAATATATTTAATAATAAATATTGTGATGGTGAGAATTGTATCTAATTCTATATTTTCTAAATTGTTTTTCAAAATTTTATATAGTTATTTTATATAATATAAGTAACAAATTTATTCAGACAGATAAAATCAGACTAAACACCGGAAATGACCACGTGACTGTCTGAAATATTCTATGTCTAAGTACTGGTTTAAATTAATACTAATAATTAAAATATTAAAATAGTATATTATAGAAATGGATGGAATTGCCACACATCATAATAAAAATAAGTAGTATGCAATTTTATTAATTATTGTTTCAAAATTATTTTAAAGATAGTTAAATTGTAATAGATAATAATTGATTTAAAAATAATAATGAGTTAATATTTAAGTCTATTATGTCATAATTTTAAAACTTTAGAAATTGTTTATCAATCCAAGTAGGAATTGACCAATAAAAAATAGATCTTGGCAGACAACAAAAAATTGTGCCAACTAATTGTATAAACCAGGAGAACAAAAATGTGTTGACTCCAGAGCAGAGGTAAAATTTTAAGCTCTCTAAAATTTTTTTTTTCTTCAATTTATTAGTCAATTTTATTATAATTTTAATAATATCTTTGAAAGAAACCAACTGACAATTTAAAAATCATCTGAAGAGAATCTTATAATAAAATTTAAAAAAGTTTCTCATAGTAATGTTTCACTAACTTTACAGTAACCTGCCAGTGGATTCTATAGAAATATAATCGGAGTTTTCAATAGAAAATGGATAGATTCTTAAAACCAAGTTGTAAATTTTATAATGTTCCAAATATGTTAATGTTATTCGTTGATATAGTTTATATAGGGTATCACTATGAAAGCTGTTTTCGTGCATATAAAATCAATGAAAGGACATTGTGCGCAAAATTAATGAAGATAATGGAAAATAAAAATAAGTATTATTCATATAAGAATAAATGGACAAAAGGAATTTTAATATTGAAATAGTTTGAATTGCTTTCTTTAAGATGACTGGAGAAAATACTCTAGAAAATAGTTAAAGATCGGAAGTAGTGTCTATAAAATAATAATGAATGAAAATGAAGTTTATATCTTACAGAAGAGAAATATATAAAAATTGGATCCATGGAAAATGCAATTGGTACCGTAATTATTAAATAATTGTAGCTTAACTAGAAATAAAGATGCATCAACACGCCGAGGTAATATTCGCCAGAACATTAAAAAGCTTCATGGGATAACTAAATAAAATGTTTTCTAATAATTTTGGATTAAACACTAAAACTAAAGATCGTCTAAACAGTTTATTAAATGAACTAATTTATTTAAAACTTTAATAAGCAGAAAGGAGAACATTCGGACAAAAGAAGAAATAATAAATATTATGGGACTAACCAAGATTTACCGTCAGAAAAATATGTGATTATGGTTTGAATTATTTTCTTTACTAATCTAAGTTAAACATTAAGTTTAGATAGCGATAGGGAAAACAAAATACATTAATTTGTGATATAACATTATATGAAATAATATGTTTTGATTTTGAATTTTAAAATAAAATTGTATGTATGTGGAAATTTGTATATTTGCGATGCTCGAAGAGAAAGAAACCTACTACGAACTCTGATAGGAAGATAAAGATTGTTTTTGGTAACATTTATAATTATTAATGATATAATGTATGTTTTATTTATTTAGATCAGCTGAGAATCGAATGAATGTAGCGCAAAAGTTTTATTGTTATTATTGTTGTAAAACGCATTTTTAAAACAACACTAAAACACTTTGAGATGTGATTAGATTTTTAAAAATATGCATACGATAATCATTTTATGTGTTATTAATATAGTTCAATATAACCGATGGTTATGTGATATTTTCTGTTAATTTTCTAATTGGGATATTTAAATGTTATTTTAACAAAATGTAGATGTTGAACCTACAATGTAATAAAGCAAGACAAATTGTTCTTATGGAATAGGGAAATGTTTTTATATTAACAAATTTTGTTTATTGTTTTAAAATGTAGTTAGTATTTTATCGATGTTGGATACAGTAAAAATCTCGAGAGATAGTTTGGGTAGTGACTTGGTAGTACGTGGTGATTCGGAAACCAAGAGGATGTATTAAAAACTAGGATGCTACAGGGAATGAAATAATAAGTAGTTTTAGATATTCATCAGCGTAGTTAACAAAGCCATACGACTGGTACACATGTTGTCTTGGACAGTGGTATTTTATATTTTTCTTGTGAATCATACTTGATGTTTGGTAAAGCTGAGTAAATAGCTGCCACAACATGCTTATCACCAAGGTTATTAGACAATGAATGTCGGACCTATTCACACTGTTCCGTACATTTTTTTAAGAATATTGAGGATAAGTTATCTATCTATCTTCCTGATATCCTATACATCTTTCGCTATCTTTATCTGTATTTCTTGCAACTACATCATTATATGATAAGTCTATTAAAAGGGAAACAATAGATATTTTAGAATGTATGTCATGCTATTATTTGGAATAAGAATAGTTAAGTATTAACGAAGAGTAGATTATGATTATTGAAAGGAAGATGCAGATATCCTAAGAAGGGAAGGAGTTAGAAAATTATTTAATTCTTTTTTAAGAAATGAACTATAATTTTATAAAAGTATATCCAAATAGAAATATACAAAAATATTAAATATAATTTCACGTTTTCTTATTGTTAATTATATTTTAAAAAATATAAGTATTACGTATTTGAAAAATACAATAACATTCGATAATTATAGTATATGTGAAATTGTAACAGGTGATAATTAAACCCGTGTTATAGTATTATACATGAGTATGGCTTATGGAATAAACGTATTATAGTTTACGAGCATTGGAGAACAAACGTTGAAAGTAATAATATTTGAATAATATGCGGAGTGACTTATATAAAGTTACAAAAAAATGTAATTTTCTTTTAAAAAACCATATTGATTATAAAATTATGATGTTATAAATGATGTTTATCCACATAGATAATTTATAATACAGTAACTTTAATATTAAAAGGTAAAGAATGGTGTTACCCATAAAATAGTTAAAATAAGTGATGTGATAAACCTAATGAGAAATAAATAAGTAACTTTTTAAAAAACATAATAAGTTTAATTAACGATAAAAGAAATATAAGTGTGTATAATTCATTTATTGTAGTGTAAAGAAAGATGAGGATATCCCTTGTAAAAAGATGTAAATAGATTTGTTTGCTTTATTTAATTTTTTTTTGATGTTAATAAAATTTTAAAATTTGTTTATTAAAACTTGTGTCTGAGTTTTGTTTTCTCTACATCATTGCATGAATTCACAGAGTATGTTCACAACAATTAAACTAAGTATATGATTGTTTGCACAAAAGATAAATAGAGAAGTATGTTTAATCTTAAATCTTTATTGATGTTCTTGTAATTAAATAATTATAAATTGCATTGCGTTACTGGTCATCAATCCATTATCATAATATTTTGCTAAATTATATGCTATTAGTTGCCACTTGCTTTATTTATCAGATTATCTAAACACTGCCACTTATTATTTTTTTATTACTTAAAGATAAAAAAAGGGGATATTAGATTATTAACTAATTTATTACGGTTATAAATTTGCGATGAAAGAAAAGCTGTACTAGTTGGATTAGGCAATAAAGATTGTGATTATTATTGTTTTATTATTAATCTAATTTCAGAGTAGTAGATTATGACATAAAATCCCTTATCATATTTTGCTACCATATGTTATTAGCATACGAATAAATTTAAGAACCTGAGATTATTTCATTTGAGCTAGATGATTACTATTATTGTTATTAGAGATAAAGATTAATAGTTTAATTGTTAAATGAGTCTTAGTGATTAGAAGTTGCAGAAGTCATAAGAATACTATGTAGTTATTATATGTAATAGTAGTATAAGGGGGGATAGTGTTCTTATGCCATTGAGGTGGTATCCGGTGGATATTGTCTCAATGTAATCTACCTTGTCACCTGTATTTCCACTTCTAGTCTCATGAATTCCTGAATATTTATTTGAGTTAGTTTAAAACAGAACCTAAGTTAATTTTAAGAAACTTGAGCTAGTAAAGCATTTAATTGAATATTTCATTAATTATTAGAGCTAGAACCCGGTCAGGTGATTTTCACTATATTATATTTATTTTGGGGGAAGTGGAGATGCGGGAATGGGGCGGTTAGATTGGCCTGATTCGTTTACAAGGGTTAGATTGTGGCCCTCAACGTGATTGGCCTGAGGTGTAGTGGAGGTGCACGCGAGGACAAAGGTTAGAATATATATATATATATATTAGAATTAACACAGACATATATATATATGTTATAAGTAACAGAAGTGTTCAAAAATAAAATACATGAGTAAGAGAACCAACAGATATTATTTAACATTGAAAAAATTTAGCAGGGATGAACATATTACTAGAAGAGATGAGTAGATGGAGTGTTGAGGATTCAAATAGGACCCCAACAGAAATACATTGAAACTGACAATATGTGAGATGGGTTAATAAAATAAAATAATCTGCGGATGTTATGTAGAGAAGAGTATCTAGAGATTGAAGAAAGTCAATTAAACATGGTGAGACTTCATCTTGCAGTGGATCTATAATGACTGAAAATGATATTGATAATGATTACCTAAAAAATCGGACTAAAACCAACAATTAATATATATATATAATGATCGTTTTTTTTAAAAATATTGCAAACATTCATCATCAGTTATATATATATATCAAGCAGCCGTAAAGCACAGATCTAAATCAATACAAAAACACTAATGATTAAATAAACATATAACACAAGGTAAGTTTTCTTATAGGCTAAGTACACACTAATTAAATAAGTCCTCTCATAGGTTAATCACATAGTAATTGATACATTATTTTACAAGATATGGATAGATCAATTCATTGTTACATTCTACAAACAATAATAATGAATGGTGATAATAATCTCAGGTTCATAAAAATATTAAATAGTTCAATTGTAAAGAATACTAACTTTGAGATGATAATCTATAATAATAAGATAATTTATGTTCTTTTACCTAAATAGCAGCGATAATAGCAATGAGACTCTTATTTTCTTAATATCTTATCAGCACTTTTCTCTTATATAATGAAGTACAGATTTATCTAAAGATGGGTTTAAACATAATATCGGCTAGCAAAGATTAACCCTTATTTTTGGTTCTTATATCATTAACTAAATAAGATCAAGTTTTTTTAAAATTTAAAAATAATTATCTAACAAAAGTGAAGCTAAAGTGATGCAGTAGGTAAAAGGGCATTTTATTGTACCAAACCCAATACTAATTAATCTAACAAGAGCATCAACAAGGTAATCTTATATAAATTTAATTGCATACATAATTGAGTGCGTGAACTGTATCAATGTGATAATTTTGTAATAATATTTACTTTTTTATATATTTTGAATACTTTTACTATTTAAATGGATTTTTTGGTATATGGATGTGACAAATGCCAATGGAACAGAAACGTATTTACAGAATTAAATAAATATTTATTACAAAAACTAAATATATTTTCTTTTAGTTTACAATTTAACAAAATATAAATAATTTATTAATACTATTTACAATAAAAGTAAATTGAAGAAACCTTTACAACAATTAATACATAAGTTAGATATAATGCATATATAATATACCATATCTGTGATATATTTAGGTTATACAAATAAATAGACAAAGAGAAATCTCCTATATTTTGATTTAATAATAAGTGATACATATTAAGATTAATTAGCACATTTGAATGTACTAATAATATAATTGTAACTAGTAATAAAATAAGATGTATTTACACTGAAATTGGTGTACAATTTCTTAATATATAATATATAATTTAAACAATATAATATAAAGAAGTACATTGTATTAGTCTTAGTTAAACAAAGCAGGAAGATTACAGGAATACAAACTCAATATTTTACTCAACACACAATCATTTGAAAATATATAATAAGGAGTAGGGGAATATAATCACACAAATGCCTTTTATAATACACAATTGAAATACCTAAATATTTATGGGTAATGGTAATGAGAAAACAAGACTACACTAAAATGGGAAGAGTAATACTGATTTGATACTTCATGTATCTAAGTGTCTCATTAGTATCTACCACTAACATAAGGAAAAGCCTAGCAAATAATATCTAGTTAAAATGAGAATCATCAACAGAGTTGCCACAATAAGTACATGATTATATGCAGAAATATTGATAATGAAAAGAAAGGCATTGAGGTACCAATTACATGATAAATCTTAACCCACATCTACTCATATTTATAAAGCATATAACAAAAGTATAATTAAAAGACCAATACAAACATATCAATGAAAGATAAATAAATAGTTAATTTTAATTATGATAATAATAAAAGAAATATACACCAATCAAAGGCAAAATACATAATATATATCAAAAACATAGCCCTATTTATATCTATGATATGTTCAATTAAATTTTTATTGGTTTTATCCTATCCTGGACTCTAAACTATTAAACTTAATATTAGATTCACTCTCATATTGAATCAAACAATCTCAGGTACTATCTAATTTTTGATCTGAGTTTTGTTTCACTAATTTAAAATTCAATTCCATTGCTTTGAATCTTTGATTACATACAGTTTTCTCTTTATCCTTTGTCAACCAACTCTCCAATTCCTCTTTAATACTAACTCAAAACTGTTTCTGGAACTATTATTTTACACTCAAATTTTAAGACATTGATCTAATTTATTATTCAATTTTCTAACCTATAATTTAACTGGCAAATATTATTATAAAATTTGTTCTCAGGAGATTATTATTTTTGTGAAATATCAAGTTGATTAAGAGATTCTTTCATCTCTTTTTTGTGAACTATCAAGTTTATTAAGAGATTGTTTCATCTTTTTATTTTGGATTTCAAGTTTATCAAATTTATTTTCAAAATTTTTTTGAGATTTAAATATTCCTGAAATTTCAAAAATACTTGAGCCATTGCTTTTTGAAGAACAGAAAGTGGTACAACTTAGGTCCCTTTCCAAATTAAGATTCTGTAGGTTGGGATATAGAACAACTTGAGTTTGTTTCCATTCAGTATTTTGAGTATCAGGGGATAGTCTTTCATGAGTCCCAACCAAATCATCAATATTTTCTGAAACACTCATTTTTATAAATTTTTATATCATTAATTGTTTATCATTGCACAAAAATCCAAATATTGACTACCAAAGCATTTAAAATCTCCACAAAGCAATTTCACAAATTGCCTACTTTTAAAATATTGTAAATAATTAATATATAGGTATATGAGCACAGACTTTCACATGACTCACCACTCTCCACACTATCTCATAACACTGATACACTTGAACACATATATGTTGAAAAAAATAAATAATCACCAATATACATATTTCATGCTAAACCAACAATCATGGTCCAGATTACCATCTCCACACATATATGCTATAAATGCTCAGATATATATTAAGATAGCCAATCCTCATACTTTAATGGACAGGCTTCAATCTACTCCACACTCCAACTCTTCAACCATTCATCAAATTGAAAATCTGAAATACATTTTCCATAATATAATTTCACACCATTGTCCTCAGAAATCCTTGTGCAATATTTTAAAGATTGACTGTATATAATTTAAATAAATAATACTAATTAAGAGTACAAGTCACTTTATTATGCTTAATAAAATAATTGAAAATAACAATTTAATAATAATAAACAATTAAGATTTTTATTAAACAAACTGTAAAATTATAATTTGATCACTGAAAAATTGACCAAATGAACAATTTTCATTACAAAAATATAAATGACTACATTATAATTATTATTTTGACTTTGGCATAAAATCTGATCAATGCAATACATGATAGCACCATAATAATAAGATACTTTATACATATGATCACTAAACACTTTATCAAACATATTAAAATGCAATCAATTACTATCAAAACTTATAATGAACTAGTTGAGATTTTTTACTTGTCAATAAAACATTTAGTTGCCACTTTAGTTGGGTGCCAAATTTGTAACCAATAAAAAGGCAATGAAACTATTTTGTGAATGTGAAAAGAAATTAATAAATTATAGCCAAATATATCAACTAACTAAACTCAGCAGGGTTATAAAATATAAATTCCATATGCTACAATAAGAAAAGATAGAGGGATGAACAATTATAATAAAATATCATTAAAATATAAAGCAATATTATCAATAACCTAAGAAAAGGAAAACTCTAATACAAGACACTTGATATTACAAGCATATATCATTGACATTACATATAAAAATCCATCACTTAGAAACATCTACCACTATAACCATATTTCATATCTATCACTTAAGCTTTCTTTAAGTATTTCATTGCTATGATCAGATGAAACATTATATTTAATTTCATAAAATTTGGAAATATTTTCTGAAATCTTTGCCACAAAAAAATCATCGTTTGAAAATAATTTCTTCTTTAGCAAAATAAATTTAAATAATATGGGTATCTCAGGGAAATGTGATTGATTTTATCCATAAAACAAATTCTCTTTAACAATTGAAATCTATTCAACATAGAATAAAATCCTAGTAGATAAAATTAAGACATAACTTACCCCTAAGTTAATGTCTTATCACAATTATAATAATATTATTATTATTAATTTAATATAAAAAAACATGATATCTTAATTTAAAATGAGATAAATAATAATCCAGAATGAGAATTAGATATTAAGGATGGGAAAAAGATTTTATAGCCATTCTAAATATCATAGAATAAATCTACCCAGGTATCTTTTAAATTTGAACTAAGTTATTTTATAATTTAAATTTATCATGGAAAAATAAATATGATTTCATATTGATGACAAATAATTGTAAAGTAAATAAACAAGCACAGTGACTTTTTTAATCAATAAACTAAATTGGCTGAAGTGATCTCAAATGATAATATGCAAATATAATTTTTATTAAGCAGACTACATCTTTCTTAGAAATAATTATCATAATTAAATATAATTCTATAAAGTGACTTTTATATTAATTTTAATGTTCATGTACTCTTACAATTATTTAGATTTCTGATTAATGAGTAGATGATGTCATAAAATGACTATAAGAAATTTCTTATTAATAAAAACAAATATTTATTTTGCAGAAAAGTAAATATTAACAAATCACAAAGATATATTATTTAGTCCACAAACTCAAGAGCTTTCACAAACATTATTTTCTTTTAAAAATATCCATCAGAAGGTTAAATTTACAAATGGATTTATAAAAAATAAATTTGGTTAAGCAAAAATAATATTATTGGTCAAAATAAGCTTTCTCTTAATTTAGATTCTAATAAGTTTTCACATTTTAAAGCATTCATACAATGATGATATTTTTTTTATGAGTAGTGTCACTTTTATGATTGGTTAAGATTCTAAAATATAAGCTTACCAATCCAACAATGAGGGAGTGATAAAAGAGATTATATATAGTTTATTTAAGCCTAAAATACAATTTAAAATTTTGGAGTTGATTGTTTATTATATTTATGTCCTAGACCTACACATAACAATATGTTATTCACATCTAAATAAATCAAGAATACTAAAAGAGATACAGGTCACATTCCTTATTACCTTGATAAAAACAATTATAATTGCCAGGAAAAGTCATGATAAAATTTTACACCTGCTTTACAAAATACATTTTCAACAACAAACTAAATCCATATTAAGATAACTGAGTAAAGTCAAAGTAAAAATATGATGGCATAGCACATAAATAATTGAACCTATTTTTAAGGGCAATAATAAACTGACCTAGGACTTAGTCACTAGTCTAGGAATGATCAAAATTCAGAACAGGGTCAATAATATTAAATAGAGTTACCTTATACCAAAGTTAGCATAAGCAACAATCTCCAAAATATGTATGCTAGTTAGACAACAAATATAAAAGGAAAAATGCTACTATATCTTTTGAAATAAGCTAGAAAATGATAAGAGAGAGAAACATACTACAACCTCTAACAATACTGGCAAAAATAAGCATTCCTATATGAAGACAGAGAAACTAAAGCAAAATCTCTAAGTAAACATATTATAATTAACAGTTGTGAAAGATGATAAATAATAATTAATTCATGTTAAATCTAGCTTAATTAAAATTATGCCATAAACATGGAATAAAATAAATAAAAGAAATACATTTACTTATATTGCACTACCATAATAATATATCTTTTATAGATAAATAATTCATATAAAAAGAAACATACTATTTTAAAATATTCAAATATCATGCACTGATATTTTGAAAGCTTTAATTAATAATTATTACTAAAATAGCATAAAAAATTATATAAAATAATATGCATTTAAAATAATGACCTTGTAAGCAAAATTATAAACTTAAATAAGATATAAATCCTTTACCATATCAAACAAAATAGAGATTAAGTCCTATTTCCTTTGTTCTTCTACCCTGTAACCATTAAATAGGAATATAAACAATTTATTAAACAACAAAGGTCTGTGGACAGCAAATATATCCAGTATACAAATATAATAATTATAATATAAAAACAAGTAAATTTGATAAATTATGCTAGAAAACTAAATAAGTATGGCCATTCATCAAGGCAGGGTTCTATGGATTATATAGCAAATATTTATTAAATTACAATAAAATGTTTTTTTATCTTTAATCTAAGCATTGAAATTTTAATCCTTTAAAGTATTCAGCAGGAAAAATACTTAAATATCACATTTAAAACTACAGTATTAGTTTTTGTAACAATGAGGAGAAAAATAAAAAGAGAATATGCAAACTTTTATAAAATAATTCAGGAGAATTTCATTGAAATTCATTTTAAAACATAATATTACTTTTAGAAATAATTTAATATTTCTATTTTTAATATAAATAATTTAGTCTAATGTTTTACAATAATCGTTAAACATTTTAAAAATATGTCCATTGTTTTTCACTTTCCTGGATGCAAAAAAATTTCTTTTCTCTAGAGTGGAAATAGTCATAATAAACAAAACTTTTTTTATGCTGTCATAAAACAGAAAATAATGTTTTATCAAAATAATAGTTGTTTATTTCAGCAATATAAGATAATAAAGTCAAATATTTTCTTCCTGTAGACATGAAAACGATTTTATAGATGACTGGTAATATATTTGTCAAAATAAAATTGTCTTTATTAAATGAAATTCAAAGTTTATTACATAAGGTAAATTAATTTTAAATAATATTTTGTATGAAATGAGCACTTTCAGAAAAACTATCTTAAAGTTATTCAATACTTTTAAAAACATTATTGTTATTGCTGCAAACAATTTTAAATATTTATAGCAAACTTAAATATAAAATAGACATTGAAATTAATAACAGTCTGTACATCATGATAATGACAATAATAATGTCTTTCAAAATTGTCTAGTATGTGAAATTTAAATATTAATATTTTAAACATTGTAATATTTAACTAAGTTTACTAATAAAGTTGGCACCAATTAAGGTTTGTTGTTTATTAAAGCTTAGATTCAAATGTTATGCCTAAACAATTTAACTTTAGCCTAACATTATTTTAAGTTAAAAAAATAATTCTTTAAAATAAATTTATTTTGGTTAATTAAACTTAAGTTAAAAAAATTAAACACAATAATAAAAGTGATTTTAAGAGTGAAGAGAAAAAGTGAAGTGTTTCAAGTTTTGAGTGAGCAGGTGTTAATTTTACCTATTTATAGCTGGAGTCAATTGACCACTTTAATCACTGATTATTGATATTTAAGTCTATACCACTTTCCCTTTATTGGTTTGAATCCAAGTTTTACTAAAATGAAGGAAGATTGCTAAACAAAAAATAATTAATTAATATTTATCTTTTAAAATTAATTAATTTCTATGTCTAGACAATTAAATTAAAAATATTTCTTGTTACAATAATTTTTTACAGATTTGAACTTTAGAACAAAAATAAAATGTATTACAAAATTGAAATTTATGTTATTTTAAAATAAAAATATCCATAGCAGTTAACACATTCAATTTACCATATATTTTAACCCAAAAAGGTTACTTCGAATATAATTTTATATTGTTTTCTAAAATTAGACATTTAATAATACTTTAAAATAAATAAATCTTAAAATTAAACACTACAATTATTCATTTATACAAGCATTCATTTATTCACTATTTTAAATCCTATCTTTAATTATTATTAACTGTATTATAACCTTTTGTGAATAAATATCTCAAAATATTTAATTATAATATTCTGTGCTAAAATAAGATTATATTAATGCACTCTGAATTCAATTTAATTATTACCAAACCTAAATATATGTTTTGAACTTGGTTTTTAAGAATAAGATTAACATTAGCTTTTTGAAACATTTTAGGAGTTAAATTGTTATAAATCAACACTATTATTTTATAAAATACATTGCTTACTACTTTAAGTTATCAAGTATTAAAGATGTAAATAGTTGGGCATGATAAGCACTATTTAAGACTAAAATATTATAAATCAAGCTCCTAAACTTTTTTTACAGCTTCACAGAATCCAAAACTATTGACACATTATCTTTTTACATTCAGAATTAAAGCATTATAAGGCACTAACAAAAATCTATTTACTATAAAATTAATTATATAATTTTTTTTGCAAAGATTTTGGCATAAGACATGCCTTAGAATTTACCTTCAGGCAAAAGCTAATGGACACAATATATATTTATGCTAAAATTTTGTTAAACTGATTAATTAAAAGCATGAGAAATGACATCTGTAGTCAACCTTAACTTTATTTAATATTTACAAAGTATTAACAGTTCAGATCTACATTATTTACTAACCAAGTCATTAAAAGCTTAAAAGTATAAAAATTTTAGCACTAACTTTTTTGCTTTTAAACACTATATATATGAAGCACGTTTTTTTAAATATACTTTTAGAAGTAGTGACAGCTCAACAACAACTTAAATGTGTAACCAACGCATAAGTTTTCTTAGATCATTTTACGCGCGCACACACACATATATATTATGATACATTTTTAATGAGTATTTAGATAAAAATATTCATTGTGTGGAGTTTCTATGTATAAATATTAAATAGAAGCTCTTTATTTAAGACAGCAGCCAATCAAGATTAACTGTTGCAAGCTTAGAGTGAAAGTAAATCTGCCAAGACATTGCCTAATGTTAGTTGAGACAATGCATTATTTTAACTAATGTAAGATTTTCTCATTATACTGAGTTTGAAAAATACATAATCTTTGAACATGGTTGTTATATATAATCTATTCTTAATATTACAATAATACTTTTACTATTTCTTAAAATGCAATAAAATGAGTGCTTCGATTGTAATTTCATAAGCATTATAAATTTAATTTGAAAATTTATCTTTTTCTTAAGTAAATTGTAGATAATTTATAAAAAGATAAGTATTTCTTGTAACAGGTCTGTTTAAAGATGGTTTCATTTAATAATAAATACTTATTCTCAAAAAATACTCCAAAAGTAGATTCGGATGACTTAAGTTCATAACTGAGATGTGTAAAGGCTGGTTATAATTAAAATTTGCCTTTTGATAAGATTCTACAAAATAAATTTCTGATTGAATACTGTCTAACCTTAATAATCAAATATAGGAGACTAAAAAGGAAATTATTAAAAAGTAGTTTAAGAAATTAAAAATGATAAGAATTGGCATCATCAATAGAAATTTGGGGGTATGCCTCATTTGACAATATTTTATAGATGACAAAATTGTTTTTATACTGGATTTTGAATTCTAGTAAACCATATCTTTAATTACTGGTAAAGATTATATCTCTATTAGGTAGCAACTAGCTAAATCCATTTTTATGAGTATGATAAAAGTATATTACTAACATTATAACAGATATTACCATGATATTTTAGGAGAAATAAAATATTTATAAAGCTGTTATATATATATATATATATATATATATAACAGCTATATATATATATATATATATCATAAAGTATTTAAATTTTCAAGCCCCTTACATCTATCAAATATATCTTATACAACTGATACACATGACCACGTACATGTGAAAAAAAAGATCTTCAATATATATATATTGTGCTAAGTCCACACCCATCATTTGGTTCAGATCACCATCTCCTACACATAAATTTTAATGGACAAATTTCAATTTTCTCCATTCCAAATCTTCAGTCAACCATTTCATTGAAAATCCAAGGGAACTCAAAGCCTTTGTTGATATCAATATTATTGTCATACCAATGTTGACATTGAGTCCATCTGACCCTCACATATTGGAACTTAATATGTCCATTTAATAAAACAGAAGAGAGATGGGCACAGACTGAATATGTAATATTTAAATATATGGATATTGTCTATATTAAATTTAATATAATTATAAGGGATTTGAACTCAAACTTTCAAGATCCCTAGATCTACCCAATATATTTTATCCAACTGATACACATGATCACATACATGTGAAAATAATGACAATAATATTGGCATCAACAAGAACTTTGAGAATTATTTTTTGATTTTTAATGAAGTGGTTGGCTGAAGAGTTGGAGAGTGAAAAAGATTGAAGCTTGCTCATTAAATTTCAAAAATTTGCTATCTTAATATAATCTGAGCACTAATCATATATATGTGTGGAGGTAATAATTTGGACCAACTGATGAGTGCTGGTTTTATATGAAATATGTCTATTAGAGATCATTTATTTTTTTCACATGTATGTGGTCATGTGTATTAGTTGTATAAGATATATTGGATAGATGTAGGGAACTTGAAAGTTTGAGTTCAAGTCCATTATTATTACATTGTTTAATACAGATAATATACATATATTTAAATACTATATATTTATTATCAAGTCTTTTTTTTTAAAAAAAAAACTACTTATCCACTGCTGAGTAATGAAAATATGTAAGCAATAGTATATTATATTGAAAGGATATTATAACTGAGTTAATGGAAATTATTTTTGTACTAAATGATAATTATTTATATAATTGCAGAAATAAGAGAGAGTATGAGATAAGCATGCTCATATTGCATAAATTATAAATTATTGTAATTAAAAGGCAGATTAATTATTTAATAATGGATTCTTTGGGGGATAACTTTTCATAGTTATATATAATAAAAATATTTATCTAATATGGGTTGTGCATATTACTAAAAGAAATAATAATAAAAATTTCTAAAAAGTGACAATATATAAGATGTATGAATGTGATAGGAAATGTTACTAATGTGATATGGGAAAATGTCTCAGAGAAACTATTAAACTCAAGGGTGATTTTAACTGAAAGTGAATTTACAGTAATGGGAAATGATTATGATAACTTAGGTAATATATTGAAAGGTTAAAGTTGTTTTTTGATATCAAATTTAAATATTCAGAAGTAATTCTAACAAGACATGAAGAAAAAAAATATTTTATGCTTTATTTTTGCTATATCAAACAAGTATATTTATGGATTCTTGAGAAGAAAAATATCAAATGATGATGCAAAATTCAAAAATAAAAAAAGTGAAAAGAATATAATACTTATCAATTTATCTTATGAATCATATCACTGTGAAATGCATTTCCGGAGATCACAATCTAATATTTGAATGGAATAGTTATCTTTACATTAACATTGAACATTTTTATTTTAATATTAAGATGTCTTCATTTTTACTCAAATAAATTTTTGTTGAAAATAAATTATGGATATTATTGATATCAAAAGATGACATATATATTAAAGGTTGATCATTATTGATCTTTAAATAAATATTTAGGAGGTGCAATTTGTCTTATTCTGGTCATGCAGACAGAAACTAGCATTAATAGAAACTATCAAAAGTAGAAATGAAGAAAATAGCAGAGAAAATAGAAAGATGAATAGTAAAAAAAAAAATAACAATTAGATTATTATTTATGAATCTAAAAATTGTGAATGTAATTGCTTCCAATTGCTAACTGATAAAGTCAAGATAGAATTTTTTTGGAAAATACATTATCTTATAAATTAACTATATTATGGTTTATCCTTATGATATTATCTCATAGAACCTTATAATAAACTATTTTGTTAATAAGAATAATATTTTTTTTAAAAAAGTAAAATGAATATTAATTTGATTATAAAGTCATATATATATATATCAATGCAAGTAAAACACTGAGCAATTAACATGTAAATAAATGAATTTGAAGTTTATTTGAAGAAAAATAAAAGTAGTTTCAAATAATTCTAAAATTTATCACGTGGACTTACAGTACTTTTGTATTATATTTTTGGCAAACATTAAGTAATGTTATGCAATTTAATACTTCATTTAATTAAAATTTCAATTGTGATTTAATCTGATGCTATTGGAATGTTGTTTGAGGGCTTAACTTGATTTATAAATAAACTCCACTTTTTCATCTTTTATATTTCATTATCCCTATTTTTACACATATTATAAAATTATTAGGATTTAAATATGTGGTCTGTGTTATTTTAATAATTAAGAAACCTAAATTGGAATTAGGATCAGCTTTTGAATGATTGCATTGAAATGATATGCTGCTTAATTTTTGTGTTCAGTTTGCCTAATCTTCCCGTAATATATAAAGTGGTAAATGGACCATATATATATATATAGTAAAAGCAATAGTGAAGGTTATATTTATACTATTTAAAAATTTAGGACAGTAGTAGAATGCAGAATTAAGAATTAGTAATTAATGGATTGATTCCTTGCTGAGGAAATTACAAACAAATCTATTGATCAGCTGAATGGGACAGTTGTGTCCAACCTACCATTTTAGGTCTTAAATGTTTCTAAGACTTACTGAACAACTTTTTTTATTTGTGGCTAAAGAAATACTTGTCACATTGTTGTAAAATCAATGATTTAGTTATTTTTGTTTAAAATGCAAAGCATACTATAAAAATGTATAAATGAAGTACACAAATATTAAGTTATATGAATTAACATTTAAAAGAAAAAATTACCGAGGAATAGTATTAAAAACATCAGCCTAATGTCAATCCAATCTTTTTGTTGTTGTTAAATGTTCAGATACATTAGCGATTTTTGCAACTATAAAATTATATTGCTATATTGTTGTTTTCTATAATAGTTGTATGTATGATGTAATTTTAAAAGCATTGCAACTTTGTAATCATAGTTAATCTGTGAGAATAAATCAAAAATATGCACCACATTTACATAAAAGCAACATTTTTGCATTTTATATTTTAGCACATGTTTGTCAAAAACACACACGCCCATACTGACAACACCTGAATTTATCTAATAATTTTACTATAATTTTCAATTATTCTAAATAGATATACTTTTTTTCTATTACAAAATGTGTGACTAATATCAATTAAATAGATGACTATTTAACTGATTCTATATATATATTCAACAAAGTTTTAATTGCTAAGTGTTTATATTAAATTAAAAACATTTATGCATTTTTAAAGAGCTGTTTGATTTATTACACATAATTTAATGTGAATTATTTGGATTTATTTTGAAAGCAATAATTCATGGCACTCCAGAACCAAGATTGTGGTATACTACTACCATTTAGACAGTAGCATATGCCAATCTTCAATGTAATGCTTCTTAGATATTAATTTGGGAATTTGGATCTGTCATCTATTGTTTATTCAAAATGACAATAGAAAGCACTGAACTACAACAAATTATCACTTTTAAAATAGATGTTAAAAAGGACCAGACAAATTTATATCTTATATGGCTATTTAGTTTCTAAAAATAGTGTTTTATAATACCAATACATTTTATAAGATTATTTTTATACATTATAATTATTTGTATTAAAATAAATCTTATATTACAAGATTTTGAATCTTTAGATAGAAACAACTCCAAGTTGATTTCATCTAATTATATAATCTCTGAGATAATAAATAACAAATTGTTGTTATTACCAAAAAGCTACAGTTGATCTTCTTATGACAGACTATTGTTGCATTAATTTATTTAATAACTAATTTTACTTTGCTTATGCTAATATCATTAATGTACTAAGAGCTTTAAATAATTTTAGGAATTCCTTAATAATTACACTGCATTCTAGTTAAAAATGTAAATAAACCCATTTCAGTGATTAAAATTGTAGAAAATATTATTGCTTCACTGATATATAAGTTGTCATTATTTATTACATTTATGCTATTTTTAGGATTTAAAAGATTTGGGGCCTCAGATTTGAACCTAAATTAATGTGCTTGACTACAGAAATATAGTTCCAAAACTAAATATTTTAATAATGTTATTTGCAAGCTAACTATAGTTACCTTGAACATTTTAACAATGATTGGTGTAACCATGATTAATTTGATATATTTACCTCAACTTTATTTTCTCTAGGTAATAAAATGAAACCTTTAATTTATTTACTAAGATTTATTATCATGAATTAAATAATTGGGGGCTATTTAGAAATTTTTTATCAAATGTTTAATAAAAAAAAATAATCAAATGGTTTGTCATCATTCAGGAAATTGTATTATGTTCAAGGACAGGAAGTGTTCAGATGAAAGCTGCAATCAATCGATTTTTAGTTCTTGAATTCATTACATTAGCATTGTTCTAAACTATGAAGACAATGTAGCAGAATATGGAAAAATTTAGAGTGGGGAATGGACAATAAAGTGGCTAACAGGATTATCTGGGCATAATTGCTGAGATATTCTTGACTTCGTTTAAGGAGAAGCCATAATACATCACATCACATCAATTTTCTCAATGACATTTTTGTTAATGATGTAGTTGATTAGAGAGAATCTTCTATTATCTATTGCAGTATCTAATAAATTTGAGAACGTTGCTATGTTTGTTTTGATTTTATGTTTAGTACTATCTAATATTATGTAGTATGGAATTCTTCAAATATAAAGGCTTGGCTTAAATTTATGTCTACACATACACACACACACACTTCATACTTAAAAAGTACTGATATGTACAGTATTTTATATTTTAAATTTTATATGTAGGACTTTTAAAAGTTAAGTGATTTTTATCTTGTAAATGTTCCATTTAGTGAGATTAAAATGATTTGAGCATTTTCAATTTTGCAATTTTTATTATAAAACACATCATTTTGTTAATGGATCTCTCTTTGCACTAACAGAAAATTATTCTGGAATCACTCAGATACATAACTAATTGATTAGTTTTGAGGTTTTCATCTAAACTAGACTTATATTCCATCTTCAGAAATGAATACAAACTGTTTCCAATGGAGGTGCTGAGAATTTTATCTAAGCATTAACAAATTAATAAATAAAATGTTTTTAAAATTTAAAAATTTTTTTAAAAAAAAATAAAAAATCAATGCAATAAAAAATAGAAGTGTTAAGATATTAAAATGTAATTTTTTAAAGTAAAGAAATTGAAATATTTATATATGATCTAAATTATCTATACTGAAACTTTTTTGTGGATAAGAGTTTGAAGATTTAAATTATAAATAAAAATATTACAATTTTAATATCCCAATTACTTATTAATATAAGTTAATAATTATGTAAGCATAATTTATTATATTCAACAAGAATTAGACAGTAGTAAGATTGATATATTCAAAAGCTGCAAGTTCCTGGGACAAAGTCATATCTTCTTGATAAATATTTTATGATTCCAAAGCAATTGTCCAAAAATACAGATAAAATGGTAAATAAGCTTTTAATCAAAATCTCTCCAACAAATCTTCATAGAAAAATAGTGAAGAATACATTTTTCATTTAGATTTTCAGTTTTTGGATGGTGAGACTGTAAATGTTTTTTCATATTTGTTTTATATAAAAATAGCTAGAAATGTTTTTACTGATTAATGAAGAATTAATTGCTCTGTGGTTTATGGTATGCTATCTCAAACAAAAATTTTAAGCTTGATCGGAATCTGAAAAATAATTCAAGTTTTACTTATTCCATATTCAAATTTTATATATGGATATGTTAGGCTGATGTGCTAAATAGATACACCATTTCTAATAACAATTACAGAGATATATTTAAAGGTAATAGATAAACTAAACCAACCATAGACAAATTTAAAATGGAAGTAAGTCATAAAGTCAGTGTTCATACAACATCTCTCTACCTACAGTGAATGTTTCATTTCATTACAATCTTTATTTTTATAATCAGCATTTTAACAACTATTTGATCAATATAGAAGTCTGGAAACCTTTATACTTCATTACAATAGTTCCATTTAGCAACCAATAATGACTGACTAGATAATTTAATTATTACTGTAATTTATATCAAGAGTAATACACCATCATGTAATAACAATGTTATTGAATGAAGGAATTTCTTAGGGTCTGTTGTTTCAAAACTTTGAAATTATTTAAGAGAGTTGAATATTATATTTTAATGAAAAATGGAAATTCTTACACTAATAATAATTTAGTAGTTCATGTTTTATTATTTCCATATAGATTACACTTTACACAAATAACTTTATATGTTTAAATTACATCACACATAAATAATCTATATTGAAGAACATAAAATAATTAGCAACAGTATACATATAGTTAAAATTTATATAAAAGAACAATAACACTCTATTATATTATTTGATCTTAATTTCAATTAGCTCTTCCTATTCTTTCAAAGTTAATAAAAGTAAGTGATCCAATAACAATTTTATCTTTTCATTATACTAACTATACTTTAAGAACCTACAGAACAGGAGTAGCTAATTTATACTTATCACAAATTTAGCTTTTGTAATTGTTTGGCTTGAAATATAGAGTAGGTAACATAATAAAATAAAGTTTCTATATGGTTAATTGTAGACTCCACCAGATCTTTATAAAAGAATAATGAATGAGATAATATTACTCACTAAGTTTTCTAAATATCAGATAGTGAGAATGTGAATGTTGTTTCATTTATTTTATACTTTACCTAAGAATGGTTAGGCAACAAGCAATTGCAAGTTTACATCCTAAATTTGAACGCATTATTGGATATAGTAGATGGATATGCTATCATAAGACTTGACACTGTACACACAATATGTAATAAATGAACTCATATATGTATATATATAATTATAATTATAAGAGTCTTATACTCACACTTTCAATGCAGCACAGTTATTATATTAATAAATCTCACAGCCAAGATTGTCATTCACTGTTTCCAATAATATTTTAGTAAAATAAAAACACAACATAGTTTTTAATTTTGAATTTTATTTATAGGATAACATGTATGTTAGACAGTTTCACATTTAAATTTCCAAAATGCATTTTCTGGTAATGATTAAATTACCCCCCCCCCGCCACACACACACACACCAATCTTTCAAAAATATTGTATGTATTGATTTTAGCAAATGTGCTGCAATAATGGCAATATTTGTCCTTTTCTCTCAGTTTTTTTCCTTCAATTGAGTAGGTTAGAACCTAGTTTGTTATGATATTTTCATACCAATGTTATCTCTAAAGTCTAAATGTAACCAGGTTTGTAGGTTTGCACAGTCACATTTTTTTATCTTTTAACTACGCATATAAGGATTCTGATTCTGATTTTTAAATTTTTTTATTGCAAATAAGTAATTATATGACTGTGAATGAACGTAAAGATATCAGAATTGTTATAAAAATGATAGAAAAAGATTTCAAAACTTCCTTCCTTAGTTGTGGTCCAACAGAGAATCGCATGAGAATTGAATTTTTGACAGCTTTTCCATCCATTGATAATTGCTATTATATTTCTAAACTATTATATTTTTTCAGTCAAACAACATTTTTATAGGTAATGAATGAGTTCATTTCTAACTGCAAGTTCAATTAAGAAATGATGCTCTTCGTCTAAAGAGCATTTTATCGACTTTCCACCATTTCTTGATTACTTCTTTATATTCCAATACTTTCTCAAAGTAAAGCATGATCCTTAAGAAGCAGTTATAAAGTTTTAAAATGCTTTCTCGAAATGACATCAAATCATACACACACACAAGATAGATTTTAATAATAGATAAAAATAAATTTATTTAATCAAACACCTAACCATATATATTTTAACACACATATTATGCACAAAGTTAAATTGAGATTAAGTATAATATAAATATTAAAAAAAAATACATTCTACACATATTTAATTAAAATAAATATGTAAAAATATTCTTTAATGAATGAAGCACTAATAAATGATATTCATGAATAAAACAATATATCATGATCATCATCATTGTCAACCATTATCAATCCACTACAAGATGAAAGTCTCTACAAGTTTAATCCACCTTCTCCGATCTCTAGGCTCTCTTCTTCACATCACCGCTACCTCCTTTCTTTCTTCATCCATACATCTCACATATGGTCTCTTTCTGGTTCTTTTACAATCTTTTGGAATCCAGTTTAATATTTCAATTGTTCATCTATTATTATCTCTTTTAGCAACATGTCCAGCCTAATCCCATTTTAGTATTTTAATCCTTTCAATGATGTCAGTAATAACTGTTTGTTCTCTTATCCATATATTGCATTTCAATCTCTTTTAGTTACTCCTAATCTGACCAAGATATTTATAGTTGTTAATTTCTTCTAACTCATCATAATCAATTTTTATTTTCATCTGAGAAAATCCATTGAATATTATCTTAGTCTTTCTAACATTTGCCTTAAGTCCTACTTTTCTACTTTCATCTGATAACTCCTGCAACATTTCCTGAATCTTTGAAACATTGTTTTTAAGAACAACTACATCATCTGTAAAATCTAAATAACTTCATTTACTTTTCTTTCTTTACTTTCCCATTTTAACCCCCAAAATTCTTCTGCCAGCATTGCTGTAAAACATTTTGAAGATATGAAGTCACCCTCTCTTAGACTCTTCCCAATGTTAACATTACAAGTATAATTATGTAATATTTTTATAAATATTCTTTGGAATATGACATTATTTTAGGTTTATACCTTGATTATCTATTGCTTTAATCACTGAAGAAATGCTTATAAAATCAAATGCCCTTTTAAAATTTACAAATGTAAAGCATAATGGCAACTCATATTCATTAGTCCTCTCAGTACTTGAATATGATCCATTGGACTAAACCCACTTTTAAATCCAGTTTCTGTGTAGATGAGTTGTAATTACCTAGATAAAAATTTTGTATAAAACTGATAAAAGGCTGATATATCTGTAATTTTTACTATTTTCTTTATTACCTCATTAAAATATTAATATTAATACTGTATTCTTTCAGTCATCTGGTATATTTTTATTATTTAAACAGTTGGTATATAATTTTACAAATATTTTGTCTATTTCTTCACGTGCTTCTTTTAAGATATTGATTATAATTTCATCATTACATGGAGCTTTTCCCTTCTTCATAAATTTAACTGCATGTCTCACTTCTTCATTAAAATCCTGGATAATTCAGAAGACACAATAGTTATTGGAGGTACTTGTTATTTATTATTATATAATTCTTGAGAACTCTTCTACTCATTTTATGATGTCATCTCTTTTCAGTAATAATTCCATCTTTTTTTTATTGCAGATATAAGTTTACTAGCAATACCAAAATTGTGTTTTACTCTCTTGAGACTTTTATTCTCTTTTATAGCTTTCCTTGCTAGTTCATAATTATACTTTCTTATATATATTTTTCACACCATTTTACAAATTTTGAGATATTCAATCCTTTTTAATGCATTATATTTACATATTTGCATATTGTTTCTTTTATTCATAAATTCTCTAATCTCAGTAGAAATTTTATTTGTCAATTGATGCTTTTTTCTACTAGCTATCTTTGTTGCAGTTTTTAAAAATATATCAGTTATTTTCCTATTAATTTTACTCATATCTGAATCATGTTCAAATTCTTCTAATATTTAAAAACAATTTTCAAGTCCTAATTTAAATTTATTAGAATATTTCTGAAGATTAAAAAATATCATCTGTGAATAGTGTTTTTCTTAATAACTTTTGTCTCTTTAGTTTTACATTAACATGAATCTTACATCTCATTAATCAATGGTCATTTCCTGTATTGAATTTATTAAGAACATTACAATCTTATATATATATATATATATATATATATATATATAAGATTGTAATGTTCTTAATAAATTACATATATATATATATATATATATATATATGTTCTGTTAGTCAAAATATAATACAATTCTGCTACATTTTTATTTGGATACTTCCATTTCCATTTCATTTTAATATTTTTTTCAAAAAAATAATTCATAATATAAAGTTTTTCTTTTTATGAAATTTTCACAAGTCTATGTTCTCTCTCATTTCTATTACTACAACTAAATTTACCTAGAATACTTTCAATTGTTTACCAATTCTAGCACTAAAGTCTCTCATAACAATTTTAAAATGTTTGACTCCAGATAATTTTAAAATGTTTGATCCCAATCAAAATCTTTTTCTATGTCCATATAAAAATTCTCTACTATTTCATCATTATGAGAAGTTTCTGGGCATAAACCTGAATTTTCTGCATTTAGTATCTGGTTTAAATTGAATAACAAATAATGCCCCCCTGACTGGTACACCATCAATCTCCACAATATTGTTATTCCTATTTTTATTTATAATGAATCCTAGTCCACTTGTACTCCAATATTTGTGCCTTTGTAGTAGAGTACATGTTTTTTTTAAATCAATCATCTTTTCACCTTTTTTGTAGCTTCACAAAGTCCAATAAATAATGTCTCATTTAATATGAGATACTTCTTTCAATTCTTGTAATCTTCTTTTGCTTGAAAGTGACCTGCAGTTGTAAATATCTAAATAAAAAGTTGTCATCAAATGACTATCTGGTTCCACAATCAGGGGATTCTTAGCACCTTCAACTTTGGCCACGAATCTTTTTGTCTTGGCTGGTGATTTTACAGCCTTCTGGAAGTAATGGCCATGATTTATTTTTGTCGATTATGATTATAAATGAGAAAATTTTTTTTTTCATTCACACATGCATTCATTCTGCCTTATCAGGCAACTGAAAAGAAAGACCATGGTGTTTCTTGATCTTAAACTCAGATAAAAAGTCAATAAACTTACCAAACTGGCTAATGCATTTTGGTGAATAGCCCATCTGTGTTTGTATATTATATGAATAATCACAGAATAATAACAACTGCAACAACAAGAATGTATAGGGTGGACATTAAGAATTTGCCCTTATCAGTTCCTTTAAGGCCTCCAAGAGGAATGAAAGGGTCTCCTTTCACTTAGCAGCAAACTCCTTTCTGCAGTCTAAAACCAATATATATATATATAAAATACATATTTTGCGGGTTCATTATGCAAATCTTCGTTTTATATATATATATATATATATTAGTTGGCTTTCTATAACTTCTAATAAAAATATATATATTTTACTTTCATACCATTCAAAGTAATCTAACTGATAGTCTTTTTAATGCCATGGCACCATGTTACTTTTGGAATATATGATTATAAAATTTTTAATTTTATAAAAGCATACTATCAGAATAATATTTAGTACTTATTTATTTTTCTTACTTTGCTTTTAATGATAAACAAAGGATTATTTTGTATAATTAAATGTTAATGGATATATTTTATGATTTGATTATTTCCTCTTATTTTACTTCACATAGGCAAATGGTGATGATCTTCAGCAGGAAGACAACATGATCAGAGTCTGAATAGCAATCATCAGTTATTAGCAATTCAGTCTTATAGTTTTCATTTAAATAATGATTCTGATTATCCTTAAGTAATGGCAAAGAACAGTCAAATGTTAATATTTGTTTTCAAACATCAATAGTTTTTAATTACTTTGTTGAAACAGTTGTTCCCAAGTTGTCTCGTCAATGCACTATCCAGCAACAAAAAGCTGATAAAAAGAGCGAGTGATTTGTTATTTCCCTATTTATACTCTTTTCATAACAATACAATACAGCTTCCTTCAGTCATAATTTTAGTTCAGCTCATACTATTGAATTATTAATACATTTTTATTTTATACCATAGAATCATCTGCCTTCCACAAATGCAAAAGGATATATTTGTAAACAGTCAGCTCCTATAAAATCTAGCATACCTGATGGAATGCTTATTTAAGTCACTAATAATAATGATAATGATAAAAAATGTAATATTAGTAACAATCATTAGGGTTTCAATTTTTCCTTAAACATAAATACATAAAATTCAAAAACTTTGGTTAATGTAGATTTTTGAAGATTTGAGAATAAGATAGCATTTGTAGCTTAAAATTTGTGAAGGTCCAAGATTGATATAGAAGTTCTAATAAAATTTGCCTTCTATAAAAACTTGAATTGAACAGAGAAATGACTAGAAGCTTTTATGAAAAAAGTTTGTATGATGTTGGAACTGCTATATAATGTTAGTATCAAATATTTTATCACTGCTTATTTTCCAATGCTAACCTCAAAAATTAAAAAAAGGACAACTTTTAAGGTTTTTTAGATATTATTAATGCACCACTGTGAATTATTAAAAATATAGATGTATCCATGCTCAAAACATCTTGTGGATTATATTATAGCTCGGAGTAGTAATGTAAAAAAATATTGAAGCATACTAGTCTATGATCATTTAACCAATATGGATCTATAAACATTAAAATTAAGAAGTTAAACAAAATAAAAATGTATTCTAGTCTATGTATACTGTAAAAAAACTGTTCTTTAAAAGAAACTGCTATTCAAGATAAAATTCAACATCTATTCAACACTAGAATTTCTAATTTGGATTTTTTAGTTTGTCATATTATTGGTACATCAAATTCTGTTGATTTAAAAAAATATTATTGGGTTTTATTTTTTTGAAAAAATTTTGATTTGATTAAGAGAAACTGTTTTTTAATTGATAATTGATTTAAGAATAATTGGAAGATTAAAACTATAAAGAAAATACAGCCATTCACTGATTATGGTTACATTAGGTTTTTTATATATTAAAAATAAATGTAGATCTATGAAATGATATTATAATCCCATTTATTTAGTTGTTGATTTTATTTTATTGGATAATAATGATGTTTTGAACATACGGAGAAGTATTTGATCAACTTTGAAATAGTGCTTACAAAAATTTAGATTACCATGTTTAATGATTCATCTATTCAACATATTTAGATTTGGATATTAAGACAACCAGTTTGATAAAAGTAAAAACAACTTTTTATTATCTTAAAATATAAAGGATGTTTGAAGAAATTTTCCAACATGGTATTGATAAGTTACCTTCAAGACTATTGAAATTTTTTAATAATAATATGAACATTATAAAGTCATGCCATCTGATTAAAAGGATGTTTTATTGCTCTACATTATACATATAAAGGGGCTAAAAGATTCCAGTAATTAGTATAATATATTACTTTTATTCATTGCATCAAAGTACAGTATTTTCAATGGCTTTATTAACAATTTACTACCCTAATTATTTTCTAAACATTTTTCGTTTTATTAGAAAGTCAAAATGTAAAATCCTTTGATTAACATTATGATTAAAAAGTTGTTAATGATAAATATTTTGTAAAAAATGAAAATTTTACTAATCTGTTTTTACAGATTACAGCTGGATCACAAATTTTCTGATTATCTAGGTCTGTTAATGGAATGTATCCACCTAATATTTATATTTTTATCTGTATTTTTATGTTTTATAACAAAGGCAAATTAATGTCACTTTAAGAAATAATATGCCTTTATATCAAAGACATAGTTTCCATTAAATAAATTTTCACTGCAAACTGAATATCATTAATTCAAAACCTTATCTTTCAAAAACTTTTTATATCTAAACAAATTACAAAGATACTTTTTAATATTTTGCAATAAATAAATTAGTTTTCATGTTTACAAACAAAATTAAAAAAAAAAAACATTCAGCAAATATTTATAAATTAATAAAAGTGGCATATTTTTTCTATCTTATCAGAGTTCAGATTTATAGTAAGAAGCAAAAGTTTTATTATTGAAATCTGGAAAATTCACAAATTCAAAAAAAAAAAGCATTAAAATCAACGATTAGAAATTAATGGTGTTTTGCATATTAATTTATATAGCAATGTATGTATAAATGAAATGAACTCCAAATTAAATTATTTGATTAATTAAAATATATGAGGAATATCAAACTTCTTGTCTCATTTACAATGTAAACTTTTCATAACATTTAACTTTATTCTGAATGATGTGTTATATTTATTTAATTTTTATCATAATAAATTGAAGACAAATTTTTATGTTAACCTGAGATCAAAACTATTTTTAATACTACTATTCAGAATAAAAAATACTACACAAACCTTTACTCCATTTCTTCAATATTTGGTATTATCATAAATATATATGTGATATTTTATCACTGTCAACATAAGTTATTGGCTATGTTTTATTACTCTCATTTGTAAAAAGAATCATAACTTAATGCACTGTTTTTCATTTTTTTTTTTAGTAATGGAATTCCCAACTTGGTATAATTTTCAGTGACACTATTTCTTTATATACTTCGCAGTTATCAAATATTGTAAATAATTTTTAAATGACCAGCAGTTCAAGCATATAGTACAAACGTAGTGCATATCTGACATTTTTATGCATACAGCGAAAAATATATACATTACAATATTAATAAATCAATAAACTTATACATATTTAATCTTATAAAATGTAGTAGAAATATTTAAAAATCAAACAAAATGATTATTTTTAAACGCTTATAAGTACAGAATAAAATATCAGTTTTGAATTAAAAAAGTATGTTACTTGATTAAATATAGTTTAAAATATTCCATTTTTTTTATTTTATCTGAAAAACAATACAATTTTCCCACTTTTCTTTCTTAAAAAATATTATTTTTTAGAAAAATTAAAAGTTGAAAATAGCAATCCCGATTTGACTTCACTATTAAATTAAATTAAAAACTATTTAAAAATATTTACATATTTGCAAACAATGTTAATATCATTATAATTTTACTAATTATTTTTCAAGAATTGTTAATGTTTTATATAATTATAAAAACCATATGAAATGTGGACGTTCTGATAAGTATAACAGCTCTTAATATAAAAAACATGTTTTCTGAATTAATGCTATAAATTTATATTTTAAAAATAAAATGGATATTTTTTTATGGTGCATTAGTAGAATTTTATTGATTAAAACATTCTTAAAACCTAATCCACTCATAAAATGCTGATATTATTAGGTGTCAATAAACTAAAAGTACATAAGAAATTTATATTTTTTGTATGTCTAATACTTCTCATCGTCATATTTTATAACATCCTTGAGAAGTATTTGTCATCTTAGTGTTCCATAATACTCCACTTGAAAGTATGTGCACAGTAGTTAGCTTATTGATTATTTTTTAACTATATCATGGTATCGATATGCTATGTTAATGTCTTTTGAATTAATAAGCTATTCTGTGAAATGGGATTGATTTCAGAATGATTAAATCTTAAAATCCTTTTATATAATAAACATGTTTAGAAATTTTCTTTTATATTAATTGGCATATGCCATTAGCATTCCATTCAATAATGCTTAAAAAATAAATAACTATTTAGTTTTAAATAGAAGATAAAAATTCCAGATTAATGTGAATTAACCAGGTGAATGTTCAAAAAGTGATTGTACAAAATAAAATATAATTATATGTATCCTTCACTATTGATATAGTGGGGATGTCTTGCCTCTGTGTGTTCTGCACACATTACTTTTGCATTTTTAAGTGATTGTGGTTATTTTTTAATTTTATTTATTAATAAATTTATAAACATTGAAGAACTCTGAATACATGACAAACTTACAAAAACTCTCTAAAGAAAAAGGATATAAATTTTATTAAAAAATCTTATTCATAATTTTAAAAAAACATTTTATTTTTAGAACGAATGTTGATTCTGCCCTATTCTTTTTTTTTGCACCCATTAAATAGGCTTTGAATATTTTCAGTATACAGAAACAGTCTTTTAAAAATCAATAGTGATTTAGAAGATTAACATTGTTGTTGTAATTAATTTATGCTATCTAAAAAATATAACAATTACCCTGTTTACAAATATCATGCAGCAAACTTATAAATACATTCACTAGTAATATATAATAGATGATTTGAAAGATTTACTCACTACATGTGTATAGCTACCTTGTGGTATAGCTATATATACCTCTACTAATAATGACATCTTCCTAGATCTTAATGGATTATATTACAGTTTACATATATGTTTTATTTGAAAGATTTAACTAAATATATCTACATTTGGCAGAGCTATGTATAAACCACTAGTAATAACACCTTCCTAGATAATCTTTTAATGCATTAAATTTCAATCTCAATTTAGGATAAAATCACAGTCTATATATTTTTTCACACTCTTGACTTTACAGCCCTGAATTTAATAATACAACAATAGCCAAAATTTAATGGCTCAATATTTAAGCTGCCATTTCATAGCTCTGTTCTGCTTGCAAAGTTATTTTTTTTTATTCCTGTTATATAATACTTTTTGAGAAAAAATAAATTAATTTGATCATGTTAATGCTACAGTTATGCTGTACAACTGATCATATCATATAAATAAAATAGGTTACTGAATGGTTTTATTGCTCAGGAATTTGTAAAAAGTTCAATTATCTTATCATACAAGATATTGTTATTATTAATAATAGTGAATTGATTTTTTGAAAATCTTTTAGAAAACAGGACCAATCCTTTATTAGAAATAATTTTTATAGAGCTCAACTTTTAATTTATTTTATAGTATTATCGAACAAAAATGCTTATTTAACTATAAAACATTTTTTTATATAATTATCAATTCTTATTTACCATTACTATAAAATATTCTGAAACAAAATACACGTAGACAGGCCAAATTATTTGATCTAATTTTCTAGCCCTATATTTTATAACACAAGTAAGGTCTTACATTTAAGTTTGTAAACTTTCCACCACACTCTTACATTAATAACACTGTAGTATGGTTTTATAATATTGGTATATCAGAGTTTTATAACTGTGTATCAACATTTGGTGGATTCTGACAGAGTGGTATTCTTTATTAATGCATTTTTTATGAATTATTATGAGAATGTAAGAAATTGAGTTAGAGCAAAGAACAAATGTCTTTTTTTTGCTAAATTTGTCAAGAATGGTAGTGAAATCAGAGAAATGTTAGTCAAAGTTTATACTATGAAGAGTGCAGAAATGGATTCAACTTCTTTTTAAAAGAAAAGTGTCACTGATGAAGAGTTTAGGGTGTCCAATAAGCACAGCTAACAAAAAACATTTCAAAAATGTATTTAATTATGCATCATAATTATTGGTTGAGTATGGGAGATATAGCAATCAAAAACCATTGAGAAACAGTTAAAATATTAAAATCTTGTCATGAGAAAAGTATTTGCAAAATTCACCAGCTTATGTGAGAATGTCTGTGAGAGAACTTTTAGCCAATAAACAAATAACTGTATTGTAATACTCTCCCTATTCATTTACTTTACCAAAAGATAAAGAAAATATTAAAAGGAAGATTTTTTGATGAGATTCAGGATATGAAAGATAATATAATAACAGCTCTGATGGCCATTTCAAAAAAAGAGTTCCAAAATTGCTTTGACTAATTCAAAAGATGCTGTTGTCAGTATGTGACTTCACAAGTCAAATTCATGGGAAATGACCATAGTGATATTCAGAAATGAGATTTGTAGTACTTTTTTGGGTTGAGTTTATAAACTTAATTATCAAATCTTGCATTACATTTTGTCAATAAAAATTTTACTAAGAGTCAATAAATATATTAAACTTTTTTTAAAAACTTGTTTTTATACGACTATAATAAACATAAAATACATCCATTTTGACTATTTTATATAGTCATTTTCAAGGAACCCTTAAAAAAATCAAAATACAAATATATAATAATAAATATAACATATTCCAAACAAATGCAAAAATATTAAAAAAATACTAAAAATTCTCTTTACTTGAACACTTTTTCTATTACAATCTCGACTTAATCAAATGTTTTACATTTATATACCCATCCAAAAAAAATCTTAAAAACATTTAATTAACAAACTTGATTATTTTCTTTTTTCTTTTTTATTAACATCCTATTTAATCCAGGTTTAATTTTATTAATGTACCATGAAAGAATGATAAAGGAAGGCATTTACATTAATGAAATTAAATCTGAATTAAACAGGATGTTAATAGAAAATAAAATAATAGGTTTGTTAATTAAATGTTTTTAAGGTTTTTTTTTTTTTGGACAAGTATATAAATGTAAAAAAATTTGAGATTGTTTGTAATAGAAAAAGTGTTGAGGTAAAGGCAATTTTTAGTATTTTTTAATATTTTTGCATTTGTTTGGAATATGTGATATTTGTTATTACATATATGTATTTTGATTTTTTAGTGTTCCTTGGAAAAGACTATATAAAATAGTGAAATGTTGGATGTAATTTCTTTTTATTATAGTCATATAAAAACAAATAGTCAAAATAAGAGTCATAGATCACATGACCCTATTCTCTTAAGCTTGTAAGTTATAAACAATGAGGATTGTCAATTCCTCAACAAGCTTTGTGATAAATGCTTAGCCAGAGCCAGCATTTAACATATCTCTGTCAACCCCCCAACCCCTGACCATGGTTTCATGTTTTGACACTCCTCAGAGAGGTGCCAGGGTAGGTTCAGACATTAATCTAAAAATACCAACCCAAAGCCAAGAACTTATCTAAAAGTTGTCTATTGAGTGGAAAATCTAAAATTTTCAGACACCTACATGTCTTCAAAACCAGCTATCCAACTCAAATAGCTATATGGGGCTGATAGATCTTCAGCCATACCATATATTAGTAGTCTTAGCAATATAACATCACATAAGACTTAAGGCAGAGACTATAAATAGTCAAAATAATAGTCATACATCACATGACCCTATTCTCTTAAGCTTGTAAATTATAAACAATAAGAATTGGCAATTCCTCAACAAGCTTTGTGATAAATGCTTAGCCAGAGCCAGCATTTAAAATATCTCTGTCAACCCCCCAACCCCTGACCATGGTTTTGTGTTTTGACATTCCTCAGAGAGATGCCAGGGTAAGTTCAGACACTAGATCTAAAAATACCAACCCAAAGCCAAGCACCTATCTAAAAGTTATCTATTGAGTGGAAAATCTGAAATTTTCAGACACCCACATGTCTTCAAACCCAGCTATTCAACTCATATAGCTATATGGGGCTGAATAGATATTCAGCCATATCATATATTAGTAGTCTTAGCAATATAACACCACATAAGACTTAAGCACGAAACGAAGGTCAGGGGTTGGGGGGGGGTTGACAGAGATATTTTAAATGCTGGCTCTGGCTAAGCATTTATCACAAAGCTTGTTGAGAAATTGTCAATCCTCATTGTTAATATAAAAACAAGTTTTAAAAAGAAGTTTGATGTATTTATTGAAATATATGGAAAATTATGAACTATTTTGAAAAGAAAAAATGTGTAGATGATATTTTCTAAGAATCCATTATCTGATAAAAAAAATCTCAAGCCTCTTTGCATCTTGAAAAACCTTTGTTTTTCCCAATCTAGACTCAAGCTTTTATTTATATGGCATACAGATGTTTTAACTACTATTTTTGGTTCTTACATTTATATAAGATTATATTATTTTATAATAAATTTACTTGAATATTAAAATCATTATTATTAGTAGTAGTAATAATAAAAAGTCAGAACATTACTATTATTGATTTTCAGAGCATTTGAATTATGATAATTTTTGTAATTCTTATTATTACTACTTTCTTCTCTACTATAGAATTGTTTATTTACACTTGTAATTATCTTCTCTATTATAGAATTGTTTATTGATATTTGTAATTATATATTAATCTATTTCTATCATCTAGATGAAATGTTAGATATTTTTGGAAAAAAAGCAAATTATATTTGTACTTTACCTGATACATTCAACTGCCAGTAATAGTATGAATGTAGAACACATCCTTTTGAATGCTAATATTCTTTTTCTCTTCAAGTGATTCTGGCTATAATAGTAATAGCACTAGCATGGAAATCAAATCTGCAACCTTTAGATTCATGAAATTGTAATTGAATGTCTCAATCTAATTAACCAGACTATTCTGCCAAAGGTAGCAGTCAGAAATTAGATATATATGAGTTCTGTCTAATTTATTTCTTTTAAGAGCCAGTTTTATGAGCATTTCCAATCATTATGAATTATTGCATTATGTTTTTTAAACATAATTACTAATAGTTAAACTTAACAGAAGTAAAATTTGAAATACAACTAGATAATGGAAATAGCCCAGCATATAATTACATGTAAAATCCAGCATTACAAACTTTTGAAAAGCATTATTTATAGTTTTGTTTTTCTTTGGTTTTAGAGTAATATCATGATTATTTCTTTTTTTTTTTTCAAAACAAACTTACAACTCTCATTATTTCTCCTTTTCTTTTTACATAATATTGTCATATATGGCATATAAATATGGTAAAACAGTTTTGTTTAATAAATTGCTATTTCCAAGTCAAAGATCTCTTTAATAGTTCTAGTATTCACTGAGCTTTTCAATTGCTGGGTGCAAAACTTTGAGTGTTTTTCCAACATTGTTTACCTTCTAGATAAAAATATCTACTTATATTTGATTGTTATCTGGGTTGGACATGGACCAGCTTATTGAGAGAAAATCCTAAATCTCTTGGGAAAAAACCATTTGGTCTAGGTTTGAATAATAAATCAAAGATATAACAGGTGAATATGCTACTTTTGCATCACAAAATTTTTACCTATGTAACATAGTACATAATATGCATGACAAATATTTTATTTTAATGCAAATCATATATTTTTGAAAAAAGTATTGTTATATAATAATAGTTGCAACACTAAAATCATAATTCTTGTATGTTGCAGTCTGATATGATTTCTCTATCATTACTTTAAATATCAAATTAATTTAGTAAATGTAAATTAAAACTTAATCTTCATCACATTACAACATTTAATGCATTTATTAAAGATTAGAGTTTATGTCAAATGCAGCATTATAATTTTATGTTGAGTGATCAGAATGTGTATAGCTTATATTAGTTTATTTAAAAATATGTAGTTTTCATTTTTTTAGAACATTAGAATTCTGAAATATTTATAGCATTTTTTTTTTCTGAAAAAGGTTTAGTTATTTAAAATGTGCTGAATTATGCTCTTTTTTTTTGTCTCTGAGTTTTTAAAATATGTTTTTAATTCTGAAAAAAAATTTTTTTATTAAGTAATATTCAATCTTTTAATTTTTTAAGTCATCCTCAAAGTTCTTAAATATATAAATATGTATGCAGAATATTTGTAAGGTAAAACCTTTAAATTATTTCTGCAGGTGAAAATCTCTTCAATAGCCCCTCATAAAGGAACAGCAAAAGAGAAGGCATTACTTACTAGATCTGTCATTTTCATGTGATAGAAATTTCAGCAGTTTTCACTCTTGCTTTAGCTTCTAGATAAAAATAACTACATTCCATTTATTGATTAGTATTACTTATGTGCTATTTAGATGAAATAAAATTGTGAGCTCAATTAAAATAAAAAAATTAACAAGTTTATTTGGCTCAGTTCAAACTTAAGTTATACAATATGATAAAAAAATAAACAAATACGGTGCTAAGAGACTATTATATATATATAAATAGATAGAGTGACTTTGTGAAATTTGCTCATCTGATTAAAATGTTAAAAAAATGCAGTTTGTTCAGTTGTATGTAACAGTTGTGTTCAGACTATTATTTTCTGGTTTACAAGTAACTTGACCTTCTGCAAAACTTATTACATTATCATTTTTATCAGTTACAATCTTGTAGTGAAATGCATAGCTATTTGTCTTGTCCACAACTTGAAATTCAAATCTGAAAGCTGACCCATAGATAACTTAACTAACTACCCAATTACTAATAAAAAATGAATACCTAGTTATTGTTTGATCTGAAAATAAAAATTGAAACACAATATTCTTATTACCTGACAACTGTTAGGTCTGTTAAAAAGACTTTTTTTTTTGACTGAAGTATTTAAAATATATCTTTCCAATCATATTAGTTTTCTACAATAATATATATTATATATTTTTTTTATTAAAAAATGTAAGAAACAAAGACAATTAAAGTGTTATCAATTTTATTTTAAGAAACTTAAATGTTAGACTGTTTTAAAGAAAATTTATCCATTAAAACATCTCAGCTATTGACTTTTTTTCTTCAAATATCCTGATTATATTAACATTTACTGAAACAACATTGGTTGCGATTTATCTCAAATTCAGAGCATTGATTTAACTATATAGTGGAGATGATAGTCGAGTAAGTCAAAGCATTTTGTGACGATATTGATCTCATGTAAGTTTCCTGAATGCTTCAATAAACAGAAGACTTGGTCTGCAGTGAACAGTCAAATACTTTTTAAATGTATATCTTTTATTTTTAAAAAAATGTTTCAGCATTTGCTTTTCCAGTATTAAAATGATACTTAAATAGATTTCATTTATGCAGTGACTCTTGCTAGGAATTCTGAATTTTTATCAGTGAACTTGCAGTTAAATGTTGAAAGTTATTTTTTTTTTTTTATCTGTTCTAATTCATTTCAATTCAAATCCCATTAAAGATTCTATTTTAAATTTAATGGCTGAATAATTCTAATGATAAATACATGCTTAGGACGAAATTTTTTTAATAGAATATTTTATAACAGATACTAAATTATAAAGTGATATTCTGTTAATTTTAAAACATTTTGTAAAAAGAAATTTAATTAAAAAAAAAGACTTGAATAGCTTCAGAATTTGTTTCAAGGTATTAAGAAGTGAAATAAAAACCACATCAGAAACTAATGATAGTTATTAATATAATGAGCATTTGCATAAGTAAACTATTTTTATCATTAATTTGCCACCATTTTAAAAACTTATTAACATACCTGTGTTAAATAATGCTTTGAAAGAATTTTAAAAAATAAAGGATCGATTTTTTTTTTGACAGATGACATAGCAAAATTTGCATGAATGTATTATATGAAAAATATGTTAATCTTAGACAAATTAGCAGCATTCTAATTTTAAATGGAATTGAGGAGTGATTAAAAAACACAACTTTAAGATTAGAAGATGAATTTTAAATATTTATTATAAAGCAGTATTTTTTTTGATAAATGTGATGACATTCATTAAAAAATAAAACTATGAAATATTTAAAAATTTAGTAAATGTTGATGTCACGATAAAATAATAATGCTAAGTTATTGTTTTGATACACTTGTAGTTTTTAATATTGATAAATACATTTCCCCTTAGTATAACTATAAGAAATTGTTAGTGCTATCTAATGACATGTAGAAACACACAGAATAAAGTTATAATCATTAGTAATACATTGTACAGGCTTAAACCTGCATTTATATATGTAATATATTCGAGATTCAAACTCAGACTTTCACACGACCCACTACTTTCAGTGCCATCTCATATTGCTGACCCACCTAATCATACACATGTTAAAAAGATAAATAATCACCAATATACGTATTTCATGCTAAACCAGCAATCATCAGTTGGTCTAGATTACTATCCTCCCACATATATACAATCAGTGCTCAACTTTATATTAAGATAGCCAATCTTCATACTTTAATGGACAGGCTTCAAACTATTCCAACTCACAACTTTTCAGCCTTCCATTTCATTGAAAATCTGATGATGGAATGTTCAAAACCTTTGTTGGTGCCAATGTTATCATCCTACCCATGTTGACATATTAATCATTCTGACCCCTCATGTACAAGAGAATAATCTATTTATACATACATGGGATGGGCAGACCTTTTACACACTATTTATATAAATTAATACATTGTACAGTTTTAAACCTGCACACACACACACACACACATATATATATATATATATTCGGGATTCAAACTCAGACTTCCACATGATCCACTATTCTCAGTGCCATCTAATTTTAAAGAAGGTAAAGCATCAAAATTATTTATAAATAATTAAAAGATAACTAGCTTTTAAATAACTCTTTGCAATATAAATGTCTTTCCAATGATCTATAGCTGGATGGTGATAGGCTTTAGCAAGTTTTCATCCATACTTTATTCTCTAACTAATAAAAGCTAGTTGCTCACTATCTGATCAATATTGAACGAATAGCTAGGTTGACTATATATTATTTACATAAAAAAATCTTTTCAAAACTTAAACATTTTCAGTTTTACTCAGCCTAGATTTAAAACTAACATTATCATTATGATAGGAAAATGCTCCAGCCATTATGTTTTAAAGTTCTTGTATGAAATTAAGAATATAAAAATGTAAAATATATATCAGCCTTTAAAAACTATTCCAACAATTCTCAAAAAGATGATAATACTAACCAGATAGCTGTTTAGCGTTTTATTGTTTAAGAAGGTTTTTTTTAGTCTTTCACTAAGAATAGCAAAATAGTTCAACTGTTAACCAACTACTCAAAGTAAAGGCCTACTTTGAATAACAGGTTATAAACATGGCTGATAGGTATATCAATCAACTTACCATGAGATTATTTTATAAAGGTGTACATGTAAATGTATATTTGCATATACAATAGATTCTCAGAATAATAACATTTTTAAAGAATTGAATATTATCCTGTAATTCTTTTTAATATGTTTAATGTAAAAGTATTATAAAAAAATAATTAGGCATTGGTGCAACACAAACCAATATGATATAATTATTATTATAAACAATAAATTTTATAAAAAATTTGTTCTTGTAATAAATCTGCAGTTTTATTCATGTTATAATTAAATTTTTTTGTTAATAAAATAATTCATATTTTTATCAAACCATAGCATATTTCTAACAGTTCTTTTAACTGCATTATCTATTTTCTTTCAATAAAAAACACAAATAAATAAACAATTTATTATTCAAAAGACTATATTAAACACTAAAAGTGACAGAAATGAAGCTATAACTATGGACCTGGGTTCCAGAGTTTACCACTCTTCCCTGGGACTAAACTAAGTATGGCAAAATAATTGAATGATTTAGTGCTGGAAGTTCATAAGAGGTGCAAACATCAGAAATGTCAGAACTTGACTTGCAATTATTGGACCATGATTCTGCCATACAATCACTGCAATAAATCACAAAGGATGAAATTAAATGCTGTACTGCTTGAGATATCATAAAGAATTTGAGTATGAGAAGTGACAGAATCTGAGCTATTCTTGAATCATTATTTCTACAATTCATAAATCATCAACTACAAAAATCTGCCCATATAATTACTTATATATATACATTAATCAAATATCCAACATAAAAATATATTTGTCCATAATGTTGTTATGGATATATACTTAATATAATTATCAATCTAAATAAAATTGAAACAGGCAACTGATTATATTACAATTTTTTAATTATCAACCCAGCTTTCATCTCTTATTGAAACCTTTTTAAGATTTAGTTTTATACATCACATGACCTATCAATTACATTTACTTCACCTATTGGACAATATTCTACTTTCAGTAATACAATCAACATTATACATGTATATAAATGACATAAAATAAAATATAAAAAATAAACTATATAAATACCTATATATATATATAAACAAATATTACTTAAGTACTAGTATTTAAATGCTATTAGTAGTAATAATGAACACATTTGCAAAACTATTTTTTTTATTAAATATTTGTTATATATATATATATATATATATATGTTGTAATGGAGTGAGTCTCCAATTATTGAAGTTGAGAAAGGATAATTATTAACCTCTGTCTCTACAATCTTTTGAGATCAATGATGATGATCAAATCTGTATTTAATTTTTCTATAAGTATTTATAATGTGGGCTGTATTTCCTGAACACCATAATTTTTGTGACAATTAGCCTTAAGATCACTGTACACTGGCAGTTTTATTTTGAGACTCATGACAATGACCAGAATTTCAGGGCATCATCTTTCCATACAAAAGAGATACCAATGCACAAACCAAATAAGGACTGACTTCAACTTTATAATATTTTTTAGTTGACCATCAACATTCCAAGCAGTAGCTCAATTTAGAGAATTGTCTCTAAAAATAGTTCAAATGATGGAATGGTGGGATGAATAAAAAAATAATTTATGAGTTGTTAATTTGTGAAATCAGACAAATAACAGGAATAATGAGCTACTATGTAATTTTATTATCTTAATATTAAACTTAGCAATAAGAAATTTAATATATATTGTAATGGTATAAATTGTACAAATCTTATAGATGTCCCAAATCGGTTGGGCACACCAAATCTGTAAAGTTATAAATGGGTCAGCTGAAATTAATAGATCCATACAAATTGAGCAAGCCAAATATGTAACAGAATAAATTTAAGCAATAATTTTAGTTAAGTCCTACTAATAAAATAATCCAAAAATCTATCCTAGAATAAAGTTTAAAATCTATTAACTGCTTATTTATTAAACAAATGATAACCCAACTGGATGCCAAAATTGTAATACACATGTTAAAAATAATTCATTTGAAAATTCATAATGTATATATTAGGTAATAGTTTATATTGGTATTAATTCACAAAATAACCCTTTCACTATTGTATTCTAGAATTTATAATAGTGTTAAAGGATGAATAAATTTATTTAAGCTTGATGATTATGACATATACAAAGTAAAGAAAGAAATTATGCAAAAATAACTTTAGAAAATGCTAATAATTAAAATGTATAAGGGATTTAGGATTTACAAACATGTATTCATTTGTTTTTGTTTTTTCTGTGACATGAACTATTTCTATCTATTTTATATATTGGTACTGTTTATTTATTTATTTTTGAATCAATTGTAAAATATTAAAATATATATATATATATTTAAAAATTGACAGACAAATAAATTAACAATAAAGTTTGAATAAATATTTTATGTGAAGATATCATGTTGAAAATGCCATGACAATCAATGATGCAATAAAAAAAAGAGATATGAGATCATGCTTTTCACATTTTCAAGAATTTACAGCTATTTTTTTTTTTTTTACATAAAAAGTAATAATGAACTTTGTTTTTGCTAGATTTTTTTAACCTAACTAAAAAAAATGAAGGAACTTTATTTGAGCTAAATATGTACCACAGAATGAGTGGGTAGAGAAAATTTGCTACCTGAGGTAAATGACCAGCTACTCTCTGTCCTGAGAATGGAAATAAAATTACAATGATAAAAACATCTCAAATAATTCTCTTACTTCTATTATTTTATCTCAGCTTGAAGTACAGAAAGAATATTTAATCAAAGACAACTTCAACTATTCAGAAAATTTACATGTTCAACAACAAAAGATTATCTGGCATGTTAATAGAATTCAAGCAAGGCTAAACATAAACTCTTCAAATAACTGTCTTTCAAATAACTGTCGACTTAAAAGAAAATAATAAGAAAGATATTGGGAAAAGTAAAAGAGATCAAATAGATATCATTAAGTTTAAAAAAATTGAAGTATATACACATTTGTTCTATTGTTGTTTTTTTCTTTATTTAGTATATCATGACAGGTCAAAACTCTTTAAAAGATATTGTCTTTATTAATTTTTTTAATGCACACATATTCCTAACACATATAGCATATGTGCTTAGTATATAAAAATGCCTTACATGGTTTTTTAATGCATTAGTTCTTGTGGAGACCATTTTAAATGTATTTTGATGTGATTGTCATTATTAAAATTTGTTTTTTTTTGGTGGAAAAATAATTTGTTGTCATTTAATAATTGCAAGATACATTTGAAGGGTAGATTTTTTATAATAATATTTTATATATGAATATCTATATGCATAAATATAGGTCTCCCTCTATTATTTGTAAGAGTTTATCATATGAAGATTCTTGTTAGAATTTCTATAACTTAGTGATAAAAACTCTTGTTAGAATCTTCAAAATAAAACATAGTATAGATGAATGTATTAAATTTTTTTGCCATAATTGAGGACCAGTTGTAACATAAAAGGGATTAGTTTAAAAAGTCAGCATTTGGACACCCTAAAAGAGGAAAGTGTAGTTTAGAAAGCATATTTATATTTAATATAATGTAAAGAGAATCTTGATATTTTTTATCTGGACTGTACAGTGAGTTATAATCCTACCTTAGAGAATGAATCTCTGATCTTGAACTTTTTAACCTTAGCAAATGCTTTTATTGTTATCGTTCCTACTATTAATACTACTACTGCTGCTACCACTGCTGTTACTGATGTGATTAAGGTCTTGCCTAATTGTCAACATGGCTTTGTACCTAGAAAATCTGTTGATGCTAACTTATGATAATATCTGATCATATTGTTCATGCTCTTTCTGAACAGATGCAACTTGATGTTATTTATTTTGATAATGTGGCACATAATTACATAATGTATAAACTTAAACTGAGGGGAGTTAATTATAATTTAATTTTATGCTTTATTAATTATTTGGAAAATAGATGCTTTTACATTTGTATAGATAAAGTTAACTCTTAAGTTACTCAAAATAAGATTGGGTTTCCTCAGGATGGAACATTAGTACCTTTAATTTTAATGTTTTCATATGTAATCTTGATCAAAACATTTAAAAAAATATGATGCTTATCAATGCAGATTACTGTAAATTATTTAAAAGGATTAACACATATGATAATCATATCAATGTTCAAAAAGTTATTGTTTATTTCAATGAATGGTGTAAATTTAATAGTATAAAAATAAATATAAATAAAACTTGTATTGTCTCTCACACCAATAAATCATCTAGATCTGTTTATCATTATAAGATTGAAGAAGATGTTATTATATACAAAGAAGTTATTTCTGATCTAGGAATTATATTTTGTAATCATTTTACTTTTAATGAGAATATAAAATATATTATAAGTAAAACATATAAATGGATATGATGTATTTTGAGATTTGGCAGAGAGTTATCTCCTTATATAAAGTATATATTATTCTGTTCTCTTGTTGTATCTTTGTTGGAGTATGGTTCTTCTATATGGAATTAGGAATTGATTTATATTGAATCTAAAATTTCTACAATAGAGAAAAAAAATTATTAAGCTAATAAAGAGAGAATAATTAAATCTTAAAATAATATTAATTGACAGAATACTAAATAAAGATATGGTATTCTTAAAAAAGTTAATTGATGGGAAAATGGATGTTAATGAGTGCATACCTAAAATAAAATTAAGAATGCCTTCTCATTTGTTAAGGGAAGTATGTACTTTTAATATTAAAAAAAGTAAAAATTCTTTTTTAAACAAATCTGTCATTAATAGATTGTAAAAGTTTTATAATCAAAAATTCAATAATATTGATATTTTTTGTGATAATTTTATAACTAATATTAAAAAAAAATTGGATTTACTGTAGACAACATGTATTTATATATATATATATTGATTATGAATTGTAATTTTCTTTATTGTTATATATTTTTGTTAAAACCAAATGTTAAAATATTGTATAATGTTCTGTTTATTGTATATTTATTTTGTAATTATTAATAATATATTAATATTTATTTGTGTGTTTCTGTTAAAGCCAACATGCTGTAAGTGCACATAATAAATAAGAATTGAATTATTATTATTATTATTATTATTATTATTATTATTATTATTATTATTATTATTATTATTATTATTATTATTATTATTATTATTATTATTATTATTATTATTATTATTATTATTATTATTATTATTATTATTATTATTATTATTATTATTATTATTATTATTATTATTATTATTATTATTATTATTATTATTATTATTATTATTATTATTATTATTATTATTATTATTATTATTATTATTATTATTATTATTATTATTATTATTATTATTATTATTATTATTATTATTATTATTGTTGTTGTTGTTGTTGTTGTTGTTGTTATTATTATTATTAAGTTTCAACAATAGTAAACTTTATTGATCCTTTTAGTTACATATTATTACAATGCCATAGCAAGATACATGTTGAGTCTTATTATTGGCAGTTCAATTTCAAGTGCTACAATATTCATTTTTTAAAAAGTACATATCTATACAGGTAATTTTACATGATTCTATCCACTTTAGCAATGTTAATTAATCACATTATTGTCCAATAGGAGCATAATCTGGACCATGCTTTTTTTAATTTTTTGTTCTTTATAGCTTTGCTGTTTGTCTGAGTAGGGACCAAGTAGATGCATAAATATCCAGGCTGGTGATCTGCTTGTCTCTAACTTGAATTTTATTCAACTTATTCTCAAATGTGGCTGGATGCCTTCTGGGGTTATTACCCAATACGAACACACACCTAGTGCACCAAAGTGCATATAGGACAAACGTCGAGAGCCTTATGGCTGGTATAGATCTACCTTTGTAATTTGACATAATTTGCATCATTGTAGTATTTTTTTCTGTATTTGCCCTGCAGAATGCATCTAGTCTGCTCCAAGGCCTTGCAGTTAAAAATTATATGCTGTAAAGTCTCCTCAGCCATATGGTAAAGGCCACAGAATAGATCAACTGACCTGTACATTCTTCTGTGATGTAAAAAAATATTTAGTAGATAAAGAGTTCAAATTCATCTTGATTATAAAATCTAGGAACTTAGGTTCTAGTTGCCATTTTTTGTATTGCTTGATGAGATATTTGTTTCCTATTTCTAGTATTGATGGGATCTCCTCATTATAATTATTTTGATGTATAAATTTATATATTTCCCAATATTTATATTTTTGGTCCAATTGATCTGGAATTGTTCTTTCTCTCCTGCATTGGTAGACAGTGATTGCCAAGAAACAATCTTTTGGAAGAGGAGGTGTTATCTGCTCTAAGTGTCTTAATTTAGGAAATTGAGTGAGTATAGCAATTATAGCATTCCTTGTTTTCAATGTTTGAAATGTTTGTAAGCTATGCAATCCCAGTCCATTTGCTATAAGAGAGTGATTCAGTTTTGCCATTGAAATTGCCACCATCTTTTTCCTTCAGATGAGCTTGCAACAAATGAAATTAATGCATGACAAATTTTTTTGAAAATTCAACTACAGGCATGTAATATGTTATCTTGTTTATTATCAGTTTGTTAATCAGTTGCACCTTTGCATATATAGACACATATGCCTTTGAGAGTGATTTAGCTATGCTTTAGACATCGTCTTTGAGCTTGGCTTGGATCTGACATCTCATTCCAGTAGCTCCTAGAAAAAAGGGAAAGCCTAGGAATGGAGGCGGTTTTGCTCAATACCTTGGTCCACATGGCTTTCCAATGAGTAGCGTCCAGGCCACATACTTTTTTGGGTTTATGCTAATTCCATATTGTTTTGAGAATTGTTCAAGCACTGTCTAAAGCTGTGGTATTTGCTTGTTTGATGTCAAGAAGACTGTGATATCATCCATGTATGCAAGATATGCAATCTGTGTTGTACCAGGTATTTGAACTCCAATGAATGTCTATTGATTTTTTCAATAAGAGGATTGATATAATAAATAAACATTAATGCACTCAGAGGAGATCCTTGGGATAGTGATTGAATTGGGATGAATGAGGGTGAATTTCAGCCATTCATAGTAACATACAGTTCTCTGCTCAGTATCAAGTTTGCAGTCAAATATAGTAGACCTTTGGGTATTTTAGTCTGCTTGAGCATATCCAGTAAGACAGGGATTCTCACTGAATCAAAAGCTGAAGCAATATCTATCTGCACCATTACTGTGCTGTATTTCTTTCTCACCCTAGTGGCTATCATCATGGTCTTGAATAACAATGCTGCTTGCCCTGTTGATGATGTCTTCTTTGCAAATTGTGATTCACTGATGGTTGGTAAAATATAGGGCTCAATCTTATCTTTTATAATTTTTTCCAATATTTTAATAGGAAGTGGCCCCATAGATATTGGTCTAAGCTCATTTGGCATTGGTATGCCTTTCTTTTGTTTATTATATGGCACTATTGCCATGGGATATATCCCTGTGGCTGGTCTAATTTCTTGAGCAAGATGGTTTGCTAAATCCTTGAGGTATTTAGCTGTAAAAAACTTAAATGCTTGAAAATGAACAGTGATATCCCATGACCACCTGGCTGACAAGCATTGCTGATAGTTCTCATTTTCTCTATTATATCATTTTCACTAACTGGTCATTCACCCTCAATCTCTCCAAACATTTTTGGCTGAAAAAAAAGGTGAGGCTGCACTTAACTTATCTTGAAAATATTTGAACAATAGCACAATCATGTTATGGCCATTGAACATATCATCCTCAGTCTGTAGGGCCATTGGCACTTTTATGTCTGATGCATAACCCAACGCCCACTTGATAAACTTGCGGGTCCATGTGTGCTGTTGTGCCATGCAAAGCTTACTTTTCTTTATCTTCAGATATTCTTTCAGTGATTCACAGATCTTGTTATAAGCATCAGTCCACTTTCTTATGTGTATTTGGGTGTTGTGTGTTAGAGTCATCATCATTAGTCTCTGATGTAGCAGATCAGCATATTGTAGAAGCCTTGATGGTGGTGGTTGATTTCTTGGTACATGATCAACATTGAAAGACAAGATATGTATTACTACTACTACTACTACTACTACTACTACTACTACTACTACTACTACTACCACCACTACTACTACTACTACTACTACTACTATTACTACTACTACTACTACTACTACTACTACTACTACTACTACTACTACTACTACTACCACTACCACTATTACTGCTACTGCTACTGTTACTGTTATTATTATTATAATCACAATAATAATTCTTAGCAAGTGGAAAGTGTTCATTCAGATACAAATGTAACTTAATAAATATATTATTAGCAAATATTGCAAACATGAATCTCACAGAAATTAGATGAAAAACATCTAAAATAAAGTGAATATTATGCTTTGTTATTGTTGACATTCTAGAAAGGGAAAAATATATATATTCGAAATAAAAGATAAATCACTTGTTTTATTTCAAGTGACTTTGTGAAATTTATTTTCTTTTGAACTTCACTTATCAGCATACATGGGTCATTGGCAATATTTGGATAACTTAATTATTATTATCCTGAGAATATGCAGCTGCTAATGATTACTTGAAAAATATCAATATGCAGCTATATTAGTTATCATTATAATTTTTAAAAAAACCTAAATTGTTTGCATTTAGATGTTTACAAGTATAAATTAGATTCAATAAAATATTTCCTTTGTTTCTCTCTTTATATTTTTGGAAAGTAATCATGTTTCACTAGTTAAAGTTGAATATTTTCTTTTGTTTATGCTATAACTTTGATTTAATTTGTTATAGGTTTCCAAAATTAGCCCATTATCATATCAATTGCCAGTAAAGTTTGATGCATAACTGAGAAAGCTTCTTGTTTTCTGTTTGCTTACTATTTAATTTAAAATCACCTTCTATGTGATTATGATCTAGGTATCTACAATATAGAGGGCATTCACATAAGATAATTTTTATACACATTATTTGAAAAACCAACTTATTCATTCACTTTCCTTCCCAGTTATGTACTATTACAATTTGAAGTGTTGGCTTCCCCACTTTCATACTATTACAATTTGGGCATTATCCAACTAAAACTTTTCATATGTTATATACCATTACAATTTGGCTTCTATTTGCATAGTGTATTTATTAAAAAAGGCTTCACACTGCATACCATTACAATTTGCCTCCCAAATCTGTGGGACATTTAAAATCTTTTTATACATTCTGTCAGTTATAAGTTAACATACGTAAATCTGTAAGCCATAACACAATCACTTTTTTATTCATTCTTGTTCCACAATGACAATTTGCTGTTGCAATTCATAGGGCATTTTGAATAAACCATTATAATTTGGCACCACAATTCATGGAGCATATTGAATAAGACAAGCCTTGCACACACTGAACATTTATAATATATTTCAACTATTATACTTATGATCATCTATAAATGAACTTGAACAAGTAATTATGTAAAGGTTTACTATAATTGTTTACATTTTATGGTTACTTATATATATATATGTACATTAAATGCCCTTAAAAACGATAATAATAATTAAGACATTCAACCTGTTAATTGAATGGTAAATATTAAAGAAAGTCCATACCCATATATGAAATGACAATAATCCCAGCAGTTTCTTTTCTTTTCTTTCAAATATTCAAAGTTTATTTAAATAAATATCATTGGCAAGTTATAAGAAAGTTTAACATTTTAGATAAGACAAAATAAGTGTTGATTTACCCTTATTAAAATGATTAAATTGTTATTTATTAAATCCAATTCATTATCCATTTTCTCATAACCTTGACAAATTATTTATTTGCATATAAACACATACTACTCCATATAGCAAAGCTTCACATGCATTTTATAATTTCTTTTAGAATACACTTAAAACAAATTATATTTCTTTCAGTTGTTAAAATAGGTTAACTACATAAAAGACAAAATGTCTTTTGGTGTAAACATTATTTCCTACTGAGCTTTCTATTGCGGTGGTTTACATTAAACATTATATATATATATATATATATATATATATATATTACATTTTAAAATTTATTTACAAGATGCAGTACACCAACTAATGTGATAGACTATAAAGAGAGAGTGTCTGAACTTAAATGATAGGCTTTTTATTTATTTTGCTTTTACTGTTGTAACATTTATAGATCATTGATCTCATTATCTAATGATCATCTCAAATTTACCTCTTTGAATTTATTAAGTGATTTTTTCACTTATTTGGAGTTCTGTAATGAACAAATAGTTTCTTTTAAATTAAAAAAAATACTTCAAAATAAATAGAAGGACCATATTTTTACAATTTCTTTTTTAAAAAAATGTTTGTTTGACAAAAAAATTATTACATAAAAAAATTAAAAGTAAATAAAAATTCCATACAAAAAATAATGAGTTTGAATTGTTCATTCTTTTTTATGTTTTGAAAAGTAGTTTAGAAAAAAATATGAAACTCTCTTATCTATTAATTAGACCATGACTAGTTTTAAGTATAAATAATACATTATCAAGACATTTTTATTTTACAAATGCTTCTAACATTCTTAAGTTTTAACTTTAAATTACATCTTAGCATTGTTTGAACTTCTTATAATCAACGAATAAGGTGATGGTCAAACTCATTATTTGCCTTATATAAAAACAATTCAACTATTGGTAAAAAAAATTGAAAGTCAAAAGAAATTCCAAACAATAAATAATGAGTTTGAATAGTTCATTCTTTTTTTTATGTTTAGCAAAATAGTTTATATACACTAATATACTTATTGTTCTTGCTACACTACTATATGTTTAACTTGTTGGATTGCTTTTGTGAGGTTGAATATGTACATATTTTAGTGAATTTTAAAACTGAATTTTAGTTAAAGATTTTGAATTTTTTAATGAATTCTTCTACAGAAACATTCATTCCATTCAATACATGAAGCCATCATGCCTGATATATATATATATATATATATATATATATATATATATATATATATATATATATATATATATATATATATATATATATATATATATATCACAATAGGCACAATAATAAATTAATTGTTATATGGATCAATGTATCTTCTTTATCTAATATGTAAAATAACTAAAATAAATAACTAAATATGCATCAAATAAAATATGTTATATCAATGTGTGATTGTTTCTAATCCTTAAAAAATACAATAGAAAATCACTCATAACAACAAAAATAGGAATAAATGTTGGGTACAGTAATTCTGTAGATTTGGTTGTAACAATGTAAACTTACATGAACATATAGAACCAAATAATATCTTCAATTTTGAGAGTTTTATTTAATGCCATTATACTTTCTTCAGTCATGCAATGATTTTTGTACTGATTATATATGTATAACATTTTACTAAGAAAGCTTTAAATATATGCTTCATAAAAATATTCTCCAGATCGATAGTTTGATAAATTCTGAAAACTGCAATTATAATTGTCATAGTTTCAGTAGAATAAAAGAGTCAATGAATGAATAACAACAAAAAATAATAATATTCTTATGAAAATAGCATTCCTTGAAATAAATTTATATTTATTTACATTTATTTTATAACCTTAAAAAGAAAAAATATATATATGTCATTACAGCAGCCATATTTGTTAATATATTCCTTGTAATAGTTGCAAAAATATGTTATATACATTTCACTTTGTAATTTCAATCAGTAAGAAATGTTAACACCCCAATGATGTGTTTACATAGAATTGAATAATAAATAAGTAGAACATTATTTAAACTAGCAAAAATCATTCATTTTCTTTTGAAAATGCATTAGTTGAGTATTTAAACAATTACTATGAGAATTTAACTCCATGTTAGAAGATAAAGCTGATAATAAAAACGATTTAATTTTTAACAAGATGATATTAATACCATATCCTGATGTTAAAAATTATTCTTTTTTTTTTTCATTTATTTTCCTGCAATCAATCTTTTTTTGCCTGTTTTTTCTTCCTGCATTCCATATCTGGGCAACACAAAGTAAAACAATGTTCTCTCTATAGTATTATAATATTCTATACATCGTGATTTGTTAATATTACAATTTATTATTTTACAAACTAAGATAATATTTTTATAATTAGAGATTTATTTTAATTTTTTTTACAATGAGATTTACATTTCATATTTGTTTGAAAGCACAAACGAAACATATAACAAATTCAAGAAAGCATAATTTAGAAATAATACATTTACCAGTATTTAATTTCTCATTCATGAAATACATGCAATTAAATTAAACTGGTATAATTTACAATAAGTTTTAAACAATGGCATAAGCATTTCAAGCCTTTTGATTTTGTCTGTGATTTATATGTAATTAAGATAACAATATAATACACTAATATTATAATGAGGATAATTAGGGAAGTAATTAACTATTCTATGCATGTAGTTTTGGATTTTAATCTTAATTCTAAAGTCCTTTATATTTAAAAACTAAAATACAATACTTGTCATCATTCTGTTATAATATATATAAATTAATAACTTTAGTAAGTCAAAAATAAGATATGGATATAAAATATAAATCTGAATATATTATTATAATAATGAATAAGACAGATTCATAAAAAATCATTTAATTCAACATAAGCAAAAATGGCTTGGTCTCTCTCTCACAATTTTAAATGGTAAATAAATAAAGCATTAATTAATACTTATGTTTGATCAATAAATTTGCATTGGTATAAGAAAATGGACATTATTCAAAAGTTTATTAGAAAGTGTTTCTTTGGAAATTTGACTTGTGAATTATTATAATAATTTATTTGGACTTAGTTGCTTCAAGAATAAGATTTTATATATATATATATTGTAACTGATAAAATTGCATCACCTTGCTTCAGTTACAATATATATATATATATATATATTGTAACTGACAAAATTGCATCACCCATGTGAAAATTACCTGGTGGCAACCCACTTATGCATTCCACGTTCTGATATCACAGACTAATAATTTTTTCTTTTACAGGCAGCTAAAATCAGCAGCTAAGATTAGGGAGAAACAAGAAACTCTTAATTATTTTACTTAAGTTATTGATTGCAAATAATGATGACAAACTGCCAAAAATTATGAGACAAACACAATTTAATTATGTTTATTCAAAATAACCCACATTCTGACACTTTAGTTAATTGCTTTATAAATTAATTAAAGGTAACTTAACCTTTCTAAATCTTATTTTCATTTACATTATCCATTGATATGATATAGGTAGCTAAAATGTTTTTAGAAAATTGAGATTTAATAATTTCTAATTTATGATATTATTATCATTGGTTATTTTTGAATGGATCCCAATCTACTTCAAGAACATCTAACTCCTTGCACCTTTCATTATTGCTGTTCTAAGACTAAACAACCTGCCAAATGAAGATAATATAATATTATAAATAAAAAATGATTTAACTAATTGATGGTTATGATATTAGGAAGCAATTAAAACAATAAAAATAATTGTAAAATAGAGGAAATTACATCTGTACTACACTATTTTATATATAAGACCAAATACATGTATGAATTATATGCACCTGAAAGGGATTAAATTTCTACCACATGCTACTTCTTAGAGTATTTGGTACCACATATTAGTAACTGGCAGTCACAAATGTATCACTAAATGATGTGTATAAAAATAAAATAGATAATATATGCTAGGAATTGTTCACCTACCATACATCACTGTTTAAACAAATAATGAAATAAGAGGCCAGCAGTCGCAAATAGTTTTACAATCATTTCACTAACTGTTGCATAAGAATGAGTATGTAACTAATATAATATGAGTTGATGGATGGACAGCCATTCATTTTTATTAATAATATTACAAAAACCAAAAGTGCAGCTCACTCAATCTGAAACCTATTAGATATAATCTTAATCTATCTTGTCTGTGCAGCATGATTGATCTCCATTCATAATTAATATATTTATTGCTTTAACATATTTATATTTAAATAAAGTGGAAATAACTGATATAATTAACATACACTTTTTAATAGCATAATCAGAGATTATGAAAATAAGTGTTATAAAATTATTATTTTAAAATTGTCACCCATTAAATTATGGCTTGCTAAAGAAATCCACACAGTAATCTCTCACCATACATGCTCATAAACAGATTTAAACTACTAATTATTCATTAACTTATTTTTACTAGATCAGAGATAAATAATAATTAAGTAGAAATTCATTTAAAATTTATACCCATTGTTACAGTTTAAAAGTTTGCATTCAATTCTTTAGGTATTGGTTTATTTTGAAGCATTTGAATTAAACCATAGCTATGGTGATGGTAGATTTAAGACACAATTTCAAATGCATGTAAGATGCTTAAGTTACAATTGTCTTGTTTTGGCAGCTGGTTCTTCTTGTGGCATTATACATCAGATTTATTCATATACATTAATGCATAGAAGACACATTTGGGTGGCTTCTGTACATGTATATCTTTTCCTGGATTCAGTTATGGATTTTCCAATTTGCTCTCTGCCATCTTGACAGAATGAAGCAGATAATAGCTTCTCTACTCTTGCAGCATAGATATGGCAAAACAATAAAATAATGATAATACTCACAGTAGAAGCAAATGAAGAATACTGGAAGAAGAATCAGAACTGAAGAATAATGGCTGAATCATCTGTAAGCACTATTTATATTCACTGGAGTTAGCTTATAAGTAAAAGTTTGAATCCATCTCTTGACATTTGGATCCTTTAATTTATCAGCTACAGATAACTCAGAGAATTTGCTGTGGTCTTATGCTTATTTGCCCAATACCATTTGCAAGTTCTTATCTTTGAGTGGGAATAACAGTCTTTTTAATTAAATCATGTTAATTATTTATTCCTTTAATTTAATCTATCACTTTGTTTACAAGCATTTTAATTACTTTTTCCTAGAATGTCATTTCCACTTTTAATTATTGTTAAAAGAAAATACCTCTTGCTTTTAGTCTACCTTTTAAAGCTAAATTTAGAATTAATTAGCTTTTACAACTTTTTAGAAAATATTTTATTTAACAAATAACTTTATAATATATATTTACCTGTGCTTATACCATATCTATATAACTTTCATTTATTAAATTTATTTTAAAACGTTGAAATTTAAAACTTTGTGATTTTTAATTTACGGACATGAAATATGTGTATGAAATCATATATATTGCTTCAATATACATTCTAAATTATAAGTAATCATATGAGTGCTCTCTTGCAGACATGCCTTAAAATTAGTAAATATTTAAAATATATATTATGTAAAACAATATTTTCTTAATTACAAAGCTACAAATATTAGTAAGACAAATGGATTGGAAATTATTATTAATAAAAATGTAAGATATTCAATGCCGATATTATGTTACAAACAATTATTCTTTGTGATGAAGATGTAGAAAATTTTAACTAAAACATACAAAACAATTTTAATCACATCAAAAAGAGTTTTAAAACTGAAAATTGTCTTTAGTGCTAAAATAGAAGAACAAAGTGAATGGAAAAAGTGTTGTGAGTAAATTTGTTTAAAATGATAGAAATGAGAAAGAACTCAGACTTATGGTACTCACAGAAAAAAACCCTATATTATGTATTTCTTCTTTGACATAAATGTTACACAGAAATAAATATGATAATATCCACATAAGAATTTACATGCATTGGGCTATACTTCAACCAAAAGAAAACATATATTTCAATATTGTAATACTCTTAATAGATATAACATGTGAAGTGATCATTGATTAATAAGATTTAAAATACAGGTTAATGCAAAATGCATGACAGTATTTATAATTAATATTCCCAATGTTAAGAAGCACTTAAACAAATTTAAATTAGAACTTACAAATAATTTTAAAATATTAATAGACTTTGAATTGAGACTTGGATGAGATCAATCAGAAGATAATTAAGAACTCAGTAAAGATTGCTGATACAAAAAAACAACAAATTCTTATAAAATTTTCAAATGAGAAAGATGATGCATAAAGAAAAGAAGAGAATATAAAAAATATTTAAATGCGTGAATGAATAAAAATTTATTATACTGAATTTTAATACATTGTAAGGCTTAAACCTGCACTTATATATGTTGTATATGCAGGAGTTGAACTCAGACTTTTACATGACCCACTACTCTTAGTGCCACCTCATATTGCTGACCCACCTAATCACACAAATGTTGAAAAGATAAATAATCACCAATATATGTATTTCACGCTAAACCAGCAATCATCAGTTGGTCTAAATTTGTCAATATGGGTAGGATGACAACTTTGGCACTAACAGGGGCTTTGAATGTTCCATCAGCAGATTTTCAATGAAATGGAAGGCTGAAGAGTTGTGAGCTGGAATGGTTTGAAGTCTGTCCATTAAAGTATGAAGATTGGCTATCTTAATAGAAAGCTGAGCACTGATTATATATATGTGTGAGGATAGTAATCTAGACCAACTGATGATTGCTGGATTAGCATGAAATACATATATTGGTGATTATTTATCTTTAAACATGTGTGTGATCAGGTAGGTCAGTAATATGATATGGCACTGAGAGTGGTGGGTCATGTGAAAGTCTGAGTTCGAATCCCATATCGAATCCCATATACTGAATTTTATAAAATACCTTGAAACACAGTTAATAATAATATAGGAAAATTTAATTGTGAATTGACAAGAAAATCTAGAAAAAAATAGGTTCAAAAGCATAAAGTAATATTTTGACATTGGAAGAAAAAATTATTTCAGCCATAAAAGAAGATGAAAGTATTACTAAAAAAGGATGAAGTCATGAAATATATACAAACATTTATACAAAATAATATAATAATAATTAACAAGAAAACAATTTTAACCTTTATAATTATACTTTCTAATTTGCCAAATATTTTAAATGAAAAAATGAGATATGCAATTAGGTTTATGAAATGATAAGAAAGTTTTATAGGATGTTAGAATTATTATTAATATATTATGTGAGGGAGTTAAAGAAATAAAAAAAAAGTTAGCAAAATTATAAGCAGGTGACTAGGTAATAATGATATACCAGATGACTGGAAGATTACAATATGTAATAGATCTATCAATCATTTATCAGTTCTAGACAAAAATTTGCCAAACAACTTGCAAACAATAAACCTGGACCCAGACCACAAAAGATAACTGAATTTAAAGTACTTCAATAAATCTAATTGATAATACAATTAATGTCATATTTATAGATGTTAAAGAATTACAAACATGAATAATATAATATCTAGAATTATAAAATATTACTAATACATGTTTTAAAATAATTAGTCATTTAAAAGCAATAATTAGTGAAAAAATAAATTGCTTGAAAATTATATCTAATCAAGTTTATTTATATATTTATTTCCTAGTAGTATTTATATATTTTAAAAATTATTGTTATAACAATGTTTTGTCATTGGTTCTTGTGGCTTGGTATTATGATTGAAATAATTGCTGAATCCATTTTTTTGGTCAAAGTATTTTTTTGTACCAAAGCTTTCATTTTATTTGATACATATTTACATAATTGACAAGTAATTTTTATTTTCAACTAAGTTTATTTCATTTCTTTTAATTGGCAATATTAATTTGTGAGGTGTTTGGTGATTCTTCAATTTCATGGTGCATAAAGATAAAGGATCTAAAATGTGGATTCACCTATTCAAGTATATTTTTTGCAATAGAAACAGCAATTTATGATCAATTTCAGATTTATACACTGATCTTCTTTTGTTATTCAGTAAATAATTCTAAGCTCATGCCTCTGTGTGTTTACAACCCGTTAGAATTTCTCTGCTGCTCTCTTGAGTCCATTCCAATCAGTTCAAGTAATTAAAAACTCAATTTTTATTTCAATATTTCCCTTTATACCAACTTGTTTGTTAACTAGTGCTTTCATGACAATTTATATTTTAAAAACAACATATGCAATATATCTATTTACGAAAATCTCTTGACTCTATTCTGAGCGATCAAATGAAAGTTTGAATAATCATGGATAGAAGATGTCTCTAAACCATTTTCTGACTTCTGCTCTCATTAATAGAGATTTAGGTTTAAATTCTAATACTAATGCATTTATACATTTAACAACTGCCCTTTACTTCTTTATATTACCAAACTAATACATTAAAATTCAAAGAAAATCTAAAGTTATGAGACCAAGATTTCTTTTATAATTATATAGAAATATTTTAGAGATCTTAGATTTATGATAACTGTAGGCCTTTTCCAGTCTTTGTCTTGGAAAGTTAATCCCATCAAACTTTAATGACTTTTTTATGTTTAATCTTATGCTTCCAAAAGCTGATCTTTTCACTTTAATTACTCAAGCTTGAAATAAGTTTTTCTAGAGTGCAGAGAAGAAAGAAATCTGCTATTGGAAAGGAAAATTATGAGATAAATTATATAATAGCATATCTATTTACAATAACGAAGCTATTATTATTGTTGTTGTTGTTGTTATTATTTATGCACACTTGGATGTTATTGAATAAATAAGATATTCACATTATTATCTTAAACTTTTAATGTGTAAACATATTTGCAAACTTATTTAAATGTTATTTAGTTGTTTACTTAAGTATTTAATAATTTAATCGACTCTAACAGATTTAAAGTTATATATATATATATATATATATATATATATATATATATATATATATATATATATATATTGTAACCTAGTGTTATTGACACTTGGTTTACTTGGCATTATTTCTGCAGGAAAACAATGCTATTCTTTAAAGAAATAAAAAGATAAAATAACAATAGTAATAATTGATTAAGAAAGTATGCTATTCACTCACTTTGGCATGTTTTGGGTGAATAACTAATAGATTTAATAACTCAATGTCATTTTAAAGAGAGAACATGAATAATTTAATTGAGATATTAATAATTAGAGCAAATTAATATGGTATAAAAGCTAAACAGTAATTGATTTTGGATGGGTAGAGAGGGGAGAATGGGTGAGTGTCTTATCATAAAGCACAATAACTTCTGGTAATTTCTTTTTGTAAAAAAAAAAAAAAGAAAAAAAAAATATAATGTTTAAAGAATTATACATCACTGATTGTTAATTTAATGTATTTATTATTTTTTTTTATATTGTCAAATTACTTTGTAATCCAGGTAAATAATACTAAAACTATATGATTGTAATAGGTTTTTCCTTTCTTTTGTTTATGTTATAATCAAATGATTATTTTTCTGGAAGAGGTCGCTAAAGTAAAAAAAAAAAAACAACAACAACAAAACGAAACAACCAATTTCATAATCAAGATCATTTTTTTTTTTGGAAAAATATAGTCTGCTTTTAGTTTTCAAGGAAGGAACAGTGCTGAAATTTGGTAACTCAATTTTTTCATTTTATTTTGCAGAAATAAATGTAATCAACGTAAAATTTTAATAATATAATGTGTGGCTAAATTTTTTTGATAAGATATCCTGATTTTCTTTGCCATCTACCTATTTAAAGACCTTTTATACTTAAAAATTTATTGTCTCACGCTAAAGTTAAAAATGACAGAATTAACTAAAAGAGTCACGAAAAATTATATTATATCTAAATTAAGGAAAAGAAGCGATTTCCAAGAAAAGATTAATTATTTATTAACTTTATGTCATTTATTGATATTTTCTTGGTATAGAAAGAAAAAAAAAATAATTGAAAGAAATATTTTGAAACCAAGGAAAATCAACTAGAAACATTTTCGCGCTCTTTCTCAATATTGTCTGCCTTTACAAGTAATGTAGTTACATACGTTAAAATATGTTTTATTCACCAAGAATTGTCTGGAAATAATAATAATGATAAATAAGATTAAATTATGCACCTGTATATTTAAAAAAAATATATATATAAAAAAAATATAAACTTTCTCAGAGTAAATATAGGAAAAGTTATATAGGGGCATTCTTACGGAGAAGTTACCTTTAAAAAAAAAAAAAATTATAATTCCTAAAGTATGAACAAAACCAAATATCTTAGTGACTTAATGATAAAAATAAATGATATATTATATTATACATCAGTTGGAATTATTAAAACTTCATGTACACGTAAATTGACTGTAGTTATTATCATAATAATCTCTCGGAAAATTGCGCATTTTCGTCCATAAGTAAGCTAGCTAATAAGTATACGTATCGTCAATAATATATATATATATTGTGTATGTTTATCGTCTATCATCAACTGTTCGTTATGTTAGAATATGTATATTTTATTTTCTTGGATCCCAAAATTGTAGTAGTTTAATTCAAGTAAGAATTAATCTTCAATTCTGCTATATGTTTCTTTACCTAATTTATTAAACGCACAAAATAAGAGAAAACTTTTATTTAAAGGAAATAATACCATGCGTTTATTGTTTTTAAACTTGCTTCATGAAATACGACTGAATAAAGCTCTTCACCTGGACCAATTGCTCAACAGAAAAACATTTTCTAATGAGAGAGTATGCACTTGTTAATTAATGATTGTTTAAAACTAAGTTATAAATGATATGTATTTTTTTTTATATCACATAGATTAAAGTCTGTATGGTCAAGTGATATTTAATAGCCTTGTAATAACAAAGGTGTGTTTTAATATAATTATTATAGGTTAAGTTGATATTTAACACGAAAGAACAAAAAAAAAATCTATAAAATATGTTTTAATTAGTACATACAATTGTAGGTAGAAATTTTGTATGTTAGATACGTAAAAAAAAAAAAATATTTAGATATTTAAGGGGTAAAATAAATATTGAAAATTATCAGAAGTAACTAAAAAAAAAAAAAAATGCTATAACAAAATATTTCTTGTTAAAGTTGAAACGAATTTATACTGTATTAATTGAGGAATTTATTCCTAATTATTCTTAAATAACACATCCACTTTATTTAGTTTAAGATAGTATGCTACCAACTATTTTTGAATGTTCCTTTATTAAAATTAAAATTATTATACTTTTATTCTATGATGTCCATTGATTTCAGATGTTGATCAAAGTATACCCGGTAACATAAGTTTATTATGATCAGTGTATTTACTTATCCTGCCCAGATATAGCATTGGTATATGCTTAATATTCACATAGGTAATAATTATAATGTATTTATTTTGTGGGATGAAAAATGATCTCCCCAAAAGCTTTGTTTTCCATGAGAGGAAGATTTTAAATATAATGTTCGGGTATGTTTATAACCTAAGTGATCGATTCTCATAGATAGGACGATCAAGAATTTATCTAGCATTTAGTATGCTTCATTCATTTAAATCCCAGGAGAGGATTGTATTTGGTGTGTGTTCGTTGTATGCCCAAGTAAGAGGCAAGAAACCACCAAAATATTTTAATGTAGTAAATTACTCTACAGACCTTCGTGGTTATTCCATATTCCTCATGTGAAAATAAAGATAGCTCCACCATGGAAGGTGTTGATTATTGTGCTTAATTTTGAAAGTTCAAGCAAGATAAAGGTTATATTGGAGGTGTTAGTTCCTCAAGATCCACTTTAGTATAAATAGTGCGTTAGTAACTAGGGTCGATATCTGTATTGTGCTGCTAAATATTGCTAGTATTTGACAAGTAAATCAATGGAGAAAGTAATTAAAATTGCGTAATTTAAAACGCTTATTTACTGAAGGAATATTCAAATGCAATATTTAATTCTGGTTAGTAATTAAATAATACTCATATTTAAAATTATACGTATGAATAAAATTTGTATCATAACTTAAGTTAGCATTAAGTTAAATGTAAGATGGTAAGTGTAACTTCTGATAGCTGGCCTATAATTAGAATAGGTTATCCCATTAAAGACCATAAATAAAGTAAATGTATTAGAAATAAATTTAATATTTTGCGTATTGCATATGATTGGATTAATCATTTAAAAAAAAAAAAAAAATGAACAAAAAAAAAAAAATAGTTAGTCAATAATTTTGAATAAAAGCTTCTACAAGGATACCAAAATTTAATAAACAATGTATTGGTAATGAAATGTACTTTTAGTTAATCAATCCATAGGATTGCATACAGGAGAAGTAGTAACCTCTAGTCCATAACCAAAAGAGTATACAGATTAATGTCAGTTATATTTTATATTTTTGTATTACTATGGGATTGTTGAATAAATGTTCATATATTTTTTTTTGTGATAATAATAAATTATAGTCTTGTTAAAATTTGTTGTAGATTCATTTTTTTGTTTTTATATGCTAAATATAAGTGTTTGCACAATATTTGCAAAACCTTTTCTTGAGTCCGAAATCATTCCAAATTCTTAAAAACTTAATATACCAGATAAATAAAGTTAAGCAGATCGGAATATGTCATTATATTTTAGTTTAATGATAATTATTTATGGAGTTGAAAACTTAAGACTAAACATTCACCTTTGTATAAAAAAAAAAAAAAAAAATGAATTTATTCCCAAACCATTAACTTTGGTTGCACATTATTCCATTCCCATTTAGTTAAATTGTCTAAGTAATAAATCTTAGTTATATTATTGTGTTGTCATGGATGATGGAAGGACACAAAAAGCACCCTTGTCTTTTTATTATTCTGACTGAGATTCTAAAAAAAAAAAAAAAAAGGCTGTGTTATTCAAAATTATACGTCATTATTGAATAGAATTATCATCTCTTTAAATAATATAGCAGTTGATATGAGAGATGAAGACACATTGAATTTAAGTAAAAATAAATGTTTCCTATAGCCGACCAGAATGCCAGTCATATGCGACAACACAATACTGCCGAGCATTTCCTTACATGAAACAAAGAACCCTGAGATTAATATTATTATAATTATTCTTTAAATTAATAAGTGATCAATTATTGTTATTATTACAATCGTGGCATAGCTTAAGAGAATTGAATGTACAATTGTATTATATGAAAAGTATTTTAGATCATATTGGAAAATTAATGGATATGTTGCTTTTATTTTGGTTGCCTTAACAACAACCAGAAAAATTAGTGTCACAAGTGCAAATAAACTAATTAATTATATATTGGGTTAGATATAAAAGAAACTAAAATAAACTAAACTAATAAAAATAAAGAGTTAGAAATAATATAAATTTCTAATATATATAATGAAAAAAGTGAAAAGGTTAGAATATTAATTTTTAAAAAAAATGAATGATTTATTTCTCTATTTTCTACAAATAAAAGAAATTACAAAATATACTCACAAATACACAATTATTTAAAACATTACATGTCCAATTTTTTTATGCTTACACAAGCTGTTAAACACTAGAACATTTTTCACACAATAGTCCTACCTAGTACAAGCTCTAGTAATCAATAGATACTAGAAGATTGTGCATTTTAATCTCTAGCCAGTGCTTTGTCTTCCAGTATCCCCGGACTAGTTTTTAGCTTATGGAATTGATTAGTGAAGAGCCATGGACCTGCTATCTTATTAATGAAAATCATAAGCTAAAAAAAGCACAACATTCTAATGTCTATTGATTACTAAAGCTTTCACTAGTTAGAAATATTGTGTGGAAAAAAATTGTTACTCTTTTAACAGCTTGTGTAAGCACAAAAACGGTAGTCATGTGTTATCCCAAAAATAATGGTGTCTATAAATTAAAGACATTAAAAATGCAGACATTAAACTGGATTTAAATCTGTATGCGTACACAAGCAATATGTTTCCATTTTGGGCTGATAGCTTTATAGTAAACAAAAATGTAAAAGGTGGGTGCAGCAGAATTGGATCCCAAGATCTAAGTTCATTGCTCTCAGATCCACACTGGAGAATATTGTAAGCTAGAAACTAATCTGGAAAAATTGGATAAGAAGGCATTGGATAGGAATTAAAGATACTTGTGAGTTTTCAAATAAATCAAGATGACATTCCATATTTTTTTATAATTGTACGGTTTAAATGGACTATAATCTGCAGAAGATGTGTTACTTGTTAAATTCAAATAAAATTAATAAATCAGTTGTTAATTTTAAAAAAGGAATACATTTTATTAAGAAAGTTTATTTCAATTTTTCCTTACTCATATTTTAACATGGGAACCAATGAGATGCTCTTAACATTGTTGTACTTTGGTTCACTTCAGCGGTTTTTTTTTTTTGTCAGCAGTTTTTTTTTTTTTTGGTAAATTGCCATAACAATAAAAATTTAGAACCTTTCTAAAACAGATGGTGATATGCTGGACTATTCCTAAGGTATGTGATCATTCCCTGTTGAAAAGTGTGTCTCAATCATCACAATATGACTGCATGCCAATGACATGAATAAAATGTAAATAATGTATTTATATTTTTTTTCTGCTAATAAGTTAATCCAAAAGAAAATGAACTGTAAATATTATTATTATTTTCTGCAATTCTTTCTTTTTTTAAAAAAATAACAATAATAAATAATAAAATTTAATTATTAAATATATTTCCTAGCAGGCATTTTTTTTGTAAACATTTTTTTTGGGGGCGGGGGCAATGAAATTGTAGATTTATCAAAAATATGAGCTGCCATCTTGAATTATTTGAAAATTCATAAATACTGAATTAAATTGTTCAAGCTTATAGCATCTATTGGTTAATAGAGATTTACTATGGCGGCACATTATGTGATAAAATTTGCTACTGTTTTAGCAGCTTGTACAAGCATAAGAAAAGGTGATCATGTGATGTTATGAATTAATACTGTATGAATATATATATGAATTAGCTTTATTTGAAAATGTTATTGTGTTTTTATTTTGTGTTGATAGCTCTATAATGAATAAAAAAGGTAAAAAGTGGATGCTGAAGGTATGCATTAGGTTCAAAGATCCAGATGTATTGTTCCCAGATTCAATACTCCTCACTGATAAAAGCCATAATATAGAAACTCATCTGGATAGGCACTAAATGGAGATTAAAATACACAAACTTCTAGCATAAATTGATTACTAGAACTTGCATTAGATGCCATTATTGTATGGAAACATTTGTTATTATTCTAAATATATAATCATTACTATAGACATTAAAAAAATTTGCTCTCTGTAATATAATATTAGTTATCATTATTTAATGACATTTAGTCATAACAACACTCTTGTCAATGATATTATGGATAACATATGTTATCCACAGTCAGGAAGTTGATTCATCATAAAGATATTTTTTCCAAACATTTAATATGAATTTAATTTTTAGCTCACATTTACATTTATTTGATAGTTATAATATACTGTAACGATATATAAATATGTCATTACATTAATTTAAAATAAAAACTTATAAGTTCGCAAATAAAAGTATTTGAACGTACTTTTTTATATAAAAAAAAAAAGTACAAGATTTAAAAATAAAAACTGGTATTAATTAATTCTTGTAATCTGTAAATGGAAATGATTGTTTATAAATTGTTTGAAAAGCAAGCTAGCCTTGGGCTCTTGTATAATTAAAATGATCTGATGAAAGATAGATAAAAAAATAAAGAGAAATTAGCTTGACCAATGGAAGCACTAAGCCTTGGCTCAGACCCTAACGAAAGTGATGGCTTAGTGATGTTTTGTTGATTGAATCCGTGTGGATAATATAAAAAGGGAAATAGTTTTTTCTAACAGTTCCAGTGTTTTGTGTTTGAGAGATGTGGTAGGACACACATACCACACTCTCTATAAAAAAAAATAAGTGAAAAGACTGTGATACCTTGAACCAGCTATTGCCATCTCCAGAACATTATCTTCCAATGGAGGCATTGCGGGAATTAAAAGCAGAAACCTGGACTCTTCTACCGTAAGCTATATTGACATGAACTCTAAATTTAAAAATAATTAAGAACTTTCGTTCAAGCTTATGAACTTCTATCTGACTTTTTTAAGTTTAAAATCAAATTAATAATGTTTAATTTTATATGTTTTCCGATTGATAAAAATCATTTCCATTTTTTTTTTCTTATTGTATAAATTATTTATTGTTTAAATTTTAAATGATGAAATTTAGGTTGGGTATAGATGTTGCATAGATTTGTTAGCGGTTGATTATGTTGAAGTTTTTACATTTGATTAGTATAGGTCAACGATGTTAATGCGGGCATCTTACGATAAATGCCATGGTGCCTTGTGTATTTCCTTTTGCAATTGACGTTATCGATGATTTTTGTATTTTGATCGATTGTGTTTAATTTGGATGTTTTTGACCGTGGAATCTGTGCAGCCGATCTATACTCAACATTTTAAAAACAAATTTATAAAAATAATCTGTGCGAATGTATTTAAATGTTAAATTTAAGTCGGGCGTGGATGGCTATTTAGTTTTGTAAAGTTATATTAAGGGAGGGTAATCTTAGGTTGTTGATTTCGTAGTTGAATTGGTTCAATGGATTGGATATATTTGTGTAATTGTAGATGTAGTATGAGATCCACTATGGGCAAGTATATATATATGCCACACACCTTCTGTTTGCCTATGGATGGGTTTGTAAGATGGCAAAGGACCGCAGTCCATTCCTATGGAGTTTTCTGTTTATTGTTCTACTCGCCAACAGATGTGACATTCCTGTTGGTGGAGAGACAATGTCTTCTCTAATTTTACTTACTGATCATATGTACATTCCTTACAGTATAGTATTTTGTGTTGTCGTATTTTCATGCTACATTGAATACATAAATGTATCAGATGGATTGGCGCCAGTTTGATTGTGAAATTTGTTGCCTAAGGTTAAATCAGGGAAGAATATTTTCTTTTCAAATGCAGATCTATGTAGTCTATTCATCTTCGACTCACTAAATAAATATTAAGCTCATGGTTGTAATTTACTTAAATGTAAAACTAAAGATTAATAGAAAAATCTAAAATGTTGAATTTATTCCTCAAAATTTAAATGTTATTTTATATGTGTGTAAATAAATATTTTTATGTGTTAATTTCTGGCAGTGGCTTTTATTCTTTTATATGTAAGATATAAAATTTATATTTTATTATTTCTGCTACTCCACTGAGCTAGTAACTTGGGCTAATGATCTGAATATTTAAATAAAGTGGAATCTTAACAGCACATATCTGCCTACTCTATAATTTTTTCTAGGTTTAAATGCCTAGATGGCACTCTGTAGAGCAGATATCGTAGTTTGTGGTTAGATTCGATCTTCACTTGCATTTCGATCGTTATAACTGGCTACCCAACTTGGGTCGATCTTTAATAAACATGAGTGCCCTGAGAACTTTTGAAAATAAATCATGCCCGTAATATTTTTTCTGAGATTAGTATAAATATATTTGTTGTATTGATGTGGAGTTGCAGTTTGAAGTTTTGTTTAAGAAGTGCTGCCAGTAAGAAAAATTGTGCATATGTAAATATAAATGCGAGGAATAAAATGTAATAATAAATATAAATCATAATTTTTTTTTTAAAAAGTATTGTTAAATTAAAATCTAATCGTTCAACTTGCCTAAGTAATAGTTACAGGTAGTAGAAATGAAACTTGGAAGGGAGGGGGCAGAAATTTAGCTGGTAATATGGAATCAATAGTCAACTTTTTTTTAATCATTATATTTGTGTGTAATTACTGTTTTGTCTTGTAAAAAAAGTTTTGTCCTTTTGAAATTTTCATATGTAATCAATTTGTGTAACGCAATTACTAACACTAAGTAAATTCTTTTTTTTTTTTTAATGTTTTTGTTTTTTGAGGAAGTTTACTGATATGTAACGATATATAAATATGTCGTTACATTAATTTAAAATAAAAACTTAAAAGTTTGCAAATAAAAGTATTTGAACGTACTTTTTTATAAAAAAAAAAAGTACAAGATTTAAAAATAAAAACAGGTATTAATTAATTCTTGTAATCTGTAAATGGAAATGATTGTTTATAAATTGTTTGAAAAGCAAGCTAGCCTTGGGCTCTTGTATAATTAAAATGATCTGATGAAAGATAGATAAGAAAATAAAGAGAAATTAGCTTGACCAATGGAAGCACTAAGCCTTGGCTCGGACCTAACGAAAGTGATGGATTAGTGATGTTTTGTTGATTGAATCCGTGTGGATAATATAAAAAGGGAAATAGTTTTTTCTGACAGTTTCAGCATTTTGTGTTTGAGAGATGTGGTATGACGCACATACCACACTCTCTATAAAAAAAAATAAGTGAAAAGACTGTGATACCTTGAACCAGCTATTGCCATCTCCAGAACATTATCTTCCAATGGAGGCATCTGCGGGAATTAAAAGCAGAAACCTGGACTCTTCTACCATAAGCTATATTGACATGAACTCTAAATTTAAAAATAATTAAGAACTTTCATTCAAGCTTATGAACTTCTATCTGACTTTTTTAAGTTTAAAATCAAATTAATAATGTTTAATTTTATATGTTTTCCGATTGATAAAAATCATTTCCATTTTTTTTTTCTTATTGTATAAATTATTTATTGTTTAAATTTTAAATGATGAAATTTAGGTTGGGTATAGACGTTGCATAGATTCGTTAGCGGTTGATTATGTTGAAGTTTTCATATTTGATTAGAATATATAGGTCAACGATGTTAATGCGGGCATCTTACGATGAATGCCATGGGGCCTTGTGTATTCCCTTTTGCAATTGACGTTATCGATGATTTTTGTATTTTGATCGATTGTGTTTAATTTGGATGTTTTTGACCGTGGAATCTGTGCAGCTGATCTATACTCAACATTTTAAAAACAAATTTATAAAAATAATCTGTGCGAATGTATTTAAATGTTAAATTTAAGTCGGGCATGGATGGCTATATAGTTTTGTAAAGTTATATTAAGGGAGGGTAATCTTAGGTTGTTGATTTCGTAGTTGAATTGGTTCAATGGATTGGATATATTTGTGTAATTGTAGATGTAGTATGAGATCCGCTACGGGCAGGATTATATATATATATATATATGCCACACACCTTCTGTTTGCTTATGGATGGGTTTGTAAGATGGCAAAGGACCGCAGTCCATTCCTATGGAGTTTTATGTTTATTGTTCTACTCGCCAACAGATGTGACATTCCTGTTGGTGGAGAGACAATGTCTTCTCTAATTTTACTTACTGATCATATGTACATTCCTTACAGTATAGTATTTTGTGTTGTCGTATTTTCATGCTACATTGAATACATAAATGTATCAGATGGATTGGCGCCAGTTTGATTGTGAAATTTGTTGCCTAAGGTTAAATCAGGGAAGAATATTTTCTTTTCAAATGCAGATCTATGTAGTCTATTCATCTTCGACTCACTAAATAAATATTAAGCTCATGGTTGTAATTTACTTAAATGTAAAACTAAAGATTAATAGAAGTATCTAAAATGTTGAATTTATTCCTCAAAATTTAAATGTTATTTTATATGTGCGTAAATAAATATTTTTATGTGTTAATTTCTGGCAGTGGCTTTTATTCTTTTATATGTAAGATATAAAATTTATATTTTATTATCTCTGCTACTCCACTAAGCTAGTGACTTGGGCTAATGATCTGAATATTTAAATAAAGTGGAATCTTAACAGCGCGTATCTGCCTACTCTATAAATTTTTCTAGGTTTAAATGCCTAGATGGCGCCCTGGTAGTTGCAGATACGTAGATTCTATCTTCACTTCATTTCAATCGTTATAATACATTGTGTAAAAATTTGCTAATGATTGAAAATTGCCAACTTCTTTTGCCGAATTCTAATCTTCAGTTATCATGATAGTACAATTTGGCTTTGTCTAGATTGATAAACACTTCAAGAGTTAATTATACCACTTTACATATTTGTAATGTTAAATTTGCATTGCAAATATGAAGTCTAACAATGTACACTTGCATTCCCAATTTTTATAAGGTTATATCACTCGGAACAAGTGTCCATTCAAACTCGACATAATCATAATTTCATTCAATATAACTAAGAATTTAATTTAACAGGATAGATAATTTCTATTCATTTTAATATCTCTGTCGATAAATAACTAAATATTAACGTTTAAAATAATACTTTATACAGAACTAGTAATTGAATAATCCTTGGACCAATAAACTTTCTAAATGGTAGTTTTATTAGTGCATAAATATTGCATTAATTAATGTGTACTGTCTGTATTTATATAAATATTATATATAAATATATAATATAAACATATAGAAAAAAATAATTTAAATAAATTAAAGTATTAGATTCTGTGATTACAGCTCATAATATATTTATTAAAATTAAGCATTTAGGATCATATGTCATATTAAATATGAAAACCTTAAATCTGTTTGGGGCCTGAAAAATAATAATAAAATAATATCCAAATTCAAATCATGAATTATGTATATGAGTATGCCACTGACTTTTATAAATAAATTTATAAATAAAAAATTATACCTAAAATAGATGCTTTTTTTAAGCCAATAAAAATAATAGATACTATAAAATCTAACTCTAGGTTTTATATTTTTTAATTTGATATCTTACCATTTTCTGTTTATTGTTTATCATAAATGACAAATATATCATGTGTAACATATATATATATATATATATATATATATATATATATATATATATATATATATATATATATATATAAATGAGCTTACCAATAGCTCTTTACAAGCTTTTCAGAATATCCCCAACCCCAGACCACTTTCTACTTCTGGTTTCCTCAGTGAGGTGCTAGGATATTCTAGCATTAAATTTAAAATACCAGGCCAAGCCCAGCACTTTATCTAATGATTAACTATTGAGTAGAAAATCTGAAAATTTCAGATATCCATATGTCTCTAAATCCAGCTATCTAACTTAAATAACCATATGGGACTGAACTAAGTTCAGATACAGCATATATCAATAGCTTTAACAATATAAAATCACCAAAGCCTTAATAGCAAAAAGTATAATTGCAAAGAAATCAAGTCATATATCACTTGACCAAATTTAACAAGCTTAGTCTCATATTTGAAATCCAATGCTTGAATATCCTAGCACCTTACTAAGAAAGCCAGAAGCAGAAACTAGTCTGGGGTTGGGGATATTTTGAAAAGCTTGTTAAGAGCTATTGGAAAACTCATTAGATAATATTTATAATAAAAGCTTGTTAAATTAGGTCATGTGATACATGACTTGGTTTTTTTGAAATTATATATATACATATATAATTATACATAAAAAGTCTTTCTTGGCACATAATTTTGTACCTTTCTCAAATGTTAAGCATCTATTTTAAAGATTAACCATTGCAGATAAAATGCTATTTAGTGTTTTATCTGCAATAATTGACTAACACTAAAATAAATATTTAATATTTGAGAAGGACACAAAATTATGTGACAAGAAGTATTTTCATTTGTAATTGTTAATGCATATATATTTATATAGTTGTTATATATGATATTTTTATTACTTGTTATAATTTATATGGAAAAAAAACATTGGACTTCATTAATTTCCATTTTTGATCATGTATACATTTAATATATTAATTATTTGTAAAAAAGTATACATTTTTAAAAAATTATTGATAGTCGATTTATCTTGAGCTAAAATGTGGATATAAATTTAAGCAGTCATTTAAAAATTATGCCAGAGTAGTTGCAAGACTAACTATTATTTATTCCTCATCAAATACTTTGATGCCAGTAGGATTCATAAGCAAATAGATCTGCTATACTTTTTAGATAATAATTTTGTTACTAAACGCATAAAAGCTATGAATATGTTTGCCTAATTATATATGTATGCCAATAATGGTTATGTATTATTAAAGTAAATAGCGTTAATTTTAAAGCTTACGATAAAAAAACGCAAAAATCATTATCTTTTATATAAAATTTAAATTGATTCTGTTACTACAAATAAAAATACATCCTGTTCTGGGGTACAAACTGCCACTAATAACCTACTTTTGGGGAAAAGCCTCTCCAGCAATCATCATAAAAAAATAGTGAAAGAGAAAGTATTTTCATTAGGCTTGCTACATTCCTATTTATCTCTAGCTAAGGATAGGTAAATATATATTTTGTAAACAATATTAAATCATTAACTGGGTTGTTTGCAGTCTAATTATGTAAAGAAAAATCTTAAGCTTGATTGAAACTTTTCCAAGTTTTATCTAACCTAGATTCAAACCTTGATTATGGACATGACAGATAGATGCACTATTTTTTCAATATAAAACCTTTTTATATAGTAATTATATTTTAATAAAGACAAAGCACACCATTCTATTAATAGATCATCTTTTTGGTGAAAAGATCATGGTGTGAGTCCATTGTTTTAAAATAATCATACATAGAAAGACTGATTGGTCATCACTAATTGATTTGCATTTTTTTTATTAACTGGAATTATATTTTCAAACAGAAAGATATCATGTACAATGGGACTCTTTTGCATTATGCATTTATAGGACTGGAACTCATGACTTTATGCTCAGTAATATTCTAAATGAAATGAGGTTGTTGTTGTTCATTTTATTTTTTTCTTAATTATCATCATTTATAATATCATTTGTCAAAGATAGTTATATTTTAAATATTTAAACATTTGATGAGAATTCAGAAGTATTATTTGTTATATATGCTGTGTTATGGCAACATTCTATTACTAAAATAAATTACAATAAAAATTCTATGATCTAAAGATTTATATATAAATATAGGGGATTTGAACTCAGACTTTCAAGTAATCTTCAACTACTTAATACTATCTCATATTATTGATACACATGACCACACACATGCAGAAAAGATAAATAATCACCAATATACATATTTCATGCTGAACCAGCACTCATCAGTTGTTCCAGATTATCATCTCCCACACATATATATAATCAGTACTCAGTTTATATTATGATAGAAAATCTTTATACTTTAATGGACAGGCTTCAATCTACTCTGATCTTCAACTCTTCAGCCATCCACACCATTTAAAATCTGATGATAGAATGTCCAAATCCCATGGTGATGCCAATATTGTTGTTATGCCCATGTTGACCTCAAGTCACTCTGACCCCTCATGTATAGGACAGTATCCATTTAAATACATAGAAGAGGGATGGGCAGAATGCAGGCTTAATATTTACAATTAAGTTCCAGGTTTAAGAATGCCTGTATTTCAAATCTTAGATTTATATTAAAGTAAATCTTTGTATAACAAATTATGTTCTGTCAATTTATTATAATTAATACTTATTTTCTACATCCATTTTAAATAATTCCTTTTTTAAAATTTTTTAAGAAATATAGTATTAATCTTGATTATTTTATTCTGTCTGCATAATCTAATTATTATTATTATTTTGTTTTGTGATCATAAAAACTTGAGGACTTTATTACTTTATAGACATATGCAATATTATTATCTCAGTGTGTTTACTTTGCCTTAAAAGATGATTAGCAAACTCTCTTTTAATAATTTTGCTTTAGTGAGTTCAGTTGAGTTTGCAGATTTTAGGTTTCACATTCTGTTTTAAATGTAAAAGAAACCTATATATTAAATTTTAGCAATACAATATACAGTATATATATTTGTGTCTGGGTTGATCCTTAAAAAATTGAACATTAAATGTGACACCACATGATCACCATCCATTGATTACTCTGTTTGGCACAGGGTGGCACTACTGTATGGAGAGTTTTGCCTTTGATTAAATGTGACACTTAAATTTTCATCATCATCAACAATTCAACTATTCTATTTAAAAAAAAAAAGGTAAAAAAAATAGAAGTGTAGTTTGCAATGTTTATATAAACCAATTCATAAAACACAAAATTTTCACATATATTACTTACTCATTCTTTAATTTATTTATTTGACATTTTGTGACGCTGTATTTTAAAGAGCAGTAGATATTTTTTGAAAGGTTTCAAAACTGTTTCTGAAAAAGACAATTTGTTTGTTATAATAATTGTAACCAAATTATTTTTGTTGTTTTATTACAATTTTATGACATTCACTAGCATAGATAGTACCATTTAATAGTACTCTCATTATGTCAGTGTCTTAATAATACCTGAAGTTTGTTCTATGCTGTGTAGAACTTCTATTGCATTAAGCTATTTATTATTGAAAGCACAAGTGGAATCATACTTATATTGCTATGTATTCAATACTACTTATTTTTATACAATATTCTCAAATCTTATTTTACACTGAATATGTTAGACTTTGTTGCCAGTAAAATAGATGATTGTTTGAAAGTTTGTGTGATATCATTTGTCTTGTAATTAAATTTTGAATAATTCTCACCATCTAATTAAAAAATTTTAAAAGTTTTTAAAAAATTCAATTGTTTCTTTAATATATTAATCTGATATAGTATTAACCTGTATGTTATTACTAATAGTTTATAATGTTTCAAAAAGTATAAATAAAATTCATTTTTTATAAAAACATTTAACTAGTTTCACTTTAATTATAAACAAGATAGATCTACTTGAAACTAACAAAAAGAAAATCTGCCCTTGTAATATAATGTACTTTTAATATTTATCAATTAATATTAAAACAGAAACTAAGTCTAATTTTTAGTAGTAGATGTGGTAAATTTCTATTCAGTATATAAGGAAGTAGTAATAGTTTTCTATAGGTAATTGTTAATGTAGGAGAATGTTTTGGATTTTAAAGCAAGATTAGATGATTAGAGGGGACAGAGATTTTGAAGAAGATAAAAAATAATATAAGAATCTAAGATTCTAAGATTCTTGAATCAATTCCAGCCGATATAAAAAAAATAGTATAGTTAAATTTAAAAAAAAAAAACTGTTTAAGTCCATTTAATTATTTTGGATCTTGATGTTTAATAATTTCTTAAAACTATGAAAATAGTTTTTGCATTTTAATAAAAGAAATAATTTAGCATATTGCTTATTAAAGGTGTTGTATTCAGTTTTCATAAAATGGACTCCAGTTTTCATACGCAAATGTAATTGAGCCTAAACCATTTTTTTCTTATTACATTTATAAACTTATTATCGGATTAAGTTATTTTATACTGAGCTGATTTATTTTTAACTTTTAATTAATTTTTTTAAAAATATTTTTCATTGTCATTCAAAGATTGTAGTGCATTCGTTTATAAGATTATGAATGAACATTGTGTTCCATTGAATTCGTGTGAATAACACATACATATGTGACAGTAATGTTAACATTTAGTGAATTTGATGTATCTGCAAGACATGGCAAGCTAACTGGGTTAATGAAAGCTGGAACCTGCAGCCCTTTAAAAAAATAATTTTTACCTTAATCTTAGTTGAAAGGAGCCTGCTAATATTATTCATGTAGTTGAACTTTAACCAATGAATTACCTCACATTGGTCAATGAATTAGTTTTTTTTTTTTTTTTTTTATAGATATTCAATCTCATATTACCCCGAAATTGTTCTATCTGATAAATAATGTCTTCTTTGTTATTTCTCTATAAAAAGCTGATGAAAAGTCTTTCGATGGTTCTATAAATACAAATACATATATATACAAGCGCACACGCTGCAGATATTAAAAGAAAAAAATAGGCGATAATTTATAAACTACTTTCTCTAACTTTTCCCCCCATAATGGCACATCATATCTATATAATTCAACGTTAGGTTAAAAGAAGTGTGAAGTAATTGTTTTTAATCAATATGTTAATTTGCAAATTTATCCGTTTCTAGTCTTTCAATAATAATGAATAAAAATAAAATTACATATTCACTTATTCAAAAGTTGGCATTAATTTTTATTTCTTGAATTCCTGCTTTGATTCAAATGTAACTGATTTTTTATGTATATATGTATAAGAAGTAAAAATAGGACTTTTAATTCAATATTAATAATTTGTGTTTACTGATAAGTGCAGGAAACCAGAAATAAAAATTTACATCGACGTTTATAATCAATATTAGAGAACGTTTTATTCTTTAATGATGTTTTGAAAGTAGACTCACTGCTTCATTTTCTGCTTTTTTTTTTGTATGTAATATACAAACATATATTATTCGATATATAACTATAGTTGTATTTAAATTTAGATTTTATTTCTATTCTAATAATAAAATATAACTTCTTAACAAATAACTATAAGTACAATCACTTTAATAAAATATTTGCAATGGTCAGTCATACTTTTATATTTTGTTTTATAGTCTCCTTAATTAAAGTTTTTCTGTTGATAGTACTTACATTTATTGATTATATTTAAAAAATCAAAGCTCTTCGTGTTAATTTATAAATTATGTTTAAAAATAAATATTAAAAAGATATTTAAATTTTAAAAAATTATGCTGTATAATTCATATTAAAAAAACAGTACTTTTATTATTTAAAACTAATTGGTTTAACTATCTACTTTGAATCAGGCTTATAAACTTCTAATTTACTTGTATACAAATTATAATTTATTTGCACTTTATTATTGATTGTATGTTTAGTTGCTTGGAAGATCAGGTGATAATAATGATGATGATGATGATTAAAATAATAAAATTGATATAGATCATCTCAATTTATAATATATATTTAAAATATAAAAACTGGCAAACAGGAGTGGGATTTGGTTTTCAAAATTACATTTATAATTTAAATCCTTAAATTTAGATTTCTACCGTTTACACAATAATAAAGATCTGTGCTTAAAATAAAATTTAGTCAATTTTAAATTTAGTTTTAAAAAGATAAAAAGAAAATATAATTTACTTCACCTAAATAAGTTTGTTTTTAAAAAATTATGTTATAGAAATAAAGCTTAATTAAATATTAATTATTTTTTTTATTGCTTAACTAGCTAGATTATTTCATTATTACTTGACATTCTTGGAAAACTTATTTTTTTTAAGCTTGGTTTCCAGTTTAGGAAATGTTTTAAAATGTCAAACATGTTTTTAGGGATTAAAATGACTAATTGTTATCAGTAAACATGCTGTTTACTTATTTAAAAAAATTGGTAAATATTGGTGATTTAAAATAATTACTGGCTTGTTTAATTAAAAAAAAGGTTTTACAATGTTTTGTAATGATATAAATAAAATGACTGAGAAAATAATTTTGTCTTTGATTTTTTGTTGCTGTCACTACCCATCTTCCACCATGATTTATTGCTGCCAACATGAATTGCCAGAAATCTTACCAAACAATTGAGATAACTAACATGTTCTGGTAATGCTCTACCAAAGAACTTCATTACTAGGCATGGAGTCCATAGGTTGTTGAATCCCAATTGCTGAATTATGTCCACACTGTGCCAACCAATTTTACATATATTGAATTGCAAATAAAAGAGATGTACTTCTCAACAATGAAAGTGAACAAATTTTCAAGAGAAACTTTACTTGGAAAAATAAAACCCGATTAATGATTGATATTTAAAAATCATCAATGGAAAAAGTTTAACTATGGAATTACCAAATAGTTCTCTTTTCATCATTTCTATGGGAAAATGTACTGTTTGTAAATGCAATTTTGTTTTTATAAAGAAAGAATCTTATCACAGTCATATCTTGGACTTAAGATATCAGTTTAATTATTTTATGAACAATTTAATAAACTTTTAAAATTTTAATTACCACAAGCCATTGATATTAAGAGATACTGGACAATTTATAATTATATTTATGCAATTTTGTGTAGTTATATTGATATATTTATTTACCTTTTAATATTAAATTAATTTTAATACTTATACTTTATAATATTTAATTTAAGAGATGTAATATTTGCACTTATACAAATTAATAGAAAAGTTTATTAGTTCTAAAAAATTATATGGCTGAGTGCTTTTGAGAACTTATAATGTTTTAACATCCATAGTAAGATAACATTGTAAAATAATAATATGTCTATGTTGTAATCGCTCTTTTTTTAGATCCATCTTTTTATACTATATCATGGAGTTTAGAAAACAATTAAGTAAATTCTATATATTGATCAAAAAAGTTAATGATTCTTTTTAATTCATGATAATTAAACCAAAAATTTTATTTAAAAGTATTTTTTAATCCTTCCAACAATATCAGAGTATGTAATACTATTTTTTATCAAAATATATTATAAAAGCTTTAATTAAAAATTTTTTTTAATCTAATTAAAAATAGATAGGAAAATTTTATAATTACTAGTATATTTATTGTAACACAAAAACAAATTTGTTTTAGTTTTTTTTTTTTAATTATCAAAATCAGAATAAAACATTAAATAGACATTTTTAAATGTTCTATTTATAATAATTTTTTTTTAAATTCAAAATTATTATTTAACCCTTAACTGTTGTTGCAGTATAATACAATAAATATCTAGCAAAAATTTTGTTTGGGTTTATTTTTGTTTCTCCTTTCAACTTTATATATATACATGCACACCACTATGTTGTTGTATGCCATGAGACACATAATTAACTCAATGTTTTTTCTGCTTGAGATTCTTGTGGATGATTTTGCTTTTGCTCCAGGTTTAGAGATAGTTCCCCATGAATTCTATTATAATTTGTACTTCAGCTAATTAAGTGTTATTTACCATATTGTTTTATCTTTTAATATTGTGTAGGGTCAAATGCATACTATGTAGAATTGATTTTGTAATGCCCTTACATTTTTAATATTTAAAGTTAATTTAATATGTTTTAGTAATGCCTATTCTTTTAAGCTAATAGAAAATAAAGTCATACATCTAAACTTAGTTGACCCAGAGAAACAATAGAATTACTTAATGATACTCTTCATTGTTAATACTGAATTATTAATATGTAAAATTGTGTTCATGTTCAAAGCTATTTAATATCAAATGCAAAATCATCTAACATAAAAGAGGATATTTCATTTTGTATTTGAATTGTATCACATTGAACTTTTAATAAACTTGGTTTTGTTGTTAGACCAATTTAAACATATTTTTACTGTTCTTTGCTTTGCTAATTAGTGTTTCTAAAGAAACTCTTTCTGCAACTGAAAGTAATGGTGTAACTGAGTAGGCATTTATAATTTAAAATTCTTACTAGTAAACTTTCATATCATGTCTTTTGATAAGATATTCTAGCCTATAATCCCATTGCCCAACTTTGGTATTGAATATTAATGTGTTTATTGTCCATTACATAGTAAATTTAATAATTTTTGGCTTCCCATGTGACACATGTATATACAAACTCTGTAATAATATTTATAATATTCTCTCTTTATGTTAGATAAGGTTGTAGAAAAATACATTCTGAAAGATTGAAAACCAGTTGTCACAACATATTATCAGTATATTTAGTTGAAAATGGTTGATACTAAAAATAATAACAAGAAATAACATCAAAAGTAATTGTATTCTTGGAAGGTGGTGAGATACTTGGGAATGAAGTTTAACATAACATACATAAAAATAAAGTTTGTCATAACAGATAAATCATAAAATTTAACATATTAAAAATAAAGAAATCCAAGATAAAGAAGCTCATGATAACATATTTGAAGATACAAATTGGTCTAAATAACATATTAAAAATAAAAGAAATAATATTCTTTACAATATGCAATCAGAGAATTTAAATAGAATGAGTCCAATACCTGAGAATCTATCATGGGAGAAAACAGCCCTGAGACATTTAAAATACCAGAGGAAGTTTAAAAAAATTATAAGTACTGGGATATTGAAATGCTTGTGAATATAATATTAGAATCAAAAACAAAATCAGAAAAATTTTAAACAATAAATGGAACAAAATAAGCAGAATATGATAGAAGAATTTAAACAGATTCAGCAAAAAATGGAACTGAATTACAATAAAATCCAATTAGAGATGACAAAAATAATAGAAAGCATAAGTGAGGTTAAAGAAAAGGCAACGTCAGATCAAAAATGGATAATAGGGCAGAAGAAATGAAACAGGTATAAGAAGAGTTAGAAAAAATCAAAAGAAGTTTAGAGGATATTACAATAACAGATAAGAGTGCAGACAAAAGCCATGATTTTAAGTGAAGAAAGATTGCAAGTGAAAATCATTGATCAAATAAAAAGCATGACTGAAAGATTTGATGTTACTCACACCAATGGTCTGGAGTTGGAGTAAAATAATGCAACCTGAGAGAAGAAATAGTGCAAGCATGTGCTGAAGTAAAGAAAGATATTAAAAAAAAACTGAGATGATTGAAATGAAGCATTACTATTCTAAAAGTGAAGAAAATAAAAGACATTATGATCAAGATATAGGCTAAAGAGAAATGATTAGAAATGACAGACAACCTAGTCAGATAATATCCAAAACTATCCAAATCAATGTTTTCAAAGTAGGTGTTGGAGAAAGCCTTCTGTTGCACATGGAAAGTTTAAAGAACTATTCCAGTCCAACAATTAGAGGGAAGATAAGAAAATTGCAGTTGCTTGTAACAACTTCTATGGCCTTGGTGATAAAGCCTCATACTTTGAGGATTATTGACATGCAATCCTGCAGTTTCTGGAGCAAAGAAAGACAGGATGAAAATTTGTACATCTCACAGTTATATGCATGGGACACATTTGGTTTTTCCATAGGCAAATTTTTTCTAAACTGAAGTTTTTGACTAACTTTTTTTATCTGAAGATCAGCTCATCAAAACCATACAGCATAATATGTCACTTATAGTTCAGCATTTCAGGTTGAGCAGTAGAAAAGGTTATATTAAAGAAATGGAATAGTCATAGATTAGGCAACATTTATAAAGAGCCTCCAGATAAAATTAGAAGAATAGACCCCCCAAGACCTCATGCTATAGCAATACAATACTCATATTTTAATGAGAAGATATCTTATCCAATAGTCTTACAGGTTTTCTTTCACTCTTAACTTGAGGCTGTTAACCTTGATTGGCTATTGTTTTAAGTAAAAGCTCTTTAATTAAGTAATTATAAGTAAATAACTCCCTACATTAAATATTTCCATATATATCACTGGGTTTTCAAACTTGTATTTTCATCAGTTTATATAAAAACATATAACAACTAATAGTTGTCTAAGTTCTTTCCAGTTCAGTGTTTATTAAAGAGTTTGTTTTTATAAATATATTTTATACTCATTATTAGAGACTTTCTGTACTTTTTGATATTTGTTTGGTTGCAAATATTTTACTTAGCTGAAATACAGTGAAGAATTGTTACTACTAAGTCGTTAAACAGCATTTTGTTCATATGAGCATCTAAAATAGTTTTAGGTTTTGACATCACATCCATATATATTGAGTGATCATGTTTATTAAATTTGTATATAATTATGGAAATTAGACTTGAGCTTTGATATTTTTTTATATTCATGATGATCAGTATAGTTTATTATTTTTCTTCAGTTTAATATACACTTAAAAATTTCAATATTTTTTTATGTTATTAATTTGGGACTATTAATTTAATAAATTGTTATAACTTTATAAAACCTTAACATCTTTTATTATTCATTTCTAGGAAAAAAATAATGTAATTTGCATAACATTTTTTTTTTCTGGTAGCAGGACATAAGATCTATTACATATATGGTAAAAAAAAATGAAATTATAAATATATTTTTTGATTCATATATAAAATAACTGTTTTTTTATCATTGGAATAAATGCAAATATGTCTTTCAATAACAAAAAATGCTTTCATAAAAAAATGTCTGTGGAATTTATATGTAAATAGAATTATTGTAGTAGTATGGGGACCAATTATGTCTCAAGGTAGTTAAAAGTGGAGGCAACTCCAAACACATGTTTAGCAGAAATATTATATAATTTTTTTATCATAGAGAAATTGATAAATAATGTCGATGTTATTTGAAGATGTGATATCATTTTAATTTAATTTATATATGTGCAATATGACAATTTCTTTATTAAATAATGTATAAAATATTTTTCTCATAAGTATGGTCATAACATAATTATAACATTTCAGTTTACAAAACAAAAACTATAATATATCAATTATTATATATTATTTTTTAAATAATTTTATTTTCTATTTATAAAATTCAACATTATTACCTATATATTATTGATTCTATTCTTTCTGATTTCATTTTTTATTTGAAATTTGTTTGGGCTATATAATAAGAGAAAGATGGAATTTATTATGTGTATGTTAAAAACATAGGTTATCTGCACATATCCACAATAACATTAATGTTTTCTAGATTTATATTATTTATATTATTATCAGCATATTTATTAATAACAAGTTAAAATACTTTTAGAAAAATGCTTTAACCTTTATTATATCACCTTGAACGTTTATAATAGTCAAATGATGTCTTTTTGTGAATTCACTTGATACAAGTGTACTTGGATTCTTTACTTAGAAGCAGTTAACATTTTTTATTTTGGTAAATTTATTTATCATAAATAATTAAAACAAAACATTTCAGGATTTCTAGTTGATATCACCTCATTATCTGATTTAGTTTGCAAAAGAAAGAAAAAAATATGAAAGAGTATTACAAAATCCTTTCATTTTTAAATGTGGTGTTACTATTAGAACAATATTCTTTCTATTCTACTCAATTTAGCTGTTATATTAATTTATTTAACCATACTTGAACAAAATTGTACAACAGGTATGTAAATATTATCTTTAAAATTATTCTTATTAATTTCATGGTTGAATGTCCTTATTTTGTTATGAACAGAAACTGAAATCTGTTTATTTTTAAAGTATCAAATATAGCTGTGATCATAGCAATAATTAGTAAAATCCAGTTTGGCACCTAAATGTTTTTCATTGTTTCTGCATTTTAGAATCTTCCATCTTTAATATTCCTGCATTATTTTTTATAACAGACATTTACTTTAAAATTTATGAACTTTTAAATTTAATATACTTTGTTTTTGACAAATTTTGTTTTATGGGTTATTATGAGAAAAAATATTTTGCAATCTTCTATAAACAGAAAGCAATAGAAATCATAAAAATATTGATATAGAATATTATATAAAAAATAAAAAAAGTAGTCTAAAAATGCTAAGATGAAAAACTGAATGAAGATATATTTATAATATAGGGAGTGTGCTAATAGCTTTAACAAGTCCTGCAAGAGAAAGCAATTAAAAATCTCTATCTAGATCATCTTTAGAAGTGTTTGACTGGGCTTCAGGCCTCAAAGTCTTCTGCAAATCAACTGTCCCTGCCTGACCCATCACTGGAAATTATTGCCAAAATGGTGAAGTAGACACTGCTGCAAACTATCAGTGTCATGACAAAGAATGGGTGACTATTCATGGAGACCATGAAGCCAACCAGTTGGAAACTGACAATCATGAAAACCTAGGTAAAGACACTTTTCAATGTATTCTGATTACTGTCTATAGACACTTTATTTTAAATGAAAAAACTTTAATTAACAGACTATTATAACTATAGGCTGAAGTCATTTATAATTTTCTTATGTCAAATTTATTATTGTTATACTGCTTTAAATATATATGTGCATAAATAAATATTAATGTTTGCTTAAATATTAGTTGTCTCTTTTTCTTTCTCTTTTGTTAGGTGCATCACCAGTAAATTAGTGTAAGTTATTTTATGTGTAAGTAAATGTTTTGGACCCTGATACAGATGATGAGCTAGTCATGGGGTATTTCAAGTGCTGGATTTTGTACCAGTTGTCTGAAGCATGCTTACTATATAATCTATGGTTAGTTGGTGCTTGAGGTTGATCCTCAAAACAAAAGTGCTTTGGATGGCAGAGGTTTGAATTCAGCAGATGAGGTGGGTCATGGCCTGGAAATGTTATATCATGCTTTGCACAGCTCAGTCTGATTGTGGGTATCATTGATGGTTTATTTTATCAATGGAATTCTCTCCACTGCTTGAAGGGCTGGTCTGTGCCTGTGTTATTTTTTTAAAATTATATAAACTCATTTAAACGGATCATTATGTTACATATTTGTAATACAAGTTTAAAACAAGTCACATGATATATGACTTGAATTTTTTGATTATTATAATTTTGCTATTGAGGTTTGAGTGATATTATATTGGTGAGGCTGAAGTGTTTTCAGACCCATATTGCTATTTAAGTTAGATAGCTGGATTTGAAGACATATAGGTGCCTGAAATATTCAGTTTTCTACTTAATAGTTAAGTATAAATGCTGACATTGAGTTAGTATTTTAGATCTAATGCCTGAATATCTAGAGCCTCATTGAGGAGATCCAACAGTTTGAAACTGATTTGGGATATGAATAATTTTAGATAGAGATTTTTAAATGCTTTCTCTTGTGGCACTTATGATAAAAAGCTTTTTAGAGCTATTAGCATGCTCCCTATATTACATATCTGTAATACAAGCTTAAAACAAGTCATGTGATATATGATTTGATTTTTTGATTACATATATATGAGATTTAAAATTACTAAGGTAGAATGATAAAATGATTGAATATGAAGTAGCACTGATATCATTTAATATTATTTAAAGGAATATTGAAAATATTTATTATTTTAAAATAATGTGTGCATTAATGTATACATCGTGTTTGATATTTGTTATTTTGGGTGCATTTAGTCAACTAGGTATTCAAATTGTGGCACACTAATATCATTAAATATTGTGTTATCATTTAGCCATAGTATTCTCTTGCATAATTATTTTCATATCTTTACGTAGAAGAATTTATGTATATATAAATGTTGATAAATTTTAAACATTAGAGTTGCACCATAAAACTTTAGTTTCAACTTCAATTTTTAATATTCCTATCACTGGTGCTGAATGCGAATTTATAGATGAAAATTTCGGATGAACAAACATTTGTTGCTGTAATGTGTTGGTTTAGGTACAATTTTTGAATGCCTACCCAAAATTTCAAAAATATGCTATTTTTAATATTTATAATATATATCTCAATACTATTTGAATATCCATTTGAAAAACGGTGTCCTAAAACCAGATAGCCATACACATTGCTTTTAGTTTGCTTTATTTATAACTAGGCCATTGCTATAATATTATTTTTCCTATGGAAACATGCAATAATTTGAATATTCATACTTTAAGTTTGTAACAACCATATATCAGAGGATAACAAACAATATTAGAGAACATATATTTTTGATTAATGTATTGTTATCGTAGTGAAATGTTTCTGAATAGTATTTCTATTTTAAATATAACATTATTATTCGTGAACTGATTCTTTTAATTCTTATTTTTTTATTTTTCTAACATTTAAGACATTAAGTATTTGATTAATGGTGCATTCATTTGAAGGCATTTTAAGTTCAGATTGTAGCGAAGTCGTTTTGTTACTAAAAATGCATCTGCAAGGCCAGAAGTGATTTGACTCGAAGATAACCCTTTACTGGTAGTGAATTCTAAAGCTACAACAATATGTGTACTTATTATTTTGATTCTGCTAGCGTCACCCAGAAGCTCCGCCAAAAAATGAATAATCTCTAGTAATGACCAAGGAATAATTTTTTATTAAGATGTATAAAAGCTCCAACTTTTCGCAATCTTTTCTTAAGCCTCAGAAAAATGTTTGCAATGTTTGGGGATAAAACAAATCATTTTTTGTGTGCAATTTATATTCCAATAGCATTTTCACTGTTGCCTTTGATAAATGCTGTTAGTGAATTGTAATACATTTTAAATCTTGTAAATAAAAAGAATCCATTTAAATTACCTAATGAATCAATTTAGAAAATGATGATCGGAAAACTTGTTACTGTCTGTCAACTTGTATTTTTATGTACGTCAGCTTCTTACAATCTGTTTTTCAAATAAACATAATTTTTTCATCGCTCAGTAAAAAAAGAAATAAATAATTTATTTTAATGTTTATTTTTTTGAAAAGCGTATTATTAATAGGAAAATTAAAATTTATATAAATGGAAGTAAAAATATTATTTAATAAAACAACAAAAAGTTCAGAAAAGAATAATAAATAAAACAAATAAAAAGTTAGAATAATTGAAATTCAAAATTAGAAATATTGCATAGTGAAAAATAAATTTCGTAAAATCTAATGTCGATTACAGAAAAAACATTGGGGATATAGAGTTTAGTAACAAAAAATAAAAATGTGCAAAAAGATGATTCGTAATATTTTAAATACAAGTATATTTTATATACCTGGAATCTAGTTATAATATAGGAGATTTGAATACGGACTTTCAAGCGCCCTTTAGCCAACCACTCTATCTTATGCAACCGATACACATGAGCACACACACGTGAAAAATATAATTGATTTCCAATATAAGTATTTCGTGCTGAAACCGCACTCATCAGTTGGTCCAGATCATCATCTCCCTCACATATATATATAATCAGTGCTCGGTTTTATATTAAGATAGCAAGTAAAAAAAAGTTTATCTAATTAAATAAAACTACTGATTTCTACCGACTATTTGATTATTGCTTGGTCGTCATTTTATTTTCAGACAACTAAGCAAGCAATTATTTTATTAGTTATATAAACCATTGTTTTATAATTACTATTATAGTATCAAACAATTGTCATGCCTCATTAGCAAGAAAACTACAGATGCCAAATCAAAAATATACCATAAAAACTTTTTTTTTTAAAAAAAAAACAACAACATTATTTTCTCTTTTTTTTAATTAAAAAAAAAATTACAGAATTATTTTCAAAACTAAAGAAATTTTTACAATTTATGATTAAATTAGTAGGGCATATAGATTAGTGGATGCTAAAACAGTTTGCTGTTAATGAAAAGGAGACATTTTGATTACTTTATGAGGTCTTAAAGGAATCAAGCAGAGCAAATTTCTAATGCCCACTCCATACACTCTTGTCATTGCAGCTATTACCATATGATTATTCACATACTTTATAAACATGGATGGGCTACTAAGCAACATGGATCAGTTGGCATGGGCTCCGAAGTTAAAATCAAGATGCACAAGCCTTTTTTATCAATTGTCTGTTAAGGATTTTTGAAGGCAGAGTAAATATGTGAATGAACTGTTTTTAATTGGTATTTATAATCATGAGTGACAAAAACTAAAGTATGACACTTTTCCCCAGGTAGTAGTTGACAGCAGAAGGTGAAACCAGATTGCCATTTAATGATATTTTATTTCATTATTTTCAAATACAGATCACTTTCAGTTAAAGAAATATTGCACAAATTGTAAGAAAACTTGCCTAATATTAAATGAGATATTGTTGGACTTTATGAGTATAGAAGGAGAGTTTGAAGAGACAATTGATTTAAAAAGTGGATATGTATTTTATTACAAGGGCACAAACATTGAAAAGACAAGTGGAGTGTATTAATAATTTTTATTGGTCATTCTTATCCACTTAATGAATAATATTTCTGTAGTGCATTTACACAAAGTAGGTACTGGTTTCTATTCACCTTTAATACCTTGTGGAGGGGTGTAAATATGATCAAAGATATGTGAAAAAGATGTATAATCCTCAAGATGCACAATGCATGCTAAACCTGTATTCATCAGTTGTTCCAGCATATAATCTCTTGCACATATTCTTTATTATTGTTCAATATTTATAGACAAACAATTATTACAGTTTAATAGATAAGAAACAAACTTACTGCCATTACAACATTGGCACAAACCAAAAGTATATTAATAATTTTTTTAATCATTCATTAGATGAGATATTATCCCTTAAAGAATAATATTTCTGTAGTATAATTTCCACTACACCATTACACCCCTCCACAAGGTATTTCCTTGTGTAAGAATGATGTAGTGAAAATTGTACTACAGAAATTATTCATTAAGTGTGTAATCTCTAGCCTAATGAATAACTAATAAAAATTATTAATATACTTCCATAAGTGGTTTATGTAAAAGTTGTGAGGGCAGTAAATTTGACACATCAATTAAATTGTAGTAATTGGTTATATACACTAAACAATGATAACAATATCTATAAGAGATGTGATCTGTGCCAACTGATGAGTACTGGTTCAGCATGAAATGTGCATCTTGGGAATTATATCTTTTTCACATTTCTTTTGTCATTAGTTTATGATTATACCCCTCTATAAAGTTTTAAAAGTGGAGAGAAATCAGTCCTTACCTTCTGTAAGAGGGATACAGTAAAAATTGTTCAACAGAAATATTATTCAACAAGTGGAGTGTAGTTCACTATAAATAAAATGTTGAAGAATAGCATTGTCAAGATTGATAGTATAACAGAGAGTGTGGCAAGATAGTCATTTAATTTAGATTTATACTCCAAGGTGATAAAATTTTAAATTTTTTACAGAAGATATTAATATTAGAATTAATAAATGATTGAAAGATCAAAATACTTTGGATATATTTACTTATATGATAGAAATGTGAGAGGACACAGAGGTGTGAAGTTCACACAAAAAATGAAAAATTGTATATTATAAATTCTTTGTTTGAGGAAAACTGTTTTTCAAGATTCTAATGTTACTAATAAATTCAGCATTAAAAGTGATTATTGATTAATGGAATGTAAGATAAATGTTAAAACAAAACTAAAGAGTTAAACATTATTTTAAAAAAGTTTTCATTAGTTGATATTTTTATGTTTAAAAAAAACACTCTAATAAATTTAACTTAGAATTTAAAAATTTAAAAATCATTTTCAAGTATTAATGAATTTTGAAGATAGTTCAGAATAATATGCTATTAAGATGGGCCGTGAAGATAGCCAGTACAAAAAAGCCACAATTTACCTATAGTACATTTTTTACTGAGGCAAGATAATGTATGAAGAAAAGAAGAAATATGAAAAAATATATGATCTATTGAGAAGACATGAATATATAGAGCTTTGAAAGATAATATGAAAAAGGGTTAACAATAAAAAATGTGATATTTTTAAAATACTTTTTATAAATCACCAGAAAAAGGTTATTAAAATTGACTCTTTTAAAAACCTTCTTAGAAAGTCTTTATTGATTTTTATATCTTTCAGCCAATGTCAATAAAAGATAATATCATCATTATTATTAATCCAATATCCAGAAATAATCTACTTATTAATTGTTGGTTTATTTTTATCACTCAACTAAAGAAAAGTAGTTCAAATTCATTTTATGCTTAAATATTAATTAAGCAATGAAAAACTTATAATGAAATTATTTCACTATTCATCAATCTGCTCCTGACTTCACCTTCACTTTGATAATAGGTGTATTGGAGCCATGGACAATATTTAAGGAATTCCTAGTGTGAACTGTAATATGTATATGTATGTGTTTTTGGCCACTGTAATAAAAAACTTATGGTATTTCAAATAAGAATACAATGAAATGTACTTTTTATTAAAAAGGGATTAATTCTTATTATGGTAAAAACTTTAAATCTTTTTGGTTAATTTAATAGGTAAAAGATTTTAGCATATATAGATATGTGTGTGTGTTTTATAAATGTAAAAGATATTCTTGTTATTAAAAAATTATAATTTTTATATTGATCATTATTTCTTTACTGTTTTATATGGTATTACAGGGATATTTATGAGTATTTGCTGCACAAGGATTGTGTAAGAGAAAATATATGCAATTTTTTTTTCTTTTTAAAAAAAATATATCCAGGCAAATATTTTATTTTAATAATTATTAAAAATTCTTTGGATTAGTATTTGATATGACATATGAAATTGTTCTACTGGGTAAAACAACCTTTATACTTGATATATGTGAACATGTAGAGTATCTGAAGGTCAGTGTATGAAATAGCATACAAATTATAATATATTGTTTATTATACCATAATTTTTTGTGAGTTCAAGCACATTAATTAATTAGATAAAAGTTTTTTTTATATATATGAGAGCATGAGTGAGTGACTATTTATATATTATTGCTATTATTATATTTATGTATTGCTTATTTATTTACTGATATACTGCTTGAAATCAGCTGTTAATTTAGCAATTGATGTTGATATCTTTTCTCTTGCTAATGCATATATTCAATCCCTCCATGAAGAAGAGATTGTGATTTGTTAATCTTTCAGCACTGCCTTCACATAGATAATGTGTGTCTATTCTTACATTACTTATTATCCATCTTGCCTATATTGTAATGTTTAAATGTACTATTAAATATTTAAGAGCATTGTCAAGGCATATTTATTTTAAGGTTATTTTCTAGTTACTACAATTTAATATTTTAAGCAGTTTTTGAATTATAATATGTATCTAATATTTATTTCATCATCTTTCATAGTTAGTCATGTAATGATGAACTTATAATCTCTACAATATAATATTTTGTAATGCAAGAACAAATGCTTTATCACACACTGGTTTTAGGGAAGATATCACAAGGCAGTTAATATCTAGTGGCCTAATGAAGGTATAGATATAGTTGGAGAAATGAATTGGATGATAATTGTATTATAATTTACTTAAAGGGGATAGTTATGGTAAAATTGTACATGTACTCAATTTTACTTTGTTAAATTAAAATCATTATTTGTTTTAAATATCTATTGTACTAAATTTCATATTTCATTTATGTTGTAAATAAATATTTTTGTTTAAAATATTTTATATTTTTGTTGCCATTATTCTTGCATTCATCAACCAGAAAACATCACCATAATAAAGTTTTATTATTCATTGTTTTTAAAAAAAGTACATTTTAATGGCCACTTACTATGTATTTACTTGATTTATTTATCTATTTCACCTGCATTTTAATAAGACATATGCTTTGTTAATTTCTATTTATTTTGTGTGTTTTTGTAATGCTTTGGATAGCATTAAATGAGTCATTTCTACCTGCTACATTAGTTCATCTATATGCAATTATCATAAATTAATTTATTATAAGATTATAGACTTAGACATACTTATGTGCCAGATAAATAAAATATTAAGACAATTTAAAATGTTTTAAAGAATGTTTTGTATGATAATTATTGGTCACTTTAGTATTGAGATACTCAGTTTTATGAATTTGCTTTTCATATTTGATTGAAGCACAAGATTTCAAAAATAAAATAAAGATAATATAAAATGTTTTATTTACTATATATATATATATATATTTTCTCATGTGTCATAGCATCAGTTGGGAAGCGAACCTGCTAACTGGGACAACTGCTTGTAAAGCAGCTATGAGAAATTTGAAATACCTGATATAATTATTATTTTATGTTAAGTATAATTGATCCTGAAATACAGCTAAAATATTGAAACATGAGATATATATATATATATATATAACATGAGCTAGTAAATTAAAGTTTTAAAATATCTAAGTTTATAACATGAACCCTGAGAGAAGAGGTTTCAAACCCCATAACTGTAACATAATAAGAGTAGTCTCTTAAGATATTTATTATTGTTGTTATTAATTACATTTATTATTTGAGGTTTGCATTATAAAACAACCTGACAGATTTGAGAGTTTTAAAATGCGTGAGATAGATATATCTGCAGCTGTTTTTTGCATGTTGTGTGTGCTGTCTCTCTATCTCAATCAATGGTTAGGTTACTATAAATATATGTATGCATTCCATCCCTTATAAAATTATTGTAGAATGAAGATGATTTATAAGTTTATATGGGTAACTTTTAATTAAAATAGCATATTTTTTAAATTGGATATTTTCTTATCTCATTTATGATCTTTTTTGTTTTGAATATTTTTTAAAACATAATTTAAGATTTTATCCATCCATATATTGTCATTTATTTTAAAAGTGTGCAGATCCAGATTTCATTTTTGACTTGGTTCTGTCAATGCTTCTAAAAATACTGCTCCTGTTTATACATATATGTCATTTTTCATTCCTTCAATGATTTACAATATTTACATTTAGTGTTCTGATGATCTTATATTTATTGAATAAGCATTGGTAAAATATATTTATTAAAATATTTTTTTTCAAGTGTCATAGCATCGGCCGGGACGCGAACCCGCAACCCAGGCAACTACTTGTAAGGCAGTCGCGCTGACCTCTCGCCCACCAATGCAAGACTAAAATCTTTTTTCTAAAGTTTATAGAATTATTTCTATTTAGTATTAATTTATTTTTGCTGAAAGCAGTTTACTCAAATTTAATTCCATGATTAATAGAAGCCATTAGAATTTTTATATATGATAATTATTCTCTGAGATATTTATAATTTTATCTTGTAATTCATTATTGCCTCTCTCTATTTTTTGTATTTTGACAACCCATTGACCATTAATTTAATATTTGTTTTAATACTAATATTTTCTTTTCACTTTATAGCATTTCTAATATTTCTTGAAACTCTGAAGTATTATTTGTGAAAACCAGTATATCAACTGCAGAACATAGAAGACTTAAATTTAACAGCACTTGGATTTTCTTCCTTCAGTTTTCTCTGTAGTTTATAAAATAGTGTTTTAAAAATGATGTAAAACTCTTTGAAGGGTTAAGCTCTTCATTCACTATCCTATTTCAGTATTTTTTAAAAGAGTTTAATCACTGCTGCAATATTGTATAGAGTCGAATATATTTTTATAATTTACAAAAATAATACAAAGTGAAAAGTCACAGTCGCTAATCATTTTTATCATTTCTTTGAGTATTTGGAAATCGTCCACGATATTTTTATTATAGCTTGTTTTCTAGATAGTTTAAATTGAAAATAGTTTGAAGACATTTGATTATAATCTTAGTAAATAGCCTCAGAGATGATAATAAATATTAATCTATTTTTTATGTACCTTTTCTAAGCATTACTACCATTATTGCATATTTGTCCACTAGATGTCAGAAGACATATTGCTTTACAAAAATATAGAAAAAATTATTAATGAGACTAGTCTCACCAAAATTCAAATTATTAAAACACACAAATCAATTAAGATCTTTATTTGGATGCTCAACAAACCTTCCTTTAAGGAAATGAAAAAGTAATGTCATTTTTACTAATTATTTTACAATAATAAAAGTTTTTGCAAAAGTTATATTTATATAGATTAACATTCTCAAAGTGACAGTTTAATTATTGCAGTGAATTATGATATATAATATCTCAAATAGTTTTCATAAAGTAAATTCCCACAGATATGCTAAAATCTCCATGAATACATTTGTTTACATTCTGCAATCTAATAAGATTTTAAATGGTCCGGATTATATCTATACTTTTTCTGTATTAGAAGAATTGACAACGCAAATAATATATATGTAATAAATCTAATGATAAAATAGCATACATATATATTTGCAAAGATATGATTTTCACACAATATATCATATCAAATACCTATGTGTGTATGCATGTGAGAATAGGTTAAATATACATTGTCATTTAACTGCACTGTGCCCTAATACATATTATTGTGATTGTCAAAAAATGATACTAATGTTAGAAAGCAGAAGATAGTCTTATTAATTATATGTTAAGTTAGCAGTACAAGACATATGTCTTTTCAGTGCTCTTGACTTTATAATGTATCACATATACACAACTCATTACATTCACAACTCATTATATACATATATATATAAATTTGTTTTTTAAAATATATTTTAAAAATTATAAACATAAAATTGAGAAATGTATTTTTGAAAAACATTATTAAAAAAAAAAAAAAAAATCTCTTCATACAAAAAAGTTTTTTTAAAAAACAAACAAACAAACAAACAATATGAATTTTTTTTTTCTTAAAATTGATAACTGCTATAATTATATAGTACATTTAATAAATTTATATGTTGTATATATTAAATAATTGTTGAAAAGGAGGGTTCATTGATTCTGAAAAGTCTTTCAGCAATATAGAATGTATTCAAGTAAGAAAAATTAATATAAGATAAAGATTTTATCTTAAAGTTAATTTTTTGTTAACAAATTAAAATTTGATCTATATTTTATATGTTACAGTTACCATACCTAATATATTTAAATAATTTATTAAAAAAAAAAATTGTTGTTGTTTTTTTTTTTTTGTGTTATTTATATTATATTAGCCATTAAACCACTAAATATGCTTTTATTTTTTTATTTGAGAATAATATTCATATGAATTTTTTTTACTATATTTACTTTGTACTTGTTTTTGTTATTTACTAATTACATACCTTATAAGTCCTTGCAAAGTAATTTTATCTATCATAATAAATTTGCATTTTTTAACAAATTAAAAATGTTTCAAATTTCACAGCAGTTTATATGATATTTTTAGTCACTAAGAGCTTCTTTGTTTATTAATATTTATTCTGATGAGAACTTATTTTTAAATCAATTTTTTCTACTTTATAGAGATCACATTTAAAATTAAGAAAGACATAAATAATGCCACAAATATTAACCTATATAGTTACAATGTATTTTTACAATGTAACACTACAACTAGTTTCTGATTCTGCTTATAAGAAAAGTGTTATTTTATTATATGATTAAAGTGCAAAATGGGAATTTAAAATAAATAAGTCAATTAACAACAATTTTGAAATAATTTACTTAACTTGAATATATGCTGCACATTTTTATAACATAATTGTTACAACTGATATCTGATCCAATCCACGAGAAAAATTATTTTATAACATTATGAAAGTTTTAAATGGACATTTAAAATAATTCAAACAACTAACAATAATTTTAAGTATTATTTATAAAAGTATTATAATATTTGTATAAACAAGTAAAAATATATAATCATAGATTGCAAAAAAAATAAAGAAATCAGATTATATTTAGATTAGAATCAGTAAGATATAGTATTAATGCAAAATAAAAGATGTAAATATTAAACTCTGGGAAAAAATTATACTAATTATTTCTTTCCAAAATATAGATACACTTACAAAAATACTAAGATAGACACCTGTTAAATTCATAAAATTCAAAGAATTCAAAACATATGAAAACTTCTTGTGATATGACATATCACTTGCAGCCATTAAGGATTAAATCATATTATCTGTATTAGAGCAAAGAAAAATTGTCAATAAAATTAAAATAGATCCAAATTAAAAATAACCACATTTAAAAGAAAAGAAGGGAAGAAAAAATATTTTATTTACACTTCTGTCAAAGTTGAATAATAATAATTTATTTTAACATTATATTTAGAATAAATAAATACAGTTTTTTTTTTTAAAAAAAAATAATATTATTAATTATAAAATTGCTAATTACAGAGTATTGCTTATTTTTACTACTATTAGAAATATGACATTTGAATAATATATATTTAACTTAAATAGTAATATAAATTTTAGAAAACATTTCAGTAAAATCATTTTTTTAAAATGTAAATATAATCACTAAAAACAATGTGTTTTAATACATCACAGTAATATAAGTTTTTTTTCTTATATATATATATATATCAGGTTAAGCACAAAAATAGAATGGGTTTTTGCATTTAGTTATTATATTATAATATTATCAGTTAGTGACTTTTTAAAAATTTTGTCTATAAATGTTTATATTTTAAAATATCAATAAAATAATAAATAACATTTTGCTTGAGAATTCATAAAATGTTTGAGTGCTGGAAGTGCCAGCAATTGAATAGATCCCAGAATCTCACATTCCAGAGTCTGTCACTCTACTATTTCACTAAATCACTCATGGCATTAATAAAATATAAATAGTGTAATAAATTATGACAGTAAAAATTGCTAACATTACATAAAAATAATGTGGATTGTCTCTATATGAATTTGAAAAGGCTTAATTATGGCAAAACTGCAGTTCCCATTCTGCCATGACTAGAGAATGCTAAAATTCAAAATTTTAATGATTTTTCCCATTATGAAGAAAAAATTAATTGTGTAATGATTTTTTTAGTAAAAACCACATATTTACATAAACACAAAAATCTATTTGCAAAATTTATGAAAATGTAAAGTATATCCATTCAATCTTATTTTTAATTATTGATTTTACACAATAATCTGAATTTTATAGCACTATTTTTATTACTAATAATATAAAATCAGTCTACTTTTAAACATCTTCTATTTGCCTATCATGTATAATGGGGCTCATAATTTCCTCATCTTCATCCCCATGGTTTATTTGAAATCTGCACTGTCACTGAAAAACAATATGAAATATGTATTAATTGCATTATCTACTATTTATGTATTTTCTACTTTCTTATTCATCTGCTGTCTCTTCATCAGGATTGTTATTTATGCTTAGGAAAATAGTCTTTTTATTAACTACAGTTTGTGTTCTCCTTAGTCAAAGCAGCTTCATAAAAATATCTACTGCTTGTTAAAAAATATCTACCACTTGTTACTGTTTAAAAATTAGGCCTGTCATTACTATTAATATTGGAACATGAAAATGCACAATATCATTAATATTTTTATTTTTAAATATGTACATATAAATAAATTAATTATATGATTTATTATAAATTTACAATTTTTAATGATTTAAAGCATTGAAATATCCTCAGTGTGTCTATAATTAAAAAAAAGCTCATTAAATGTTTTATTTAGCTTTAAGCAAAAAGTAAAACATCTAATGCTTAGGTAATGTTCAGGTCCAGTGGTAAATCCATCAGAATTTTTATATTTTATTTTGATAAATTATTTTCATAATTTATCAAAGAAATACCAGCAAAGACATCTGAAAATAAACATATTTGACCCAATTTAGTTTCTTAATTTTTCCCAAGATTGGAATGTCTATGCTATATTCTCCTCTGGATGGTAGATGGAGATAATTAATCGGTAAAAATAAATTATTTGGCTAATCTCTTCAGTGGTTAAGCAACCAAATGATCGATTCATTAAGCACAATAGTTTTTATTCAGTTGATACAGACTGAGCTTTTCTTTACTCAACTAACAATAGACTCAAAAACTTGAGTAACTTGATTTTGCTATTTTACTCTCGGATTAAAATATGCGTAAGGGCAAACAATAATTGATAATTTTAGAGACAATCTGTCATTGGTCATCACTATCCTTAACGTAATTTATTTTGTCATGTCAATATTATAATTACATCATAAATTTTACTGAAGCTATTTTTTCTTTTGGAGATCTTTTTGCTGAAAAACTATTGAACCGGTGGGGTGTTTTCTCAGAACGATGAGGGAGTAAACAAAGTCTATATACTTTTTTTTTTTCAAAATAATTCTTATTTGCACAAAAAGTAAAATATACATAGTAATATAGAGTTCATGTTTACAATCATGTCTGACACATTAAAGACTAAGTAGTTATTAAATTAGATGATGAGTACAAGATTAAAAGTAAAATTTTATGTTATGTTACTTATTAGGGGTGATCTAATTTGGCATATAAATCCCATGGTATGTAAAGTTTGAGTGTTGTGAATAAATAATATACATGGTCATTGCTAAATATTTAATTGACTCCATGTTTGCTTAGCAAGGCTAGGCAGGCATGTTCTTAGATCACTTTCTTTAGCTTTATATAATAAGGAAAATGTCTTCAATAGAACTGGCCAATCCTCTATCAAATAATACCTTGCATCTAATCTTCCATATGATAAAATTTATGAAAGTGGCCAGGCCAATGGAGCCAAAATTTTTATTTTTGAATGCATCATTAAGGTAGACATTTGAAGAATTGTATCTTGTAATCCTCTGTAAGGAAATATTCCATAACTGAGTCCACCATTCACATTGATAGAGTATGTGTTCAATGGACTCATCAAATCTTCTACAAAGAGTACATATTGTATCAATGTTATATCCCCTCTGATTACAAAGAAACATCTCAATAGGCAAGCTCCAAGGTTGACCTTAACCAAAAAATCCACAAACTTTCGTTCCAATTTCAGGAACTTAGTCAGCCTTATGAGATGAGAGATTGCAACTGGGAGAAGATTCTCTGTCCTAGATTTACCAGAGTGAACTAATTGATAAGAACTCCAGTATGATATTTTTTCATCAAACATGGAGCTAGAGCTTTTAATGCTATTAAAGACAATAGTTAATTGTTGTTGCATCCAGATATTTCTTTTATGAGGGGGTGGGTGATCAGTGGGGATTATTTTTTCAAAAGGTATGGGACTTTTTCTATGTTTGCATTGTCTTTGAAAATTTTAACAAGGACATTGAAAGTCAGCTGTATCATAAAAATTTTAATCGAGTGCAGTCCTAAACCATTAAGATGTCTTTTATTCTTTAATAAAATAATATTATGAAATATAACTTGTAAAACTTTTATACAAAGTATGATACAATTATAATTTATATATTTAATCTTCATCAAGTCAATTTAAATATTGCACCACCACAGCCTCTTAGGCAGAGAAGAGAGTACCCAAAGAGTACCTGTATCCAAGCCAAGCTATATATATATCAGATATATAAATACAGAATAGAATATAACAAAATATTAAATAATACATGACATTTAACAAACATGCACATCAATAGTTCTTTATGCATGTTATAGACTTCATTTATTAACTGACTAAATGGAAATAATAAAAGTTACCTATTACCTATAGGATTTGAACTTTGACTTCTTGCTGGTTGTTGCTTCACATGAAAATCTTTTCAACCAGTTGGATTTGAGATTTCTATGCTTACTATTCTGTGGCATTATTCTTTGAGACAATTATATATCAAAGGTGGATTTTCGAGTTGCTAGGCAGGCATCACTTTTACCAAGCAAAGTGATGTTTCATCGGACTCAGTCTGGAGAAAAGCCATATGCTTCCAATAGATTTTAACATTGCATTGTCAACTGATTGATTGACTGATTATAAAAACAGATAGACTGGATTCTTAGACTGAACTGAACTGATCTGATTGTGATTTCAACTGATAGATTGAATTCAACTTGATTGTGAACTCAACTGATTGCGAATTCAACTGATTGATCGATGAAAAACTGGACTATTTATGTGATAACCTGTTGTCACTTTGGTAATTGGCTTTTATGTCTGCCAGCTATATCTGTTGTTAAAATTCCTCCACTGTTTTTGATTGCATTCCTTTGATAAGATGTTAATCCTGTTGTCAGTTGGTAGCCATTGCTAATTTCTGTTGTTTGTGAATTTTTAATTTTTAGCTATTGCAAATTCTGTTTTATATCACTTATGAGTGTATACAATATTTATTATGAGTATATACAATATTTAAATCTTTGAGAGACATTCCAATTACACACTTTCATTTGTTTTTCTTTTTAATATTTTTTAACATGCACACATTTATCACTCATTATTTACGCATATGTATATTTTATTCTAATAAATAATTTAAATGAAAAGATTTCTTTTTTCTTTTAGTTTTAAGATTTCCTTTCCCCCTCTTCCTTAACTTAAATAAAAAGGGAGCATCTTATAGTTTAAACTGTTATACTTTTAATTTTTGTAATTTAATTTTCTACCCCCTTCTAATTAATAAATGACATTTGTATGAATAACTTTTTAAACTCTTTTAGATTTTCTCTTTTTTTAATGAGATTCTTTAATTCAATATTTTATGGACAGCTTAATGATTTTATTATTTATTAATCAAGTTTAAAACTTTATATTGTTTTATGAGAAATTTTCATTTTTTAATAATTGTAAACACAATTTTAATGAACACTCTCAGTAGCATTACAGTATATTAATACTTTTTCTACTTAATTATAACTATTTTGCTCTTAAACATTCAATTATTTAACATTTTATAATTTTTAACTATTATTTATTATAAAATTTCAGTGTTGTTTTAAAAAATATGCAAATAAAAATAAATTGCTTTTTTGTATAATTTTTACCACACAGTAGAGCTCAGTTTTAATTAAATATTATGTATAAAATTACAAAGCTTTACAACTATGATTTTTTTGTTTTTTAGAAAAAGAAAAATGTCACAAATATAACAATGAAGTCATAATGTTGCAAAAATTCAAATAAGCATGTGATATGTTTTGATTTTCTATTATATCTCTTTTAGTATCTTGTTCCTGTGCATTATGAAGTAAAAGAAGTGTTTACGTGATTATATAGTATGTTTAAGTTGCAATTTAAACATGTATACATTTACTTTTGAATTTTGTATGAACTGTTAATATATTTTTTATGTTGTGTACATATTAATAAAAAAGATCATCTTGTAATAGCACACATTATTGCCATGATCTGGGCTTCAAATCCAAGCCAAATTAATTTTAAGGATACAAACAGATTCTAAGTTTTCCTCTTGAGACAACTTGCCTTATAGTAATACATCTAGTCATTTAAATATTGATTGGAAAATAAATGTTTACATATTTTTAATTAGAGGATAACCAAAGAAATTCACTCAAAGCACTTTCTCAAATTAATTGGGAAGACTAGTGAGTAATGATAAAAAAAATTGTCAATAAACTTAATAATTTTTTAGGTCACATAATATGTGATAAAAGAAGTCCAAATCTTCATTCTACTTCTACTTATTTTAAGTGAAAGTAATTAGTAATTATTACTAATAGATTTTTAAATCTCTATTACAGATTGGTATCTAGCTTTTACTTTTATTAATAAGACTTAAAGTTCAAAGCTGAATGTAGTGCAATTTTATTTTTAGCAAATGCCTTCAATTCCATTTTACCATTTAATGTAATAATCTGAAATTCAAATTATTTTTAGGATTTAGACCTAAGTCAACCTGATTGTACAGTTATATAGATATGACACCAGTTTAGTATCTATGTATTTTAATATCCTCATTGCTTTATTAACTGTAAGTACATTTTTTTCTCTGGATAAGAATTATAATAATAATTACAATAAATCCTTAATTCTTTATCTCAAACTTTATGTATTAAAACAAGAGCAACTTGTTATTTTAATGTCATATAGTGTGAACATTTATCTAAACTTACAATAGATGATACAAAAGAACTCTTATGTTGATAAAAAATTATCATTAATGAAAGCAAAACCTTCATTCATATTGGCAACTATATTCAAAAATACTCTTTCATGAGGAAGTGCTTTTTGTGTAATAGAATTATAATATAACAGAAAAATTCTATACTTATATTAAAAATGGATAAAAAGATTAGAAGCAAATAACAAGTCACATTTCCAATTACAATTTTAATTTTCTAATATTTATTGACATCAATAATCATTAACAGTGGATTATTTTATATAAAACTACAACCTCATTGAACCACTTTGATAATTCTGTTAGAGTTTTATCAAAGAATTTCAACATTGATAGTAATGTACAGAAAACTATTTACAAATCAGGAATAGAACAACATATGTTTATTTATTGACAAGTTGAGATTTTGTTTTCAATACCTTTTAAACAAGACATTTATTTTGTCTAAGGATCTCAATTTAGTTAATTTATTGAAAAATCAGTGATATCTGAGCATTTAAATGGCAAGTTGGACACAGTAATCTCATATAAATGATCAAACTGAATTGTATTATTTTTATTTTTACTATAATCTGTTTGAAACCTTTAGTCTAGGTTCTACCATTTTACATTAAACCACACATAAGACTTTGAATTAAATGGTTACAGCAAATTAAGCCACCTAATAAATTCTATTTCTATAAACTAGAAATTATAGCACTGTAGTAGTACTTATACTAGTTTTAAATGTCGAGACAAATATAAAATTTCAATTGAAATGCATTAGGAAATGCAAAAGTCAAGTATAGTTTTTAAAATGTACCATCACAAGTGACTTTCCTCTCAATGCTGTCTCTTGTATTATGAAGCTACACATTTTTATAATAAAAGTAGGTGTATACTATGCTGAAATTTTGATTAAACTCTGCATATTATTTATGAAAAAATACATAATTAAGTGAATTGTACAGCTATAGTATTGAGAGAAGTTATAGAAAGGACCATGAAATACAAACTGCTATTATGATTTGCATTTATAGACTATGAAAAGGCATTTCATTCTATAAATATTTCCACATGATAAAGCATTAGGTCATCAAGATATAAACATGAATATGGTTATATTTTAAAAGAATATTTATCAAAATGCAATACAGCAATGATTACATTACATAGTGATATAAGAAAAGTATTAGTGAGAAGGGTGCAATACATGGTGATTCCATATCTCAAAACTTTATTCATAAATAATTTATAGATAGTCATCTAGATTTTGTAGTTATTGTGATTGTTTTTAAAAATAATGACTCAGAGCTTCATAAAATGTTTGAAAAGATATCAGATGAAAATAAAAAAGTAGGATTAAAGATAAATGTTAAAAAGGTTAAATCAATATTGAAAGGGAATATACTTATATGTTTGAAAAGGAAAGTTTTTAATAAATGTTTTTATAAGTTCTTACTCATGAATATGAAATGTAGACACTTACAGAAGAGCAATATATAAATTTCAGACATTCAACAAAATATGAAAAGATATATTTTGAAGTAATAATTATGAATTGAAATGAGATACCTGATTGAGAATACAAACAGATAATGATGAAATCATTTAAACAATTAAAAGGCTTAAATAGAGCAGAAATAGTAATATCTTTAGAAGAATTGATAATAAATAGACAGTTGGAGTCTTAAACCAAATCTCACAAAATTGTAAAATACCTAGAAAAAGATCAAATATGAGATGGATGGATAAAATAAAATAAAAATTTGTTAGTGCATTATAAAAATGAGAGATTAGAGATAAAAGAAACTGGATTAACTGGAGTTACTTTGATTTTGAATTGGATTAATAATGGTTAAAATGATTGTTGATGATGATAATGGTTATTAACATGTGTTTTAAGATTAATTATCTCCATAAAACAGGATGTCTTACATGACATTTTAGCAAAGCTTCTATAAAATATAAACTGATTATTAATATTATTTTATTATCACTATTAAATGCTATAAAATTGGTAATGACTTATAATGATTATATAAATAGCATTTATTTAGAATGATCTTACATATTCACTGTTGTTATAATGATTTTGTCCATCTCAAAACTATTCACCCTCTTCATCTTTCACAACAAATCTTATTGATCTTTATAAATTTTTTCAATAAATTGTGAGTAAAAGTAAAATAATATTATCCTGATCATTTATACTTAGTGAGAGAGTGAATATCTAATGTGATTACATATTGATATATTCATCACTTTTGGAGATGGTAATATTTTCATAAAACCTCAACAGCATCACCATTTAAAGGCAGCGATACTTTATGAGAGCATTTTTCTTCAATAATCAACTTTTACATCTATTAAAAAATATAACAAATACCATAGTTTGAATAATTTTCATCTTTCTTATTAAAGGTATATCTTTACATTTATAAATATTTCCCCCATTCTTCAAATCATTGATGACTACCAGAAAGTCAAAAAGTATTAACAACTTCTTTGAAGTCATAAAAGCAAAAACTAAGATTTATATATATAAATAATGTTTTTCTTAATAACAGCAAAACATTTAAATTCCTAACTCAATCAATATGATAAGAGAGAACATCTCTATACAGTGACATCTAGTGTAAGCTGGGCAAACAATGATAATCAGACATGTTTAAATCCATATTATCAGATTGATTTTTTTTTGTAATGACAAAATTGCAAGATTAAATAAAAAAACATCAGCAAAAATGATAATACTATTTTATAAACATTTCCATAATTAAAGCCTATTATTTAGGGAGTATATCCATTATTATTTGAAGAATAGTTAGAAAAGGTAATGATTCAGTTTTTGCTTTGGTATGTCAAAATATATTAAGGTAAAAAATTCACACAAAGTGATTTATGGAAAATCGTATTGAAAGACTCTTAGATATTATAATGTTGAAACTGTTAGTTATTACTCAGAAACTTTCAAATTTACGGAGTATCTTAGGAGATTATCATTCAAATGACATATTGAACCAATAAATCACTCATTTAGCCATACTGATATTTTTTTTTCATTCAGCAAGGAAGTAATTAATAAACATTTATTGCTTAAATTTATTTCTTTACAGGACCACATAGAATTTTTTTGGAAAATTTTCTGAGCCTTTAATTATTAAAGTTAATTAGATTTTTGGGCTGGTTCTATCTTTTTGCTGTTGCTAATATGGAAATTAATCTTTCTAATTATTTTACATTGTATATATTGCAATTAAACAAGCCCCAAAAATGATACTATCTAATAACTCTAATTTATTAAAACTGTTTAGCATAAAAAAGAACATAACACAATGTCTCACTTAACATTACTGAAAAAATCTAGTTTTAAGCCAATAAACATCATATGATAGTGAGTTTTGCCTGTTTTAAAATCTAGTTTGTAATATAGATTAAAAAAAAACTTGGAATAAATCCATTTGTATACTATTGTTAACTTTTATGATAAAATATAAAATGTCTGTATTAAACAATATATAGATCTCACAGTGTAGTGGTAATGCGTTTCTCTGCTATGCCTATGATTTGTGTTGAATTAAAAACAGACAAACTTAAAAAAAATATTTTGATTTTAATCAGACTTAGCATATTTTGTTCCAGATAAGTGACTTTCAGCCAGCCCAATTAATTACTCACTATTGTTTAGTGCATAGTCGGACTGATTTTAGCTTGAGGATAATTCGGAAATGGAAATATAATAAAATTCTCATTAGTAACTAATGGCCAATTGGCAAATAATCTCTTTTGCATTGTTTTTATCTAAGGGATTGTTGGAAAAAGTTTTTTCTTTGCAATGGATTGTTTAAATGATATTAATATTTTCCTTGTTACTTATTATTAGTTTTCTATTTAATAAAAAGATTTTTGTAATATATACATTATAATTTAATCATTTTTTATTCCAGAATGTAGCTTTACATAAAATTGTAATTAAAACATCTGTTCTTTAAAAATTCTTAAATTTAGTGGCAATTAGTAATATGTAAATATTACGGCAAATTCTTATGATTATTTTGTTTCATAGTGCAGAACTTTAACATTTGTCTTTCATATTATATCCATTTGTTTAAAAGTCTGTTATGCATATAATTAAATGATATAATATATATATATTTGTGTATGTGAATGTATTTTTTAAAATTAATAGTATTACGGTATTCACTGTGTTTAAATTTAAGCCTTTCCATGGATATCAGAAATCACAAGTAGTAATAAATTCTGTATAAAATACATATTTACTGCTGTATAAATTTTAACAACTGTGTAAATAAACACAGACTATCTAATCTGTAACACTTAGGATAGATAATAAATATTCCTGAAGTAATAAATTTCATATATGTATTCTTTAAAAATTCTTTATAAGTCAGTCATTATAAAAGTTATTTTATAATATTTAAATACAAGTGTAGTATATATTCTTAATACACATACAAAAAGTGAACCCCAAATTTATCTTGTCCTTAAAATGTTATATGGATAATCAATTAATCATGGATAATTTAAAGGGATAAAACATTAAAGCAATCAACCCATTATTTTCAAGTTTATTAATATGACTTTTAAAAAATTTGACTTGTGAAATATTATTACGTTTAATATGTTTAGACAAAAATAAAAAGTAATACACTTATAAAAAAGTATTGAATTTAAAAAGAGAACACAATATTAAAACGGAGTAAATGCTGACTGCATAAGATAAGAAAATGGTTAACCAAGAAATGATTCACGATTGCACTCATACAAATAGATATATACTTAAAATGTATGACTTGATATTTTTTCAAACTGTAGATATTAAAAATGTGATAAGTCTTTACTAACGGCGGAAAGGGGGATGGTAATTTAATATAACTGAAAGATTCTGGTTATGTATATATAATCTATTTACAAAATAAGCAACTATTTTAAGAATTTAAAAATGGTTAGAGAGAACTGAAAGTATTTCTGAATACTTAATAATTTTATTTATTATTATTACAAATAATAATTCATAATATTTTATTTGCTTTCTATATATGTATGTATGGGATAGTCTGTAAATACTTAAAATGTATTGTAGCTGCCTATTTAAATCCAGATTGGCAAATAATGGACAATTATCTTATTTTTTGTTGTTGTTGGTAGAATTCAGTCCTACTGAAAGTATTATCATTAACAGTTAAGAATAAATAAGTAATAATAAACACCCTTAATTGTTTTAATATTTCCTCCTTTCATATAAAAGTTTTTTTTGATTGAAACTTATTACAGTATTATGATTTTGCAAAGTAATTACAACTTAGTCACAAAGGAAGACAATTAGTACACACATCATCAAGCAAAATTACGAGTAAAGGCTTTTCTTCCTTGTCATCTTTTGAGGATCAAAGAAAAATAATCTAATTCAATGAAAAATGTCATTAACAACTAAACAAAAAAAAGAATATTTTAAAAGTTTAGCAAAGGATATTAATTTTACCTAATAAACAGTTCATATTAACAAAAAAGATTTCACATTAATTACAAATAAATTAAAATCCACAAATACAAAATTATAATAAATAAAGCTTAATATAATTATAAAGTAGAAACTGACTATTATAACCATTAAATAAAACAGTTTGGAGGTTTCCTAATATTTCAATAAATAAAAAAGGAATAAAACAATATTATAATGAAAGTAAAATAAGATAGTTCAGATACTCATAAAAGAATGAGTCAAAATAAAAACTAATATATTATATGTTGGTAATTAAAATATTGTATTAACAATAGCATTGTCTGATTTTAATTTTCACAAATATCACCATCGTTTTTGTTTGAAATGAGGAGTTTGTGATAAAAATTAATTCGATGCTCTTTTCAAAATCTTACAAATTGAAGAAGATACTTTAGTAAAAAGTTCTTAGAATGTAATTAAAATTAGATAAATATATGAATGAAATTAAAACCCAACTCTACAATAACAGTGATATTTGTATTAAATCTACTTAAAAGGTTGATAGTTCACTATGGTTTAGAGAACTTGATTAATTAAAGAGAGATTTTAATTAATCAACTTTTTAATTAATCACTTTTAATTAATCATCTTTTAGAAACGACTGAAAGATAAAAAAAAATTTAATATACATACAAATGACACAAATATTTTCATATATAAAAGTTGTCTTTTATTTTTTGCATGTATGAGGACAATTTCAATATCGTTCATAAAGCTGTGCTTAGTATCATGTTTGACTGCTGATGTGTCTATAATTTCGGTTAATTTCTTCAGATTAATAGCAACTGGATCCAAAGAGAATACATGTTGTTACTAATATCTTTAATATTCTTTTGAAATTCAATTTCTACTATCTTAAAACACAAAAGCCAGTAATATTATGCACTATATTGTTCAGCTATTGATATTTATTCACATGGATATAGAAAAATATGAAAAGGCATTTAACACTCATACCCATATATATATATATATATATATATATAAAAGGCATTTAACACTCATACCCATATATATATATATATATATATATATATTGTTGTAGATTCTCAATATGTTGGAATGCCATTATGTACAGAATGGAAAATGATGGCAGGCTGCACTGCTACTTTCCACAATAACATAATTACAGAATTTAGTCCATCCAGTATAACATTGACTAGTAACTAAATCATTGTTAAAACCAATCATTACAATTGGTTTATATAGTTTGGTTGCTCAAAGAATGACTTCAATGAAATATTATTATTGCTTGTATTTGTCTAGCAATAATTGCTCTTACTTTTCTTCTCTGCCATAAACATTAAAAAATAATGGTTTATGTGATTCAATTTTATTTTTTCAGGATAAAAGTGCTTCTACACATTCTACTTTTTCCTACTGATTTAAAGGATTGATCTACCTATTTTTATTACTCCTTAAATATTCATTTCTTTATAAAGTTACCATGCTTTAGACAAGTTGAGGCATTTTAAGACTCCCTGTTGTACATCAGAAGAGTCATAAATACATGGCATGAGAATGTGTAAAACTTGGATAACATTTTAACAAAATAATAAATTAGAAATTAAACAAATTTTAAAAATCAAAAATCATATCGCATTATTGTGCTATTATTGTGCTACGTATAAATAATCCTTTATCGAATGCTCATCTGTACAAATTTGTTCGCATCCTCTGTTTATCATGCTTTATTCATGTAGAATAATTTTCATTATCTGACAGAGTTTTTATATTATTTATATATAAATTAATAAGATATATTCTTTTATAAAAAATTACATTATTTAGTATCTTATATTAAAAATATTATGAAAAAACTACAGTAAATATTAGATAATATTAAAAAGAGGAAGAAAAATAATGATGAAAAGTTTGCTAAAAATTATTTTTATTATTAATCGAATGATAGCATAATGAAATATTTTACGCAATTATAATTATCGAAGATTTTATAAAATATAATTCAAATTGAACTCCACCCAGTATTTATCTGTCTTGTATCACCATTTTTTTATTATTTCTTTATGCATAATTTAATTTTGAGAAATACATTTTTTCATAGTGTTTTCTTTCAGAGATCATCTTGAAAGTTTGGAATTTTTTTCTAGGATTGATTTTTTCCATATCTTTATTCCAAATCAGAAATTTTTCTGAATTTTATTTTATAAATATTTAATTATTTCATATCATAAATTCTATATTAATATTTTTTGTTGAAATTCACTTTCTTTAGTTTTTTTATTATTAGTCAGGCTGTCAATCCAGTGTATATTGTATTATTTGGAATAAACAAAATTAGATGCTTTGATGTCTTCTTGCTCTATCTAATATTACATAAGGAATAACATTTTCAGAGAATAAACTGTGATTAATTATTGCTTCCAATCAGCACATATCCTTATAACATTTTTATGCTGTAAATAATTTTGTCATGTTGAAAATTGAAATTCTTGATAATTTTAAATTTTCAAGGTTGCTTAACTTTATTCCACAATTAAACTTAGTATTACCTTGCTTTTTTATAGCTATTTCTATGATTTTTGAGTAGGTATAAATTTAATATTTTCAAGCATTGGGTTCTCCAAGTAGCGTAGCGCATCACTTTAATTTGGCTGTTTAGCAATTTTCATTTCAACTTACAAATAAAAACTGAACTGCAACTTTAACAAATTGGTGCCTTTTTATAATTTTATATAGCAACAGCCCTCCCATGCAACAATCTACATTATCCTGAAGTTTAAAAGCATCACTACATGTTTTCTGAACAATATGGTTACTTGCTACTGAATATCTTATTTCGCTTTGTAATCAATGTTTTTGTAATGATTAAATTAATTTAAAAAATTTGAATGTGAAAAAAAATTAATTTGAAATTGTAATCTTTTTTTAACTTTAAAATTATGCCATTTTACTTTACATGATTAAAGTCACAAATCTTTTGATAAAAGCAAATATTTTAATTTACAGTAAATTGTTTTGTAGCATATAATTTTGAGAAATTATTATTTCAGTAATATTTAATTACAATAAACTGAGTTTGAGGTATTAATTAAGAATATAAAAGTAAAAATAAAAAAAATAATATTTACCTATTGAAGAGTTGATCTGTATTTTAAGTGTGTAGTAACTTTCCTACTTGCTTTATAATAATACAATAAATATTGAATTCAATGGTAGTAAACTATACCATTTTAATCAGATTCATACAAGTTTCTCATAAAGATAAGTTGAATTTAATCTTGGCTATATATTTCAGATATTCACGAATTACATACTCAGTCATTTTATTATTTTTATATCTTCATATGTAGATATGTGTCTAAGTATCATGCATATATAAATACAGTAATTTTCAATTTGCCTCATCATATTTTATATTTTTAGATGACTATTCAAATCAGTAACAAAAGCACAGAATCATAGTATTCCCCTTTATGTTTAATAAATACAATTTATTATCCTTTATTTTACTTTCAAATTTATGATACACCTTTGATAGTATAACAAAAACTTTATTGTGCTCATACACATTCATACATTTACTGGATTTTATTTATTTCATTAATTTGTTATTTCAATTTCTATGCTATTTTTTTACTTGACTAAATTGTATTTCTATATTTTCTCTAAGCACAAGTTCTTATAGTATTACTGTTATTTTATATATATATATATATATATATATATTGCATTACTGTTATTTTATATATATATATATATATATATATATTGCATTGCAATTTCACCTACTGGAATCAAATGTTTTGCACTTATACATTTGACATAAACTATTGTAAATAAATACATTAACAGTTTTTATTATTTATTAGTCTAAAAATGAGCATATGTACATATATTAAATTAAATATTTTTATACATTTCTTTCTTTATATATTCAAACTGATATAAAAAAAGCTATAATAGCTTATTAGAGAAAACTTGTTTAGCCTTACTACTGCCAATTAGTAATTGATAATTTCCTAGCAATATTAAAGATAATGTTATCTCTGGTTACTTACATGGATGCAATTTCTTAATTTCCATTATAGATATGAGAAAGAAAAATAATATAATATTTTGACAATAATATATATATATATATATATATATATATATAAAACAAATATCTAATCTAAATCTGTTGTTAAGGCAACCTTCTTTAAACAATAAAGGTGAAAATTTACTTTTATATGTGTTCTAATATGGTTGGTTATATAGACACTAAAGACTGCAACTTGATTACAAAAAGTGAAATTATTAATTCAAAGAAGTTTAAATAAACCTCATTAAAAAAGTAAATATAACTTGTTCTGAAATCAGACTAAAAATAATCAATTATAACTTTTAAACTATAATTATATATTTCAACTTGCATTCCAACTATGTATTATATATATATATATATATATATATATATATATATATATATATATATATAATATTCAAATATAAGTATATTTTATACTAATCTCAATGTAATAGAAGGAACTGAACTCAGATATTCAAGCTCCCAACAGCTATGCTGTCTATCTTATACAACTGATTTACATGACCACATACATAAGATAAAAATTAATGATCATTCTTCAGCCATCCATATCATTAAAAATCTGGTGGTGTATAACTCAAAGCCCTTGTTAATATCAATATTATTGTCATATCCATGTTGAATGAACATCACTCTAACCTCTCACATATAGAACCTTAATACAACCATTTAAATGCACAAAAGAGGGATGGGTGGAATACAGACTGGATATATGATATTCAGCTACATTTTCTATGCCAAACATAAAGTAATTAGAAGGAACTTGAACTCAGACTGTCAATCTTCCAAAATTTATGAACTTCATTTTATACAACTGATGCACTTTACCACATAATATGTGCAAAAAATAAATGATCTCCAATATGTGTATTTTGTGCTGAACCAGCACTCATCATTTGGCCCAGAGCACCATCTCTCATACATATATCCAATTAGTTCTCAGTTTATATTAAGATAGCAAATATTCATCTTCACCTTCTAACTTTTGAGCCATTCATATCATTGAAAATCTGATGATCGAACATTCAAAGCCATTGTTAATGCCAATATTATTATCATACCCATGTTGACTTTACATCACTCTGACCTCTCATATACAGAACCTTATTACAACCATTTAAATACACAGAAGAGAAATGGGCAAAAAAGAGACTAAATATGTAATATTCAAATATATTTTCTATACTAAACATAATGTAATTAGAAGGAATTTGAACTTAGACTTTTGAGCTCGCAACAGCTATGCACTCCATCTTATACAACTGATACAAGTGATGACATACATGTGAGAAAGATAAATGATACCCAATATATATATATATATATATATATATATATATATATATATATCATGCTGAATCAGCACTCATCATTTGGTCCAGCTCACCATCTCTCACACATATATACAATCAAGGCACAGTTTATATTAAGATAGTAAATATTCAAACATTAATGGAGAAACTTCATTCTTCTCTACCTTCCAACTTTTTAGCCATTCATATCATTGAAAAACTGATGATGGAATGGTCAAAGCCCTTGTTGATACCACTATTGTTGTATAATATAAAGTGCATAGCTGTTGTCAATCTAAAAGTCTGTGTTCAGGTTTCTAATTAACCTTAAGTTTAGTATAAACATATACTTATATTTGAATATTACCTATTCAGCCAGTATTCTGCCCATCTCTATTCTATTTATTTAAATGCATGTATTAAGGTTCTTTATGTGAGGGGTGAGTATAATGTAAAGTCAACATGGGTATGACAATAATATTGGCACCAATAAGGACTTTGAGTATTCCATCATCCGATTTTCAATGATAAGGATGCCTGAAGAGTTGGAGGGTCGAGAATATTGAAGCTTGTCCATTAAAGTTCGAATACTTGCAATATTAACATAAACTGAGCACAGATTGTATATATGTGTGAGGGATCATGATCTGGACCAACTGATGAGTGATGATTCAGCATAAATATGTATATTGGAAATCATTCACCTTTCTCACATGTATGTGGTCATGTGTATCAGTGATAAAAGATGATATGCATAGCAGTTGGGAGCTTGCAAGTCTGAGTCCAAGTCCCTTCTATATATATATATATATATATATATATATATATATATATATATATATATATATATATATATATATATATATATATTAACTATTGCTTGAAATTTGTAGTATCAATTACCTATCTAGTGTTTAAAAATCTATATATGTCTTACAAACAAAGCTTTTTTACCAACTTATAGAGTATATTTGAGTCTGACTTTGGAATTATTTTTTGCTACATTGAAAGATGTGTTATTAAAAACTTTATGGTAATTTAATTCACAGTTTATTATATAATTCTATTTTAGTTTGGTATTTATAAGTAAACATATTTATTGAAAATAGTGAGCTTATGCTTATTGGTAGATGATGAAAAATATTCAAACTCAAAAACCCTTGTCTTGCAAAATGGTTAATTAATTTTTAACATTCAGGATAATTTACACAAGTAATATAATGTGTTGTATGATTGGCTAGATTATATATATATATGATCAATAGATGGAGCTTTACCAAGACCTCCAAACAAGCGTATTCTGTTTACATAAATATCAGAGTCAATATTCACTGTCTCTTTCATTTTGCTCCACCCTCAGATCATCTGATTTCAAGCTGATTTACTCTCATCAGTGAAGGGATAGGAGTTATAAAACTAGACCTAAAAAACTGACTCCAAGCGTTTATGCAAAATGTTTCTATCAGTTTGCAAGCATGAATTTTTTAGACACATTAATGTCTTCAAACTCAGCCTATCAAACAAGATAGCTATATGGGTCTGATTTCAGTTCAGTTCCCCCACATAGTAAAAGTTTCTGCAATCTATATCATTGCAAGAAAACTGAGCCTCATATTTAATAACTTCTGAATATTAAATTAATTGTAAGTTAATAGATATAAACATAATTATTTTAATATAATTATATTAATATATATATAATTCATGTTCTGCATTGCAATAAGCCAATAAATTGAATGCTTATATATAATCCAAGCTGAAGTACAAATGGTCCACTCTGCACTGTTTCATTTATTGACAAAGTTGTAATATTTTACATATATTTCACTGGACATTTCCCATACCTTTCACATAAATTTCATCTATATTTTTACTATCTCAAATTGTATTTATATCTATTAATTGAAGATTAATATTCAGAACTTATTAAATGTGAGGCTTAACCTTTCTCTTTGATTAGTTATAGTAATTTCTGAATAGTTTATAGTTGTCTTGAAATTGTTAATATATATAATTCACAATCTTCATTGTAATTTATCAATAAATTGAATATATAGGGTATATGAGCACAGACTTTCACATGACCCACCACTCTCCATACTATCACATAATACTGATACACCCAAACACATATATGTTGAAAAGATAAATAATCACCAATATATGTATTTCATGCTAAACCAGCAATCATCAGTTGTTCCAGATTACCATCTCCACACATATATGCTATAAGTGCTCAGATATATATTAAGATAGCCAAACCTCATACTTTAATGGACAGGCTTCAATCTACTCCACACTCCAAATCTTCAACCATCCATCCAATTGAATATCTGATGATGGAATGCTCAAAGGCCACCCTAAGGCTGAGATTCTTGTCATACCCATGTTGACCTAAAGTCAATCTGACCCCTCATGTACAGGACATAATCCATGTAATACATATAAAGGGATGGGCAGACATCTCTACTATGTAAATTGAATGTTTATATAAGATCCAAGCTAAAGTATAGATGAGTCCACTCTGTAATTTTTTATTTGTTGATGGAGTTGTATTGATTTATATATATATAGCTCTTTGAGGGTTTTCAATAGCTTCTGCATAAATTTAATTAATATAGTGCTAACAATTATATAACTATTCACGTTATACCCTTGCTAAAGATATTTACTATCCAGAAACTATATTGGTAATGTGAATTGTGCACTATCATCTGATGACCATTTGTTACTTTATCCTAGAAAATATAATAGTAGAATAGAGCAAATTGAGTATTTTACTACTGCTTCTATTGCAGTTATTGAAAATATATAAAAATGTTATATAATGCTTTGTTGATATATGAATTTGTTAGTTATTTATTACTTATAAGTATTTATTAGTTTGTATATATTGAATATTTGATTACTTATTCATAAAAGCTTTAAAAATAGTTAAAAATTAACTCTTTTTTGACGTTTAATGTTTAGCTATATAGAAAGAGACTGGTTTTGATTTAAAATTTGCCCTGAATAATATCAGACGTCATTTTTTTCGTTTCTATAAGAATTGAAAAGAATAATGGTCATTTTATGTTTGGTTGATTATCTGAAGTTGTACTATTGCTCACATATAATTTTAAAAATCCGTTACAATATTAGTCAGTTATTTTATATTCATATACTTAATAGGTATTATCATTAATTTTGAAAGTGTTAAGTATAGATATTATTTAATTTTGATATAAATTTAAGAGTCTATGAAGTCTTTTGTAATTTAAAAGTAAAACTCTGCTTGCTATTCTTTTTCATCACAAGATCTTAATAATATCTCATTTATTAAATAATCTATTATATAAGATATATCTAATATTTTGCTGAATTTATTATTTATGACTTAATTTCTATTACTAATTTTTTATTTGTATTTCATTTACGCAATCAGTACTTTAATCCATTTTCTTTCCTTTAAAATTTAAGAAATAGCTTCAATCTTCTATAACTTTCATTGTATTCAATAGCAGTAATGTTTGATTTTAGATATTATCTATATTTAGAACTTAACATTTTTTTCTGGTTGGCGGACTATCGTACAATTAGATATTATTGATAACTAATTGAGATAAGAAAGGATTTCTTTCCAGTCGAAAAGACAAATGTCTTTAATGGAATATGAATATCGATTTATTAGAAACTTATCTGTCATCAAAAGAACAAATTAGTTATAAATATTAATACTATGCCATTAAGTGATAATTAATTTAAAATGAAAGTTTTACATTTCTTAAGGTGTAATTAATTAAAAAAGGAATCTTAATAAAAATGGCTTTATACTATAGAAATATTAAGATAAGAAGAATTGTAGTATTAAAAATATTTATTTGTCTCTTTAATTAAACTTTTTCAAAACATCTGATATTTTAATATGTAATAATTTGTGAGCAATTCGTATATGCTTTTTATGCCTATATAGCGTGCTAATTTTATATATGTTTATATAAAGAAAGTATATTGGATAAAAAATCATTACAAAAAGCTTTTTTCATAAATTAAATTGCCTATGCCATTTTTAGAATATAGAGAAACTGGAAATTGATTACTTTGCAAAAAGAATGGATGTAAATGTAATAAAGTTGATAATTAGTAAAAATAAATAATGTACTACTGGTAGTTGTAATAGATAGAATATGAGCAATTTTCCAAAAAATATTGGGGGGGGGATAGAATTTGTACAAAAAAAAAGGATTGAAACAATGACTAAGTCCTAGACTGAGTTTATAGATAGATAAATAGAAAAATGCTGGAAAGTTTTTGATAGCATGTAAAATAAAAAAGAATGAGGAAATATTTCTTAAAATCTAGGAGAAAATAAAAAAAGGAATGAGATATTTTCATAATTATTAGATAAATTAAACAAAAGGGTTTTCACTTTTTTTAAAAAAAAATGTAAATATATCCATATTAATAAAGCCCAATAATTATAACATGCATTAAAGCAATTGATTATTTCAATTATTCAGCATGTTAGTCTGTTGATAAATGCTATGAAACAATCATGAAAAACTGATTGGTTTTGAAGTGGCATCAAAGTAAATAAGAATTTGCTATATGTAAATTTATTGTTTTGAGTGATAATAAACTTTGCTAAGAATAATGCTTGTAATTATAATATGCACTCAATACATTCTAATCTTAAAAGAAAATGTTCTACTGAAAATTTAAAGTTAAATTAGAAGTTATTAAAGATGAAGAAAATTTTGATATTCCTAATATTTGAAAATATACTACAAAAAAGCCACAATTAATGAGTATTTTAAGAATAGTTAATGATTAATTGAGAATACATATTACATTCAAAATTAAAAGATGAAAAGTGAAAATATTAATGCAGCTAAATATTTAAATAATGTTTATCCAGGTAAAATATATTTTTGATTGCTGAAATCAATTGTACTTCAAAATAAAATTTTAACTTTAATCACATGTATCAAAACTATACTTCATTTAAATTTTACAAAAAAAAAAAAAAAAGATATGTGAAAGAGAAATGGTTTCAATTTTAAAGCATTGAAAGACTGTATGATTTTGTTCACTATGCATATAGTGATAAAAGAATTGACATCATTTATTTTTAATTAACAGAAGTGAAAAATTTTGATGACTAAAAATTATTGGCAAATATGTATTAAAGATATTTAGAATATTAATATAAAACATATTTTTAATAATATTAATTATTCACTTTTCAGTACTTACAAATTAAAATGTATTCAAAAAAGGGAAAGCTAATATTTGATTATGAAAATGATAAATAACAATATAAGTTTTCAACCACTAATCATCACCACATGATCTCTATTTTCTATGCTTGCACAAGCTGTTAAAACAGAGACAAAACTCTTCCCAAAGTAATGTCATTCAATGCAAATCAGAGTAATCAATAGATGTAAAAAGGCTTGTGCATAAAATGACTTTCTAATTCCTACTCATCCAATATCCCCAGACTAGTTTTTAGCTTTTCTCTTTTATTAATGAGGATCCTTGGATCTAAGAGCACTGTACCTAGGTCTTAGGATTTAATTCAACCCTTCAGCAGTTACCTTTTACTTTTTTAGTTAACTATAAAGCTATGAGTCCAAAATGAAAGCACAATAATATTTTCAATCCAAGCTCCTTTGCTTGTATCATCATGTAGATCTGAAACCAGTTCAGAAGCTATACATTTTAGTGTCGTTGTTTGTTTAATAACCATAAGCACTATAATCCTATGAGAAGACTTGGCATTAAACCACTATCCAGCATATGATTAGTATTTCCTATGTTTATACAAGCTGTTATTAGCAGTAGATAACTTACCAGACAGTAGTGCCACCCAGTGCAAGCCTTAGTAATCAATGAATGCAATAAGGTTTGTGCATAAAATCCCCATCTAGTGCCTACTCATCCAATATCACCAGACTAGTTTCTAGCTTTTGGCTTTTATCAGTGAATAGCTTGGATCTGATAGCACTGCATCTAAATCTTAGGATCTAATGCAATGATATAAATATTCTAAAATTCATAATTTGAGTTTATTATTTCATGTAAAACCATTCAGTTTTGTTTGCTTGTGATCCATATTTTACTTATATATATATATATATATATATATATAAGTAAAATATGGATACTGCACATATATATATATACGTACTGCTCTATATATATATATATATATATATATATTGTGCAGTACAACATTAACAAAATATCATATGATTCTCCTAACATATTCTCATTTATTTAATAGCAATCATTTTTATTCTATTCCAAAGACATCTATTGCAAGTCTGAATAATAAATGAATGCCAATTACTGTTGTTCTATAATATTCATATTGATATATTTTTTTATTATTGAGGACATAGAATTCATAGCTAGAAATAATGCACTTAAGAAGCTATCAACAATAATTATCTTTGTACTCAGATTTACACTAGATTCCTTTAAAATAGGCTAAAAAATTACTCTTGTAATAATTTCTAATAGAAAATTTTATTTCTTCTATTCTATGCTATTTTGTAAGTGTATGTATGTCAGTATATAAAAGTAGGTAAAATAGGTTTACATCTGCAATAAGAAAAAAAGATGCAATTATTACTAAAAAGAGAGATCACATCATAAAATGGGTAGAAGACTTTTATCAAGAATTACATAGTAATAAAGAACAAATACCTCCTATATCTATTACATCTTCTGAATTGCCCAGAATTTTAAACGAAGAAGTGAGATATGCAATTAAATGTATGAAGAAAGGAAAGGCTCCAGGTAATGATGGAATTATAATTGATATATTAAAAGAAGCAGGTGAAGAAATAGAAAAAAATCTTTGCAAAGTTATATACCAAATGTCTTAATAATAAAGATATACCAGATGATTGGAAGAATGCAGTATTAATATTAATATTTAAAAAAGGTGATAAAGAAGATACTAGAAATTACAGACCTATCAGCCTTTTATCAGTTTTATACAAAATTTTACCAAGACAATTACAATTTGTCTACAGAGAACATTGGATTTTCACCAACCAAGAGAACAAACTGGATTTAAAAGTGGTTTTAGTACAGTAGATCATATCCAGGTATTGAGAGAAGTTACAGAAAGGACAAATGAATATGAGTTACCATTATGCTTTGGATTTGTAGATTATAAAAAGGCAGTTTATTCTATAAACATTTCTTCAGTGATTAAAGCATTAGATCATCAAGGTATAGATCCAGGATATTGTCATATTTTAAAGAATATTTATAAAAATGCAACAGCAACAATTATATTACATAATGATACTAGGAAAGTCAACATTGAGAAGGGTGTAAGACAGGGTGACTCCATATCTCCAAAACTTTTAACAGCAGTGCTGCAAGAAGTATTTTATGATTAAAATGGGAAGCTAAAGGAGTGAAAGTGAATGGATATTATTTAAGCTATTTAGATTTTGCAGATGATGTAATTGTTTTTGCAAATAATGCTTTAGAGCTGCAGGAAATGTTGCAGAAGTTATCAGATGAAAGTAGGATTAAAGATAAATGTTAAAAAGACTAAAGTAATGTTTAATGGATTTTCTCAAAATATGAAAATAAAGATTGATTATGATGAGGTAGAAAAAGTTAACAGTTACAAATACCTTGGTCAGATTATTAATACAGATGGAAACATAATGAATAAAATTAATCATAGAATTAAACCTGGAGTGCTTTTGGTAGAAATAACTTGATACTAAAAGGAAATATGCCTATGTGTTTGAAAAGGAAGGTTTTAATAAATGTGTTTTGCCAGTTCTTATTTATGAATATGAGACTTGGACACTTAATAGAAGAGCAGTAGAAAGACTTTAGACTACTCAAAGAAGTATGGAAAGATCGAAAACACAATATATGGGTAAGAGAACAAACAGTTGTTACTGACCTCATTGAAAAAATTAAAAGACTGAAGTGGAGTTGGGCTGAACATATTGCTAGAAGAGATGATAATAGATGGACCAATTGAAATCTTAAACTAGATTCCAAGAAATTGTAAAAGACCTAGAAAGAGACCACATGTGAGATGGATGGATGAAATAAGAATGTGTGCAGGGATGATGTGGAGAAGAGAAACTAAAGATCAGAGAAGATGCATTGAACTTGGAGAGACCTGCAATGGATTGATAATGGTTGATGATGAAAATAGGTTTAATTTTTTTTTTGACAATTTTCCTCTTTAATTCATCACACTATTTTTTAAACCTAGTTAATCATACTCAATGAGAAATTATACCACATTTAATGACAATAAAGAAATCTAAAGAATTTTTTTTAAAAATTTAAAGTTATTATTTAACTTTAATATGAATTATTTAAAATGTTACTTAATAAATATTATGGCCATTTATATCATAAATCTAGAATTATATATTTTTAATAATTCAAAACTTGCGATTTACAATTTTATATAATTAGTATTTTGAGCATAGTGTTTTTCAAGTTTTTATTATTTTTGTTTGTGAAACTAAAATGTATAATAATTAAAGAATTTTATTAGTTGATTGTGTTTATTACATTGCTTTTACCATCTTTGCTCAAACTATATAAAAACATGTTTTTTTTTTTTTGAACTTTACTTACGATTTTCCATACATCTTTATAATCATTGAAGAATATTAATTTTATTTATTAATGTTTAAATTGGCAATGACAAGACAATTTGTAACAGTTATTTTCTTCCAAATTGCTTATTATGAGATAATCATTGTTGAATAACTTTAAAAAAAACAACTTTTATATGTTAACTTTAGATTTATTAATAGAAAATTTAGGTAAATAAAGGTAATATGTATGTAAAATAATAATAAATTAGAGAGCAAATTTAAAAAATAAATGAAAAAATAACCTCTTTGTCAGAAAATGTTTTTATTTTATATTTTTAATTAAATATGAGTAATGAATTTAAAATGAGGAATGAAAGCAAACTGCTAAAATATTTTATTTTTTAAAAGATAATAGAAATGTATTAATTTTATCTTCCAGAAAAAACATTTCTAATAATAAATTACCATAGTCTTTATAAATTTTATATCTCAATATGGAAAGATTATTTTTAATAAAAAATATTAAAAAAAATATTTTCCACAATCACAACTATCAATTTATTGTAAATATTCATTCAGTTTTTTTATTTATTATAAATTTATCATTAAACATTTTTTTACTGTTGTATACTTTAATAAAAGATCATAAAAACTATAAAAATCACATTGATATGTTTACACCATGGTTTTATTAAATTGTCTTAGAATTGCTTACCAAGTTCCGACAATTATACAATTATAATTATATTATTATATCTTTATAATTATATATTTATTATGATTTTCTTATTGATTTAGTTGAAAGATTTTAAAATATACTATTTCAAATCAGAACTCCTAAAGCACTTATTAAGCAATCAGATATGCAATACAACTAAAAAAGTAAAATTTATTTTCTAATGAAATTTAGTCAAATGAGTTTCCACTACTTAAGTTTTTTTAAAAAATATTATTAAACTAAAATTTTTTATTTAGTTCTAAAAAATGATGACACCTTTATAATGCTTTGTGCAGTTTGTATATATTTGTTGCATAATGCTATATAATGTTTGTAGCCACAATATTTAGCATAAAGAAAAATATTTTATTTTTTATAAATATATGCAATGTTTCCTACTGTATATAGATAGATATTAACATGTGTATTCAAGTTAAAAACACAAATATTTTATGCAAACAACATGTAAAAACTATATATTGTTTGGAAAATTGCCACAAATTAATAAAAATACTATAAATAAAATGATGATATGAAAAGAAAATATTTGATATAATTCTTAGTCTTATATATTAACAGCTTAATGTTAAAAAATAGAATCACTATAATCTATAATGTGACATTATTCAGTAGACAGATATTTATGCAAAGTACTATTGTCGTATATAAGATAGTAAGATTTACATATAAAAATTTTAACAAATTAAGTTATTTTTGTTATTATTTTTAGTTTAATTATGCAGAAGGAAATTAACGTCTGATTATGCATAAATTTTTGTAATTATTATAAATCTCCACATGCTCAGTCTCTGTGATAGTATAACTAAATTTCTACAATTCAATTGTCAAGTATAACTTTGGAAATACAATAGACTCAAGCCCTGATATAAGTATGGTCAGTAGTAGTTGATGTATATATGAATATGCCCTAAGTTTAAGTAATTCACTTAAGGGTTTATTACTCTTACTGATGAGTAAGTTCACAGAGATTTATAATACATATAAAAACAGTGCATTACCAGAAGTTAATTTCCTTCTGCACAATTATATATTTTTCAGCACTTAATAATAGTAAATTTTTAGTTTTGTAAGATAAGAAAAGAAACATTTAAAAGAATTATGCTAGTCAATTGATATATGTTCAATTATTAATATTTTAATCTTTCAACTTATGCATTATAAAGTATAAGTCACTTTCTTTCTGTACTTTTTTGTCTATGGTGGTTTTTCAGATGTAATTTATTAGCGTATTTGTAAAAAACTATTTTTTTAAGATATTTATATTAAATATATTTTTCAAAATAAGAAACAAAACATTATAAATATTTTTACAGTATTTTTAAAATTATTTTTTTAAAATTAAACATAAGACTTTGTCTTAAATGTTATGTTTTCAACATTTTAACTATTTCCTACCTGGTTGCTACTGAATCATTCATTTTGAAAAATTTTGAAGGGTCATGATATCACTGCATATTTCAGCTTTACTTTATATTTTGTCATTATCTATAATGTTAGTTTGCAGGTTTGCATTTTTCTGCATAAGAATTGGAACTAAAATTATTAGTTTACAAAAATCTGAAGATGGAAGTATGATATAGATCTCATACAAATTTCCAAAATCAAAGAAAGCCAACATTACTCTGCTTGGTTATATCATAATACAAAGAAACTGAAAGCATCACTGATTAGTAGATTATTTGGCCTCAGGCTTTTCTGAGCTTACTTTTTTATATTTTAAAAAGAAAAATGGTCATTTTCAGTAATTTATTTACATATTTAAGCTTATTATGCAATTTTAAATCAAAAAATGTGTGATTGCAATTGTATTTTATTTAAAAATGTTTGTTTTTAAGAAGTTAAGTTGCAAAACTATAGTTACAATAAAGCAGAAGTTATTTTTACTTTCTAAAAAGAAAAGTTTTCATAAATGCCAATGAAAAAATTTTTCATGAAATTTTAATAATAATAAATATAATGTTAAATTTTAAAATGCATTTTTATTCTTTTATGGCACGTTAGCTAAAGTTAGGTTCCTTTTTAAAATGAAATTCAAATAAGAAATATTTTATTCAATAATATTTATGAATAGGCAGTGGTTATAATCCAATATTAACAATTAGAATGATTTTCATCTGAAAGTTTATATTTGTAATAAATAATATAAATATTATCAATATATGATTGAAAATAAAAGTTTAATTGGGAAAAAGGAATGTTACAAATATGATAGAAACAACTTCTAATTTATTTTTTATTAAAATATGTAGGAACTCTGAGTAAACTAGTTAAAAAACACAATATATGCTTATAAATATTTTAATAAAAATACTTATGTATTATATTAAAGATAAAAAAAGTTTACTCAATTGTTTATATGCAATTGTACAAAAAATATAGCAATGTTAAATCTAAAAATGATTTATGGAGTTCAATAAATAACCCTAGAAAATAGATTTTTTCATGTAAGACATATCAGTTATTTTCAGTCAACGGTTTTATCTATTGACTAAAATTAGAAGTAATGTTTAAAGATAATGAATGTACAATATGTGAATTATTAGGCAAATGGTAATGTAAATAAATATGGTCACCAAAATAACAGTTTTAACATATAATCATTGTCTTATATAATTAGAAATGTCTGGAAAAACTAAATGGCTGAAGACAATTTTATCTTCATTATTAACCAATGAGTTCTATACATCTAAAAATGTAAATAAAACTATTCTAGATTAATCAATTAAATAAATTTATTGTGCCAATTTTTCCACTAGGTATGCTTAAATGTCACATTATCTGTCAAAAAACTGACAATATAATTATTTGTATATTATTCAATGACAGCAATGAGCTCTCAATAAAATTATATATTTCTGTTTAAAATTAAAATTTGATTTTCATTTCTAAGAATTTAGTGAAACTTGTTTAATCAAAGCAAAATTTTTGAAATTCTTCAAGAACAGAATGATGTAGAAAAATATCTTTATAGATTTCTGATTAATGAAACAAAATAAATATCAACAATGTTTGAAGAACTCTAAGATAAAATGTTGTGTTAAGAAAAGTATTTATAAATCCAGATTGAAGAACATAGTCTTATCTATATTTGTATCATAGTGCTGAGAGATAAAGTCTTACAAATGAAAAAATTAAAATGTATAACCATATTATAAAATATTATATTTCAGGTATTTAGATGTTATGGCTTAGTGAAGCATTCAAAGATTATTTTTAAATTTTAATAAATTATCTATAGAAAAGATTTATTTGGTTAAAAAATGCATGAAAATGTTTCAATATAATACCTAAGATTATTGGTAACTGCCTTCTACATTAGAAAAGTGTTAATTAATACATAAGAATTTATAAAAAGTGATGAAGGTAATATATATTATTATATATTTTTTGCTTTATTTAAAAAGTAAATGTCAATTCCAATACTCTTTATTCACTAATAATATAGTTACGTTTGTATTTACAGTTATTTTACTAATCTATATAACCACTCCTTGGGCTTTCATCTAAAAAATAAATAAGTTTGTTCATTAGTTTACACAATATATGATAAAACTAAAAAAAGCATTAGAGTAGAGCTATTCATGTTTTATTACTAACAATATCTAGTTACATCTTACGAATATCAGTACTTCATCTGATCACAGCTTAATTTATTAGCAAACTCTAATTTCTACTCTCATATAGTATCTACTGATTTTTGAAGCTTATACAGGAGTTTTCTAATGAAAACTAGATACTCATTTACCAGTATATTGGATAATTATCTGAATTAGATATTAATAATTTGCTGATAAAAATCTGAACTCCACTTAAATTTGAATTCAAGAGCATAAATATGACATAATAATATGATAATAAACATTGAGATGCTAAATCGAATTATATTCTTAGAGAATTATGCAATATTCATCTATTACTGATAATGTTTAATCATAATCATAATACTTTTATATATAATTCAATACAAAATTCATTTTCTAAATTATGTATTGGATTATTAACTTTTTTTGATATTTTAATACATTTGTATTTTCATTCTTAAAAGTCATTTTTACTGAAAAAAGAATAAGACATGTGGATGTCTGAAAATTTCAGATTTTCTACTTTATAGTTATCCATTAGATAAAGTACTGAGCTTAGCCTGGTATTTTAAATCTAATACTTGAATATCCTAGCACCTCACTGAAGAAGCCAGTAGCAGAAACTGATCTGAGGTTGGGGATATTCTAAAAAGCTTGTTAAGAGCTATTTTCTAGCTCATTACATATAAAGGACATATTTTGCGTGTTAAATAATTTAAATATTGATATACCAATGTAAATGGCAGTATATCAATATTAAATTTTTTTAACATGGATGAACCTGCAAATTATGTCTTTTATATATGCAACCCGTGAAAATCTTCGTATCAATATATATATATATATTGTAACCTAATGATTAAATTTCTGATGGAAATTATTTTATAGTTATTTTGTAAAAAAATTAAATATTTTTTATGTAATGTTTACTTATGTTTTTTAACTTAGATATTTTTTTAATAGTATATAAGTAGGATGTTATATGTCATTCTTATTGTAAAATTATGTTTTAATCTTATATTGAGATAAAATTAAAGTATTGAAGTCACATACTATAAGCATAAGTTATAATAAAATGTTTAGATAAATATAAATTAATTTTATACCTTAACAATAAAATTTAAAAGTCAAATAAAAAGTAATTTTAATGATACGATAAGTTAGTCTATAATATTATAAGTTAAATTAAAGTTAAAATCAGTATTTTTAATTAAATAGTTTAGTAACAAATCACTAAAGTCAATTATATCTTATTCTATTATTTAAATAAATAAAAATTTATGACATTTAAAATGTTATAATAGACATTTTAGTTAAATGAAGATATTGATACTTTAAATGTGTGCATGGATATATGCTTAAATGATTTAGAAAACAAGTCATTTTATTTTCTTGTTCAAAATTGATTTTATTATTGTGCTCAGAAGTTAATAAAATAATACTACTATAACATTTAAAATTAGAAGATAATAAAAATGGGAACATAGTATATAAAACTGTGTTGGTAAAATATGATATATTTATTAATTGAAAAAATATTTTAAATATTGACATGTTTATTAAATTTTAAGTAACTCTATTATTTGACAGTAATTAAATATTAAAATTAACCATTTTATTTTTAAATCAGTTTTATCTTAATTAACCAATAAAAATTAATTAGTTTTCAATTTATCAGATGTCACACGGCAGAGTTTATAAAAAGATGAGGTCAGGGTGTCTGGAAAAGGATGCATTGACTAATAATCTCACTCTCAATAATTTTCATTATTTTTTGCTATGACTCTTGCTAAATTAAAGTAATTTGCTTATTTATGTATTGCTGAATATGTCAAATGTATTTTTAAGAAGTAAAATAATTGAATGGCTGATATAAATCATTCTACAAAATGTTTAATTAGTGTGATAGCAGAAATGGAATAAAACACCTTATTTTCCATTGAGGAACAATTCTACACTGACTGTACTGTATAACCTATATGGGATATAAGTTATATTGCCTTACTAGAAATTTTCTTATTATCTTGGAAAGAAAATACCTCTTATCAACCAGAAGTTTGTCATAAGTAATTCAACAAATTCCATAAGATTGCATTTATCTTTTTATTTTTATATTATTATCATATGAACTTTAAATTATACAATAATTTAATTAACAGAATAATTAAATCTAGATATTACATGCATTTTAGAACTTTATAATTAATTACAAATAACTTTGTTGGAACTCTAATCTGTTAAACAAGTTATCTGGCTAATTTATTTAAATGCACTACAATATTATTATTTTTGTTTAACCATAAGAATTATTAAAGCTGAATGTTTAAACTGACTCTTTACCTATGGGGATATTATAAAAAAAATTAGATATCTTGAAGAGTAAATTGAAATTTAAAGCTTTCTAATTTATATAATATTCATCTGAATAATTGATAAATTGTATTATAACTATTTGTTATTTATAAATAAGTGAAGTCAGAAAATAAAATAATTAAGATAAAAGTACTTGTATTTAAGCATATAAGCATATACAATTTCAACTAGAAAAATTAGTTATTATTTCATTAATGAAATTTAGAACTTTATACAAATATGTCATAGTATAAATAATAATGAAATACATAATAACAATATTGTTATTCTTTATTCCTGCCTATTTTAATGTCATCTTTAAGCTTCTAAAAGATGAGAAGGATTTTTCAATTCTTCAACCAAATTTAATAATTATTAGAAATTCCAGATATCAACAGTGCTGAATAATTAAAATATCTTTTCTTTATTATCATGCTAAAAATGTTTTCTGCATTTATTCATGATTTTATTTAACAATGGTGCACAGAGAAAAGGAGAAGAAAAAAAAAGAGAAATCTTTGATCTTGTGTTTTATAAACTTGAGTGGTCTTGTTTCAACTTTGTGTCACCAATGAGTTACTTTCTCTTGAATAATATACATATGTGTTTTTTTTAATATCCTGCATGTTTAGAAGAAAATTATTATTTTTTATCATATTAAGAGATAATATTTTATCTTATTGTTTAAATAAAAATATAGATTGATTGTTCTTCATGGATTCAACATACCATTAATATTTGTAAGCAACGCATAAGGGGTAATTAACTATTAATAGTAAAAGGGTAATATTTAGTTTTTTAGTATTATTATTATTTTTATGCTTAGTTATTAAATATGATTTTGGCATTATACTGTAATAAAGGTAATTGATGTTTAATGTTCCCAATTTATTATTAAATGAATTAATTCATGATCTAGTTATATGTGTTTTAATAAATGCCTGTTCTTTACAATAATTATTATTTGATCTCAGATATTTGTAAACATGATGTTTATCATGGCCATACTATTTGTTTTGTCATTATTCTTTTTTTAAATATGATTATATATTAGATTAGGGGATCATTAAGTTTCAAAGTCCTAGTATTGAATAGATAATGCAATGTTAATGTACTTTTTTTATTAGCACTCTTAATTATTTTAAATTGCAACAGGAGAGTTATAGATGTTTAACCTTGATTATTTTAGTCTAGTGTGCTTGGTTAATTCCCATGTGTCACCAATATTTTGTCTGGTAATTATGTTTATATTTTTCTGTGGATAGTTAAACCATTTTATGTACATAAATGCAATTATAAAGATGCTGGGATTTATTGAGTCATTCTAGTTTATGATATAATTTAGGTCTTGGTTTATTTGCTATTCCACTCCTATTTTGAATTTTTTAGCAACAACATACTCTAGACATAGCAATTCTTGGCACAAAATTATATTCATTACATAATTTTGTATGTCTGATTATAGGACAATAGCTTTTTCACCTTAAAGTATGACCGTTTTTAGGTTTATAGAAATATGAAGTGATAAGGCAAAACAAATAGGTAATTTTATCTGTATAATCAAGTATTTTCATTCTTGATATTTTGTGAGATCAAAATGGTGAATAATGTATGCAATAGGTAAGAATAATTTTAAATAGGGCATGTCTTAAATACAAATACTGATGAAATTCGTGGGTATAAATGTTTTATACTTCAAATAATCAAGAAAGAGAACTAAAGGTTATATATTTTAATGTTAATTAATGTTAAGGAAATGCCACTTCTAGAAGTAATGAATTCTAGAAAATATTTAATGATTTAAAAGTATAATATAAGATGTTTATGATGAGTTATAATAATTTTTATAATTTATATTTCAAGGTATTTTTGAGTATTTGTTAAAATTTAATTGGGCTAATATATTTTTGTAAGCTTGAAAAAGCTAATGTCCAATTAATGCTATTGGTGAACCAAAGTAATATTTTTCAAACTTGTTGAGAGAAATGAATTATGTAAATAAGTGAATCTTAATATATATATATATTAATAAGCTAATCTTAATATATATATAATAAGTGAATCTTAATATATATATATATATATATTAATAAGCTAATCTTAATATATATATATATTAATAACTTTTGAATTTTTTTGTTGTAATTTTGATGCTATTAAATGTCTAAAGTAGATTATTAAAATGTATAATTTTATAAATTGTTAGAATAAGTTGTTATATTTGTAAGTGAAACTTTAGTTGTCAGGTTCCATCATGTCTTATTTGTTGCTATTTTGTCATCATCATTTCAATAAAAAAAAGCACATTATTTATTCTGATTTCATAAATTAATTTTATGGAAGATGAAAACACTAATTAAATGTATTATTATTTTATGATTCAAATGTTTCCATACATTTAAAGATACAATTTATTTATCGTATTTGAAATATTTTAGAAAGGTATCATTATCCTATCATTGGACAATTTATCTTCATAAGAGCATACTCATTAGGACATCACATATGATAAAAACTTTAAGTTTATTATTATTTTTAAGATATAGAATAAAGTTGCATAACACCACTTAAATATTTTGTGTAATACAAATACTGTTAAATTTGGTATTTGAACTCAATTGTACTTATTGAGAGATGTAAGAAGAGCTTTACATGGATATCCCTTCTACTGTCATATATTCAAATCTTATTCATATTATTTTATTATATCATAAAAGATTTATTATTAGTGTGATTAATATTATCAAACTATGAGGCATAATTTTTATCATTATTAATTAAAATACAATAAAATAATAATTTTCCTGCCACCATTATTATTTGCACAATAAAAAGAAGAAGTTATATAAGTTGTTGTTGTTGTTGTTGTTGTTGTTATTATTATTATTATTATTATTATTATTATTATTATTATTATTATTATTATTATTATTATTATTATTATTATTATTATTATTATTATTATTATTATTATTATTATTATTATTATTATTATTATTATTATTATTATTATTTACAATTTTATAATATAATTATTGTTATTACTTGCATTGTAACTGTTTAGTCATCTTTGTTACATTTAGATTATTATTATTTAAGAATTACTCTTTTATTAATTTCTGGGTGGTTGGGTACTAACAAAATCCCTTTACTATCCAGTTATCTGGTTCTCAATCATTATTTTAGTGATAGATAATTTATCCCAATAAATTATTTAAAAGAAATCATAAAAAATTATAGTTAGTAATAGTTATTGAAACTTATATCATTTTATTACTTCCAATATAGAACTTATTTTATAATAAATTAAATAAATTATCTTTAAACATCACATGATCACTATTTTTTATGCTAGCACATTACTGTTATTAAAACAGACAAAATTCTCCATACAGTAGTGCCACTCAGTGCCAGCCAGAGTAATCAAAGCTCCTCACTGACGAAGGCCACAAGCCAGAAATTAGTCTGGGGATATTGGATGAATGATGCACTAGATAGGGATTTTATACACAAGACTTCTGGCATCCATTGATTACTTTGGCATTGAGTGGTACTACTATATGGAGAATTTTGCCTGTTTTAAATTATCTTTATTATTATTGTTGGTTATTGAGTTATCATTTATGATTCAATGCGACTTTTTTATTATTATCATTGGAATCTTATAATGACTAAATGCAAGTAAATGTGTACTTAGGAACAAATTTAATTTTAAAACATATTTACATGTAACCACTACCCAGTCTCATGATTAGTTAAATTTCATTATAACAAGAGTTTATTATTATTATTTTGCTTTATTAATTATTATTATAATTTATATTTCAGACTGAACTAAACTTTCTTAGAATATTTGTTAATAATATCAGAATATACACATTAATTATTATTCCTATTATCCTCATCTTTAGCTGTTATATATCATTCGCTCCGAGCATCGGCAGCATTCTTTTATTCATCTTTCATCCTCTTGTGTAGGTTACAATATATATATATATAGTTAGAATATGTATTTTTGAATGATTCCATTGGCAATATCTGTCATTGTGTGGTTTTATATAATATATTGTATACTGAGTGTATATCATAAAATAATACAAAAAGAAATCACATTTTAATTAAAGTTTCTCGTCGTAATTTTAGTCAGCTGAGGCTAATTTTTACATTAGTGCTGTAAATTTCTTCCAAGAATATTTTATTTTAGAAAACTTAGATTTATTTATAATTTATATAACATTTGAAAAACTTTATAAAAACTAGGTGTGACACTTGAGAGAGACATCAAATCTCAGATGTTTGAATGATAAAACTTTTATAATTGCCATGATAAATTAAAGTGTTTGACAGGCTCAGAATCCTTCACAGATTTAGTTATAATGTAAAATTTATAGTAATCTAACTTTTTAATGGTATCTAAATTTAATGAAATCAAAATATTTATATGTACATTCTAAATAGCAAGAAGTTTTCTGGTAGAAAATATTCTCCTATCAATTCATAGCTTTTAGATGTATTACTATGTTATAACATTACTGAAAAGTAGTCATCAATAGATTGCTGACTGATAAGATTTTCCAAACCAGAAAATTTTTGAATTATAATGATCCATCTAAAAAAAAGATATTTGATAATATATATATAAATAAAATATCCGTTAATTAAAAACTATTGTAATAACAATAAAAATAATAAATATAAAGGCACTTAACTATTATATATAGTTTTTCAATAGGCAGAAGTACTTTTGGTTATTTTCTTAACCTGCTTCAACTGCCTTAAATTAAAAAAAAAAACGGGAGCAAATATCCCCAACTCAAATCCCATGAACCCCAAATTTTAATGTTAGTCACTTACCTATTAATTATATTTATTTTATTAAAGCAGTCTGCATCTAAATGATACCAAATAGTACAAAAAAATCTTAATCTGTTTGTTGTCAAGAGAACCTTTTTTATGATAAAGATTAACACCCACACTTTTCTATGGTCTAAGATGATTATATAAACATTAAGAATATATATATATATATATGGAATCACATTAAATTTTTGACAATTTTTTTCATAATTTTGAACAACAAAATCCATTTGAAATGATTATTGGTGATTTTTTTTTTTTCATTGATGGTATTTTTATAAAACCATTATGTTGTCTTTCTTATATAATTTCTTCTGAATTGAATATAAAATATAATCAATTTTATAGACAACTTTATGTTTAAATAATAAATTTATTTTCATCAAACTGATTTTCGTTCGAAATTGAACCTTGTCAAAATGTTATAATAATTCAAAATTTCACATGATTTACATATTATTCTAGCAGACCATCTACTGGTCAATCTTAACTTTAAAATGTTTTTATATTTTTCAATTTTTATTTAATGTCCATTTTTTCTCCCACCTTTACTGACCCTTGTACTAAATTCATATATTTCTCTTTATTTTCTTGTCTTTACCTTGTCTCATATACTTTTCTTTCTTTATAATCTTTACAATATTTGATAACTTCAATACTTTCTTCACATCTCATAATATTTTGACATTTTGAATTATTATAACATCTTGACAAGGTTATTTAAACATAAAGTTGTCTATAAGATTGATTATATTTTATATTTAATTCAGAAGAAAATATATATAGTTGTACAATTAGCTACTTGAAAGTAATATGATATTCAAACAATCATAATGAGGTGTTTTTACTTTATTCACATAAAAGTAAATTCTTAATCTAAAACCCTTACCAATATATTACTGATGGCTAATGAATTAAAGTAGCAAATATGGTGTACATTCACAAGCAATATTTCTAATCATCTTTTATGTGGGTTGATTGCTGATATGTCGTTCACATTGTTTCAAAAATTATTTGTATTTTCAATATTGCACCTGATCAAAAACATGTATTATAGAAATGTGTTTTATAAATATATAAAGAATTGTTGTCCACCAACCACATATTAATACTACAATCCAATTCAATTATTAATCCACTTATTTATAATTACATAACAATGATTCCATTAATAGTTATGTGAGGATATTTTAAATCTTTAAAGATTTTCACACATTTACAGAAGTAAACATTGAAATATAATGAAAAATTTTCCAAGTAATAATTTAGATTAAATTTCATCTATAATATAACCAGGCAATAATCAATTAAAATTAACAATGCAAACTAAAAACAGATACCAGTAATAGCTATAATTAAAATGGTTTACATAAATACTATTGTTATTATTAGATCACATGATTTTAGCTTGCCTTGGAAGCTTTAATTGGTTCTTATCTAATTACACCAAGACCAAAATTTAATCTGAATTATTATTCAGAACAATTTTCATTTCAATAGGCATAACTGAATGTCTTTATTGCTCAATAATTCATAATATATTCAAATGGCAGAAGTTTCAGTAGTAAAATTGATTTGTGGACCTTACACTCATTGCACTAATTCAGCGTTATATATATATATATATATATATATGTTTAGTAAAAATTTTGTAGGAATTCTTGATGGAAAAAAATATGTTTGGAACAAAATTGTTAAGTTATAATAAGTTCTTCAAACGAATCTGATTTACAGATGAAGAAAACTCCTGACAGAAGTCATCAGTCAACATTTTGTTGAAGTCTTATTTATTTTCCTGGGATAATACATTAATTCTATTTTTAATTATGAAACATTCTTGGGCCAGAAGTCAAGAAACTGTATTTGCATTTTTTACACTCTGCTGAGAAATTTTGCAAATCTTTTTTTTTTTTAACAGTTTTAAAATTCAGGTATATTTTTTTGTATTATTTTAATTTCAAAAAAATTCAAAAGATGTCAGGATAATTAAATAAGTGGGTCTTCAAAGTATACATTGATGGGTGACTAATATGTGGTTGGTGAGTTTGCAAGATTACTTCAAATAATTATTACAATGGTCTAAAACTTGATTTTTTGAAAATTTATGATCATTTTTGTATAGTAATTGGATAAAAATGATTGGAAATCAAAATATATATTATTACATATTTATTTTTTACAGACGTGTTTTATTTTTAAATAAAAAGAATATGTTCTTTTGAATATTGTTACCATAGAGATTATGGATGTGGGAAATACATATGTCTAGAAATTATGTCACTCAATAGTCTGTTATAATATTTAGTGATATTGTAAAAAGTACAAAAAAAAATTAAACTTTTAAAGCATAAATTCATAGCTTTCCTAAATATTTAAAATAATTTGTTCATATTTTTAAACAAACATCAAACAAAGAAAATTTTGTTCATTCTTCAAATTGAATCTGCTCCATATGGAATGTGATGATGAAACAGCACTTTGTTTTCATTAAAATCTAATTTTTAAAATAATTGCAAAAATCAAATGTCATTTTTTAAAAACTTAGTTACTTTCTAAACAAAAATATCTATCAAATGAGGTAAAATTTATTATATTCTGATAAATAATAATGGTTTAATATTAAAATGAAAATTGAAAGTTTAAAGTAAGTGAAAACAAAGAAATTTGTCAGAATACTAGATTAATCAGATCCTATTATAATTTTTTAAAATGAAAGCAATAAAGAGTGCATTTTTATTTTTTATATTTTTGATATCAAAAATGTAAAGCCTTAATAAATGAAAATATTTTCTCTGATTATTTCCTTGCTAGTTAATTTAATTAAATTTTTACTATTATGTAGTACAAACAATTGAATAAAATAACTCATCAACAGTGGTATAACTATAATTTTTGGCTCCATATATTTTCAAAAAAAGCTCTTTACATTCTTTCTAACATATACCTTAACATTTTTTTTGAATATATATACAACACAAAATGTCTCCTAAAACTCAAGAATTCATTTATATTGCCCTGATTTGTTTCATGATAACTATACTACTGTTCATAATGTGGGGGTATATTAGTTTTTTTTTTAATACTGTAATCTTTTAAAAATTTCCACAAGTTATTTCAAAATATATAAATGGCACTTTTCTAGGTTTAGCTAATATTTTAGTAACACAAAATTAGAATATGTTTTGTATATACAAATAGCAATTGATTAAAAGTATTTATCCATTGCTTAACTCAATACATAATGATGTATGGTATTGAATTAACCCACATACCTCTTCTGGAAAGCAAAACTTAAAATTTTATTGACTATTTGTCGGAGTTTTTACTTTGAGGAAAAAATCATTTCCCATGTAAAATGAGGCATTATTTTTATGTTTGTTTTTAAAAATGTCTTCTAATATTGCTAATGATGTTGTCATCTTTTTAAAATTTAAGTCACTATACTATGGATAATTTTATTAATATCTCTATATATGTATCATAATTCTTCATAATAAAATATCTTTATTCAGGAATAATTATTTTTTAAGTCATTCATTATTAAAAAAACATTTTGATTTTTTTAAGAGATTTTTGACAGGAAAAAATGAAAGCATGCTTTACATAACTACTAAAGCAATTATTAGCAATTATTTTATATGTATATATTAATACATGGCTGTTAGAAATTTAACAGAAATTGTCTGTGCATTTTTATACATGATTTTTATCAATGATGATGCCATTAAGGAAAGTATCAATTCTAACATTTAAATATATAAACGTGTGAAAATGTTCTATTTAAAATTTATCACTGTTTATAGGAGATGTGTATTTTATTATGAGAATCTTTGGAAGGTTATTCTATTTTGAATTTTTATCATATAAAGTTATTATTGTTTAAACTATCTGATTATTATGTAAATTTAGATAATAAGCTACAAGCATTGACTATTTGATTAAAATATTTCAAACAATCCCCATTTCTAGATGGCATAATTTTAGCTTGGAATGCATGGTTTTAATCGATCCCTTGCTCATAGTAATAAATCATAGCTCTAAAGTATTTATAAATATACACAATTTCTATTAAATTTCTAACATTTAAATTTATAAAACATGAAAACTTATTCAATATATATATTTAACTGTTTTCTAATGATTTTCATAGTCTATTTTACAAATAGACTCATTTATGACTCATTTATTATTGTTTTTTATATTTTACCTCAGCTATACTATAATTTACTTATAATCAATAACCTTGATGTGTTCTTTTATTAAAAAAAATATATACTTTTTTACTTGAACTTTTCATTCTCATAAAAAAGATGCTCTTTAATAAAATACACATATTTTATCAATTTGTTAAAATTTTGAAATCTGTATTTTACCAATAATTTAGTTTTGCTAAGCTTGTTAAGATTAAGAAGTTATTTTTTTAAAGGTATAAATGATAAAACATCTATTAAATATATTATTGCATTTCAAGTTTGAATAGTTCTATTCATTTTTAGATTTAGGTTTATTTTTTTCATTCAATACCTACTTTTATGTTTTCTGGATTAGGGTTCTGTATATCAAGTGGAACCATAAAAGAAAATATAAAATTAAATCTAAAAGTATATAAACAATACAATGATAAATTAAAAATTTACTTCAAATTATTATATTTTCCAAGTATATAACATTCCACCATTTAAAATTGTTATTTTAGTTAATTCCTTGTGTTTCTGCTGATAAATAATACGTTCAGATTACAAATAATAAATATGCAATCGATAAGACATTTTTGAGCTATTATACAGTGCATGTGGTTAAGGTGCAAATCTCTATTTAAATTAATAAAGATATAAAATCTGAGCTCAAATATTAAATTTAAAAGATGATATTTTTTTTCATAATTTCATAACTCAACCACTTTGAGGTATTTTCTTATATTCTTAAAGATCACTCTTTCCAGATCTTTCTATCTTCAATTCTCAAACTTAGATAATCCTACACAATGTGCATAACATCTTCAAAATTTTTTAGAATATTTTTTCATTGCACTTTTTTATATAACTTTCAAACATAAATATTTTTTATTAATCATTAATTAGACTAGAGATGAGTGAATAATATTTCTGTAGTCTAATTTTCACTACACTAATCTTATGGAAGATAGGGATTGGTTTCTATTCACTGTTAACCTCAAAATTTTAAATTTTATCTTAGACATAACTAGACATTATACACCTCTCTTATCATTGTTTCATTACTGGATTGGTAAACTTGTATTTTTAAGTAAGTTTAAATATTCATAAAAGAGTCACTATCATTGTATAATGGTTTAATATGTGGAAATTTTTGAAAATTTGAAGTAATAGAAAGTTTATTTTGACATACTAGATCATTTTTACTTAGTCAAATTTATTTATTTTTTATGAATCCATTTGTAATTTGAATCTTCTGATATGTTTTTGAAAGGAAGTAAAGTTTGTGAATGCCCTTGGCTTTGTGGAATAAAGAATATGTTATATTTGTGACTTGTTATTTGTTTTTGTTTTTTGTGAAATAAATATTTGGTTTTTTTTTATTAAGAAATTTCTTATTGTCATTTTTCCACAGCATCCATTCATTAACCATAAATCTAAATAATTGTGAAAGTATAATAAATTATCTTAAATGTTTTGTTGCAAGAATACATAAACATTGAAACTATTATAAGAATCACTTTATTGGATTATATTCAAGTATTAGAATTACATCTAAATAAAGATGTACTTTGCTTAATAAAATTTATAATTGCATATTATTATTTAAGATTACTTCAGACAATTTGTTTTCATTATTAAAAAGATCACTGTGTTTATTTCTTTTAAAATTATTTTTCATAAATATTAAACCATATTTTTTATTCAATAATAAATTTAGATTATAAAATGATTTATAGTTCACATTTAAAATATTTTTAAGTAGATTTATTCTATGGAATTTGGCAAGGCTATAAAATTTCTTACCCATCCTTAATATCTGAATGCCATTCTAGAAGTTTATTATTACCTCATTCTAAATTAAGAGATAATGTTGGGTTTTATTTTAAATTAATATTATTATTATTATAATTGTGATGAGATTGACTTAGGGGTATGTGTATGTTATAATTTTATTTACTAGGATTTCATTCTATGTTGAATAGATCTTAAGAATTAGAGAAAATTTATTTAATGATTAAAATTGATCATATTACCATGAGATACCCTAATTTATTTCACAAACTACCTTATTTAAAGATTATTTTCTAAAGAAGAAGTTATTTTTAAAGATGATAATCTTTGGTGGCAAAGATTTAAAATAACACTTCCAAATTTTATAAGATTTAATATAATGTTTCCTCTGATCATGGCAATGAGATACTTTATAGCTGAATAAAAAGATAGTACTGATAGCAGATGTTTTAAGAGAAGGAATTTAAATGTAATCTCAATGGCATATGTTTGCAATATCAAGAGTCTTGTATTTGTGCTAGAGTGAGTCGAGAGTTTGCCTCTTCTTAAGTTATTAATAATATTGCTTTATATTTAATGATATTTTATTGTAATCCTTGCACCTGTATATTTTCTTATTGTAGCATATGGTATTTATATTTTATAACCAACACAGGTTTGCTAACATCATTATTCTTGGCTTATGCTATATATTTTTTTTTATTAATCACAATTTGGTTATATTTTATTAATTTGCTTTTTTCTCCATTTAAGGTTACAATATATATATATATATATTGAATTAAATATTTCTGTGGATTGTTGTTTCAATATTTAATAGAAATGAGGTGATATCCATTAAATAGAGAAAAACTTTAACCTTTGTTGTTATTAAGAAATTATCAATTACTACTAATTGACAATTTCTGAGACTTCAAAAAAACATCCCCAAACAAAAAAAGTATTAGAGGTTTATGAGAAAAACTTGCTTAGCCTCAGGAATACTCAGAGCCTTTATTAAGGCCAATATTATTTGCCACACCCATGTTGACTTTAAGTCACTCTGACCCCTGATATATAGAACGTTGATATGTCCTTTTAAGTACACAGAAGAGGGATGGGCAGAATAAAGACTGAATATGTAATATTCAAATATAAGCATATTGTCTATACAGAACTTAATGTAATTAGGAGGGAATTAAACTTACATTTTCATACACCTTACAGCTATGCACTCTATCTTATACAATGGATACACATAACCACATACATTGTGAAAAAGTTAATTGATCTCCAATATACATATTTCATGTTGAATCAGCACTCATTTAAAATGCCCCTTAACTATATTATTTCAGCCACACTGCCCCTTTAAATAAAATTCGAATTTTCTTTTTAATGAGACTGCTAAAACATGACTCTTCTTTATTTAACAGGGGTGTGTGTCTGCAGCAATATAGGTATGGGGTGTTTTAAATATTTTGTATAGATTCCAGTTAGCATTATACCTTGTTTTTCTCTCTATGTATAAAAATCTGAAGAGAATCATCTGCAATTATCATGCATAATACTTTTTTATGCTTATCAAACTGTATGAAAAAATCGACAAATTTGAGGAATCGTTCTTTATAAGTTATCTTAGAGTAATATCAATCATCTATGCAACATTAATAACTGTTTGTCTTATGTAAATATTGTAATGTTGATTAATTTATTGTTAAAGCACCAACATTTGGCACTGTGACTATTTTCTATAAATTAGCCTATTCCAATGTGGCTACTTATTATTTAGATAAAATTAGAATTCATTTTACCATATTACAAAAAAAAAAAACAATTAGTCGATAAATGTAATAAATAGATAAGCATATCTTAAATCGTATATATATAAATCTACAGAGATGTCAACTTCAATTGTCACATATAATACAAAATACCTGGATTTTTATAAATTGCAGGGTAAAAATTTGTTTAATAATCGCATGTCTTAAATTTACTATAAACTGATCTGTGTAAATTTCCGACATATTATATATCTGAAAATAAAATGAATGTCGATTTCATCTGAGTGTTTGTAATCTAATTTAACGAAAAAATATTCTGTTTGGTAGATGGAGATATTTTTGGAGATTTTAGAAACATTAAATAAGATTCTTGTATTCTGGACAAAATAATTTTTTTATACAAAACAACGAGACCCCAAAAAAGATTTTATTTTCATCGTATAATCGAGAAATTCTTCTTTGTAGTAAATATATAAGGTATAAGTTTGAGATTAACTTCGTTTCTCAGTGCTTCATTTATTATAAATTATTAACATAATTTTTAAAATAAATGTATGGCGAATGATGTTCTCAAAAGCTTATTAATGTACAGAATCACTGTCTCTTTTCTCATGAGGACGATTTTAAAAGGTAATAGTGAATTAAAGATTTGTTGAAATGTAATGCTAGAAAACTTTGTCTAAGTTACTTCAAATGAAAATGTATGGGAAAAAATCACTTTTATATTCTAGTTATATAAAAAAATATTAATTTAATTTCAAAAATATAAAAATAGAATAACTTAAACAAACGCATGTTTATGCCGTAGATTCATAGATTTATCAACATATAGTTATGTTTTTTTAAAGTGATAAGAAAAAAATAATTTATATATACAATAAAAAAAGTTATTAACAAACTTAAGAATTACAAAGCAAACTGCATTAAAGATATGTTAAGAAGATGTAAAATCTTTGAAGACAATTATTAAATGTTGCATCCGTCTAATATGCAATAACCTTCTAAGCATGTATTTTTCTAATATCAAGATATTTCTTATCACTCATCACTTCATAACTATATAATATATGCATGTATTATTGTACAACTAATTTCTTTTATAATCTGATATTTTTTAATTTTCAAATCCTCTTCGTTGTTTGAAAACATTATTTTTATTTGTCTGTTGTTAATTTTATTCCTTTTTAATAATCAAGATCATTACTGATATTGTCCAGGATATACAGAACTTTCCATATTGTCTAAAGAATTTCTTCAATTTTAATTTTTCTCTTCATTAATTTTTTTCCAAACATTATTGTTTGTTTTGGTCATACTCTTTGCTTTTTCATTTAACAATGTCTCTAATATGGATTTCATTTCTAATATGGATTTTTTAGTATTTCATTTTTTTAAATGATTACTTTATCATCTGCATTCTCATTTTATGCATTGGGGTTTCTTTGCACTTTTTAGATCTTATCTATTAATTGTCATCATACATCATGATAAATATGCTTGGGTAAATTGGATTTCTTTATCTTAAATTATTTCATATTTCGAATCACTTATCAATTTCTTTTTATATATTTTCATAATTTCCTTTAAATTTATCATAGATATTCTTTAGAAAGTTAATCAGTTGATAATTAGGCGCTGAACAGGATATTTTTCATCATTATGTCAAAAGCCATTTTAAATATTAATAAAACACATGTATGGATAAGACTCTTCTTTTTTATGTAAAAAAATTCAAAATAGTTATTTTTCTACTGCTGTTCTATTTTAATTTTAATATTTTAATTAAGATGTTTATTAAGGCATTAGCTAGAATTCTACATAGTATAGAGATTCTGTAATTTTAATATTTTTCATATCGGTTTTTTTTTTTTTTTTTGTAGAATGACCTTAACAATGATTTGTAGATGCTTTAGAGACTGTACCTATATTACATAGCTTCTAAAGCAACTTTTCTCAATTATATCTCATATTTTACCAAGCACTTCATAATTTTCAAAATTTCTAATCTTTCTCAGTTTCTTTGCTTTATTAACTTTTTGCAATAAAATATCATATTTGGTATTAGAAGACAGTGATGTAATTTCAATTAACTTTTTTTCTTCTAATTTTTGTGATATTTTCTCATCAAAATTTATCTTTTAAAACAGTATTCTAGCTATAACTTTTAAAATTTCATTTTTTTTCTAGTGAGTTTTCTCTATGTTTATCTTTATTATCATTTCCATTGGCTGCCACTTTCTATTATAGTTTCTTATCATCTATACTTCTGCAGATTTAGATTCATTATGAGATTTATCTATATCTTTACATTCAATGTTCAACTATTTTTATTTATGCTTTTTGACTTTATTCTTTAACTCATTGTATTTTATTTTATATTGCGATTCTGAAAGTTTTGAACTGTTCCTTAAGCTTTTAAGTATTTATTTTTTGGATCAGTGTAAATATGTTTTGAATGATTTAATTTTTCTTAATATTTCTTTCTCTGATTTAATTTAAAAAAATAGTCATTTTTAAAGCCCAGTTAAGATTTTTAGCTCTTAAATGTAGCTTTTTTTAAAACCATATTTGTCATTTTCTCTTTAAGCAATAACTGATATTTTCCTACTATTTTTTACCTCTATTATTCTAGATACATCTTTTTATTTTTGAAAATATGTTTTATTTAGCACTTCTTGATAACAATCTGAATGTAGGTCTGCATTCTGGCACCTATGACACACCTATTTGAAAATGATCAGCTTATATATATTAATGCCACATCTATTATGTTTCCTTCTTTTTCATCAGTTGATCTCATCATCCATTGTTTATAGTTTTAAATTGTTTTAGTGTTTTAATTACATCATACTTTGTAGCAAACTTTAACAATATTCCATCACTTTTAGTTTCTTTTCTATAAAATGATAAGGATCATTACTTATTCATATTTTTATTATCATTATCTATCTTAGCATTCCAACCTCTTCCAATGATAATATTATGTTTATGAAGTACATCATCAAAATTTAATTTCAGATTCTGCAAATTATATTATAACGTATTATTCTTATTTGATGTAAGAATATATATTTTAAATTATTATAGATTTAAAAAAATTTACTTTAAATATATCAACCACTATTCTTACATTGTTATCTTATGTGATATCAATGAATATCTTTCTTAGATGATTTAGTGTAATAGTGAAGTGATAAACTCTGGACTTTGAGATTTGTAGCAAATGTCCAACTCTGTCAATTCTGATGCTTAAACTTATGTTCCTGAGCAGTAACAATTTTATTCTTTTAATATTTTTGTTTTATTTCTTTGTACTGAGGGTTAATGATAACATGTGTGAAATAGTATCTGTAACATATCTAAATTCAGCATGTTTATTTTCCAAGAATTATACCAGTTTTATATTTTGAATTATTTTTAAACTAAATAATCTCACAAATAATTAACTCTCCATAGTCGTTTCTATTATTTAGATAGTCATTCTAGAGTTGAAGAATCCTGATCCAATTGTTTCTTTCATGAATCATCTATTACAAATCCTTTTTTAATCCTTGGAATCATCTATCATTTTCACCTACCTTTTTCACCTGCTTGTTTAGAAGTAGGTCTTAGCTTTTGATTAACATCTTATCCCACAAGGCAACTAGATGTATTTTTGATGATTTCTGTATAATTAAAGATTATTCTATTATCCACAAATGTGGATCTTGTTGATAGATTGAATTAAATGCCTAACATTGTTTTTTTTGGTAGTTGTGACCTACGCCCATGGTACTGCAGCGTCACCTGGCGAACACATTGGGTGTAGGTCACAACTACCGGTTTTTATACCATTAATTTTAAATTAATTTTATTTGTTTACTATTTGCATATTGCTTTATTTAATTTTTTTTCTTTTTCAAAAATTAAAATTTATTTACCTACAAGAAAAGTTGGTTTTTTTTTGGAGGGGGGGGTAACATTCGTCTATTGCCTAGCGCGACTCAATTAGGTTTTTTTTTTAAATTTACTTTAGTCAAAAATTGATCTAAGAATATATTTATTCTATGGTTAGCACAGTTGCCTTACAAGCAGTTGTACCAGGGTTCGCTTCCGGCCGGCAATTTGACACATAAATATATATATTTACTCTACAGTTAGTCATTCTTAATACCATACACTTTTCAAAACAGTTTTATATATAAATAGATTTTATAATACTATAAATAATGAACACATACTATAATTTTAATAGAGATATATAATTTTATTATTTTTTTTCAACTCTTTAACAAGAGATTTATGAATTTTCAAAATGTTGACAGATTCTGAAGAGATTTAGAATAAATGATTCATATAATAAAGAGGTAGGCAGCTTCCTTGCAACTCCTTTTGGACCACCTCCTTACAAACAAAATTCACTGATTTTAAATATATCTTTTCAGTTCTTAAATGTATTCAGTCTTAAACAATAATGAGAGTAATAATTGTACTTTAATAAGAGTCTAATCATTTTTTGCTTCTGTAATTTTTCGTGAAATAATTTAAAGATAATATGAAATACTTAAAGGCTTCTATGTTATTTTAATTTCACTAATGCTAATATTTTTCAGTTAATTACACCCTTTTTTCTTCGTGTTGCACAATCTTAATTCTAATTTACCACTTCTTTAATCTGATATCAATCTTTAATAATCAAACGGTTGAAGTAATTATTTTAATTTTTTTTGTTAAGTAGCACATTAAGTGTTTATTGATTTTTTTTACTAATTTATAATGTTGCATTACATTTTATATGTAATCACTTGTTTCATTAAACTCTATAGCTTTTATTGAATCTGAGAGTTTTCTTTAAAGTACCAGAAAAAATCTAGAAACGTTTTTCTTATAAAGTATTAAGTATATACGCTTATATATTTACATAAGATATTGTTCTTTGGGTGAAGGTAGTTAAAACAATAAATATAGAGATAATAATGATTGATCGTCATTAAAAAAGATTAATCTTATATCAGTGAGTCATTAATTGTTATATAATTAACTTAAGGTATTTTATATCTTCGATTTAAAATAGATTATGATTAAATATTACCACACAGTGTATGCATAAATAATATAGATCAATTCCATTAACCACTCACTTTTGGTTCCCAAGTTTTCTTATTCTTACACAACTGAAGAATTTTGGAGGTAGATGGCATACCTTCAGCTTGCTTTATCAGTTTTGCATTCATTTGAAAGAAAAAAACTGTAACTAAAGTATATATATATATTGATTTTTTAGTTTAAAAATAATCTGAAAATGTCAATAATGTTGGCAGCATTGGTGGTCAAGAGGTCAGTGACAGCTGCTTTAAAAGCAGTTGTCCCCGGTTAGCGGGTTCGCTTACTGGCTGATGCTATGACACATGAAAAAAAAATGTCAATAATGTTCAGAAAATCTACTACAAAGATGTTGGCAATACTGCTGCCTGGTAGATTTCTTGTTCTTAGATTTTGAGAACACTTATAAGAATATTTGCAAACTCTTTCATTGTAATTACTAATGGAAAAAAAAAACTCTTTCATTGTAATTACTATGGGGGGTGGATGTATATTTTTAAATGCTTTTTATTGAAGTTAGAAAATTGATCTTTGTTTGTTATCTCTTGATCTTTGTCAAGTTAGAATGTAATTTTAAAATCAAAGTTTCATATATATATAATGTTAATAGTATTGCTTAAAGTCTGATATATAACTAATTAATACAAGCATAATTTATAGAAACATCCATCTTTTTAGTAGATCACATAGTTTGTTAGATATGTTTCAGAAGATGATAACATATTAAACATATTCAATAATTTCACATATCTCAGTTATAAATTCTTCTTACAACTTTCATTTGTTTTAAATAAAGTTAACAAGAGGGTGGTAAGAATTTATTTATTTCAATTTAATATTTTTATCACATTTTAAAATTGATATTTAACAAACTCAAGTTTAATATAACTTCTTAAAATTGAGTGTCTCAATTGTGGTTAAAGAAACTTTTTTTTCTTTTTAGTGCATGATCATTTAAAGCATTTAAAATAAAAAAAAATGTTTATCTCTATTGTTAATAGTTTATTTAAATATTTATGATTACTTTTATAAATATTTGTATAGTATTTATTTAAAACCTACATATTCATGATTTAACTTAGATTTTATGTGAATATAATTTATTTATAAAAACATTATTCTTACATAAGCTGTTCACACAGTAGTGCCACCCAGTGAACTGGTTTTACCAGGCAGATGAGCTTGAATTAAAAAAAGTGTATTTTCACTTTGTAATCATAGCTTTATAGTTAACTATATAGGTAAAAGATGGCTGCTGGAGGGTTGCATTAGGTCTTAAGATTTATGTGAAGTTCTATCAGATCCAAGGCTCTTCACTGATGAAGACTATAAGCGAGAAATTAGTCTCAGGATATTAGATGAGTAGGCAATAGATAAGGATTTTATGCACAAACATTCTTGCATTCATGATTACTATGGTTTGCACTGGGTTGCACTATTGTTTGGAAAGTATGCTACTATTTTAAAAAGGCAAATTAATAATAAAGATATTTTTTATATCAAAAGCTTTTATTGACTGTGCAATAAAAAGAAGTAAAATAATTGCTTTTTGGGGTTTTATATTTAAGGTGAAATAGAAACATGAGGGGCCCAGAAATTATTCAAGTCAATTCCTATTTTTATTGACTTAATTAATTTCTGCCTCCCACCATGCTTTTATTTCAAGTTAAATATAAAAACCCCAATTGTGGTTAAAGAAACAATTATTTTATTTCTTTTTAGTGCATGATCAATAAAACATTTAATATTAAAATAATCTCTATTATTTTTAAGTTTTTAGTATTGGAACAGTAAATGAGAATGTAAAACTAAAATGACTGAACACTTATAGTTGATATATATATATGCATCACTAGATAGTTATATGCCATAAGTTAAAATGTATACCCCTTTTATATATATTATATTTAGTATGTGTATATAAGAATACATAGAGCAGTGCTGCAAGGAGTATTTTGTGGATTAAAATGGGAATCTAAAGGAGAAAAGTAAATGGAGATTATTTAAGTCATTTAGATTTTATAGATGGTGTAGTTGTTTTTGCAAATAATGCTTTAGAGCTGCAGGAAATGTTGCAGGAGTTATCAGATGAAAGTAGGAAAGTAGAACTAAGAATAAAGGTTAAAAGACTAAAGTAATGTTTAATGGATTTTCTCAAAATATGAAAATAAAGACTGATTATGATGAGTTAAAAGAAATTAACAGTTACAAATACCTTTGTCAGATTATTAATACAGATGGAAACATAATGGATGAAATTAATCATAGAATTAAACTTGGTTGGAGTGCTTTTGTTAGAAATAACTTGATACTAAAAAGAAATATGCCTATGTGTTTGAAAAGGAAGGTGTTTACCAGTTCTTACTTATGGATCTGAGACTTGGACACTTAATAGAAGAACAATACAGAGACTTCAGACCACTCAAAGAAGTATGGAGAGATGCATGTTGGGAGTAATATGAAGAGATCAAAAACACAATATATGAGTAAGAGAACAAACAGGTGCTATTGACTTCATTGAAAAAATCAAGAGACTAAAGTGGAGTTGGGTTGGACATATTGCTAGAAGAGATGATAATAGATGGACAATTGAAATTTAAACTGGATTCCAAGAGATTATAAAAGACCTAGAAAGATACCACATGTGAGATGGATGGTTGAAATAAGAAAGTGTGCAGGGGTGATGTGGAGGAGAGAGGCTAGATATCAGAGAAGATAGATTGAACTTAGAGGGATCTTCATTCTGTAGTGGATTCAGAATAGTTGACAATGATGAATAGGAAGTTTTTTTTTTTCAATTCTTATAATCATTGTTCAATACATCTAAATTAATAATATAGAATATTCAAATTTCTTGTTAAAAATTGAATTTATTGTCTGAATCAATGCAAATTATCATAACTGATCAAATATTTCTATTATATATCTATAATCTTTACACGATTAATATCATAATCTGAAAAATAAGTATGTATACACACACATTTAAATTTTATATATATATATATAGAATTATTTTTATAATAATCATACATAAAATACGCATACCAATTAATACACATAAATACAAATTTTCCTTTAAAACATCTAAAAATATTATTTATATTATCTCTTTTTAATTTATATAAATAAAATATTTTATATTTTATTAGCATATGGATAAAATAATGAAATAATTTTAGTTGTATTTATATTTTGGACTATTTCCATAATCCAATATGAGTATTGAATGTCTTTAGAAAAATTTAACTTTATTTAAATATTCCGAATACATTCAACTGTTAGTAATAGCACATCAAACACAGTTGAATGTATTTGGAATATTTAAATAAAGTTAAATTTTTCTCATATTAGATGATGGAAATAGTCCAACATATAAATACAGCTAAAATATCATCATCACAAACTTTCAGGAAAACACAATGAAATAATTGGTTGCACAAAATATTGTATGGTTTTTAAGCAACAGCAAGTATTAGAGTTTAAGCTATAATCCATAGGTATTAATGCTTATAATCCACTGCTTTATGATCGCACTAAACAATGCAATACTTTATGATATTGAAATGTATATTAACATATATCTGTCAGTAATAGCAACAATCATGTTCATTTATGCCCATGGGTCTTTGTTGATATAATCATAAATTGAGACATAACCGGAAGTTTGATATAGTGAACCAAAAATCCATCATAATAATCAGTATTCCGAATTCTGATAATATGAAAAATATTGTTTAATATTTGTAATAAAAATCATAAATATGCAAATGATTAGTGTACATATATGTTATGTAATTATATCACAAAACATTTTCATTTAAAACATTATCCAGAATTATCTCCTTATATATAGACTGAATAAATTGGCATTGGTAAATGAAAGGTTAAAATTCTATTTGCAAGTTTATTAAAAATGATTCATTACAAGTCTGCTTACAAATAATTTCACATAATGTATTTGAATGAGAAGATTATCTTCCTATATGTTACATATTTAAGCAATAGCAAACATATATGTTATGCATGTTTATTACATATATGTTTATTCATCATTTATGGATATAAATATTTCTTTTGTGTGTTGTAGCATCATGTTAAAATTATCATTGATAGTCATAGATTTACTAAATATTATCATTTTAAAGAATTACATTTCCAAGTAATAAAACATAACTCCTTTGTATTATTTTTGACAAGATTCTTCTTGAAAAAATATTAACATAATATATAAGTGTAAGATAGATTGGTAATTAAGACAATGGTCATAATGTATGAAAGATTTTTAGGTCTATAATAATAGTCAGATAAATTTTATTTGACAATAAACTATTTTTATCTCTATTTGCAGAGAAAACCAAGCTTTTTGCAGACAAAATGGAGGCACATTAGAAAATCCATTCTTTTTATCATAGTCATTAATAGTTATAGGGTTTGATAGTAATAAGAGGTTTTAAATTTAAAATTCATCTGAATGTAGAACTTATAAACATCCAACAAAAACTGTGTGAATACAATAAACAATTCAATTTAAAAATCTCTATGTTTTTGTTAATTACTCAATTGTCAAAAGAGATGCTACTCATCATCTACTTAATTATCAGTTGGTGATAATTTTATAGCTTAACTTACTTTAAATCTTTTCATCCAAAAGTAGATATTAATTATTTATTAACAAATATTAGATAGATAAATATTTGGGATACTTTTCTGTAAATCCAGTCTTGACAATTCTTAGAAATTGTCATCTATCTGAAATATTTTCAAGCTATTCAAGTCTCTAATTTTAAGGTAAAATCTTGGAATGCTAATATTGCACTCTCTGCATCACAAAATATTTTATATATTTTAACTATAGATATAAAAAGTAAATCAGTCTTTATGTAGTCCAGAACAGGACAAAAAACTATTTAGCATCTGTGTACAGGAAGAAGTGAAATTTATAGGAAATATTTACTAGACTAGACAAAGCCAGATAGTAAATTTTATAAAAACTCTTTTTTCATTTTTCTACTTTTTAAATAAGAATAGCTATATATTTGTTTTCTATTTAATAATTGGGTAATGAACTGGGTTGATTATGTAATAATATACTCTTTTTTTGAAATCTGAAAAAAATTCCATATTTGATTGAATTGAATCCAAGGTTTTTAGTATAATTTTAATTATGTCACAAATTCCTGTATGTGTGATATTAAATTTGATTTTATGGTGATGAGGGACTTATTAAAATACAATTATGTATAAGTAAATTTGAAAAGATATCAGCTCTAATTATTGTGAGAACATAAATTGTCATTACAGTATTAATGTAATTCTAATATCTGTTATATTTGTTTAAGTTGTTAACAATGCTACATGACAACTGAAACAAGAGATTAGTTCTGAAATGCATATATTTGGCAAAGCAATTTGTCAATTTGTGCATGTAACGAAACACCTGCAGTGAAAAAATGTATTGCATGAATGATTGAAACTAATATCTTCAAATTTTAAGGTTTCTTAATCTATTTGTTTAAAGTATAAATAAAATTCACGCACATACATAGAGACTAGACAAATAAATATTTATTAAAATAATGAATTAAACCACTAAACATCATAAAATCACTATTTCTTATGCTAGCACATTAGTTATTAAAACAGGCAAAACTCTCCATACAGTAGTGCCACTCAGTGCCAACCAGGGTAATCAATGGATGCCAGAAGGCTTGTGCATAAAATCCTTATCTAGTGCCTACTCATCCAATATCCCCAGACTAGTTTCTGGCTTGTGGCCTTTGTCAGCGAGGAGCTTTGGATCTGAGAGCACTGCACCTAGATCTTAGATAAAAATGGCTGCTGGAGGGTTGCATTAGATCCCAAGATCTAGGTGCAGTGCTCTCAGATCCAAAGATCCTTACTGACAAAGGCCACAAGCCAGAAACTAGTCTGGGGATATTGGATGAGTAGGCACTAGATAGAGATTTTATGCACAAGCCTTCTGGCATCCATTGATTACTCTGGTTGGCACTGAGTGGCACTACTGTATGGAGAGTTTTGCCTGTTTTAAAAATAATGAATTCATGTGATACAGTTAATTAGATATTTCGAAAGTATAGTAAAGATTATAACATTTATCTTCATACAATATGCCTTTGATTATAACTTTTAATAACATTATGAAAAAATGATATAAATAAATTTTAAAGTTTAAATGATGACCAACGGTTAGTTTTAATTAATTCATTGCTGAGATAGTCTCAGGTAAAATTATAAATCAATAGTTTTTTTCGTTGACCAAATATGGAATATTTGTTTTGTTTTTTTAATATAAATTACATGTTGACCGAATTCTTCACTTTTATAATAACTAATAAACATGATTATAAACCATTTATTAATGAGGTTAATCTTTGGCTTAATATTTTTATGTAAGATTCTAAACATTAAATTAAAATAGTACATAAAGTTTTATTTATTATAAATATGCGCACATATTTCTCATAAAACATTTATTATTTCTAGCCATATGTCAATAAGCCAGCTTAAGTTGCGAAAAGATATTACATTTATCTTGAGTCAATCAAAACTTGTTGAAAGATTGCTTATTATTTCTGAAACTTTAACACTTAAAAAGAATTTAACCTGTTTCATATCCAGCTGATCAAATTTACAGTGCATCTCACTGCGTTCAGAATCTTTGGTTAATTGACTATCTGTGATCTCTTTCCCTCTTGAGTTTCATCTGTCTTTTACGTTGGGAGAAACGTCTCAAGTATGTTTGAAAAATGGCTGAATTCCATCATATGATTTACAACTTTTGGATTGCGAAATATTTCTTAACTAAAGTTGATTTTATGAGATCCATCTAAGTTTTAAAAGCATGTTTCTTTTTCTCACTTATTCTATTTTATTTTTTAAAATTTGAAATATTTTGTATAATTGTATTTGCTATAAAAATATTTTTCATGACATTTTGACAGACTTGCGTTATTTCTAATAAATATTTTATTCAATTTGCTAGGAGAGAAAAATCATCCATCATTAAATATTTGATAAACATAGTTATATTATTTACACTCAAAACATTTTTTTATCATTTTGAAACAGTATTGATATACATTCACATATATTTTTGCATAATTTTTATAAATTAAATATTATGGTTTATATGATGAAGTTTATACTCAATCTAAAGTCTTTTATCGTTATTGTCATTTGGCATCATTACACATACATTTTATCGTAAAAATTTGTGTTCTCTCCTTTCTAATAAAGTTTCACATATTATCATATTTCAAATGTAATGTTGAATTTTAAAAGAGTGTAATATTTTTATATTATTATTAGTTGCTAATTTATATTCATAATATACATACTCCATTCTATGTGCTACAACTACAACATAATAAAAAATATTTAAAATATACAATGTCTCGTCAATTATGTGCCTTCTAATAAGTGATAATAATTTTGTTGCTGGAAACAAGCTTCAAACAATTTTCATAGTTAAAAATCCATTGCAATTTTTTTTTTTGTTTTGTAGAATATCTTGTAAAGCACAATGGCAACATTAAAATACGTCATTGTGTGAGCTATGATTATAAAAAATGATAACAACTGAAATAATCAATTACTGTACACATATGTGGACTGGGTAATGTTATTTGCTAAAAATCATTTTATGATATCTTATATCAGGGGTCCCCAACCCTATGCTTGCAGGCACCATGGCGCCCGCAGACCATTTTACTTGTGCCCGGAGCTATCTGAACATGATAAAAAATTATTTATCTGATACAAATAAATTTAATTTTAAAATTTCTTATAAATTATTGTACTGTAATCAAATTGTAGGACATATACTTTACAGCATAAAAATATAAACATTAATTATATGTTAAAATTTTATTTTTGAAATAAATATGTTTTTGTACATTATGTGTATTATTAACAATATCCAACTATAAATTTACATTGAAAAAATAAATGGTGCTCACCACCTGGTTGAAAAAAATAAATGGTGCCCACCACCTGGCCGGTATTATAGAATGTGCTCTTAAGTGCAAAAAGGTTGGGACCCCTGTCTTATATAATAATGAAAATAAAGTCTTATGGTGGAAGTGGATGTCTTAGATACTGTAGATAATGCAGGAATTTGTTAATGTTTAACTTTATCATTGAATTCTAGAATATATTGTGTTAAAAAAATACTAAGCAATAACAGTGTCACAACTGATAATCAATTATCATCATTCGTTTGTAATACTCTATTGCTAAGTTATTCTATTAGATTCCAGAGAAATAATTACAAATCCATACTTAACTTACATATGTATATATGAGAAATGAGTCCTTTTTTGTGATAGTTTTGTAAAAGAAATTTCTTATTATTAATGAAAGCATGCAATTATAGATCAATATTTGTAATGTAATTATATTTGTCTTTTGTACTTTAGTACAATGTTAAAATGTTATATTTTAAAGATAAATATCTTGTATTGGAGTTCAACCTGGCAATTCTATATTTTGAATTTTAAAAAATATGGTCATCTAATTATAAATAAGATTGAATAATACAATTATTAAATCAGTAAATTTGTGAAATGATTCACTTTGGGCATACTAAAAACAATTAGAGGTAAGAGCTACAGACCATGACAATGCTATTAAAAGAAGAGATGATAGGTCTGCATTATATATTCACTACTTGAAATATGGCCATATAATAGATGCAAAAAAAATATTAAATATTTAAATTTCATCAAAGATCCAAAAAGAAAGCAAATATATGAATCATATTATATTAAAAATATTTTGACTAATTGTATGAATATTTATAAGACTTCTACAAATTTGGTTAATAATTGGTTGATTAAAAATGAATGGAAAATTATATAAGTTGATATAAATAATTGTATAAAAATGCATGTAATATTGTTTAACATATCGTTATTATATAATCAATTGTTTTGCAATTATTGAATTTATGTATGAGGGTTTTGATTTGTTTTAATTATTTATATTATTATTGTTTTAATTCCATTATTGGACACTGGATAGTTTTATGCCAGGTGATTCATCAATGTTAAATAGATTAGTAACAGTTGAAAAGGGTACCAAAGCAGGTGGTGAAAAAAAGCTTTTCAATGTATAAAATTATTTGATTATATAGCTATTGTAAAGAATTATTATTTTTTGATTATTATTAAATCAGTTAAGAAAAATATATTTTATAATTCACTCAAATTATGGAGCATAGTTTTAAGCAACTTTTCTTTGTGTCTCTTCTGACTAGGGCATTAAAAAAGACTATTTTATGAATAGTCTCCCTGAATCAACCTCTAAACATTTGCTGCATCATTTTGTGTTCTTAAACTTGTTCTGATGAAATAGTATAGAAAATAAAGTCTACAATATTTTTTGAAGTTAAAAAAAACAAAAAACAACAACATGTCCATCTTACTATTTTTGAAACTCAGTTTACAAAATAAAATTTAAGTATGTATATATTTTTAAAAAATGCACTTGATTTTTATCCTTTATATATAATATTTAAATACATGGAATAACAAAAAAAAGATTGAAATTGCAATATATGGGTAAAAGAACAAACAGATGTTACTGACATCATTATAAAATTTAAAAGACTGAAGTTGAGTTGGGCTGGACATATTGCTAGAAGAGATGATAATAGATGGACAATTGAAATCTTAAACTGGATTCCAATTTATTTTAAAAGACCCAGAAAGAGACCACATGTGAGATGGATAGATGAAATAAGAAAGTGTGCAGGTGTGATGTGGAGAAGAGAAGCTAAAGATTGGAGAAGATGGACTGAACTTGGAGAGACCTTCATCATGCAGTGGATTGATAATGGTTGTTGATGATGATGATGATACTCTCCATACTAAACTTAATATTATCCAATATACTAATTTTATGTTGAACCAACCTTCATCAGTTGGTCCAAATGATGAATGGTGATACACAATGAAATACATATATTGGAGATTATTTATCTTTTTTGCATGTATGTGGTCATGGGTATTCGTTGTATAACATAGATTGGATGGCTGTAGGGAGCTTGAAATTCTGAGTTCAAGTAACTTCTAATATATATATATATATATATATATATATATATTAGAAGGAACTTGAACACAGACTTTCAAGCTCTCTACAAATATACACTCTATCTTATACAACTGATACACATGACCACATGATCTCTAAAATATTGATTTTGTGCTGAACCAGCATTCATCTGTTGGTTCAGATCACTATCTCACACACACATATACAATTATTGCTTAGTTCATATTAATATAGCAAATCCTCAAACTTTAATGGACAAGCTTCAATCTTCTTCACCCTTCAACTCTTCAGCTATCCATATTATTGATGCCAATATTATTATACCCTTATTCACTTTAAGTCACTCTAACCCTTCACATATAGGATTTTAATATGTCCTTTTAAATATGCAGGAGAGGGTTGGGCAGAATGCAGGCTGAATATGAAATATTTAAATACATGTATGTTGTCTATACTAAACTTAATGTAATGTGAAACTCTGAGTTTAAGTCCCTTCTAATTACAATAAATTTAATATAGACAATATACATGTATTTAAATATTCTGTATATATATAGAAGAATAAATACAGATTATGTATGTTATCTAGATTTTGAATGTGTTGTGGATATTATCCAAAATACTGCTTCAGAGCTTAAGAAAGTATTACAATTATTATCGAATTAAGATAAGAAAATAAGAATCAGTTCTAAAAAAATTAAAAGTATGTTTAAATTAATAGCTTTTCAGAAATAGGAGAAAATAAAGAATAAAAGTAATGCTTTAATCAAAGTTAAAAAATATAAATATTTTCATCAGATTATTAATAAAGATGCAATCTTAATGAATGAAACTCTAGAATTGAATATGGACGGAGAGCTTTTATAGAAATAATATTTAATAAAATATGCTTATTGAAATAACAATCTGAAACTTATACTTTTAATATGTAGAGGCTGCAATGTATACAAAAGTATGAAGAATGTATATTTGATTGCCATGGGCAAAATACAAACAGGTAATTATTAACTTCATCAAAAAAATTAATAATTTAAAACGCATCTGAAGTAGGCATGTTAATAAAAGATATAAAAAATTACAGACAATGCCCATTTTAATACTTAAGTATTTGTCTCTTGTCATTAAAATATAGACAAATTAAAATGGTGATTTGAAAATACTATTTTTGTTGTGAAGGAGCTAATATAAGAATGATGAAATTTAAATAGTTAGAAGTCTGTTAAAAAGTTTAAAAAACTACTGCTTAATCTTTTTATTTATAACTGGTCATCAGTCATTAAAAAATAAACTTCATTAATTAGATCACCTCCTGAAATAGGAAATGATATTGGAAAAGGTTAGAAATTGGTTGGCAACATAGTGATATTTTTGGATCAATCATAAATTTGGATGGAATTATCAACTTTGTAAGCTGTATGGTTGTTTTGAGAGATCAGATTTTTTCTTCATGGTGCAGACATTGTATCAATACTATCCTACTCACATAACAAATTGTTTATTTTGAATAATATATTAATATTTTAATAATTCCCATTGTAACCTCATTTGATTTAAATCTGAGTGAATTTTTGTTGGATCACTCTCAAACAGTGAATGAAAGGCTAATTTCCTTAGCAATGTTTTTCAAAGAAATCAGAGCTTTTTGTAATAAGAAATATTTTACATATAATTTTCAATTGCTAAATAATTTTATCCCACATGTACAAGTAATTTTGAAAACAAATAATAAACCTACAACATACAAAAAAAGTATCATATACTTTCTCATATTTTTTAATATCTCTATATAATATTAAACTTTTATAATTGTGGTAGTTAATCTTCTTTCATATTATTTGTTGAAAGTTGAGAAATGTTTTGTAAAATGCCCTGAATATAAGCTACTGCCATTTTATTTTTGAACAGGATATACAAATTAATATACTCACTAGTTAATGAAATTAGCATAAGCTTAATTGCATATAGTACTTACTGAAGTTGTTTAAATACATATGCCATAATAAATAAACTTATCATATACATATAATATCAATAATTTTGTGCTAACACACTTGTTAGAGAAGTTTAATTTTGTAAAAATTATGTTTATCTGTGCTAAGCATTTTCAAAGTTCCTAGACTTCATATTCATAGCTAAGTGCAGACTATAGTAATGAGGAGGCATATTCTAATTTATACAAATTAGTTAGCTGTTAATTGTGTCATATGTTTTGGCATTTTATTTTGTTTATATTAATTTGTTAATCTTTTTGAAATGGTGAAACAGGTGTGGGGATTTGAATTCAGACTTTCAAGCAACCATCAACTATCTACCCTATCCCATACTACTGACACACATGACCACACACATGTAGAAAAAATAAATAATCACTAATATATGTATTTCATGCTGAACCAGTACTTATCAGTTGGTCCAGATTATCATCTCCCATATATATATATATATATAATCAGTGCTTAGTTTATATTAAGATAGCAAATTTTTATACTTTAATCCCATCATCAGATTTTCAATGATATGGATGGCTGAAGAGTTGGAGGTTGGAGTAGACTGAAGCCTGTCTATTAAGGTATAAAGGTTTGCTATCTTAATATAAACTAAGCACTGATTATATATAAGTGTGGGGGATGATAATCTGAACCAACTGATGATTGCTGGTTCAGCACGAAATGCGTATATTGGTGATTATTTATCTTTTCTGCATGTGGGTGGTCATCTGTGTAAGTAGTATGAGTAGTATGAGATAGTGTGGATAGTCGAAGTTTGCTTGAAAGTCTGATTTCAAATCCCCTATATTTACAATTAAGTTCCAGGTATAAGAATGTCTGTATTTCACATCTTATCACGTACATATTAAGTATTGAAACTTTCAGGAAAACATTATCATATACATATATGACACACACATTATATGCTAGACTAAAATCTAGAAATAGTTTTAATTTATAATATTTAATTGTAAAAAAAAAAAAATGTATCCATATATATATACCAAATACCCACAAAATATATGAAATTGTGTGCGCGTGTATTTGTTCAATAATTTTTCATTTTTTGCAGTTTGTTAGTCAGAATCAGTTATACAAAAAATTATCACATAAGAAAAATGATTTTTATTCAGCACATGAACCAGTCAATCACCGTCTGAATACATCTCAAATTTAAAATATTTTGGTTTTATCTAAAACCACATTTACAGAAGCATATAAGGAAAGATGTTAATAGATATAAAAAGATTCAGTTAAGCATAAAAATTCGTGTGTTAGCTCTCACTAGGAATTAAAATCATAATGATTTTTAGCGTGTATAGTATTTATATTCAGAAAATGGTATTATAAAAAAAACATATGCACTATACAATTTATTTCATTCAGAAAATCAAATTATATTTCTGTGTACAGCACATGTAAATCGTTTAAATGTCTAAAATAATTAGTGTAACATTTAATAAACATATCCGCGCATGCCTATGCTTTAATAACATACATATAAATGTTTCTAATCTTTTACGGATTTCTGTTAATTTCTATACTCAAAGGCAAAATTACTAGATAGAATTCTATGATCAAATAATAATAATTTATCATCGTCAGTGATAATTTGTCACTTGTGCCAGCTTTATAATAAATTTACCTTATAAATTCAATTTTATAACTTTATTATATACTTTAATAAGGCATTAAATCATTATGATGGTAAGAACACACTTATCATTGATGTACATATGATATTTTATTAGTTCAAACCTGGAAATTAAATCTTTGTAGTTATTACCTTTACATCAAATATTATTTTTACTTACAATAACTGATATAATCACATCAGAATATAAAATTTAAAAAAGAATCAATTTGAATATATGCAAATGTATGCTAAATTTGATTGTCAATAGGTTTAAAAAATGTTTTCCTTCATTGGTATATTCAGAAGTTTATGATTCTGTCATTTTCAGTAGTCAAACTTTTTATGAACTCCCAAATAATAAGCCAATCGATTTTTTAAAGCAATGGATAATCAACTGATAACATTACCAATGATAATTTTCTAATAGAAAAAAATGCTGTAATATCCTTATATTTATGCATTTTAAACTAATGATCATAAACAGCCAAGCAATCTAAGATATCTATTTCAAGTTCCTGCTATACTCATATATCACATAACTGTGAAAACATTAAATATACATATATGCATACAGACATGTATATTTAAAATTAGTTCAGAATTTGTCTTAATGAAAGTGTAGATATCTTGGTAAAATTAATATATACCATTTAATTATATGATTATATATATATATATTGTGCTTTTTATATACCATTTAATTATATGATTATATATATATATATTGTGCTTTTTTTATTGGTACATTCCATCATAAAACAAATTGGGAATGAAATTTTGAGATGCATAATTTTAAATTTTATTAAATCAAAAGTAGATATTTATTAAGCTAGGAAAAATAACTGCCATTTTAGTTATCATGGGTTTTGAACTTATGTTTAGTCAATTTAAAGTTATATGCTGGGTAAAATAGTTGGTTACAAATGTACATAAAAGATAAAATGATAAATAATAAATTTATTATAGTTACAAATAAGTACATGGTTGATAGCATTTAAAATTATAGTAAAATTCAAATCTAATTGTCTAAACAAAAATGTGTTGTGGAGATAGATGATTATTGTCTGTGTGCATCTAATAGTATAAAAGCAATTATTATTTCTAGTTAAATCTTCAATTATGTTTAAAAATAAATAACTAAGATTTATTCTGCAAATTTTGTGAGTAAAAATTATAAAAGTAATATCGAAGCTTATATGTATAAAAATAAAACCAAAATGATCTAAATCAAAAAAGTAAATTGTATTTTATTCAGTTTCTAAAAGGTATTATTTTTATTGAGAAATATTTTAAAACCAAAAATATTTGTATTAAACATAGATTAAATACTAACAACTCATTAAATATAGAATCAAGAAATGGGGAAAATTAACCAATAAACAATCTGCAGACAAACATTAAGAAAAATTGAGAGAATATTAAAAAAAATACAGTGTGAGGAACAAGTAACTTGTTTTGTTGTTGTTTTTTATTCTAAAAGTTTGCAAAAAATTACTTAAATATTATTATTAATTTGAAAAAAAAAAAGAAGTAATGAATTTTGTCTACATAATTTAAATGATATAAGTTACAAAGCTTCATTAAAATGCAAGAGTAAATTGAATTGATCTATACAGACAACTCAACAATTAATGATTCTTTTGTTTTGAAATCATTATATGGAGAAAATAATGTAAAATGAAAGGAAAAATTATATGTATATTCCAAATTGTGATTCAAGGAAGAAACTCACTAAAGAAAAACCTTGGGACTACTGTATTTACACTGGATTTAATTGCTAAACTAGTTGAAGTATTCATGTGTCATATGAGTCCAAATATTTGGGCGAGATCCAGTTATCAGCCAGGGATAAATAAAAGGCAAATTATTTCTGACAGAGATAAGTATGCATTTTTAAAATTATCTAGAACTAAAGTAGTAATAGATAATAACAGAACTACGTGTGAATGGAAAAGTATACATCGTATTCAAAGGTAAATCTTAAAGCATGTTTGAATAAAATTTTAATTGAAGAAATGATTAAAACTAAGCAGTATTAATTTTAATATTATTTTTATGTAAAGTTTAAAAAATTATACTGAGTGTTATATAAATTAAAGAATGATTATATTTATATGTGCATGGAATAACAGCAATCTGCTTGCATGAATGAAAGCATTATTTATCCAGAACTGAAAAAAATATATAAGTGTAAGAGAGTAAAACCATCCCAGAAAATATTTAATAAAGAATAAATATGCATGGAAAATAGATTGTCGAATAACAGATTAAATAAACCTTAGTGCATTAGGAAATATAAAATGTCTGTGGAAGGTAACCTTATTCTACTATTAAAAGAAAATGGGAAATGCTTTCTTCTTAATAATAATAGTAACAAAAAATAAGTAAGGAATCAATTGAATACTGAGTCATTTATTACTAGTGCAAGGTGTATTTAAATCAAATGTATAAGACAAATTGCAGATAATCTTTAATTACTAAAGGAAAATAAAAACTGCTACATTGTCAATAACCTGATATTGTGAAAATTTTGATAATTATAGTAATTTTTGGATGAGAACAAATGGAGCAAAAATAATTGTAATATTAACATTCAACTAGAGGAGTGTTTGAAACAAAAGTGTTTGAAATGAAAATGATAATAATATTGATGTGCAACCAGTCTGAATCCTATGGAACAATTGCACTACCAGTAAAAGTTAAAGTTGTTTCTTTGTTTGTTTGTTTAGGAACTTGTATTTAAAGAGAAAAAAAGCTAAAAACATCATATTTGTATATATATTAATTTTATACTTTAAATACAGTTGTTATTACGATAGGGGGTAGATAAATAGATAGTGAAATTAATAATTGATTTAATTTGGTTATCTATGTCATGATTTATTTTAAAAGTTATGTTTTTATCAAATATTGTTATATAATTAAAATCAATAGACATGATTAATGATTTAATGAAATATATCCTAAAAGCAGTTAATAATAATAATAATAATATATATATATATATTATGAAGAGGGCTAGGTTGGTGTTTAAATATACAATATTGAAAACGAAAAATATTTAAAATTTCATCTTATGTTTTACGATGAACAATTTAATATAGTTATAGAGAATTATAAGTAATTTTAATTTATAATTTGTAGAAACAATTAGTTATAAGAATGATATCAAACAAATATAAGTTAGGAATATGAAGGTAATAATTAAGATGTTAGATAAAGCAGAGATAGGTAATTTATTTAGAATACACCAAAGGGTGGTCTATTAATATTTAACTGAATCTCATAAATTGTATATTAAAATTATTGTAGGGAGACATAGGGGTTCATATTTAATAGTACATAGTATAAAATCCTTATTGATTGTATTTTAGTATATATGTTGAGAATAAAATCATAGAAAGAGGAATTTTGGGATCGAAAAAACTTCTTGATGATTTTATAATTATTATTATATCATGGTTTCTAAAAATACACAAAAAGTGGCATTTCACTGTATTATAAATAAGATTATTGTATTGAAGCAGGAATATAATAATTAATATGTTTCCTTTTGTTTTTATAAGTTAAAGCCTAACTTATAATGGGTTGATAATTGTAAAAGAAGAAAAGAATGATGATCTAAGGAAAATATCTGATTTCTGGTATAAAATAAATAAATAAAAATATGTAAAGGTAAATATCACAATAGCACCATATTATATGAAAAGGTAATAAAAGGGAATGAAAATTTTTCAATTGTTTATAGTGATATTATATTATATTGGTATATAACTTTATTACTATTGTTATTTTACATTACCTGTTTACATTACCTGTTAGTTTAAAATGTTTATTATAATATCTTGTAAATAATATGATTAAAGTTGTTGTTTTGAAAGTTAACTTGAGTATTAAAAGTTGCATTTCTTTTATAGGAGTCATTGTCACTACATCATATAAACCCAAAGTTTACAGTTTGAGATTAAAATAAGAAATCAATCCAGTTCAGAACAATATAACCATCAACTAAGCATACATTTCTTAAAAGATTTTAACTTACTGTAAGCTGCCTTGATCACATAAATCATTGATGGTATTGCAAATTATCAAAGTATGCTTGTCTATAAGCAATTAAATTATGAATTACTTATTATTAAAAGTATCAAATCTAATTACAATTTAGATAACAATATTAGTTTAAGAGTAAGCATTAGTGAACATAAATGTAAAATAGGAGTACAATTTTGATTATAGATTCAGGTTATAAGTCTTTTCTTAATTAATACACTACCTATAGAGTTCAGTAAAATCCCTCTTGATATTTTATACATGGATTAAATAACTAATTAAAAATCAATAATTATACTGAGATGTTCTTAGTATAAAATTTTTATTATGATTAATGCTAATTATAATCCTATAGAAGTAATAATAATAACATTCAATATACAATAACATGATAGTATAATTTCTTCATTAGTTAATTGAAAATCAATAATTATAGATATTTTATTATATTCATTTAATCATTATTGTTAGTCATGAGAGTATATAAATACTGAATAAGAAGGAGTGTCTAAGTATTCTTATGCCATTGGATAAAGAGTACATAATCTTGTTGATAGGATATACAAATCTCATAATTGTTATGATTGATTAAACAAATTAAAAATGGTAAGTATATTAAATGATACCTAGATAAAGTCCTAGTATAGCCTAATGTAGGGACTTAGCATATTGTCTAGGGATCATTGTCCTATTGGCAGGATACAATATATATATAGTAACAGAATAAAAATGAAAATAGGGGATAAGAATAGAAAAACATTAAAATATCTCACAAATTGAGACACTATTTATAATAATATAAATCTTGCCTAAATGTTGAATGCCATTTGTAATAGATAAACTGAGTCATGAATGAATGGAAAGTATGTCTTATGAATTTGAGAGCCTATAACCAGATGAAAATGAAGACTTTTGTATAATCTACAAACTTGAGACGCTAATTATAACAAAGTAAGTATAACCCAATAGTTGCTTGCCAATGAAAACTGAGTAAAATGAAATTAATGTTAATAAAAATGAAAATAAAGACAATGCTAATAGAGCAATAATGTCTCATAAAGATTAATATACCCTTATTGAGTAAATCAATTGTAATGGAATAAAATACTTAATGGAAGTAAAAAAAAAAGCTTTGTTATCTTACAGATTTATGTGCATTAGTCTATCCCTAATAAAATATATAAAATGTTCTCTTTTAAAACCTTATAAACTTACAAGTTAAATTATAATGGAAAAAAATGTCTACAATACAAAACTATAATAAAATACAATACATAAAATCAATACATCTAACATATTTTATCACTCATGCCAACTTATAATAATATAAAATGAAAATCAATACCCGAAATAATCTTACAACTTACAATATCCTAGTCCATAGATGGAGCTCTTACTGGAAAGTCATCCTCCTCACAGCTCACACAGAATGACTCTGAAAGATTGTTTTTGCAGCAATGAAAGATGCCTTTTACATTTATTTGGCACTTTAAAGGCATTACTTTTCTGCTGATATACTCTTTCATTCAGTAAATCTCAGTTTTACTGCATTTTTAACACAATTTCCCTATGTATACTTTGTGCTTATCAGCATTTAACTACCTCATTTCCCCCCTGTTTGGTTCAACTGTTTCATGGACCATAAAGGGTTTTATTCCCTCTTAGACTCTTAAATATTTCTTCTACTCTAATTCCCTGTCACTTAGAACTCATTTATAAAGTTTTTTTATGTGTAGTTCCAGTTATTTGGGTCATTTTAATATCTTTTTTTTTTAGATCCTGTCCCTCCTCTGGGGTAACTAACCACCTAAAATTACACTCAATTTTCTCATTACTCAACTAAAATTACTAATAACAAGTTTTCCAATGGTTTTTTTGCCTTTACATCAATATATTTAATTTTTCCATTTCAAAATTGTTTTCTTCATATTACTTTTTATTCTTTCAAACAGTATAAAGATGGCCACTGCCCCTAGCGGGAAAAACATGCAGAGTCTTAAACTACATGAACTAAAACCTTTAAAATTACCTAATTTTTTGCCAAATTGAATTTCAAACAAAACTTAACTAAAACATCATCACCAAAGCACTTATTTCAAAGTCTCCATATCCTTGCCGTCTGGTCTTTCCTCTCTTTTAGGCTGTAGTTTGTTCTATCAAAGGTAAAAAATAAGTCAAAAAGAACAACATGACCAATCATAATAGCATTCAAAATTACTCATTTACAAAGAACAAAAATCAGCCTGTTACATCTAAGCCTAACTCAGAAACCTCCTCGTTCATCCCTGAAACCTCTAAAGACTTAACATATAGCAATTCCTTCAAAGTAAATGTCACATATGGATCCTCCTATTAATCCACCAGGGCAACCAAGCCTATCAACATTGCTCCTTACCAAAGACTCTTCTTTGTCTGGACTACACACCCTTTCCATATCTCCTTCCCATTTCATATGTATTCCCTTCCCCTTCACCATATTGTACTTGAATTTCATTTTGCCATGTAATCATCTCTTTGAAAACCTTTTTAACTGTTATGTATTTTATCATTTTGATGAATAAAAGCTTTCATCACTGAGAAAAAGGTGACATGAAATAAATTGAAGATTCTTATTTAGTACTTATACAAATACGATTAACAAATCACAACAAATTATCCTTCAAACTAATAAAGCCGAGTCATCAAACTCTTAACTATAATTACCCTAATATATTTATATATTATTAATACTCTATTATAATCAAATGATAATATTAAATCCTTAGTATTTAAATTAAGTATACAATCTGCATTAATGCGCTTTAACTTGAAACAAATTAAATCATTCTATTTAATGGAATTCAAATACAAATTCAATGTAAGCGATTACTAATTTTATAATATAAGATTTCACCGTTCTAACTAAATATTAAATCACTATAATATACATCCAATAAATAATGTTTAAAGGAATATGCAGGCATCCGATTATAATCGCCTTTGTTTATTGTAAATAATTAATATACTTTATAAACTATCAAATTAGTTCATATATATATATATATATTATCGTAAAAAAACTATTGCATATCACTGCTAAAATAACTGTGGTGATCCTCTAATTAATTACTAAACATCTAGCAATACAAATTAATTAATCTATTATTATATAAAATGTATACCCAATTTAAATGATAATATATTGGATTTAATATAAAGAAATTAATACCTAATAATACATACACTTATCAATCCAATCGTTTAACTCCTGGACTATTGTATGATTCTTTATCATAAATTACATGGTGTAAGTCAATACATGACCACTATCTATCAAAATTTTATTAACCAATAGGTTTGCAATATTAAATGAATGACAATTAAAGCAAGTTTATTTTAGCTAAATTAAAAATTTATTAACAATAAATATATATAATAAAAAAAAGGCAAATAGACAATAAGCGATTATAACGTACACTATAATTCAATATAATGAAATATATTTTCTGTATAAAATAATATTAATAATATGGACGTTTATATATATATATAATGTTTAATATATAATATATAAAATTTATGTGAAACAAAAATGTTGATGCAAGCATACACTATTTATAATACAAGAAAGTTAATGGCACTTTTATCTATAAAATAATAGATTAAAATAAAATGTAACAATCATAAATTTGTTTATTCATTCACTTTATTTTTTAAATAAATATCTATGAATAATTGTTACAATACAATTCTTTCAGATTTTCAGTAATTATGACATGTATATTCAAAAGTAATTTACTGACACTGAATAAACGTATAATATTTCAAAAGTGAAGTTTTAACTATTAAAATTTAGGATATAAGTGTAAATTTAAACTAAATTTAATTTTCTTTTATTTCATATATATATAAAACAAACAATCAACTAACCTAAGATACAATAATCATTTATAAATATTATACAAATAAATACTCAAATAAAACACATATTAACATACGACATGTCCTCCTCTATGGCACTTCAAAGTGACACAATGTTTCCAATGTCTTTTCCTTGAGCTATAATTTAATAATATTTCCTAATACAAACAAAATAATAGTAACATAAATAATTATCCAAAACAATGCACATTTATTAAATTTCAATATTCTTGAACTATTGAATGTTTATCCTTCATTTAGAAAATATTTAATAACATTATGATATCATGCATAACGAGATGCCAGACTCAATTTATGACAATAAGTAAAAATAAACTGGTATAAATGCTATGTTAAAGTACTCCATTGATATTATAAAATTATATCTCCAGATGGAAACCATTCTTATATAGAAATATGTTGTTAGTTTCTATATTTCATTAGTAAAATGTTTTGTTCACACATAAATAAATATTTTAGTAGGCAAATATTAAGCTGACTTTGAATGCTATAAATTATTTTCTTCTTTTAACATGTTTTCAATAATCCTGTTTAGTCTCCTGGACAACATAATCCTTTCTACCCCATCATTTTTGTGGCCATCAGGCAAATAATTTCAAAATAAAAAAAATGTGTAAAACTTTGCTTCTATGAAAGTTAGAACACCAGAGAGCCAATTGGAATCATTCAGTCTTATTTATAACCTCTTACAATTGATGTCATTTTTATCATCAAAAGCTAAGGTTTCACTCTTGATTCACTCTAATACCAAAATCACCATTCCAAACATATAAATTTCTTTTACAATAATAATAAAATTTAAAAAAATTACTAATAATTACTACACATAAATAATATTCACAATTTAAAACACAAATAATACTCATTTAAGTCAACATAAACTAAAACAATTTACATCATATTTTCATAATATTGCACTGGAAATAAATATTTAATATGTATCATTTCAATAAAATATTGCACATATTATATAAGCATAACAACAGACACACCTAAGTATATTGTTATAATCTACTATTTATGAATGCAACAAATAAAATATATAGAATAGAAAAACAACAATGATTTTATCAAATTTATGAACAATATTATTTACATATGCATTTTAAATAAATAAATTTAAATTGTAATTTTATGTTGCAATAATAATAATAATAATTTTTTTGCTTTAATATATTGTTGTCATAGCAATCTATTTCAATACTCTTAGGTTAATATATTACCTATTAAAACTAATTAATAACAATAAAAAAAATATACTTGACATTTCACCACATATTAAAATTATACCAAATTTCATTTGGCACAATATATACATATATTTATTTAAAAATAGTTCAGAATAAGTTTTCATGAAAGTGTAGATATCTTGATGAGATAAAATTATCATTTAATTATATGATTCATTAATATTTGTCTTAAGTAATTTATAAACTAGTGTTTTCCTGAAGGTTTATGATGATGATGTATTTATATATTAGAATATTTACATCATCTAATATAAGTATTTAATGTCTTTAGAAAATTTTTATTTTATTTAAATATTCCAAATACATTCATTTGTTGCAAATAACACACAGGTTAGTATATGCACAACATTTAGAGAGGTACCATTCTCCTTTTTTCTGTGTCCTTATAGTCTTGAATTTTAAGGTAATGCTCTAGCCAATTGAGTCACATATCAAAGGGAACAGTCAGTAGAAATTATATATATTTATATATGAGGCTTATCCTGATTTTTCTACTTTTTTCTAAGAACATTGATTAGTGGTTTCCTTACTTTATGTATAGTCACATCAGGTTGGCTTATGGGAATATCCACTATTGTAATGTGAGCAGCTTTTAAAGATTTTTTTTTCTTTGTACATTTTCTTCTCTATCCAATTTTTTTTAAAATCAATTTAGGCTTTATAGATGTTAAAATTCCTTATAGTGTGATATGGATCTGGAAAGCTGTTTTGATGTTATACTAATTGCAGATTTTTCTTAATTTGTCTGCTATTTTTGGTATGTTTAAATACACCGCAGTACCAATAACTGTTTTTTTCTTTTAATGATTCTTTTTGTTCTCTATTTAAGGTTTTTTTTAATAATAGCTGATGTATAACCATTTAGATCTTTTCTTTTGTCAAATCATTTGTTTCTGAACAAACTTCTTTTGCTCTGTTCCATTGTGATAATATAACTCCATGTTTTGTGTTTCTGGTGTGATTGGATAAAAATGCTAAGTATTTTCCTGTATGTGTGAATTTTCTGTAAACTGTAGTTTAGATTTTACCATGAGAGAGTCTTATTAAAAGAACATCTAAGAATGTCAATTTTTGTTCTTGTTCTGAAACTACTGTGAATGTAATTGAAGAAGATATGTTGTTGATGTGGTTCCAGAAAGTTTGTAGTTGTGCTTCACCATATGGCCATATAACAAAGAAAGCCAAACTTTACATAGATATGGAATAGTATTTATAGTTGTTATTTCAAGTTCTTCCATGTAAATATTGCTAATCAGGATTGGCATTGATGAGGCCATAGACATTCCTTGATTTTTTTTAAAAATTCTGTGTTGTATTGAAAACAGGGTGTTGTTATGTAAATTGTTGTAGTTCTATTATACTATCAATAGAAAGACTTGTTCTGATTTGTAAGATATTATCATCATCATTTAACCTTTTTCTTACAATTGACTATGCTTTTTTACATGGTACATTTTTTTCCACATCAAAACTTAATAATATGTTAGTTCTTTCAATTTTCATGTTCTTCATTAATTTTACAAAGTGTCTAGAATTCCTCACAAAGAACTAGGTCTTGTATTCCAAAGAACTATAAGAATTTAGAGAAGAAATCTTGACATATTTTGGCAAGGTAAATTCTAGAACTAACAATAGGTCTTAATGGAAGATGATTCTTATGGATTTTAGGTAGACCATAAATATGAACATTTTTTTAAAATATGATATTAAGTACCTGGGTATTTTCTGTACTTGGTATTAGTTTTTTTGCCAATTTTATGTATTGACATGCAATGAGTAATTCTTGTATTTTGTTATAATAGTTAGTTGTATTCACTATAACTACTGCATTGACTTTGTCAGCATGAAGAATAATTATAGATTTATCTACTTTGAGGTATTTAATTGCTTTCCTCTCAAAATACAATATCTTTGATTTTCTATTTTTGTTACTTCTCAAGTGTTCCTTTTATTGTCCAGCATAATTCTGCTGCTTCTTCTAAATGCAACATTTGAGTGATTTTCTCATGGATGCCATTATGTCTAGTACTTGGATATTAGATGGTGTTGTGTGAAAGTTCAATTCATTATCAAGAATGGAAATTTCAGCAACTGTTAGATGTTTAGAATTGAGATGTGAAGCAGATGAAACTGATACACTGCTTGGTACATTAAGATTTTTGATATGCCCATGTAGGTTTGTTGGTTCTTTCATTTGGCATTCTTTTATTTTTCCCTGTAATGTAGAATGTGAGTTTTTTACTGCTTGAGAAACTCATATGAACTCTTCATCAGTAAGTTTAGTTTTTAAAAAAACATTCTACATTTTTAATGGAATGCAATGTTTGATACTTGGAAAAAGCTTTGAGCATTTATTCTTTCTCTTAACATAGCATCACTTGCTCTCTGAGTAATTTTTCAGTTATAAGAGAGTGAATTGGAGGTTTTAGTTTGCAAATCTTTCGCAACTATCCTTTCAGATTTACCTTTACATAAGAAAGTTAAATGATTTTCTACTTTGGCCAGCTTTAGACATGATTTTTACAATGTTAGTTTTTGATATAGTATCACATAAATACCAAATACTTAGTGCTTTTCTGAAGATTTGTGATGGTAGTATTTTAGTTGTATTTATATATTGGATTATTTACATAATCTAATATAAGTATTGAATATCCTTAGAAAATTTTTATTTTATTTAAAAATTACAAATGCCTTCAAAGTTAGTATATGCACAATATTTTGAGAGGTATTATTCTCCTTTATTATTTAGGTGTTGTTGGCCTGACCAGTGACTGTACTAGCATGGGAATTGAACCTGAACTCTTAAGTCTTTAATATTGAAATTTTAAGGTCTCTAACCAACTGATCCATCCTTCTAAAGGTAACAGTCATTTCATATACTTATCTATGAGGTTCCTCCTGACTTAACCACTTTTTCCTGAGAACAAAATTGATTAGCAGTTTCCATACATTATGTATAGTCACACTAGATTGACTTATGGGATTGTCCGCCATAGTCATATGAATCTCATTTCTATTCAATATTTTTACATTTTCACAATTGGACATATGTTCACTTGTACATGCCACATCTGTTTTCTCTCTTCTAATCACTGGTTTGCATTCTTGCAATCACTTCTCAATGGAGCAACTTGACTCATCAATGTACATTCTTCCACATTCACTGATATTTCATAGATGCAGTTTTTGCTATTCAGCATTTCAAGTTTAGGTTTTGTTGATTTTAAATTCCTTGTAGTATGGTATGGCTCTGAAAAGTCATTTTGATGGTATACTTATTACAGATTTCCAGTAAATTGTCTGCTATTTTTGTAATATTTAAATAAAGTTAGATTTTTCTAAAACATTCAATACTTATATTAAATGATGAAAATAGTTCAATATACAAATACAACTTATAAACTGTTTTTTTAAAAATCATGTATTTAATTTTGGGAATATTGTGTATTTGAATTTTCTACTTACTTCACATGCCTGTATAATATGAATTATATTTTAATGGGCATTGCAGAGTGAAAACTTAAAATTTCTCTCCTCCTATTCCTTAGGGGAACATTGACAATTCTAGCAATTACTGGTAATTTTTTAAAGAATTCCATTCTTGTTTTATTTGCAACTAAGTATAGCTAATATTAATTTACCTGACCAATGTTAATTTTCTTGTTCTGCATGGTTTAATGTAGTAGTGAAGAAATATACACTAAAGCACAAGTTTTTATATATATATATATATATATATATATATATATATATATATATATATATATATATATATATATATATATATATATATATATATATATATCATCTCAACTTAGTGACTTTCTGTACTTAAACATGTTCATGAAAATTCCTAAGAATAAACTATTAAATTATTTTTATTTATTAGATCTCTTGTTAGACAGATTCTAGAAAGAAAAATCCTAAGCCACCCTAAAACCTGAAAAACTTTCCAAGTTTTTCCTAGTCTTTTTTCAACTTTCAAACATCCTGAAGATATATATATATATAGCAACATTACTATATCACTGTAAATGGCTATCATAATCTTAAAATTGTAAAAATTTTATTAGCTTTAATTTTTTAGTTAAACAAATGTATTCAACACTTCCATTGGTTATACAGTATAAAATATAATCATTATTATGTTTAAATAGTCTCTGATACCAATGTTTATAAGAAAGAGAATTCTATAAAACATTTTAAATGGTGTTCCAAGCAGATTTTTTAATAGATGTTTATATTTGTGTAAAAAAATACCTGTTTCCATTGCTAATTTTATTAAGGAATAAAATTGTCAATTATATAATCAAACCAAAAGAAGTGCTATACATTTACAACAAATAATTCAAAAATATAAATATAGAATTATAAACTCAACATTACATTTTTATTTATGTGCAAAATAAATAGTTATTACATATTGTGTTTGTTTGTGCAGGAAGCTTACATGTTTAAATTTTAGAATTTTATTTATCAAAGTTTGATTTAATTGCTAGAATATTTATTAAATGATAAATTATTTATTTAAAAGTAAATTTCAATTTGTTTGAGGTAAATATCTGAGAGCTTTATAATGTGATTTATTTATTTTAATGAAAAAAAATATTTATAATTTTTTTAAAAAAAAACAACAACCTGGAAATAAATGTTTTTACATCTTGGTCTAAAAAATCTTAACTAATATTTTGAGCAGAAAAAACTATAACAACTTTCCCAGAAAAACTAAGAGACCCAAGGCATGATGGAGAATATTATTTCATCCAGATGTCATATGATCACTGAATAAAAAGTGAAGTTTGGAAAATTCAGATGGAGTTACTACAAATTTTCAATGTGTGTAGGACCTAAACAGATTCAAAATTTTAAATAGCCATTTTATTTTCATCTATAAGATGGCAGGCTGTGCTTATGAACAAGCAGATCACATTTGTTAGGCATGTGACTTTTCATCATTCTATTAGAAAGATTGCCAACAACAAATAATGAGAAACCATCATCAATTAATTAATTCATTAATTATTTTTTTATTTTAAAAAATATATATTATAATCAAATGTTAGGGAAAAACTAAACAAATTAACTTGTGGAGTTTCTGTTTCAATATTTCAACACTCAGTCTGAATTTTCTTCAATTAAAAAATAATGATAAATAGGTTAAATATTTTTGGAAGATTATATTTTTTAATTTCAAAAAAGTTGATGATGTTTATATTCTGAATTTATTTATAAAAATAATTATTTTCTTCGCCTCAATAAAATATGAATATAAATATCAATAGTAAATTGATCTCTTCAATTATGGAAGGAAGTATATTTTATAATGAATTCATTTTCTACTTCAAATTAATGGAGTACTGAATGCTACCTTTTTAGATAAAATTGTAGCATCTATTCAATGAATTAATTTGCTCATGTAACAAACTATGAATGTTCAAATGCATAGAGAATTGCATTAATGGCTATCCATGTTAAACTCTTGAAAAACATTTAAAGTATAATGAATTATGAATAAATATTTAAATTCCATTCCTCAATTGTTGGTTCTCTGAACATTTAATGAACAACCAAGTTATAGGCTATCTCAAAATGAATTAATGTGTTAAATATAAATTATCATGGATTAACAAGCATACAAATAGAATTTAACACTCTTAATGCTATTTTCAGAATGAATGATCTTACAAAAGTGAAATTTTAATTGTGTAATAAAATCAGAAAGATTATTTGATATACTTTCTCATAATCACATCTTCTGTCTTCTATAATACATGTATGTTTATACAACACATTAAATAAACAAACACACACTAACTGGACAAAATTGTAAGTTGGATGCATCCTTCCTTTCAAATTTTAAAGTTACATATGCATTATATTTATGTTGTAAAACTTTTAAATACATTTTAACTAATTCATTCATAGGTTTCTTCACATATTTCATGCCCTTTCCTGTTATTTATTATGTTTCTAATATAGAATACATCTCAATAAATTCATTTAACTTTATGCATTATAGTGTGTTATCTCCATGATTGTCATTTACTATTAAAAAGTTGAAAAGACTTTTTAGATTATCATTCTAATTTTACTGTTTCTTTCTTATCATATGATAATAAAAGTTCACTTTATAACCAAACATAAGAAATATTGATTCAACTTTTATCTTTTTTTTCTTAGGTATAGACTAAACATTTTCTTCAAAATTTTATAAACTACTTCTTACCTCTCCACTGTTTAATCAAACAAAGATTAGCTTTTCTTCAATTCATCACTCATGACTAATTAATTATTTTTAATGTTCTATCAAATATTTCTATCAGCATTAAATATTTATTTCTTGAAATTTTTAATCTGTTTTTCTCTTTCAATCTATGATTAATAAAACACTTAATTTAACAATGATAAATGGATGTTTTCTTATGTGGGTGCAGTTAAGTTTCTCTGTGAAGCCATGCAATAGTTGTCTTTCCCTTTTTCATGGTTATCATAGGCTAGATTAAAATTAACAACTGGATTTTTCAAACTTTTTTAATATTATCTTGGCTAGAATTAGATGACCAGAATTGGCAACCAGATCATAATAAAGATTAATTTACTCACTCCATGGCATCAATAATTACTATTTAAATCTTTTATACATTTAGACTGCTTTTAAATACAATTTTTTTGACTTGTTAAACTTGGAATATTTTAACTTTTATAATATTTTACTGAAAAAAATATTAAAACAGCTATCTGCTTTTTAAGTTTCTTAAATCTCCTCTCTCAGATCATGTGCTGTGTTTTTTTCTTAAAAAACCCAGGATAATTGATGTCAGCAATCTATTTACTTGACTTTTCATTGGTCAATTTCCTAAATAAACTTTTACATCTTTTTAACTTAAAGATTTTTCTGTTTCTTTTTTAAAATATTAAAATTAATAAATGTTTTACAAATGAAATTAATTTAAATCATTACTTGAAAACCGAATTTTAGTATTGGTCATCTTTTTAGTAAACAATATTATTAATTGCAATACATTGTATTTTGATGGGTTTTTTTCACATTCTTGCTGCTTTACCTGGAATTTCATCAGCAAGCTGCCCCATTGAATGGGCAAATAGTTAAAAATTTTATTCATCCATGGTTTTATAAATTTATCACTTAAACAATAAAATTTAAGAAATTTTTTTAAAGACACATCTAAAACATCCATTGTAGACAATGGCAAAATTATAAGAACTCAAATTACAAAATATATCTTCTATTTATAAGATAGTCTTGGTGACATTATTGTTGTCACAATATTGAATATTACTCAAATTTGACTCAATGATGAGAAATTTGTTCAAGAAAATTTTGCCTCCCCAAAAAATGGATACAGTGAAAATGAAATCCTGTTTTATAAGTTCAATATTATTTTTCCATTTTTAAACCAAAATAAAGAATTCTTATTATAATTCTAAAACATTTTAATGGATATAAATATTTTTACATGTTTTTTAATAATAATTTTTATATAACTAATTTATGAACAACATATATGAAACATAAAACATTTAATTTTATAGTATGTGTTACTATGGTGATTGTAATAACAGAAATTGAAATATGTAATACTTAATAATAATATTGATTCTCTTCAAGTAAGCTTTTATGATTCATTTAACTATTTCCAAAATCTATTTATTTATTCACCTGTTTATATTTTCCTCTAAAATTAATCACAACAGATTTATAAATTGATGCAAAATGTTAATAATAAATAAAAATGTTGTTTGAATAGTATAGTTGACATAGTTACCTGGTTAACATTAATACTTCAACAACTCCATTATCCATAGATCAAGTGAAATAAAAATTAAACAAGACCACAACTTCATTATTATTATTATTTTTAAATACTGTGACATACACCAATCTGTTTACTTACAATATACATATATAGATTTTGGATTAAACCTTGTGTTAGTTTTGATTAATCCCCAATGTTTCAATAAAATAGCATCTGCCATTGTCATGATTAACTCTTTTTTGAATAACTAACCTTGACAATGGCAGATTTGTCAAAATGTTGGGAATTAATCAAAACTAACACATGGTATAACAAAAAAGACTATTCTATTTACATCATATAACCATGAAAACATTTAATATATATATTAACTAGTAAATGGGATATGCATTATATAAATAAAACCAAATCCACAGCCAAGGCTCATTGTTGTACAGCAACCAACAAGACCAGTTTTGCAGGCTGAATGAAAACAATAGCAAACATTTCCAACATACTACTAATCAAAATAAATCCTCTTTTCATAAGTTACTCATGTTGTTTTGTATGAGTTAATAGCTGAACATTATAACAATATAAGTGATTGATTAAAAGAGGCTTCCTTTTAATTAGTGGTAACTTAAACAGATTTGCTATTGTTTTTATTCAGCCTGATCTAGTCTTCTTAGTGGCTGCACAATAGTGCACCTTGGCTGTGGATTTGGCTTCATTTATGTAAAGGAAATATTATTTAATAGTTAATTTACATTATTAAAATATTATATATATATATATATATATAAAATATTATATATATATATATATATATATAATGCTAGCTGAAATCTATATAAAATACTTTTAAATGCCCCATATGTATTACATTCCTTTTGAAGGACTGCAAAACTCCAACCTTTCTTTAATTAAAGGGGTATATGGCTGAAAAAATATAGCTATAAAACATTTAAAATATTATATATATATTGCAATCATTTATTTTGCACAGAAAGTAAATATAAGTACAATCTAGTATCAATTTTTTTTTGTAATTCTAAAATGTTAACTGGTGTTATCTTTATTAACTTAATTAAGCAACTTAATGCTCTATTTTACGTATTTAATACTGTATAATTAATTTTTTTATTTATTGAAGTATATGTCAATTTCAAGGTTGCTATGTACTCAATTAGTGACTTGAAGAGATTAAGCTTAACTTCCATAAATTTATCTGTTAAAAAGAGTTTTTTTTTTTTATTAATATTCAGAGTTAGATAATTTTAATATTAACAAATAATGGTATTTTAAAGGAAATATATTTTTTTAATAAATGTACTTAAAGCTATTTTCTTTATAGTTATTTAAATATGTAAATCATTGCCATCAAATGCTCTTAGGTTCCTATCAATTGTAATGACTCCTCTTCCATTAATTATGTTGATTGGAATCACGTGTTACTCTAAAATGAGTATAAAAGAGGCAATTTTGAAAGCATAATAGTCATTCACTGCTTCATCATCCTTATAAGTTAATCACATCTGAATTCTACAACCAAGTTGTTTAAGTTTAATAATTTTGAAGAACAATACAATATGTTTTGCTATAAAGAAACCTATATCCAAACAATCAATCTTTCAGGTTATGTTATTTTACTTTAATCTCTCTGAACATTTACAAATGAAGGAAAGAAAAGCAAATTTTCTGTGGGACAGAAGCTGAAACTTCAATAATGCAATTAGGGGTATTTTATGGCTTATATTCTTATGAAATTTGTCAATATTACTAAATCTTATTATAATTTTTTATTTAAAATTAGTGATTTATTACATCATTTTACCAAGAACAATATTGATCTTAGTTGATTAATCTGTGGCTAAAGTATTTATAGCTCATTACAAAATATAATTATGGATTTATATTTATTATATTTTACTTAATTTGATGTCTGCATTCAAATATATGCTTTACTATGATACTTTTTTATGGAATATAATTACCTTGAGTATAGGTATTGTTTTATGATGTGTTTATTTTATTTACATGACTGCTCTGATATACATATATTTACAACCTACCTAATATATTTCATTTACACTGCATTTATTATAGTCTTCCTATATAAAGTATATATTTTTTTTTATTTGGATGCAATGTTAACATATACATTGTCCATCATCATCATCATCAATCATTATCAATCCACTGCAGGATGAAGGTCTCTCCAAGTTTAATCCATCTTCTCTGATCTTTAGCTTCTCTTCTCCACATCACCCCTGCACACTTTCTTATTTCATCCATCCATCTCACATGTGATCTGGCAAGATATTTAATTTATTCTTTAATTTAAATGATTACTTTAATCTATGCAAAGTAATAAAAGCTCCTTCCATTATAAAATCGACATGATTCTAAAAATCTTTCAAAAAGAATCACTATCCTACTGTATTATTTATCTAACACAAATTCACTATGGAAATTTTCTAATGAAGATCTATATAATTATGGAATCATTCTTTATGTGCTTGTAAATAAGTTAAACAAAAGATACAGTCATTAAAGTGATCAAATTTGCAATTGTGTGAAAATTATTTTCATTCAGGAGGGAAAGAAGAAATGCTTAAAGAATTTTTAAATGCTACTTCTAAGATGTTTTAAATATTATGTATTTCCAATATTTATTAATCTGACTTTTTTTTTTGGGGGGTGGGGTATTAACATGTATAATCATGTATTTAAATGTGATATGTAAATGGTCTTATTCATGTCATTGTGTTCTGGAAGATTTCAGCAAGGAATTTATATATATATTTTTAAATATATATAAGGATAGAGTCACTATTTTATATATTGTATATTTTGCATTGAATCGCTATATAATTTCTACTATTACTATTATTATTATTATAATCATCATCATCATCATTATTATTACTATTATTATTATTATTATTATTATTATTATTATTATTATTATTATTATTATTATTATTATTATTATTATTTTAAAATTAGCTGTTTTTTGGCTCATACATATGTTTGTATTGGTCTTTTGATTATGTTTTGGCTATATGCATTATAAATATGAGTAGATGTAGTTTAAGATTTGTTATTTAATTATTATCCCAATGCCTTTCTTTTCATTATTAGTATTACTGCTTTTAACCTTGTATTTATTGTGGCAATTATATTGATAGTTTCTGACTTTGCTTAGATATTATTTGTTAGGCCTTTCCTTATGTTTGCAGTAGATACTAAGTGAGCACTTGTATATGTGTAGCATGGATCCAGTATGTTCTCATTTTAGTGTAGTCTTGTTTTTCTCATCATTGCAGTTTGTGTACTATAAAAGGCATTTGTGTGATTATATCCCCTACTCTTTATTCTATCTATCTATCTATCCATCTATCCATCTATCCATCTATCTATCTATCTATCTATCTATCTATCTATCTATCTATCTATCTATCTATCTATCTATCTATCTATCTATCTATCTATCTATCTATCTATCTATCTATCTATCTATCTATCTATCTATCTATCTATCTATCTATCTATCTATCTATCTATCTATCTATCTATCTATCTATCTATCTATCTATCTATCTCATCTATCTATCTATCTATCTATCTATCTATCTATCTATCTATCTATCTATCTATCTATCTATCTATCTATCTATCTATCTATCTATCTATCTATCTATCTATCTATCTATCTATCTATCTATCTATCTATCTATCTATCTATCTATCTATCTATCTATCTATCTATCTATCTATCTATCTATCTATCTATCTATCTATCTATCTATCTATCTATCTATCTATCTATCTATCTATCTATCTATCTATCTATCTATCTATCTATCTATCTATCTATCTATCTATCTATCTATCTATCTATCTATCTATCTATCTATCTATCTATCTATCTATCTATCTATCTATCTATCTATCTATCTATCTATCTATCTATCTATCTATCTATCTATCTATCTATCTATCTATCTATCTATCTATCTATCTATCTATCTATCTATCTATCTATCTATCTATCTATCTATCTATCTATCTATCTATCTATCTATCTACCTACCTATATAAATGGTTGCATATTGAGTAAAATATTGAGTTGGTACTCCTCTGCTCCATGAGCTTTTTGTTACCTAAGACTAATGCAATGTACTTGTTTATATTAAATATCCTTTAAATTATTAATTATATATTAAGAAATTGTACACTGATTTCAATGTAGATATACTTTATTATATTACTAGCCTAGTTATACTATTGGTTCATCCACTGAATATTAAATTCAAACTGTAGGAGTTTTTCTTTCTTTATTTATTTATTTGTGTAATCTAAATATATTACAGATATGGTATATTATATGTGTAATATATTTAATTTAAGTATTAATTAATGTAAAAGTTTTTTAAATATTTTTTTTTGTTTTGTAAATAATAGTATATAAGTTAGATTTTTTTTTTTTTTCAAATCATAAACTAAAAGAAATATATTTAGTCTTTGTAATAAATATTTATTTTATTCTATAATTATGTTTCTATTCCATTGCCATTTGTTATATCCATATACCAGAAAATCCATTTAATAGTAAAAGTGTTTAAAGAGTATACAAGAGTACATATTATTTTGAAATTGTCACATTGGTACAATTTGTGCAATCTATTATATATGCAATTAGATTTGTATAAGATTACTTTATTGATGCTGTTGTTGTTAGAGTACTTAGTGATGTGTTTGGTACAACAAAATTCCTTTTACCTATTGCATCCCTTTAGCTTTGCTACTGTTAGATAATAATTAAATTTAAGAAAACTTGATTTTATTTAGCCAGTGATATAAGAACCAAAATAAGAGTTAATTTTTGCTAGACAATGTTATGTTTAAACTCATCTTTAGATAAATTTGTACTATGTTATAAAATAAGAAAGTATTGATAAGACATTAAAGAAATATCAGTCTTATTGCTATTATGAATGCTAATTAGTTAAAGGAATCTAAATTACTTTATTATTTTAGATTATCACTGCAAAACTAGTGTTTTTTACAACTAAATTATTTAATATTTAATACCCTGAAATTATCATTTATTATTACTGTATGTGGAATGTAACAATTAAATATCAATCAATCATTGGTCTATTTCCACTTTGTAAAATAATGTGTTAATTATACTGTGTGCTTATTCCGCAAGAGGACTTTTTATGTTTATTTAACACATTAGAGTTTTTGTACTGATTTAGATCTGTGTTTAGACTCATGCTTTACTTTATAGTTGCTTAGTCACTCTTGGATGGTTACATTTGTGGATTTTGACATACCCAACATGTTGGCTTTTGATCAATCATAAGAAACCAATTGTTTGCAAGTTACAATATATATATATATATGAATGAAACCAATGTTTGCAAGTTACAATATATATATATATATGAATGATGAATGTTTTCAAGGGCAAATGATGTTTTATAAATTGTTTTTGGTAACAATCATATTTAATAGAATTAAAATTCTAATATTTTGACAAGATAACACTTTCCCTCAACTGGATAAAGTAGTAATCTCATAGTCATTGCAGAAATAATTGTGTCACATGGTTGTTGAATAATTTGACTTAAATTTAGGTGGTTTTTTCATTTGTATAAGGAAACTCTTCCATGTGGATGGTAATTTTGTTTCATCATAATCTCCCTGAATATCCATTGATGATAAGTTTTGGATGTGGATATGATTTTAATATTTGAGAAATTCATGTGATAATTGTATGTGTAAACATGTAGTGTAAATACTGAAAATGTTGAAAGCCATCTTTACTGCATTAATATATTCATCACTTCTACCACTTATATGATGACTATTAATTCCTATGTATGCAGTATGGCATTGGTATGTACAACATGGAATTTCATAAACTACTTAAGCTTCTAGAGGAATTAAGTGTATAGATTTGGTTAGAATATCATTAAACTTTGGTTGAGTGGAGAATATTGTTTTTACGACTTAGCAGTTATATAATAATTTCAATGGAATTAGAAAAAATCACAATCATATGTTAGTAAGAGAGTATCCACTCATATATATATATTATAATTTCATATAAAGCTGTTAAACCTATTGATTTCATACTTAACTAAATAAATACTTTAATGATTATTATTAATCAGTTATTAGGTTAGAAATTATCATCTGTAAAAATTGTAACTTGCGTCAACTGAAAAGTTTTCACTCAGCATAAAATGCATCTTGGGGATTATTTACTTTTTTGCGATATTGTATAATGATTAAAATATATGTGTAAAATTGAAAGTTATATATTCATAACTTAAAAAACAATGTCTAGGTTTAAAATCTCAAGAATTATTTTGTAGAATATAATAAAGTCAAATACACAGAAACTCCTTAGAAGAGACAATAATCACATATTACAATATCTCTTTGTACCTTAACTTATAATAGTATATTTATCTTGTGAAGAATGTGTACTAATTAATTGAATATCTGTTTGTGTGAGAGCAAAAAGAAAGTGTTTGAAAACTATAAATTTTTAATTTGACAACAAATAAAATGTAAAAAATGTGCAAAACTATCAAAAAAACAACAACTAAATTTTATTTGAATTTACTGCTTGTTTAAAACAATATTATTGAATTGACATTTTTATTTTTTAAAAAAAGCCAATAGTATATAAGCCCTTTTCTAAAGATACAATTTAATTACCTTTTAAAAAAGCTTTTTTTTTTATTAAATAAATACTGTTTTGTCTTTGAAACATTTAGTAAAATGGTAATAACTAATGGCTTTTTTTCTAATGGTACAAAGACTATAATTATCAAATAAATAAGGTTTCAATATCATATCTCATTTTTTTAATTTTGAAAAATTTCTTTTTCGAGATAAAATAAAAAGAAGTGTTATTGACAAAATAGGAAAAAAAATTAGGAATATATATCTCATATTCAGTATATTGCATTTTTTCAAGTCTGGTTTTAATTAAGATTTAATTGATATGTATTAAAAACATTAGATTATTGAATTATTACTTTTTAAAATGTTTGATTTCTTTTTCATGAAAATGAGCAAAATTTGGTGAACTAACTACTATGACTGGTTCAACAGATCTATTTGTATTTAATTCATAAAATTTTATTTTTTGACTTTTATATATATTCACACAAACTATTTATGAAGTGATTACTTGTTTTGACAAATAATAAGAATGAATTTATATATATGTAAGCAAAATAATACTATGTGGGTATAATTTAATTACCAGTTTTTACATAGTTGATTATTAATGCCACCACAGATTTTAAAGTGATCAACTTTTGTGAAATATGCATTCAATTATTTCAGTGTTATTTTCTTCTAACCATTTCGGTAATATAATTTAACAATTAGTAACATTTAAAATTTAATGAAAGGAGAAAATGAGCATTAAGGTGACATCAAACAACTATCATGTGAAGCATAATGCTTTGTACTGTTGAGATTTAAGATAATGATTTGAGCATTTCAAAGTTCGTGATTTATCTAATTGTGGCTTCTGAAAAATAAAATCTCTATAAATTATTGAATTAGTTATACTAAGCTATACATTCACTTTTGATAAATTTAGGTGTTTTTATCTTTTTTTTTATATGTGCTTGATTCAAATATGACATTGTATTTTCTTTAAATAGCCACTGTTTATTGAATTATTCATCTGTGGGGTGTTCTAAGAATTTATAATTGCAGATCTTCTACACATACTTTTTAATAGATTTGATTCTTCTATAAGAAATTTTTGGATATTCAGTTCTTCTGTCATCATATACACATCCAATTATCATAAATTTTTTCACTAATTTATGAAAAGCCTGTTTAATGATAATTTCACCCAAACGTTTTTTTTATTTTATTACTATTTATGTTCTATTCTCTATATCTATTGAAACCCATTTTGGCACCCTGATAATAAAGATAAATGACTGAAAGAGAAAATATAAAAAATAATAATAATAATATGCAGAAAGCAAAACTTTTACATTAGGATGATTAGTCTGTACTTTTTGACTCAATGGATAAAAACAAAACTCTAATTAAAATTCTTCTAAATATATTAATCTGTATTGCCATGCAAATTCTTAATACACCAGTACTACAATCTTTTAAACTACTTCCGATTTTATAGATACTAAATAGATTAGAAAACTTTCACAAAAAAACCCAGTTGATGAATGACTGACTGATCAAAATTTAAAAAGTTTACTATAATTCTGTAGAGAAGAAAATTTCATTTGGAGAAATTGGATTAAACACCAGAGACTTTCATCTTACAGTGGAAAAATGATGGCTAAAACAATAATAACGATGATGTAAATAAACAAGAGTAGTTTTGTTTACGATTCTTTAGAACCATCTTCCGAAAGCTCGAGTAATTATTTGATAGCATTGTTTTGGAAAATAAAGGGATATAATGTTTTTTTTTATTATTAAAATAAATTTATAAAATTATGTCAATTTTTTTCCCTATATAATTATATAAAAGTAAAATATGAGAGACATTGTTGTATATTTCAAATATTGTGTTTCAAGAGATTTCTCTAATTAAACTTTATTTAATTATTAGTAATATCAAAGAAAGTTTTAAGTAATTGCTTGTAATTAATTATAATATTACATTGTGTAAAAAAATGTTTCATTTTAATCCCAATGAAAAATATTAATTAAAAATATGTTTTGAGTAAAATAAAATAATAATAAAAGGTAAATTGCAAATTTTTTTGAGTGAGGGGGGGGGGAATCAGTCTAAATTGTGAATCAATGAAAAACTATTTATTATGTAGTAATGGTAAATAATGGACTCAGTATTTTAGGAATGCAAAGAACATTATCATATAATATTTTTTATTGTTATTTTATAGTAAATCGATCAAATTTATTGACCAATCTAGATCAATCTGAAATATTTATTATCCATAAAAGGATAAACAGATACCAATTTTCTAACTAATAATTAAATAGACAAATTGGCTTTGAGCTTACTATGTAAAACAAAAAACTAAGCTTAGTTAGAAATTCTCAGCTAATACACTTTAAGTTTAATTCAAACTCAAATCCTCGGCTATAAATGTGCAATATTACATAATAGTCACTTACCATTAAGTAATATAGCATATTTTTTTAATCTTTTAAAGAAATAAAAGAGATATTCATTAACTTAAATTTAAGCCAGACTTTCCATTTAAATATCACATTATGTACTTGTAGATTTTAAAGACTGAAATTTGTTTATAATCAAATTTTCTTACATATTAGATTAAATATTATATTATAAATTATAAATATCTCATAATAGATAGAGAAGCTTTCTGAACACATTAGAACACCCACTGAAATATTTTACAAATTTAAAAGGCTGTACATGTAATAATTTTATTAACAACTAAAATGGAAGCTGCATGTGGCCCTCCATGTTATTTTTCATGGCCCACAGCTATGCTGCTAAGCAATAAAATGAAACAGAATGATATGTTGCAAACAATAAATTAATTTTAAAAAACTTTTTAAAAAATAAACTTTTATATTTAATTACATAAACTAAAATATATACAATAATTGTTGGCTACATACATAACTAATTTATAATTCTCGGTTACACAAATAGCTAAATATTTTTGACAACACACTTTTATGATGATGAAGCATTTGAGATATGATGAACACCAAAGCTGGCAAAATTAATGATGTGCTGCTGTGCTTCCAAGAACATAAATACATTCCAGCAAAACTTCACTCAGCTATTCGTGCCACCAATATAAGAATCCTATCTGCAGATGTTGGATTTTTCTTAGAATTGTAACAAAAGACAAATTTGTGAGTTGTTTTCTTTTATAACTCTTTCAAAAAATGCAAGTAAACATAGTTTAAAAAAATTTAATTTTTCAAATTTAAATCTAAAGCCCTTATTTATTACAGAAAATGCTACTTTCAATGCTAAATAAAAAATGAAAGATTGATGATGAGGGAAGAACATTTCAAGAAAGGTGGGAACTGAACTATTTTTGTTGAAAGTGAACAATAAGACTATGTGCTTAATTTGTAAAGAAACGATTAGTCTCTTATAGCACTAATCATGAAGTTTCATACTTCAAAGTAAAAATAAGAGAAGAAAAATCAAAAACAATGAAGAATTCATTAAGTAGCCAGAAAGGAGTGCTTACAAAATTCATAAAAAGTAATGAATCAGTAACAAGAGCTAGTTACAAAATAAGATATTTATTAGCAAAGCATTCAAAATCATTCACAAATGGTTCTTTAATCAAGGAATGTATGATAAGAGCTGCTGAATTTGTCTGTCCAGAAAAGGTACAGGCATTTTGGGACATCTCATTATGAAGAAATATGGTGGCAATGGCAGATGATATCACTTCACAACTACAGAAATATCTACCAAAATCCAGTTCTTTTCAATTGCAATTGATGAAAGCACAGATATAAGAGATGTTGCACAAGTTGCTGTTTTTTTGTGGTTGTGATAATAACATGAGGATCACTGAAGAATTGTTGAAATTTATTCCTCTTCATGGAGCAACAACTAGTAAAGATATTTTTGATGCTGTATGGAACATTTTAGAAAAATTTAACTTGCCTCTTGAAAAACTTGTTTCTGTGACAACTGACAGTGTTAAATCGATGATGGGTGAAACTAAAGGTTTTGTGTCATGACTGACAAGGAAATTATAAGATGAGTATCCAGATAAACCAAAAATCAAAGCTTTTCATTGCCTCATTCACAAACATATTTTCTGTTTAAAATTATTTAAAATGAAAACAGTTACAAAGATAGTCAAGATTATTCGATCAAGAGCACTTAAAAATCACCAATTTACTTTGTTTCTTAAAGATTTAGAATCCAAATCAAAAATGTTCCTTATTACACAGAAGTTCATTGATTGTCCTGCCACAATGTCCTAAAGAGCTTCTGTCTGCTTTTGGAGGAAGTAATATTATTTTTTGAAATGAAGGATGAAAACAATGAATATATATCGATTATAAAAGATCCAAAGTGGGTATAAGACCTAGCATTTTTACCAGATATTACAGGCCATCTGAATAATCATAATATTACATTGCAAGGCAAAGATCAATTGATAATGAACATGTATGATGCAGTTGCAAGCTTTGTACAAAAATTGAATTTGTTTAAAAAATTATTTGCAAAAGGAATGTTTTGATGTATTTTCCTACATGATATCAGTTAAAAGCACAAAATCAAAGTTGTTAATTTCTACAATACTCTGCAAAAATTGAAAAAATAAAAAATGAATTCAGTAAATGTTTTGATGATTTCAAGGAGTTACAATAATTTTTTTCTCTTACCTTTTGCCTTTGAAATTGAAAAAGCTCTGACTTCAATACAACTGCAATTAATTGATTTCCAGAATGATTTCATTTTTAAAACAAATATTGAGAAGTAGGAACTCCCAAAATATATTCTTATTTAGGTGAAAGATACCCGGAAATTAAAAAATTTGCTGTATAAATTGTATGCTTTTTGGAAGTACATACTTATGTGAGCAATTATTTTCATGCATAAAATTAAATAAAACAGCTTACAGATCAAAATTAACTGATAAATATTTATCTGCCATAATGAAAATTGTTTGTTCTCAGTCTTTGAATCCAGATATTGGAAAACTAATAGGAGGAAAGTGCTGGCAAGTTTCGAGTAAAAACAATAAATTGTAGAGGAATTGGCAATCTTCACTGTTTATAACTTACAAGCTTAAGAGATAGGGTCATGTGATCTATGAATTGATCTATGACTTTTATTTTGACTATTTATAGTCTCTGCCAAAAAGTCTTATGCAATTTTATATTGCTATGACTACTACTATATGGCATGGCTGAAGATCTATCAGCCCCATATAGCTATTTGAGTTGGATAGCTGGGTTTGAAGACATGTACATGTCTGAAAATTTCAGATTTTCCACTCAATAGATAACTTTTAGCTAAGTGCTTAGCTTTGGGTTGGTATTTTTAGATCTAGTGTCTGAACCTACCCTGACACCTCTCTGAGGAGTGCCAAAGCACGAAACCATGGTCAGGGGTTTTGGGAGGGGTTCCTGACAGAGATATTTTAAGTGCTGGCTCTGGCTAGGCATTTATCATAAAGCTTGTAGAGGAATTGGCAATCTTCACTGTTTACAATAAATTGTAGTTTTATAAATATGTAATCAAATAAAATAAATGTTTAAATAAAAACAATACTATTTCAATTGTATATTATTGAACTGAATTAACTAAACTGCATAATATGCTTTAATTACCCTACCTATATTTCTGCATTCTTACTTCAAAATAAAATTTTAAGAAAATTTGTAAATGTGATGTGACCCGTAAGGATCTTACCAGTCACATTAAATGACTCATTGTGTGAATGAGTTTTAACACGCCTGAAGTAAACAATCAAAATTAATTGATAGTGTTTCTGAATTGAATTTCATAAATTATTAATCAAATGAAAAAGAAGAAAGACCAAACTTTATATATATTGAGAAAAATCTCCAATCACCAGGTGAAATAGTGATTTAAACACTTGACTCTTTTTAGAGAAGATAACTTGTCTTTCCGTTTAAATATCATAAGCTATTTATAAATTACTTTTAAATATAACTTTTTAATAGCTCAAAATAGATGATATAATGTGAAAGGACTGAAAACTCCCAGTGACCTATATGTATATTAACTATCAATAAGCATATAATATAGAATGAAATCACTTACACTCTAGCTTTGGTTATTTATAAATATATCATTTACTGACATGCATGCAGAGCATGATTTATATATACTAATGAATTTCAAGACAACTATAAGCTATTCTGAAATCATTATAACTAATCAGACAGAAAGACTGAGCCTCAACAATCAAATATCAAAGTGTTTTATCATATTTAAAAGAACTCTCCAATTCACATCCACAAAAACAGTGCATTATTCCTATCCTCTTCCCAGGCCAGCTCTAATATTATATAACTAATTCTACTTCTAATTTTTTACCTTAAAATAAAAAAATCTGCAGCTAGAGTATAATTGTCTGCAATGTTTTACTATAAGCTTTGTCAAGCATAGTGAGGAGTAAAGAGAATCAGGTTGGTCTCTTTCTGAAATACAGAAATTGTAAAAGCTAATGGAACTCTTAGCCTTTTCTACCAATATTTAGATGAACTTTAACTGTCATATCAATAATTCACTGAAAGTAGTTAACAAAGTTATAGTCCTTCAATAATATATTTACACTATTATTTAATTTTCTATGTGAATGTTATTCTACTATTAATAACTATAATTTATTATATATATATGGTCTGATATTTTAGATTTTCATACTTACATTATTTATTGTTGCAATTAATAATATGGTTAACATATAAAGTAATATATATTAAGACTATGCACCTAAATATAACAGTAGGGATCTCTACAAATCTTAATATAAGATAAATGACTTTAAAAGACAAGAAGAGCCTCTTATCTTCAAACTATTTTTATTGTTTATTGTTGTAACTTTTATATTAAAACAACTAATTTAAATAACATGGTTAATAAAAATCTTTCATTCTATTAGCACCTACTTGTTAAAATAGTTTTTTTTTTGTTTTAAAAATCCATTAGAAACTCTTACAAATAACTTGTTTACATTGTCTGTTAACAAAACAGTTTTCATTCAATAATAAAATATTTACACTACTTTATTATTTAATTTTTAATGCTTATTTAATAACTAAATAATATTATAGATATTATACTTTAATTATATTGTTTAGCAATTAGAAAAGAAATTTAAAATTTTCTTACTTAGATTGTGTTTACTCAATAAATTTTTAGAAGCCATTAAAATTCCTTATACTTTATTTTATTTATTCATAGGTTATGTTGGATAACTATAAAAAATGAAATCAAACACTTGGTTTGTTTTACTAAACTTTGTTGAGAATTATATATTTTGACATGCAATAATATCTTTTTAAAAATAGAGTTTTTAGCTAGAGAACAAACTTGAATCCACATTCAAAAAAAAATGTTTAGTAAAATGTGTAAAGACATAATATGGCAATAAAATAAGATATCATTATTAAAAATAGGAAAAGCTATTTAGTAAAATGTGTAAAAAGATAATATGACATAATAAAAAAAAAAGAAAGATATGATTTTTATTAAAACAATTTTGCACAAAACAGCAGCAGCACTGATTCTAGGATCCTCTCATTCCAGAATATCTTATTCTATCATTACTGTAAGTTATAATAATCTTATGAGATCTGTAAAATATCATTGATAAATAAAATTTTATGACATGCATAGTTACTATAATTATAAGGTAATATTTTTTAAATAAGTTTTATTTTTAAATAAATTATTAATAGTAATGTCTTATTTTTATATAAATTGGAATATTTAATAAAAGTGATTGTGAAATCTAAACATTTTCATTTATATATGTATTCTCTTAATTATAATGCCTAAAGAGTGTTGTCTTGTTTGGTTTAGTGCAATGGTAGAGTATATATGTAATATATTTCAAGATGTAAAAAAATATATATCAACAAGTCTAAGTAACAAAGTATTGTCTAACATTAAAATGATTTGAAAATCTAAACATTTAGATATAATTTTTGTTTACTATCATAACAAAATGGCATCTGCCAGTTGTGTTTAGTGCAATAATAAGATTATATAAGTAATATATCTTGAACTCAAGCTTTAAATTTCAAAGCAGAAACAAATGATTAAGCAAATAAGTATTTCTCTCATATTTAGACAAAAAATATTTACACTCAGAATATATTTCTAACAATGATCCTTAACAATGGTCAAAAATAAATTTGTCCATAATATTGTTTTCAATAATTAATAAAATATAAAATATAAATAATTATGTTATTATATTAGAAAAGTTTATTTTGAAAAGGCCCTAATATAGAGCAAAAACCGGTTCAATAAAGAAAATATTTATTATTTTTATATAGTTATTTTATTTCAATTGTGTTGGAACCATTACTCTAATAATGATATAATTCAAAAATGTAAACATTTTCATCTACATGTGAATTTAATTATCTTGGTGTTTTGACACCCCTGTGATAAAGCACATGGTGTCCCACACAACATGTACACTCATGTGCAGCAGCACTGGCTATAGTTCAGTTGCCTTAATCTAATACAATATTAAGTAAGAAATAATGTAAAACTGATATGTTCACATTTGAGATATTTAGTTCATGGAGAGCAATGGCCAGGAGAGTAGGGAGAACTTTATTAAATGATTTTACATCAACAGTAAAAATAGTAAAATCTATTTTATATATAATAAAGAGCACACAATTTGTTATTATATATCATATAACCTAATCCAGTTTAACCTACAAGTTATTCATGTGTTTGAGGTGCATGTTGTGGATTAGAAATATTAAGTGTATATTTACAAATAATAATCTATACTTATATAATTATTGAGTTTTATGGAAGCTTTTAAAAATGTAAAAACAAATATGACCATACCAATGTATACCAGTTTAATGTCATCATTGATTATATATATATTAAAATAAACAAAACTGTTTTAATAAAAAAAAGTTTTGGAAACAAATTTATATGTATGTGTGTGTGAAAGTGATAATAAATTGCTTAGACAAAACGCAATAAAAAAATTTCTATGTATTTTATTGCTTTTATGCAGAATAATTTGTTACGAAAAAACATACTAAAATAAAGAGATATGACTATAATAAAACACATTGGTTGAAAAAAACGAAATAAGGAAAAAAACGAAATAAGGAAAAAAAATACAATTGTTTTATATATATTTAAAAGAAATAGTATTTAGTTGAATTTTATATTTCAAATACTGCTATACAAAATACTAAACAAACAAAAAATGTAGTAACTGATGAAACAAAAATTATACAAAAAAATATTCAGTTTAATTGCAATAAAATTTAAAATAAAAACTAAACAATAATAGTAATTAGAGTTTTTATTATATATATGCATGTGCGTGTTTCAAAACTCTGTGTAATTATATATTTGTGTATATTAATGTAAATAAATGCATGCATAGAAATGGGTGTGTTTTATATTAAAAATATCATCATCATCATCATCAACCATTATCAATCCACTGCAGGATGAAGGTCTCTCCAAGTTTAATCCATCTTCTCCGATCTTTAGCTTCTCTTCTACACAACACCCCTGCACATTTTCTTATTTCATCCATCCATCTCACATGTGGTCTCTTTCTGGATCTTTTACAATCTCTTGGAATCCAGTTTAAAATTTCAATTGTCCATCTATTATCATCTCTTCTAGCAATATACAAGTAAATAATATATATGTATGTTACAACACCCATAGTAGTAGTGGTATAATGGTAGCACATCTGCTATTGTGTTTAAGAATTAAATTTGAATTTTAGTTGAATGAAATATGAAAATATTTTCAGGTTCCATACGATTTAGGATTTTCTGTAAAGCAGTCAAGTTAAACCAGATGACTATTCACTATTGATTATTAAATGGTTTTAATATTTAGAAATAATCCGTACGCCACCAAACAGTTTCCGACCTGATAATTAATGCTTTCTTTTTTTTATTGTTCTTCTAAATGGGAAAGATGAGCTGTAGGAGGTTTTTGCCATAACCGTAGATTATTAATAACTCCATATTTGTATACGTATGAGTTTATATATCATCACCATCATCAACCATTATCAATCCACTGCAGGATGAAGGTCTCTTCAAGTTCAATCCATCTTTTCCTATTTTTAGCTTATCTTCTCCACATTGCCCCTGCACACTTTTTTATTTCATCCATCTATCTCACATGTGGTCTCTTTCTCCTACCAAGTTTAATTCTATGATTAATTTCATCCACTATATTTCCATCTGTATTAATAATCTGACCAAGGTATTTGTAACTGTTAACTTCTTCTAACTCATCATAATCAATCTTTATTTTTGTATTATATATAATAATGCATATATATAATACTTTATCCTAAGATAATATTGGGAACTCAAACTATATCCAGTAAGGCAATTTGATTACATCAAAGCAATTATCATCAACTGAATGTGTAAGAAGCCAAAAGTCACATGATATTCATATATATATAATGAAGTTTGATAATAATCAAAACCCATACAAACATATAAATGAATAAGTTGCTAGTCATCCATATAAATACATAGAAAAATTATAACGACTTCATCACTTAGTTTTTTTCCTATGCATTTATATAAATAAATAAATAACTATTTTAATGTGATTTAATTAACGAAATAAATTACATATGTATTAGCTGTCATAAATATTATTAAATTTATGAAGTTTAATATTTTTTTATTTTCATTTTTTAATACTGTATACTTGAAGTATATAGCACATATCATGGTTTCATTATGTATATATATTAAAAAGTATAGTGTTAAATATTTTATTGATTTTGGAAAATCTGCTTGCTTGTTTGTTAACTTTAGATCTTTTTCAAGTTAGAATGAAATTTTAAAATTGAGGATTTAATATTTTTAAATTTAATAGACTTGCTTGGAAATTGATATATAACTAAATTATATCACCCTAATCCATTTAGAATGTTTATATTTTCAGTATTTGAACTAGTTTGATAGATATGGAACAGAGGGCAAGAAAAATATAAAAAATATTCAATAATTTCATGTTTTGCCGTTAACAATTATTCTTAGAATTTTCATTTGTTTTAAATAATAGTCATGAGAGAACAATTTACATTTTTTTCTTTCAATTTAATAATACTTTTTAAATATATATATATGTCAAATGCATTGACCAGGAAGCGAACCCGGGCCAGCTGCTTGGAAGGCAGCTATGCTAACCTCTAGGCCACCAACGCTTGACATTTTTTAAAAGTATTTTAAACTCTTAATGTATATATCATATTTAGTATTTGTAAATAATTATATATGTATAATAAATCAGTATCTAAGTTTTCTATTTAAAACTGTTTCTATTTTAATTTTAAAACAATTGTTTTTAAAAAAGATAAACTAGAAAATTCACATTATTTAAAACAATTGCAAAAAGTTAAAAAGATAGTGATTTTTTCTTTATCATTTTTTAAAAAAATAATTGTTTTAAAATAAAAATAAATCTATCAATTTAAATAGAAACTTAGTTGATTTATTATACATATATAATTATTATTAAAAACCAGTTAACACTTAGACAATCGCAATTTCAATAACAATCAACAATTTCAAACTGTTGTCAAGGCCATGTCCTTTTAATAATAAAGGTAAAGATTCTAAATATAAAATATATACATTATGAGTATAAAATAGAAATTCATATAACATTAAGACTATATATATATTAACTTACTGCAGAAATATCTAATGACTTAAATATAATTTATGTGTGATATTGATTTAAAGTAAAAATATATTAAGTAGAGCTCATTTATAATATATACACGTATATTAAACATTACAAGCATAAAGCTAAACCAGTCAATAAATAATTAAAATTACCCCAAATCCAAAATTCAAATAGACTAGCCAAGAAAAAATAATTGAAACCCAACCAAAGATTTTACTGTTACAAGGAGACTTCTCAAGTGTGAAGAACTACAAATACTACACCATATATATAATATTAGACATTACCCACAAATCCATTTACTTCCCATTCACCAATAATATTAAAAGAACTCTTAAATAAATTAATTGCTTCAGAATATTAAATTTTCAACAATAAAGATTGTTTAATTCTTCTTTTGATTTTTTACACTTGAGAAGTCTGCTTATAGCAGTGAAACCTTTACTTGTGTCTTAATTATTATTTCTTGGCTAGTCTGGTTGAATTTTGAATTTGGGGTAAATTTAATTACATGTATATTATTATGTATACAGATAAAATATGATATATGGCATAAGGAGTATACATTTTAATTTATAGCAGAAAGATGTAGTGACATATATATATATCAATTATAAGTGTCCAGTCAATTTAAAGTATGATATAGTTTTATATTTTCAATTACTGTACCAATATTAAAAACTTCAAAATAATAGACATACTTTTTTTTTATTAAATCTTTTTATTGACTGTGTTCTAAATATAAATAAAATAATTGTTTATTCAACCACAAATGGAGTTTTTAGATTTAACTCGAAATAAAAGCATGGGAGGGGGGTCCAAAATTAATTAAATCAATCCTTATTTTTTATAACAATGAATTGACTTAATTAATTTCTGGACTTCCCATGCTTTTATTTCAAATTAAATCTAAAAACTCCAACTATGGTTGAAAAAAACAATTATTTGATTTCTTTTTAGTACACAATCAATAGAAGCATTTAATATAATTTTTTATATCTATTATATATATATCTTCATGATGTAAAATTTATTAATTTTAAGATGCTAGAATAATTTACAACAATCCTAAAGTTCCATTGATGATAACCAAATGATATTTGGTCAAGTACTCTATAACATAGCTAATCTATCTGCCTTTGTTTAAATAGAACATAAATTTTGGTCTATTTTTAATATGTTATTTTTATTATCAAAATAAAAATAATTAATTAGTAAACAAAATATCACATTATCTTTGTTTTATAATTACATATATATGTATAAAATAGGCATATTTTCTTGAAATCAATTCAGTTTGAACATTTGATGATATTATTTACTATAATTCATTATTTTATAATAACCCAAATATTTTACTAAATGTAACTTGTTAATTATACAGTATAATTCATTAATCTGTAATCTTTTTTTAATTAAGGTTTTTTTTTATTAAAGTAACCTAATTATATATTAGGCCTTAGAGAGGAGAAAAATTAAATTAGTTACAGCTAGATTTTAAAAAAAAACCTTTTTTCATAAATAACTTTTTAAATAAAACAAATTTATCACAGTATGAAAGTATTCGTTAATTAAATTTTTTAAAAATTAAATACTTTATTGACTGGAAGCTTATCAGAAATTTGAGCAGCAGAAGTGATAGAGATGGAACCATAATCCATAGACTTTGAACTCCAAAGCTCTACATAGTTTATACAGTAGTAGAGTAGAAGACTGGAACTCAAAATCCACAGATCTATCACTTCTGGTGCTTGACTTTTTTATGAACTCCTCAGCAATAAATCAATTGGTTAGTTTTTATTTATTTATAGTTTTTGATTTGCTTCTATTTTTTTCTAATTATTATAATTTTATTTTAAGAACATAGACCAAAATTTGAGTTCTACTTAAACAAATACAAACATGTTAGCTAAGAAACAGAGTACTATGACAAAATGTTATTTGATTATCATCAATAAAGGTTCAGAATTGTTGCAAATTATTATAACATCTTAATATTAAAGGATTTTACATTACTAAGTGGTACAATATACTTTTTTAAAAAAATAGTAAAACCATGATATGTGTTGTAGACTTCAAATATGTATTATTAAAATAAATGAAAAAACCCATTAAACTTCATAAATTTAATAAAAATTTGTGCATTTTAGTAATTATTTTTTAAACTCAAAACACTAAATACAAACACATTTAATAATAAAAGTTCTTCAGCTTATATTAAAAGCATATAATGTTATACTAAACTTTTTTTCTTTTTTTATGAAAACTTTTATATGATACAATATTTTGTAAAATAAAATGTTTTCTAACTATAAATTTAAAAGCTTGTGAAATTTCAAGAAAAATTATAAATTTATCATTCTTAAATGATAAAATGAAAGTTGCTGATTTAATAATGGCAGACAAAAATAACTGTTATAACATTCTTCAATGGCATCAAACATGTTTTCCTGCGAATCTGAAATGGTTAACTGCATAGAGGAATATAGATTTCAAAATCAATACAAATTTAAAAATATTAAAACAACTGGAGAAGCCATGATAATAAGACTGTTATTACATTACCATGGGGGGGAGTTGTTAAATAAAAAGGGCAGCTAGAACATGCTAAATTGTGATAAAACTAGATTATTCAGCTATATCAATAGTTTTGGAAAATCCAAATCTGAGACTTTGCTCTATTTTATTTTCAAAAAAATAAAAATAAAAAGAATACCTTAAGTATATTTCTATTATTATTTTTGGTTTTTGAGTGAATGTGAATGAGTGAACAAATATACTAAATAATTAGATAAATGTGTACTTTCAATTTATTGTTAATAAACATTATTATTATTTTTTCTAATACCATAATCTTAATTTATATGTGCATATTATACATATAAAAAGCAGCTGTTATATATATATATATATATATATATATATATATATATATATATATGTGTGTGTGTGTGTGTGTGTGTCTTTTGAAAAGTACTGTATACTTACATTACTATAACAAGGTATATTGTGGTGTAATAAAAGATTATTAACAGAATGTGAGTTACTTACTACATCTGATATATTATGTACACAAAAGGGCCTAGGGACAAAATGCAACAAATATTGCAGCCCCATTGAGTTAAAAAAAATGCAAGCATTAAAGATTCGAGTTTATAGAAAAATGAAAACAACTAATGTGAAACTTTAAAGATATACATATAATACTAAAATTATCTCAAATTCAAAATTAAACAAGACTAGCCATAAAAAAAAAGAAAAAAAAAACAAAAAAAAATCTCTATAACACAACCAATAGTTTCCCTGACAAAGTAAACTTCTCAAGTGCAAAAGATTAAAAAAAATAGATCAATAAATATATATTAACTATGTAAGTTTTTTTTTAATTTTAAGTAATGTTTAAATACAGTTTATATATATATTTATTGATCTGATATTTAGTCTCCTTCATTTAGCAGGGAAATCATTGATTGTGTTATAAATGGCTATGTTTGTTCTTTGGATAGTTTTATTTAATTTTGAATTAAAGGTCATTTTAGTTATTTTATTGACTAGTTTAGCTTTATGTTTTATATATATATAATGGGTAACAAAAAATTAATTTATTAAGAAACTTAAAAACAGAAGAAAAATTATGAATAAGTTGAAAGCTTATAAAGAATGAAAACAAAAATTTAAAACATCAATGGAAATTTTCACTAACTAAAGAACCAGAATGAATTCCTAGTTGATCAAAGTAAAAAAAAATCTATTAGTTTCATATGTTGAGTGGAACTATTGCAGTCTATTCATGCCCAAGTGGTTTTTTCTCAAACAAGTAATGAATCATAAAAAAAATTACTACATTTTTAAAAATAAAATAGATAATATTTAAACAGAGGGTGGTATGAATTAATGCGTACATCAAAATTTAGATTATTAAATACATGTTGATGTATAACTTTTATCACCATTGGATGAATAGAAAATTATTTTAGCTACTGAACTACAGTTATAAAAAAACTCAAAAGTAATATATAAATAAAATGATTTTCAGGTATGAATAAAACTGATTTCAAAAATCAATAAGGAATGCCAAACATAAATATTTTCTACTGCTTTGATATTTAAGATAATTCATCATCAAAAATTATTATGTTTCTAATTTCAATCTTTATTTAGTTGGTTAAATTGTCTTCTTAATTCAATGTTAATGAATATCATCATCATCATCATCAGTCATTTATTACAGGATGAAGTCTCTCCAAGTTCAATCCATCTTCTCTGATCTTTAGCTTCTCTTTTCCATATCACCCCTGCACACTTTTTTATTTCATCCATCCATCTCATATGTGGTCTCTTTCTGGGTCTTTTACAATCTCTTGGAATCCAGTTTAAGATTTCAATTATTCACCTATTATCATCTCTTCTAGCAATATGCCCAGCCCACCTCCACTTCAGTTTTTAATTTTTCAATGAGATCAGTAACACCTGTTTGTTCTCTTACCCTTATACTGCATTTTCAACCTTTTCTTGTTACTTCCAACATGCATCTCTCCATACTTCTTTGAGTGGTCTGATATCTCTGTATTGCTCTTCTATTAAGAGTCCAAGTCTCAGATCCATAAGTAAGAACTGTTAAAACACATTTATTAAAAACCTTCCTTTTCAACACATAGGCATATTTCCTTTTAGTATCAAGTTATTTCTATCAAAAGTACTCCAACTATGTTTAATTCTATGATGAACTTCATCCATTATGTTTCCATCTGTATAAAGGTCATAAATTTAATTTCCATGTAAGTTGTCACTGATTAAACCATCTACATCTGAAGAAGAAAGAAGAAGAATATTACTCAAAATAAGCCAATAAACATCACATGTCCACCATTTTTTAAGCTTGCTTTTAACTGTTAGCAAAACAGGCAAAACTCACTATACATATTACCACTCAGTGCAAGCCAGAGTAATCAATGGATGCCAGAAGGCTTGTGCATAAAATCCTCATCTAGTGCCTACTCATCCAATATCCACAGACGATCTATGTGCAGTGGTCTCAGATCCAAAGCTCTTCACTGATGAAGGCCACAAACTAGAAACTAGTCTGGAGATATTAGATGAGTAGGCACTAGATGGGGATTTTATGCACAAGCCTTCTGCCATCCATTGATTACTCTAGCTTGCACTGAGTGGCAATGCATATAAAGAGTTTTGCCCATTTTAATTACTCAAAATACTGTATTCCATATAAATCTAAGTGTTGTTTAATAGTTGAATGTATTATAAAAAATATAAATAAAGTTTGAATATTTTTAAAAAGCATTTAACAGTAACGAATATGATGAACATAGTTCAATACATAATTATAAACCTTTCTTATTCTCTTTTCATTATTTTACTTTCATATTATAAATCTCTTAGATTTTCATAAAGACACATTATCATGAGCTTCTTAGCTGTCAGTCACTAGCATTAACTATGATAATGAAATTGTATAATTGAATAATCACATTTTTAATTTCTAATTGCAGATATAATTTTAAACTTCATTCTTTATTTATTTGTTTTTGGTATATGTTTTCAGAATTGTGCTTGAAGTTTTAGTATATTGGTGTGCATTGCCAATTTATATGCAGAAATTTCTAAAGCCTGTCTATAGAAGAGTTAAATATAATTATCTCATAGAAGGTTTATGTTTATTTGACAGCTGTTTACAAAAATTACATGGATGTTTTTGATAATGTATTACTAATAATAGACGGGAAAAAGTTACATAGGAGACCAATTACGTAGCTCAAAAATGGAAGAGAAAGTACTGAAGAAATTTGTAATCATTCAAATTACAGTTATAACATATAGTCCCATCAGCAGAATTTATGTACTGAAATAATTTGTATAAATGGAAATAATATTAAAAGAGTATATATTATACAGCATATTTATACTTTTAACCATTTACTTTACTGGGAATTATATAATTTTGTATATAGCAGTGCAATCAATAATGATTTTTTTTTTTATCTTTTCATCATCTTTCTCTTTCGGAGTTGGAATTGTCACATTTGTTTATGAAGAACCCTAATAGTGATCATGATGATTATGATATACATTTATATATGTATAAGAAAAATTTTGTTATGAAAAATAATATAAAAATACATCTGTCAGCATTTCCCATTATATTGTAATTTTCTTTGCAATCTTCATTTATTATTACCAGCATTTAACACTTATTGAAATGTCAGTGATTCCTTCTTTTTTTAGCAACATTTATTTTCCAAATTTTAATTTTAAAATTCCATAAAAAAAGAAAAAAGAAATAATAACTGTTTAGAAGATTTGAAATCTCAAAACAGTATTAGAAAGCATGATAAAGTGGTATTCTAATGATGTGATCTTTAATGTTTTTATTTTATCAATGAAATTAACACCAATAAATGCAAACAGTTTGTGGCAACATTAGATTTTTTTTATATGTGTGTATGTTAAATGATATATTGGAAACAAGTTTTTAAACTCCAAAATAGTCAACTAGCACATATAGTCAAATAAAAAAGATCATTAAATATACATATAAATGATAATATTTATAAATAAATTGAAAAAAAAAAGAAAATTTTTTATGCAACCTTGGTTTCTAATTCCACAATAATATAATTTAGCTAACATCATAGTGGTCCATATTTTTAAAAAAATAACAAGATATAATTTATATTTGATTCAATTATCTTTAATGTTCTTCATGTACTGCATGTTTTGAAACAGTGGTAGACCATTCAACTTGGGGATTGGGAGGCTCCAGGATTGATTCTGGTACTCACAATTCTGGTGCTCAAAATCCTGAGCAATGTTTCCAAAGATTTGGTGCAGCATTAGAGTAGAGGACTCTCAAAGTTAAGGACCACAGATTCAACTTAGCTTCTGGTGTTTGAACAAGCAATGAAATCATTCAATTATTTATTTAAGAATGTTTAATATTGATTTTCCTCTTTTTATGTATTTGTAATTAAATTTGCATATGTTTGTTTGTCTTAATAACAAAGTAGTTTCTTTTTTTATACAGCCTAAAGTTGGGTGCACTTTCAATAAAGGTCACCACAGTTATGGTTTTAGATTAAAAAAACATTTCATTACACAGATGAAATAATGTATGCAAATTTAAATTAAGGATGTTTAATTAAAAATAAAGGAAAAAATAAACTATAGACTTGACTCTCATAGAAAAATGACCCTTTCCCCATCAGTAGTAAATATTATAATATGTCATAATCTTATTTTATTTTACACATACTCAGTAATCAAACACAAAATTAACACAAATTAGCTTGAAATTTTTATTAATAGTTAATAATAATTAGATATCCATTTTCTAATCAATAAAAAATAACTAAATGGGTTGGCTATAGGTCAGTTATCAGAAAGAAAACCTTATGTCTTATTATAAGATTGAGGATATATTACAAAATTCTTTTAATTTAAGATTGATAATCCTAAAATAGATAATGCACCTAAGAATTGTCCCATTTCTTCTAGAATATGAACCTAAGATTTTTTTAATCTGTCATACATTAATGATTGGACCATGATATATTTTAATAATCATTATAATAAAAATAATAAAAATTGATCTAGGTCAAAAACCTAATCAGTATTTAGATGAGAAAGTGAAAACAATCAGAATAAAACTGAAAAATTCTGTCTATAATGGTTAAAAAACAATAATTTCTCTATGATTACAATAAAGAAAGCATCAGAAAAATAAAAATCAATGTAAAGGACATACTTGATCATAAGATTATAAACTGAGGTCATAATATTAGTTATTATGTAAATGTTATATACATGTTGAAATGCATAGAGCTGGCAAAGCATCTAATATGTAAGATTTATTGCTTACTTAAGACCCTAACAAACATATATATATATTATTGCTCTAAAATGCAAAAAAGTAGCCTGAGTTATAAATTATACAAATCTAATTTGTATTCAATATTTACTAGCCAAAATTAGATTGTAATTGATATTTTGAAAAACATAAAATTAAAAAGAAGATAAATGTCTTGCATAATAGTATATGAAAATAGTCATGTAATAGTTTCTTTGATTTTTATTAATTAACATTAGTGACTTTTACCATAAGTAATTCATTTATGAATTAAATGATAATGATATAAGGACTCAGGCTTATGTGTAGTTATGAATATTTCAAAATAATTAACTAAATTGTATTAAGAAGATATAAAGCTTTGATAATCATCAACAACAATGATTAAATTCTATCAACTACAATTATATTTTTCTACTGATTAATTATTTACAACTATTTAATTATACAAAAAAAACTTATTATATATGCATTAAAATTTATGACCATATACTTTTATGAAAATCAAAAACTTTTGTAATTTAAGTATTAATTAGAAATGATCTATAATTTTGGATTAGAAATTTAAAAAAAATTGTAAAGATAAGAGATTGAGATGGTATTAATATATATTATGAAATTAAGGTATTTAATATAAAATGCAATGATCAATTACTAACTACAATCAAATTATTGTGAGATTACATTGTACTTTAAATTCAGATTAATATTTTGTGAAATATTAAAATATTAGTATTCTAAATGAAAGGGGTAATCAAATATTTTCAAAAATGGAAATAATGGAAGTCCATTAAGCTACTTTTTTTTCATATAAATTATTAAAGATATTAATAATAGATTAATGGTTAAAACAGATGTTTACTGTCTGAGAAGGACATAAAACCATATGCTGAAAAAGTCTTTTAATGTATAATTATTAATATATATTTTTATAATATATGAAATATATTGTAATACTACAGGAAAATAAGGGGCTCGTACCTGAGGTAATGGCTACCAGTATGTGAACATCAAAAGCCCAAGCTGGATAGACATTTCTAATGCTATGGAAAATCATAGTTTAAACCATCATGAATATGAAGAATTGTTTGTTTATCTTCAAGAAAAAAATATAAAATTTAATATCAAAGGAATGAGCATGATAAATCACCCTGAAAGATCAGCAGATAACTATCTTAAGCATAAGCATAATTAAGTTCATCAGCATTATCAATAAATATAAGTAAGTATAAGTACTACTCATTCACATCAGTGAATGATTAACAATAAAACTAAATAAACAGTCAATTTTGTGACTGGATTTGAAATGGGTCTATTGTAGACCAGGCCAACTATTTAGACTTTGCCAGCTTAAGGAAAACCATTGAAACCATTAGTTGGATACACAAACATAAGTGCTAATCCATAAGAATACAACAAAAAAATAATGCTGGGATATTAAAACATGCTGATCACCATCAATGCTCTGTCCACTTAGTACCATTAGTGTATTGGGCAAGTATAAACATAAATTTTGATAAATACTAAATTAAGTACAATGTAATGCATGGGCTTTAAAAATATTCTCTTTGGGTCAACCAGAATGATGATGATGATCATCATCATTATCAACTGGATTCCCATATACTAAATATATATATATCCCTTATTATATATAGCTGTTATTCATGAATCTAGCTCAGGAAGCAAGAACTCTATAATTTATTACTGTGAGCAAGAGGAAAATAAATTAGCTTATTATAAATAAACTTAAGCAAATCAGGTACTTCTCTTGCTTATAAATAACTAGTTTTATTGGAATCATTAAAAAAAATTAAATTCTATAATATAAACTATCATGATATAAAGTCACATCCACACTGCACTTCATGAAACAGGAATTGGATAGAATAAACTAAGACTAAAAAAAATTAAAAAAAAAACAATTATTTAATATGTAATTAACAACCCAAAACAAAAAAAATGGCATGATAGTATGATATTCCACATACCCATTTTATAAAAAAATGCATTTTTACAAAAATTATATTAGCCAACCAATTAATTTTTATTCATGGATTAACTTTAAATTCATTAGGTTATATCTTTAAAAATAACTAAGAGTTTGTTAAATATTTTCAAAAATCAAAGATAAGAATGTTTGATTCAATTTCTTTAAAATATTTAAAAATTAATTAAACAACAGGATCAGAATCAAAGATAACAATCTTTGATTGAGCTTAGCAAAAAAAAATTAACTTTACCACATATTTTTTTCTTTAAAAACTATTTCACTATTTGCAAGAGAAATTTGACTGGATTTTATAAAAAAAAAAAAAAAGAAATGTCTAAGATTTTGAAATAATTTAACTTAATAAAGTATTTGCTATTATCAATTATTATATAACACACAAAAAACAAATTATTATTACTTTTATAAAACAAAAAACAAATTTCTATTAACCCCAAAAAATAGAGTGTGATTACATAAAAAATAATGCCTCTAGCCATGGCTTTTTTGTCCGTGGAAGGCCTTTCCAGTTGCAATTTCAGTTTTTCCCAATGAAGTTTCTCCTTGAAGGTTTCTAAGCATGGGTCTGGTTAAATTTATCTTTTCCTATGTATGTAGCAATTCCAAATACCTGAAAATAGCGATTTTTGGTCCATTTGGTTCTCTTGAATTTCCAGGTGAGACAGATGTAGACTGAGACTTATGCTCTTGGTGAAGATAAGATTGCAGACTAAGGGAGTACCATCTCTACATTTTTATTCTAGTGAAGGTAGGTTAATGGAGGAAGGTGATGCCTAGCTTTTAGCTGAATCTAGCACATGGTTTTTATTATACAAACCACTTTTGGTGCTAAACTCATACTATTCTAAAAGCTTAATTAAAACTTCTGCTATTCTATTCAATATCTTGGTATCAGCTGAATTAAGCTTGGACTGCTCTTTTTTCAACAGCTAAGTTTGAAATAATTCTACTGTTTATTTTAGCAGCAGGATTATGATTTGACTGCTCTCTCTTTAACAGCTAAATTAGGAATATTTCTCTCCAGACAATTGGATATTATCACTAATTCATACCCCCACATATATTTTTTCTAGAACAATCTTGCCCACAAGTCAATTACAATCTGTCTCTTACATTATAATTTTCATGACAACTAATTAGATAAAATTTTATAAATACAATTGTTCAGGCAATTTTCTTCTTAATCATAGATATTGATATCAAGTCAGAACTTAAATTAATATTATAAAATTATTGATCTTCCTTTATTTAAAAACCAAATCTTGAAAAAAAAAAAAAAAACAATAACAAAATAATCAGTTAATTACACTGATTTGATTTTCCCTTTTCTTTAAAGAGAAAAAAAAGAACTCTGATTAATTAAAAATAAAATTTACAAAGTATTAAAATCTTATTTTGTTTCTCTCTCTCATTTATTTATTTTTTTTTTTTTAAAAAAAAAACTCTTAAATATATTTAATGTTTGAAAATTTTTATAATATTATATGGGGATTTTACAAATATTGAGTTAAATAATAATCCTTTAAAAAGTAGATCCAAGAAAATTTAAATATTACTTTCCCCTATTAATAAAATCTTTTTTTATTTACTTGCTGCCAACTATCTAATTATTTATTTTTCTTAATGCAGCTATGTAACCAACTGGTTACAATGTATTGTAACAGTATATAAGTGTACAAGTTTTATTTATAGATAGTTTTTCCATGTCTTTTGAATACACCAAATCTGTAACAATATAAATGCACTAATTGAAATTAATAAAGCTATAGAAATGGAAAAAACCAAATCTGTATTGGAATACATTTAAGCAATAATTTTATTTAAGCCTTATTAATAAAATATTTTAAAATCTATATTAGAATAACATTTAAATTCTATTAATAATATTTATTTATTAAACAAATAAAAACCTGACTGACACTGAAATTATAATACTCAAAATAAAAATAATGCACCTGAAAATTTATAATAGATATATTACTTAATAGTTTATATTAGGATTAGCTAATGAAATAATTGGTTTACTTTTATGTACTAAAATTTATAATAATGTTAAAGGATGAATAAAATTATTTAAGCTTGATAATTATATATAAAGTTTGTATCCATAATTTGTTGATTATTTTTTTTGTTTGAATAATACCAAAACATTAGGTTCACCTTTGATAATTACCAAATTCTAATAAATAATGAAAACTATACTATTTCGATTAATTAAAATTCAAAGGTTTGTTATTATAAAGACAGATATCTACCAAATTCAGTATGTCTATTAACTCAAATTTAATAAATAAACAATAACTTTATTTACAAAATAAATAAAATATTCTACTTGTTTCACTGTAAGTTGATAAAGACATATTGCACATTTTGACCACAAATAAAATACTGATTTGCTATTTTTAATAATATATATATGTATGTATGTTAAATAGTGGATATATATATATATGTTAAATATACTTAAAAAAATGCTAATCTGTTTTACTTTGCTTACTTATCTTTTATGCCACAAGTAAGATAATCAATTTATTATAGTTATTATTTTACAAACAATTTATTACTTATGATCATGTATAAACAAACTAAAACAAATCATTAAATAAACTTTACTATAATTAATTAAATTTAGAGTTATTAAGATTTTCTTTCTGGTTAATTATTTATATGTATATATTCACCGACACAAATAAATACATTAAACGATTTTACAACAATTATAATATAATTAACTATAGAATAAATGTGATATATGACCTTTGACCTGTCACTTGAATAATAAATATTAAATTCACTTAATATTTTTCAAAGATACAATAATCCCAAGAGCTTATATCCTTTTAAGATATTCTAAGTTAATTGAAATGAGTAATTTTTAGTGGATTATAGCAATATTAACATTTTTGTTGGCATTGAGCCATAAGCATTGTTTATTCTTTAAAAAAAGGATCAAATCAATATTTTAATAAATCTAAAAATCATTATCTGTTTAGTCATAACTCTTATTGAATCATTTGTTAATTTATAAAAAAAAAATTCTTTAGGTATTTTATATATTTTTCAGAATGCTCTTAAAACAAAGTCCATTTCTTAGTTGTTATTATATGTCATCTCTCAAAAGATTAATTGTTTCAAGAACTAACACATTATTAAAACAATAGCTTCCCATTGAGTGATTTACATTAAACACTTTTAAAAAAATATATATTTTAAAAATTTATTTACAGAAAAACACTGTATACTAACTAAGGTGATGGAAATATATAAAGAGAGTGTCTGTACTTAAAATTCACAGGCTTTTTATATTATTTGTCTATTGATATAACATTTAGATCATTAACCATTACCCAGAAACAGTAGCTAATGAGCATCTCAGATTTATCTTTTTTGATTAAAAGAGAATTATTATTTACTTTACCAGAGTTCATTCATACACAGTATCCTTGAACAAAATATTTTCTTTTAATTTTTGAAAAGAAAATATTTTAAAACAAAAATAATGACAATGGTTTTACAATTTCTTTTTAAATACATTGTTTGTTTAACAAAAAGATTATTATACCTTTATATATATATAAACAATATTATTGCAAAACATTCATTATTTTAAATGTACAATAATTTAAATATGCATGCACATAGATATATAACCGTATATAAAAATATAACAATTTATCTATCTAAACTTATTGTTGTTAAAATACGTGATAGACAAAACATTAATATAAACACTATCATCAAACTTATGTAATATTTCTATAATAAGATATAAAATTTAATGTTCCCTAATTTTCACACTAATGTGTTTATTGGATTGACTTACATAGCTTCTTGAGCACTGTAAATATGGAATTAAATAAAATCTTATAACATATTCATGAAGTTAATTTTATCTCTGCTGGAAAGATTTAAAACTTTAATGAGTCTTTTTTTGATGTTTACCTGAATGATATGTAAAAACATCATCATCATTGTTGGATTGGAATTACTTTCAATGTATTAGCAAAATCATTTAATTATTTTGGACAAACTAAAATTGTATGTTTATATATTTATAAAACACATTTTTTTCCAGATATTTCTGTAAAAAGAATTTATTTATATATGACATATATTATATTCAGCCTTAAAAAAATATCCCTCATTTTGTTTATAAATGATCTACATATGTAAATAACTATATTATTCAAACTAATGCAGTCATTTCTTCGTGAACTTTATCAATAGCATCATTTATTTTCACTTCAGATTTATGTTCCCCTTGAATAATCAGAATTCACTAAATACTAATACAATCACTGATGAAGTCTTATACCACATATTTGTTGATTTTTATTTATCAAATAGATAAATAATAGTATCCGTGCAATTATTGTCAATGAATTAAATGATTGTTTCTTTGTCTTCAATTAAGAAAATATTTAATGTTTATTCATTTATAAAACTTCTTTTTGTTTCATGCACTTCATGCAAATAATTATTAGACATTTTTATTGTTTTCTTATTTTCATAAATAAAACATTATTTAAGAAATATTATTTTGGCTGTGAAACATTAGATTAATATTGTGTTTTGCAACCAATTGACTTACTTGTTTAATTATATACAACAAAGCAGTAAATTAAAAGTTATATAATTTAATAATCATGGTAACAAGCTATTTGCATTTATCATGATTCTAGGTAAGAGGACAACATTATGTAAGGTAATCTAAGAATTACATATTTCCATGTTTCTTAAATTATCATATATTTCAGAATTTACAGATGATAACTGATTTCTTAATGTTTCATAAAGCTGCACAATTAGATGATATCATTATATAATGCAGACAATGTTAAATAAAAAATTTGATATTTACTTATATATATATCTATAATCAGGATTTTCAAGTCTTATTAATATCCCCCGAGCCCACACACCAATTGATGCAATTTTTTTAAGGCAGCTTGAAAAAAGGTGTTAATGGATAAACCTAGTATTATAAAACATCGTACTTTGAGGTATCTATTTATTGTTTAATTTTTATTTTACAAATTCTATTTTTATAATTGTTGTATTTTTTTTAAAAAAATGTAAATCATGCATTAACCATAGCAGTATGAAACTTTGTTCATTGGAGTCATACTTTTCCCATTAATGATAAAAGTGCATTATATTGCAAATCATTTTTCGTTTGTTTTTATATTCAACCTGAGTAACTCAAATTAAACTGGAATCTTTAGTCTCTATGTAATAATAGATAGAGATCCATTTACTGTTCAATGTTGTATTACTATGTCATTTGAATATGATAACACCCTAAAGCTATTTGTAACTTAAATAAATTTTTGAGGTTCACGTAGCAAGACCCAAACCTAAAGACATAAGCATTGCAGAGGAATGTACTGACTGTTATCTCATGAGGTTCTTTTGAAGTTATACATATATGTAGTTGTTTGTAATCCTTTATCTAAATTTAAAGTATGTTTCAAGTCTTCAATAGTGTTCAATCATATCTTTTTTTTCAATTTTTCCTCTGAATTAATAATATCGTACACTTATTGTCTGCATTTTTAAAAAAGTTAAATTTTTTGCTTAAAGTATTTTTCATAATTCTTTTGAAAAGAATGCAATTTTAATTTTAGGACAAAATGTCTGCAGCTACCATTTTTTTTATTTCCTGTCAAATAATTTGCGTCATGTTCTATCCCACAGTGTAAAGATAAAAAAGAATTATTTTTGAAAAGAAAAATGATTTGATAAATGACCTTCCTGTCCGGAAATGTTAGAAAAATAGTTAAAACAGAAATTGTGTCTTGGGGTCACTTAGAAACTGTTGTTAATAGTATTAGTTTTGAATTGGATCGCACAAAATTAATAACAGTTAAAAAAAGGTCTATATAAATAAATTATCGGTTAGAAGAAATTAATAAAAGTTTGTAAATAATAAAAAAATTGTTAGACTGTTCTAAAATAACAACTCCACATATGAAAATGTGAATTAATAAGTTAAAATAATTTTGTATATAACCAGACAGTTGTTACTTTTTTTTTTATTCATAAAGTTCTAAAAATAATTGGTATTTGCATAATTAATAAAAGCAGTTGTGATAAAATTTCAGATACCTTGACTTTTGATTGAAGGATTATATACCAATGATACTTATCCTAAAAACTATAATCTTCTAATTAACTACAATGTTCTTTGAACTAATCTCTTTTTAAATATTGTATACAAATCTAATTACTATATAAATATGGCTGGACATATCTAATTTTCTGTATCATTGTTAAATCATATTATAATATTAAAAAAATAAGCTTGTACATTTATAAAGATGTAATACTGATAACATAGATAAAATTAAATGGATTTTAAATAGCCATAATAAAAAAAGTCATTCTAACAATCTTCCTTAAAGAAATAGTAGAATAGAAGACATTATTCATCAAATGGTGAATAAGATTTGAAGAGTTTATATTCTACTTTTATTTTTTTAACTAAGTATATCTAGATACTCATTTATCAATAATTATTGGGTAGTTAGATGGATTGGTCCTAAACTAGTCACCTGAAAAAAAATTAATCATGATTGCAATCAGATTTCTTGAGCCTTGGAATCATGTCAAGGGTATAAATAGCAAATGCATTATTCTTATAACCCAAAGTCCTTATTGCTGGCAAATATAACACTAATAATTACATGATTATTCTCTCTTACATTGCATTATTGAAATTCATTTGTGATCATTATCTACTTAATATTATGTAAAACCTATTAGTAAAATATATGTGTTTCGACATAAAGTAAAACAACTTAAAAGAAGGTAAAAATGAATATCAATAAACATCTAGCTCCAAACTCACTATTGGGAATTTATAAGAAGTCTGATTACTGAAATTGATAAGTTAGAGCGATGATCCATGAACTTTGAACTTCAGTGTCAACTGCTCTATCATTTCATGTTTTTCAAGAGAATTATAATGTTATATTTTCTTTTATAATAGAGTGGAATGACTATTAAAATCATTTTAATTTTGATCATTCTTTTTTAATAAACGATGTCTTGCCAAAGTTATTGATTTATTTGCATTACTCCATTAGAAGTGGTACTGTGGGAAAGTTTTCTCATTTCTTAAGTAATTTGTTCATTGAAAGATTTTATCTCTGTTTAAATAACTAGCATTTATTCTTATAGTTATTGAAATACCAAAATTCTTACATTATTTTTTATTGGTTTTTCAGTCTTAATTGAACAATAATTTTTGTTTTTCTAACATTTTATAACTGATTTTATTTCCTACAGCAGAATTCTTATTTCAATATTTAGATTATTTTCACTGTTATAAATGTACAAAGCCAATACTCATATATATATATATATATATATATATATATATATATATATATATATATATATATATATATATATATATATATTGTATGATTATATTGATTACTTTATATACATATGAAGGTTTTATAACACAGTGATCAGAGCATCAATGTAGGGTTTTAAAAAACAGATTTTTTTTGCAAATTCCATGTGAGTTTTGAATTTCTTTTGGATAGTGTAATCAAAGCTTACAATCCTGTATTGGTTAATAAGTGAGCACTAATCCATTTTATACTAGACAGAAAGCAAGGTAGAAAAAAATTGCTTAAATTGCATCATGAAAATTTTGCAATCTTCTGATATTAATTTTTAAATGTATATGTTATTCATTTATGAAATATGATAATATACTCTCTTCTGATTTTATTCTATCTGAAATTTAATGCACTTATGACATTGCAGTGAAATCTGGTATAATGAATTGATTGGTTCCAGAAAATCATTCATAATGACACTATTTATTTATTGTATATTAAAATGCCTGTATTTAAAGCTAATATGTTCCAGAATTTTGGTATAGACCAAAGTTATCATTAACTATCTATAAGTTAATATCCTTTAATTAGCTGCTTGTTTTTTTCCTCTTGACAATGTTTGGGATTTGTAATCGTTATGTTTGAAACTGAGTGATCTGATAAAGTAAACTAGCCTGAAAGATGTCTATCAAAATTTTATATATTACCATCTCATATGTATGTTCAAACTAACTACATAGTTTGTAAATGCTTATGTAAATCCATTCAGTGTTAATTGTAAAATGTGCGTGCAAACAAGATTAAATATTTTATTTATGATCATTTTTATACACATTTTTGCTAATAAATTGATTTTGTTAAAAAAAAAAATGAAATTATTTTATCTTTACTAAAAACTTCCACGCACATTGCTGATCTTGTGATTTTTCCCTGCCCCCTTCACTAAGATTAAATATTTTTACTATGTAATAAGTTATATAAAATATTTAAGTGTTTAATGTGATGTTCAAGAATTAGAAGTAAAAGAATGAGTTTTTATCCAAAACGCTTAATCCTTAAATCCACCAATCTGTTACTAGACTTCACTGCATCATACAATTTATTGAATATAAAACAAATTATATATGTAATGTCATATAGTTATACCTATGATTAATTCAATTTTTTAATTATTATTTTTAGTTTATCATTCCGTTTTAATGTTGTTTGTTTCTTTGTTTTTCTTCATATATGTATTTAAAAAAACCAATATAATTTATAATATTGAACTGATAAAGAGCTTCATTTTAAATAGAAAAATTTTAAAAAAAATTGTAGTCATATGATAGATGGTTATTGCCAATAGATCAATGTTTCATTATTTAATAAACTATTATTTTAATAGCACACTGTATAAAGTTAGAAATTTTTAAAAACAACTGGTACATGTAGAGTCATCTCTGATCAGAGAGGAGGAATAAAACAGAAGGCATGACTCACCAGGCTTTCTAATTGCTAAATGGTGATAGTTGATTAGTTTTGCATCAATCTTTTATTTTTTAGTAAAATCATTTAAATACTTATTTACTAATCAATGCTGGATGTTTATTTGATTTAGATATGAGCAGGATATCTAAAAAATAAAAGCACGTTTGATTAGAACCATAAAAAGTTTTAAACTTTATCTGACTAGGATTCAAACTCAAGCAATAAGAATGACAAATAAATGCACTATCATTACATGAATCAACATTTAGTATATTGTATACATAATTGTATATATTTTATATTACCATGATTTGTGATTCTCAATAAACAAGTTTAAAAATATAATCATATTTCACTTTAAACATTTTATAACTTTTTTTGTTTTCATTTAATCATATGATGAGGGGTCAAGTGACATTTGAAAAGTAAAATGATAAGCAGAGTATAGTAGCTTCAGTTAATTAACCAGAATATTTATTTATTACTTAAGACAGAAATTGATATAAGAAATTATTGCTTCCGAGAAAACGATTCGTTAAATTGAGTCAATTACTTGTGGAGTTTTTTTTTTTTTTTAAAATATATATTATTTATAAACAAAAATAACAATAATAATTTTAATAAATATATTACCAGTTTTATAATAAATTTTAAAATTAATTATTAGTTGCAATTTATATTGTTTTAAAAATAATTTTAGATTATTAAGAAAATATCAGCATGTTAATCCTGCTTTCTAGTTATATAAATAAAAATTATTTTAATCTTGATGAAAAGTTATTTATAGATCACTTAAGATATTAGAAAACAACTTTAAATGTTCCATAATGTCAAAAGATTCACCGAGAAAATAATAATGAAGTTATTAAATTAAAAGTTAATGACTTACTGAAATATTTAATCAAAGTTTGCTTTGAATGTTATTGACAGCATGGAGTAGAAAAGAGCAAAGCAGGCTGCCGACGTTTTTTTGATAGATAGATCAACTTTTACTTTAATGCTAAACTTAGAAGAAACATTATTATTATTATTTTTAAAAAAGATCCAAATTTTAAAGTTTATATTCTAAATTGACAACAATTTTCAAAAAATCCCAAATACATTAAAAAATGTCATCTATATAGTCATTAGCAATCAGTATGAGTAAAGTTATTCTAACAATTCAAATATAAGTTATACTTATTCTATTTTCCAAATTCAAAATAGAAAAAACAAAAGCAAATATATTTAACCATCGCTCATCATGTGTCAAAGTATGATTCATTGACATTAGTAGTCAATATTAAGATCATATAATTGTGTTATTTTTACTGTTAATGCAGTATTACTTATCCAATTCAAAGTAAGTTAAAACTTTTATTTTCAAGCTAAAAATACATATGCACCAATTTACCAATATGTTTTGTTATTATCATGGATTATCTATGACCCATCTACCAAAAAAAATCCTAATTGTGTTTGTGGCCTAAAATAAATTCAACATTCACTTAATCTATCACTCCAACTCATGAACATGTTAGATGTGTGAATTAAATTTCTGAATCATGAAATTCTTAAAGTATAAAAAGAGTGTTATCCCATTTGTCTCATCAGAAAATTAAATTGAACCCCTTTGTGCTTGAATTAGAACTTGTTATTAAAATCAATTACCATTAAATTCATGTCAAATCTTAGTGATTATATGAATGATATTTCTCAAAATGATTAATCATCTGTTTGAATTTCCAATCTTTCTCAATGATATTTATTATAACCTGATAATATCTATCTAACACTTTGCTGATTATCTTATTTTTCTTTCATCACTAACTTGTATTCTTTTCAAATGACTGTAATAAAAAATTCATTTAGACCTCTATGTATTCAGAAGCTCATTCTTTATACAACACATTTACATTATAACTATAACTTACTTTTTAAATTCTTTCACAAAGTAAAGAAACTATTTCAATTTTTTATTATATAAATTAATTACAATAATTTGTAAAAATAACTGCTTGAGTCATTTTGTTCATTCTTCAAATGAGAATCAAGTTTACATTTGAGAAATAACTTCATGTTAAATTTCACTAATTCACAGATTTAAAAAATTAGAAGCTGAAGATGAAAACAAATACATATATTTTAAATAATTGAATAAAAAATAAAATTCTATGAAAAATAAATTAAAATTTTATTATGCATACAAATGTATTATTATGTAGACATTTACTCTCTTCTTATTTTAGGATGACCTTAATTAATTAAATATATGTTGCCTTATCACTAATAATAATATTTTTAATTATTATTAGCAGCCATTCACAATAAATTTTTATTGATGTTTTTACATTCTAACTTGAAAGAAAAAAAAAGATCTGTAGCTTCTCTCATTGGTATCACTCCAATAAATTTTCTTATTTCATCCATCATTTTACAATCTCTTAGGATCCAGGTTAATGTACTAAATCTCTTTAATGTCATTATTTTTTTATAACAACATCTCATTGTTAGTCATTTTATTGTTACAACTGTTACTATTATGTGAATATTCATATGATTAATAAAAATGTAGAGGATGGTTATTGCCATGCATTCCAGAATAAGGAATCTACAGACTTTTTGTCTCAGAGTTTAAATCTAAAAAATGGCAGTCTTTTTTCCTTACTTGCCTGGTAGCACTTATTAAAAAACATCAGTTGAGTTTTCTTGAAGGCAGGATAAATTCTTTGTTATATACATTGTTCTATTTTAGGATATAGTTCACTAATATATCTGTATATAACTAGTTATATTCAACATGCCTTCAATCAAGCCTTGCTACATTTTTGAATAACATATTTTCTATTATTCATTATTGGGATATGTGTTGGACTGTGTTTAATGTTGAATTCCAAATATAGCAATTAATCTGCCATAAATTTTGTGACATAATGGATCACTGTTGTTATGTGATAGATAATGCAATGTAATATTTCTTTTCCTATTATATTTAAATTAGAAGGAAAGGAAGTTGAAAATAGAGGTAGAATTCTGATCTCACAATATATGCTTACATTACTTTATTGTAAAGTTAAATTTAATAATATGCATAATTTACAGCATTTTTACAAGTAAAAGTTAAGATTAAACAAAGTTTAAATTACTCAATGATGCTCAAAACTTTTTCAGCAGTTCCTTGTAGAAAAACAAAAAAGAAGAAGACAGCACTTACAGGCTGGACATCCAATGGTTAGATTTTAGTATTTTCATCTTTGTTTGCTATCTATCTAAAAATAATGAGATAACTATTTATCAATCAATCTCACATGATTATCTGATTGATTATAGGTCAGCTACGTGAAAAAAATACAAGACTATTTAAATAAATCAATTATTTTATATAGCGTGATGTTTTTTATAAACTACTATTTAAAGGAAATTCTATTATATTTGGGCAGAATTTGAATCCAGGTCACATGTATAGAAGAAAGATGATTTATCATTGCTTACGAGACCATGTATTTATATTTTCAAGTAAATAATAAACTTTTTTGGTACTTATAAAATGTCCTTCATGAATTAATGAGCATAGCAGTACATTTATGAATCCAAAATATAAATTCACATCTTCTAATCATGAAAAATATTTGTTTTAATATATATCATAATAAAAAGTAAAAAAAAAAATTACATATATATATACCATTTATTTGGTCAGGTATTTAAATATATGTAAATAAAAAAATCTTCTTTTTTTAATCATTCATTTTTTTTGTATATAGGATTGTTAATTATTAATATTTCCAATTGATATCTTCTTTAATTTCATTCTATAAAAGTGCTGTCTTTGGTAAGATTCAGAATGATGTCTTGTCTATTTTATTCGACTTATTGTTAAACATTTAAAAATATAAAGCAATTTGTGATTTGTTCTCCCCTTTATCTAATTAAAAAAGATGCTTTTATGTTTTGCTTTTAATAAAAGTGATATAGTGTATATTTTTATGTTTTAAAAGTAATAGATATTATTCAAAATAACAGAATGCATTCTTATGTATGTGAATATATATATATGCATATGTTGATTTTAAAATTATTGATATTGTAAAGATAATGTTTGATATTTAAAATTGTATTGTTTATAATAATTCTCAATGAATTTTACAAAACAAACAAGCTCAGGCAAGTTGAATAGTAACTATGAATTAGATTTTGCATCATTCAAACGTAGAATATATAAGTCTATGTTTGTTAAGTAGATGCTCTTTTTTCTATTATTTGTTTTTTTATTATAGGACTATCAGAAAGAAAATGACATATTAATATATATTTTAAAAGTGTATCATATAAAGGCAACACAATTAGCTGAACAGGAAGTTTTTATGTCTATTCCGGAATAAACAAAATGTAAATTGAGCCTTCAGAAATAAACAATTAAAGTATGGGCATAGCATTCCAAAACATTTTTTTTACTAGAAATTTCCAAAATGCTTGTTTAAAGTTAAGGTAAATATATAAACATTTGCCTGAAATATAATGCAAATGCCCATTGATAAAATTAATAATTTTGTTAAGGATTTAAAATATAATATCAATGTACTAAACTGAAAAGATTATTTATTAAGAAAATGCTAAAGTTTTGAGCTTCTATATTTGTGTTATTACATTCGTAACACCATCTATTGGAATCGTTTTATAATTATGAAGTGTGATAAAGTCTTTATTAAATTTATATCTTGTTTATATATATTACCATGCCTACAGATTATCTACTGCTCTAGAGAATAAGATAAATACCCTTAAATAAAATTATAATGACAGAAATATTGAATAAATCACCCATTGAAGTTAACACCTATTAATATTTGATGCTTCATATGTGTGTACATTAATGGAATTTAAACTACAAGATAATATATAGTTCCATAAAATCACTTAAAAATGGACTAATGTGCCTAAATGCTCTTCTGAAAATTACTATTTGATAGTCAAATAAAATAAACTTCAAACATTTTTTTGTTGTCTTATGACTAGTATTTTGTAATCATCAGATATTTAATGAATTATATTTAAATTTCCTGAAAAGTCTAAAATGCAATAAGATCTTGGATAATGAATATTTTATCATTATATGCAGGCCATTTATTTTCATTTTAAGCTTTATTATTATACTTGAACTGAAGAGATTAATTTAATGTATGTGTATATGAGAACAAATGTTTATATGTATTCTTAATCTGAAGAAAATTTAGAATTCATAAATAATAATCAAATAGGTCTTATATGTTAATTTGTTTATATTTTTTTTAACATCTTTATGGTAAATATGTCATAACATGATACATTTGTATTGTAATTTTATACTTGCTTAACAAAGTTCAGTTTAAATGTATATTTTCATTTTATTTTGATAGTATTTTATTTAGCATCACTTAATGATATAAAATTGCAACATAATTGCAACACATTAAACTTTATTTCTATAATATAGTTTTCATATTATTTGTCTAGTATTATTTGTTATTGTAAATAAATTGTTAATATTTTTTTATTAAATTGGAAGTTTTTGAAATTCATTTAATTTAATAATTTGAATATAATAACAAGAACTTATATTTAGAGAAACATGGATAAACAAGCCTTAATTAGTGAGTAATTAAAACTTTATGATTATACATTCATTTTATTTAACTAATATTATTTGAATTTGTAAGACATACACAAGAGCTAGCATTTTTAATTATTTTAGTTTATTTAAATTGTATTGGTATAAATGAGGAATTTGAAACAAGGATACATAACTAAAGTTTTTTTCCATATAATCTGCTTCCATATATATTTTTTAACATTATATAATTCAAATTTTGATTTGATTTTAGTAGAGTCTCTATCTCTTGGTCATCATACAGCATTAAGTTTTTTACCTAAATTCATAAGACCTATCAAAGAGTTTTTCCTTATATTTCATTAATTTAATTTATGTAATAGGTTGATACCTTAATTTGGCTACATAACAATATACTCCCATTGCTCTGATTTATACTGGTACTTTTGGCACCTAAACCACATGCCTCAATTATAAACTACTGGTATCTGAGACTATTATTAATGACACACAAATATTTTTGTATATATATAAAGTAAATATTTCTAATACTTATAAGACATCATTGACTGTTTTAAGTAATGTGTAATAAAAAAAAATTAATTCATATATACAGCAATAAATTGGTGATAATAAAATATTGATGTAATTAATATTTAAAGTTTTTTTGTCAACAATATATAAAAGACTTAATATTTTTTATTTGTAATGACATTATTGAAGTTTATTTTATCAGTTATATTAATATAGAAACTGTATATGTGTTTTGTCATTTGAAAAAATATTATTTGTAATTTAAAAGATTCCTACAAAACGGTGATTCATTGTTAGAACATTCGAATGTCTGAATATTCATGCATATTAACGGTTTTTTTTCTTTTTTAATATATTAAATTATTAAATATAAATATTTAAAGAAGAGAAAGGAAAAATTTGATGACTGTTTTTTCTGCAAAACAAAAATAAATATTCAATAGTTCACTATTAGTTTATCACAGCTCAGCGATTCTATAAATTTATTTGTTCCTAAGCTAAACTGAGTTTAATGCCTGAAGAAATTTAGTTTTAAATTATTGTTTATTATTTTCTTAAAAAAAATTCCAGTTCTTAGAATTTATTTAACTTTATAGACATACACATAGACATTTATACGTTTGTCTATGTATATTAATATTCCACTTATAAAATATTTTATCACTTCTTTATAAAATTTTATCTTTTAATGGACAGTAAAGACAAGATGAGCTTTGTATAAAAAGGTTGGGTGACAGTATGGCTGGAAAATATACCATTTTATCAAGATAAGTTAGTTAATTTAATTTCTTCATAAAACAGTAAGTTTAATTTTACTGATAAGAAAGAATAACTTTATATCTTAATTTTTTTTTTTTAAGTGAAGATTTGTTTTCATCAATTAAAGACTTAAATTGATGATTAGAAATAAAATTCTTAAGGGAAATTAATTCACAATATCTATTAATTAAACATATTTCTTTTCATTTTAAATAACTTTTTTCCTCCTAGCTTGGGGATTTAAGCACTATATATTAATATGAAGGTTCAGTGTTCTATAAACATATATATAAACTATTATATGATGTGATGTGATGTGATGTATTGTGGCTTCTCCTTAACCAAAGTCGAGAATATACAATTATAAATATCCAGTAATGCCCTTTGTTTGATAGTCTATATCTCAATGATAGCGAATTTCAAAATTATACCAATTTGAAGTTGTATGCTAAAGGATGTTAAATATTGAAATACAAACTAACTCATACACAGAGCATGAAATTTTTAAATAAGCAAACAATCTTAAATTTTGCTAATAAACTAACAAGTTTACAAACTGTTTTAAAGACAAACTAAACTTTTAAGACAAACTAAACATTTAAGATCGTTTGCTTATTTAAAAATTTCATGCTCTGTGTTTGAGTTAGTTTGTATTTTAATATTTAACATCCTTTAGCGTACAACTTCAAATTGGTATCATTTTGAAGTTCGCTATCATTGAGATATAGACTATCAAACAGAGGGTGTTACTGGATATTTGTAATTGTATAATGGTTTATATATTTGTATGATTATTTCAGTTAGTGTTAACAGTAACTTTATATATATATGATTATAGTATATAGGGTTCTTCTGCATGTGTCATTGTTTGATATTATTACTAGAGGTCCACATTTTGACAAAGTCTTAACTACAATCATCTAGAACCATTGGTAAAACAGTTCATATGATTTATTTATAATTTATTTCATCCAATTTGAAATTTAGAAAAAAATAAATTAAAAGGAATGGCAGTAGTGCAACAGAATTACTTATATGTAAGAAACCAAAAAGTTGTATTCACATTTTTTACTTTTGATGACTTTATTTTTATTTAATTCCATACCAGCATATAAATTTGTCATCTTAATTTGAAACATATGGGTCAGAGGTTGGGTGTACTTGTTTACTTTCTTAGTATGGTTGGATGCAAAAAATCACTTATAGATACTATTCTGCATAGTTTATTTACAGAATACGTATTGTTTGTGTGATGTGGCTTACAGTATTTGTGTAACAAACATATAAATGTTATGGCTGACATGTAAAATATTACTGAAATAAATAAAAAATCATACATTCCATTATATAAATATAACAAAAGTAAATTTGAAGTGTTTTTACCCCCCCCGCCCCATTTTAATGAAAACATTCACAGAAAAGGTACTATTTAAATATTCAGTTTTATTGCTACCTAGCATGATTTCGATATAACATGTATATCATATTCATGGTTGATCATATTTTGCTTTACAAACAATTATTTAGTATAAATAATCATTTTAAATTTCACTTCTTTGAACTTAATTGTATTTTGTTTAAGAAATAAAATGTGCTAATCTGTATTATTGTAAATATATAATTGACATTTAGCCTTAATGTACTATCTTCTTTTCAAATGCTTATTTCAAATGTTATTTGAAATAAATCTGTATCAGATTTCTTAAATTTATTTTGAAATGACTTAGAGCGCTTTTAATTAGGAATCAATAAAATAAATTGAAAAATGACTCCTTAAAACCTTATTGCTTTCTTTATTTTAAATCACTTTTGACTTTAAAAGTATTATCTATTATATTAACACGAACGACTATATTTATTACCTATTACATAATTATTATTCATGCCAAAATACTATTTATTGGTTAATTCAACAAATTCATATTTCTGTAAAATAGTGCAAAATATAACCAACAGCTTTAAAAAATTTCTGGCGTTAATCCTCTTGCAAAACAATTGAAAGATGCGGGACAACTAAATATTCTATTTAAAAAAAAGTCTCATTTCTTTAAAAAAAAAAAAAAAAAACAACAACTACGTATTTACTTTTTCAGATATTGACAATTTTTTTCTTTACAAATGCTATAAGCCATGCTAAGATCAGTCGCAAAAATATTAGTATGAAGAAAAATGTGGAAAATGAGTTATATTAATCTAATACAAAACTAAATGCAAGTCAGTGTTTGGAAATACTATTTTAAAAATATATAGGTAGTTGAATAGACATTTTTTGAATTATTTATATTTTTTATTTGCAGCAAAGATAATTCTTCTATTTGTCTGTCTGTATATCTATCTATATATATCTATTTATTTATCTATGTACCTCTTTAATATCTTGTTTCTTATATAGTCAATATAATGTTTAATATTAGAAAGAAAGAAAATACAAAGAGTTGTTATATATTTACCTTTACTTCTCAAGTCATCCTCTTTATCTTTGCCATAAATATACAGGGTATCTTTATAATATATTAAATAAAGACAAATGAAGAGACAGATAGATTTATGTAATATCAGCAATCTAATGATTATCAAATATTACAAAGGATTTTGAAAAAGAAAGATATGGCATATATAAAAAAACTATATTATATAGCACTTTTTTATGCCAGTATCATTATAATGAACATCACTATATATTTTGGGGTTTGTATTGATCCAGAGTTTTTTTAGGTTGAATGCTTTTTTTAGATTCCGCTTTTAATAATAATAATAATAATAATAATAATAATTTAATAATGATTTGAAGATTTATATATGTATATAATAAGAACTAAGCTTTGCAATATTTTACATATACATGTGTTCGATGTGACAATTTTACAGTACATTTAAGCTTAGATTATAGAAATTTTGAATAATTATTAATATCTTTAAATTTTAATAAAAATATATTAAATATTTATATATAAAAATTATTTAACAAACACCTAATAACAAGAAATTCAAAAACTACAATAATAAATTTATATTATAGGCAAAACAACCAACTTCAAGACAAGAGCCTTTTTAATTCTTCTTTCAATAAAGACAGGTCATTAACAATATATCATTTTCAATTATTATCAATCCTCTGCAAGGTGAAGATCTCTCCAAGTTCAATTCATGTTTTCCAATCTCTAGCCTCTTTTCTCCACATCACTCCAGCACACTTTTTTATTTTACCCATCCATCTCACATGTGATCTCTTTCTACTTCTTTCATAATCTTTTGAAAACCAGTTTAATATTTCAATTGTCTATCTATTTATGTTTTCTAGCAAAATGTCCAACCCAACTTTACTTCAGTGTCTTAATTCTTTCAGTGATGTCAGTTTCACTTGTTTGTTCTATCATCCCTGTGTTTTATTTATGATCTCTTTTTGTAATACAGTTCTCTATTCCTCATTTAGTGGTCTAAAATCTCTATATATTGCATTTATGTTAAGTGTTCTAGTCTCAGATCCATAAACAAGAACTGGGACAACACATTTATTAAAAACCTTTTCAAAAAAATAGACATATTTCCATTTAATATTAAGTTATTTCTGCCCAAAGCATTCCAAACAGGTTTAATTCTATGTTTAATTTCATCTATTATGTTTTTATCTTTAATAATAATCTGACAAAAGTATTTGTAGTTATTCTAACTTATTATTATCAATGTTTTCCTGAAGGTTTGTGATAATACTGTTTTAGTTGTATTATTATTTGGACTATTTCCATCATCTAATATTCCAAATACATTAAACTGCACATCTATCTAACAATTGAATGTATTTGGAATATTTAAATAAAGTTACATTTTTCTAAAGACATTTAATACTCATATTAGATGATGGAAATAGTCCAAACAATAAATACAACTATTACTATCAATCTTTATTTTTTTTCTTTTGAAAAAGTCCACTGAATATTAGTTTGGTCTTTAACTTTTTTTATGTATACAACAAATGGCAATATATTTTTCTTTTTAAGTATAAAAGTTATTTCACACAGTTGTAATTTATTTGTGCTAAATTGTAACTTATATTTTAAAAAATAAAGAGTGTATTGCTATATTTTTCCTGTAAATAAAATTTCTATCATTATGCTATTTGTGTGAAATAATTGATTACATTCTAATATTCTTTATGAGTTGATAGACTGCCTTATTATATGAACTGCTTCTCACAATTATTAGATGCTTACATCACATTTCATAATTTTATGTATAATTAGTTAAATAAACATTAGAGACAATTTAAATTTATGAGGTAACTATAATTGTATGATAATAAATTAAGTTGTAATAATGGGAGGGTAAGCATTGGCAAATTACTTCCAACAATCATAAAATATATCACTGACTTGACTGTAGTGTATAGGGCTTTATGTATAAAATAAAATATTTGATTATTAATATTTTTTGAAATGGTTTATTCCAAGTTATTATTGTTGATATATTGAGATACCAACAATAATAACCCATGACTTATGCTTTTTTATATTTTTTCAAGAATATTTTATATTAAACCACTAAACATCACATGATCACTATTTCTTATGCTAGCACATTACTGTTATTAAAATGGACAAAACTCTTCATACAGTAGTGCCACTCAGTGCCAACCAGAGTAAACAATGGATGCCAGAAGGCTTGTGCATAAAATCTCTATCTAGTGCCTATTCATCCAATATCCCCAGATTAGTTTCTGGTTTGTGGGCTCAGACCCATATGACTATATAAGCTATTGAGCTTAGATTGAAAATACTATTGTGTTTTCAATTTTATTTTTATAGTTTTGTAGTTAAGTAGAGATAAAAGATGGTTGCTGGAGGGTTGCATTAGATCCTAAGATCTAGGTGCAGTGCTCTCAGATCCAAAGTTCCTCGCTGATGAAGGCCACAAGCCAGAAACTAGTTTGGGGATATTGGATGAGTAGGCACTAGATAGAGATTTTATGCACAAGCCTTCTGGCATCCATTGATTACTCTGGTTGGCATTGAGTGGCACTACTGTATGGAGAGTTTTGCCTGTTTTAATATCTTATATTCTAAGGCTATCTACTACATAATCAATGAATAGAAGATGATGTTGTGCTATAATATATCAGTTTGCAAATAAATTCTGGTATTTGCTTTTATCTTATACTAACTACTTTTTTTTAAATAAACATCAAAATAATAAACTACTTTTTACTTTTTTATACTGATCAAGCTTGAACTTTTAAAAAAACTATAAATGTTTTAACTTAATTCATTTTCATAATTATAGTGATTTAGCATCAGATCAGTTTTTATGTATTTTAGATAGATCCATTTATGTGTCAACTATAAATCTTTTTGTACCCTTTGGCTAGGAAATTTAATACTAACAATATCTCATGATTTTCTTTTATCTAACAGGCTTCTGCTCTAAAACCATATACTGGAAATTTAGGTATTTAAGGATGGTATATAGAATGGGCTATGATATCTCCATCACCAGACTTATTTTTGATTCTTGTCTTAATAAGTCAAGATGACGATTTAAAATAATTGGATGTCAGATCTATATAACTAAGTAAGAAATTAATGTGTGTCAAAACCTTAAGGTTTTTAATTTTTAGGTTATGAGTTTAATTAATAAAAAGAAATACATGTGGCTGCTAGATGTAGAAATACTTTTATTCAAATTTAAATCTTAGTCTTTACTGATAAGTGGTATTAATACTTCTATACTATCTGGAATCCACTGATTGCTAATGGCATATACTAGATAGCTTTACAGAAGATTGGAAGATATAATGAGAGAATAAAAAAAAATGCTATACAACATATTCTCTTAAAATTAAATAAGCAGTTTTTGTTCATAGAAGGCCATGAACTTAGAAAGCTTGTTAGCCAATTTAAGTCCCTCCTACAGAACTTTGTATTTCATTCCAATTATTATTTTTTATTCCATTATGACCAAAATCCTATTGTTAGTAATGATACATCTATTTAGTCTTGTATTCCATTTTGGTTGAAAGTTATTTTATGAATTTTAATATTATTTCATCTTATTAATTTTTGTCATAAAGCTTAAAAAATGTATATCTATTTTATTTCTTTTATCTACATTCATAATAAGCAAATATTTTATCTAGCGCCATGGTTGCAATTATATTTTATTCCAATATCAGCCTTTCAGCGATTCTTTTTATTCCTGCATAAATACTATATCTTGGATTGAAGAGGAGAGTATTCATTTATTTAACACTCTCAAAAGGCATGTGCTCAATTAGGTTGAAAGGCTGATGTTGGAATGAACCACATTCATAATGCAACTTTCTTTCTTATTAAACACCTTTTATCTACTTAAAAATGTGCTATTTTCCTTCATAATCTCCATATAACTATTTCTATACTCCAAACCTTTATCTCATTTTGACTTCTTTTCTTGGTAAGTAAAACTTCTATTTTTGCACTCTTTATTATTTGATGTGATGTGAAATATCTTCTCTTTAGATAAAGTCAGAAAATTTTGTTCATAGTTCATCTTCCAGAAAATGACTGGACCATAACGATTAGGCTGAATGGGTAATTAAGAGAGTCAGCCATGCAAGTACAAATTGAATTGACATTGCTTAACCTTGAAGCCTATTTCATATAACCATGAACTCTTTAGTGATAAAATTAAGCAATTAAAATAATTACTACTAGTGAAAGAAAAACATCAAATTGAAGAGAAAGTAAATTTAATATTTCTTTAGTATTCTATAATGTAGATTAAAAAAATAAAATTAAAATTTTAACATTTGCTTAAATCTTTAAAATTTTATTTTTCACTATCAAATTAACTTGTAAATTAGAAATAACAAAATCTCACATTTTAGACTTGCTTGCTGAATCTTGAATATTTATAATCTCAATTTTTCTGAATAATATAAGCTCATCAAGTTTTTAAAGAATGAGTAATCTTTATTTGGCTAATATTTTGAAACTTTTTGTGTTATTTTTTTCTCAAAAATAACTGCATATAAATTATGTTATGCATAAAATATCAGTTAAATAGGGAGGACGGGGATTTTAATTAAATGACTTGAACATACGTCAATGAGATTTCAAAAAGTAAACAGAAAACTGTTAAATTACTTTTTGCAATATCTGTTTGTTTTAAATCGTGAGACTTCTAATTATTTATTGAATATATTTTTGATTTGTAGCTATATAAATGTAAGCTAATTTATTTACAGTTTATTTGTTAAATAAAAATTATGGATTTTTCTGATGACAATGGTTTTTGTGTCAAATATATTTATAAATAATATTAAAAAAATAACCAAATTAAGGAACTATATTTGAGATGCACATGGTAATGTTATTAGGAATATATCAGTCACTGAGAAGAGTAAATAAAACAATGATTAGAGATTTTATGTACAGATTTTATAATATGCATGATGTTGGTTTATTTTTTTAATATATCAGCTTCATCTGGGACATATAAGGTATAAATAACTTTATTTTCAACATATTATGCTTTGGAGTTATAAAGGATAGAATAATATTTTGTTTGAAGTATACTTTAAACCATTTTTAAATTTTTTATTAAACACTAAAGGTTAGCATTCGATATAAGGTTATTTACTTTTTAGAAATATTTATTGATATAATTAAACATAAGGTGTTGTAAATATTTGTTTAATGTTCACTTTATAATTATAAATTACATACTGTTTGTTCTTTATTACTAATATATTCAACTGTTTATTTTGTCACATGGTATTTCCCTACTTATTCATGACATTTTCTATATTGGCTAAACAATTTTTTTTATTTTTTTTATTGTTTTTGGGTTTGTTTGTTGTTGTTTTTTTTTGCAAAAAAGAATGTTAGCAATACCATTTTAAAATGAAAATAAAAGATTCTTTCATGTGTGGGCATTATTATTTATGTTTATCACATGGATTAAATAATGCCAATGTTTTAAATAATAATCCTAATGCATCTTTGGCTTGGAGAGCCATAATAAAAATAATGTTAATCTATTCTATATTACTAGTAAGTTTGTTATATATATGCTTAACCCTCTATATATTCCGACATGTATTTATTTAATCATAGCATTTTCAGCTTTAGTGAAAAACAATATCTGTTTTATCTTTTTTTAAATGTTTTGGTATTAAATTATCCTATCTGTATAAGTCTGTATGTCCACATTTTAAAATTTTTAACAATTAAAAAAAATCCATTCCCATTTAGAACCCAAACTCACATTCTTATACTTCCTAAAAAAACTTTTTTACAACTAAACCAATGGAAATATTACATTTGGGGAATAAAATTGTATTAATATTGATTTAACTCATACTTAATTAATTAAATTAATTAAAATTAAAAAAGATATATCTGGTGGAAACATTTCATTTGTAGAATAAAATTTTGTTAATATTGATTTAACCAATACTTAATTAATTAAATTAATTAAAAAGTCAATACATAAATATTTTTATATAGTAGATGATCACATGATATTTAAATTTAAATTCATCTGTTAGAGAGCTTATTTTTTATTGTCATTACTTATTATTAAATTATATTTTTTCAGATTTTTTTGTAGTTTTAACATTTTTTAAAAATAATATGCAAATATAATTAAAAAGTAAAAAAAATAACATGTATTTCTTTTTTTTTGTAAAATAATGCTATTATGTAAATAGTGAATTAAAAAGTAGAAAAATAAAAAAGTAATCCACCTCTTGGTCAATTTGCCAATCTTGGAAAATATCAGAGATAATAAGAATCTACATATTATAAAACAATTGGAAATTGCAGGAAAATTGTCATTTCATAAAAGCATTTGAATTCAAATATATTATAAAATCAAAAAGGCCTCAAATGCTTTTATGAAATGACAATATTTCTGCAATTTCTAATTGTTTTATAACAAGGGTAGATTCTTAAGATCTCTGATATTTTCTAAGAATGGAAAATTATCCAAGAAGTGAATTACTTTGTTATTTTTGTATTTTTAGTCAGATATTTACATAAAAACATTATTTAAATGTATATATATACATATATTTTACTGTTGTTCTCAGTACATATGGCAGAAACTTTTTGATGGTCAAAACATGTTTTTTTTCCTGTTCCAATAAAATAAATGTTTGTTCAGGGTTTTTCTTAGATGTATTGTATAGGTATGTATGCTATTTTATTTTTATTGAAATATCAGTTTGCATATCACCATAGTAAATTGTTGTGCAATAAAATGGTGAATAAAATAAAATGATAACAACAAACTATGGGTAGGAATGCCACACCTCTGAAAATAGCAGTAAAGATAAAAATATATAAAGATATTTTAACATAAACTTTCAATATGCTATAATATTTTTAATTAGGATTAATTAACAATATCAAGAATAAAACAGCTTTTCTAAAACATTCTAAATTGTTTATTTCATCCAATATAATAACTTATTACAGAAAGTCACATCTTTTATCTAAAAAAGACTTCACACACATATTTTTTAAAAAGCATAGCATTTTTACTTTTAAATGGGTAAGTCATGTACACTGAATACAGTGATAGAAAAAAAAAAGATCCAAGAGAAGATTTATCATCATTTCTGAAAGTTCCACCAATAAATGAACACACAATGTCTAATTAAGCATGCATAAGAATATATAGGATTAAATACAAGTGTAAAATATATTTTTTGACATTGCTATGATTATAGAATTTATTGCCAATAATACAATAGGTTAGTTATTAAAAACTGTGAAATTATTTCCTTCACAATATAAGCATAGATATTAATGATACATACATATATATCTGTTTTTATATAAAGAGTAATTTAATCCTGATTATCAGTGACTTTTTTATTCTTCTTTGAAATGTTCTTAGACATGGCTTGCTCTATAGGAATCTATTTAAAGTTTATTTTATTTATTTATTTATACTACACTAATGTAGTATATATTCAATATAAAGGGATTACCAGAAACTATCAAGATTGTAAAATAAAGATGTGACATAAAAATCATCAATAATAATAATAATAATAAAGCAAGATCATCAAATGCATAAATCATGAAGATAACAAAATGCATATAAAGAACTACAAAACAAAAACTAATTCTTACATTCACTTATGTTTTGTGTAATAATCATTCAGAAATGATACACATTTTTCTCATCCTTTTATTTTTTCTTATTTCACGAGTTTGTAATTAATCTCAAACAATTGCTTAAAAAATTTAATTTTTTTCAGCCCTCTAATGCCACTATGATTATTCATACTTTTAAAATGATGTGACTTCTGTGCTGTTCTATCATTTTTGACAAGAATTATAAATGCTGTTAACAAATAATAAACAGTGATTTAATGCATACTTATATTCTATCAATATCTAGAAAGAGTATGAACAAAATTTGGCAAGCTAATATTTTTCTGATTGGTACAATATTTTAAGTTTAATTCATAATGTTAATTCAAAGTAATTCTATCCTTTGATGATGTTATATGTAAAGTATATACTTATAAATAAATTACATATTCATCAACATAAGATTTTATTTCAAATTTAAATTATCATTTATCTTTGTTTAAAGTGCAATTATATTGCTCGTGTTTGTATATGTTTAATCATATATTTTTCTAGGTAACTTCTTTTTTATGATTACATTATATTAAATAAAAATGTAATTTTTTGATTAAAAAAATCCAATTATATCATAGATGCTTTCAAAACAAGAAACCAATTCTCCAGAAGCTGTGTGTAAATGGACATATATCTAAAATGCATACTGATAAAGAATGAATGTGTAAAAGTCTTTGATTTTGTATCTAATGTTAGCATGAAATGATGAAAGTCCTTTGGATGATTAAATACAGATGTAGATATTATTGAGAAAAAATTTTAAAAATCAAATAATTATGTAAAATAAAAATAAGATGATAAGTTATGTCATTACAAGTTCAAATTTTTTATAAAATTTTGTATAAAATGTTTAGAGACAAACATGGATGAGTTTACTAATAGAAATAAAATGAGAATTGAAATTTTGGATGACATGACAGTACCAGTAAACTACCATATGATTATAGATATGATCTTCTAAATTAATTGACCAATAAAATGAGAATTCAAATTTAATATATTTTTTCTAAACATTTTGAAATATATGTGAAAATATATATTTCATTGTGGAATGATATTATACACATCTGCTATGCATATGAACTAGCTCATAGTAAAATTTTTCAGTTAAACATCCAATATTGGTTGGTAAATAGGTATATTGCTTTTCTTACCTAAGGAGTAAAGCAAAGATAAAAAAAAACATTTTAGTCCACATAAAGTCTGGTAATTTTTTTTTCACTGTTCCTCTATGAAAGACTTTAAAAAAGCATTTTCTATAAAATGAGCTACTTAAAGTTGAATTAATTTTATATTACTGATTTCAACATAATTGCATCTGTGAAAATGTGCATTAATAAATCAACTCTTCAAAAATAAATAGGATCTTTAAGGCACCTCAATCCACATACATATAGTGCAAAAGGACTGATATATCATTTTAATTCGTAGAGTGATTTACAATCTTAAAGCTTTTGTTTACAATAAACTGTATTAAAACTCTATATATTATTCATTTACATATATTTTAGTCACTTATTATTTATTATGTATTAAATCTATTAGTGGATGTTTGTTTATTCATGGAAGATTGCAATTAATGTCATAATTGTCCTTGCTTTAGACAAAAACATTTCTGAGAATTTATTATTATTTTATGATGGATAAAACAGTAAAAATCCATATTTTGTTTACACACATATATATATAAATAACAAATAGTCTTGCATCCTCCTTTCAAAAAAGTGGATTATATAAACTCATTCATTTATATTCTGTTATTAGTGGACTAAAAAAAATCAATTTTAGTAAATTATACATAGTTTCTTTATGTATTTCTGCTATGTTATGACTACAAGCTAATTGATAGCATGCTAGAATACTATGTTAAATAAATTAAGCACATTATGTTAAAAGGAACAAATATGACTTTCTTAGTGCTCATAGTTCATTTTTGAATTATAATTGCTATTAGAAAGGTTTTACAAAATTATACTGGAATTAAAATTAGCAATTTTTTTTTCTCAGCTGCCATCTACTATAAGTTCAAATATCAGAGATTGCCTGACACTTTATTGCATTTAAACTTTCAACTGAAGAATGGTTTTTCAATTGTACAGTAGATAAAATTAAAGTAGAGATATGTGATTTTTTGCAGCATATATTTTCCACCATTTTTTTTCTAAATCTCTTGGCATCTTTTAACATCTTGATATGATTTGAAGTTTACTGATTATTTATCTTACTGTTTTATCATTTATGTTTAATTAATATTATTTTATATTCAAATTTTGCTTAAATATTAATGATGTAAAAACAGCTCATTATGCTTTAATAAGAAGTGTACTGTAAATTTTTCAAGAGGATTGCAGATAAAATTCCATAATAATAAACATTATCATATACTTTTGCAATAATTTCCATCACTTTATTGCATATAAATAGTCATTTTTGTATTTATATATAAAATGCAATATAATTAATTAAAATTACTTAATGAACAATAAATAAAAAGATTATCAACACATTTTATCATAATTGGAATCTTAATTTGCATTCAATTTTTTAAAAAAAACATATTTATTGTGTTTTTCCTTGCAGTTTGTTTTATATAGCACTGCTTTACATAGTAATATATATGAAAATATGCAGTACATATAATTGCTAAATCACAGAGACGAATGATATTCTTCTATTTTATGGATATTATATTTATTATATATAGATGAAGAAGTACATTAATAATTTATAAATTTTATTTCAACTTATTAAATCAAATTTTGAAAAATCTTATCTTAAATTTAGATATACAGTAATGTTTTTATGACCTTAAAGGTGAAATATAGGAAATTCATTACTCAACTGAATCGACAAAAATAATTAATGGATATCATCTATCTTCATCCTTATTATTTTTTCTACTTTTTCTCTCAATATTTTTAATTTTTTTTTTTTTTTGCTTAATATTTTTCTTTTATAAAATAATGTTTTTCAGCTGTTAGTGTCTTTAATCTTCTTCATTATTAACTTTCAATTATTATGCACCCCATAGGGGAAATAGCCGGTCTGATATTTGCTAGAAGTTTTTTTTTAATAAACTTATATTAATAGTTTTTTCCCCCATTTCTCTTTTTATTTGTCACTTCATATTTTTGACCTTTGGGAAATTTTATTTAATGAATAAAAAATAGGAATATATATATATGATTATAACAATAATGTATTGAATGTATGTGCATGTTTGTGTATATATTCATGTATCTATTAATTTTATTTATAATATAATTAAAGGAAAGATTAAGACTATCAGAAAAATTAAATACTGAACATTAATTATTGCAATATATACAATTTTAGTCAGCAATTATCCAATATAGCAAAAAATGGCATTGAAGCAAAAATATAAATAGATATGATCCTGTAGATAAAATTTTCAAATCATCATAGTTGTCAAAAATTAATGCAAATTGAAAATAGTAATAGAACACATATTTATCTAAAATTGTGTGATGATGTCATTTTGCCTACAGTCATCTGTTGGACTACTGGGTAAAAATTCGAGTGATTTTATTCATTAAATACAGTTCTAGCCCATTTCTATTCACAAATATATTAATATACAATAATCAAAATTGTTTTAATTTAGCTTTTAAAAATTGAATTATTTTACATTCAGATTGTTTAAATGTAACAAAAAATTTAAAATAAGATTAATAACTGAAGAAAAATATTAAAAAACATAAAAAGATTAGCCTGCAGTTAAACATAAGAATTATAATTCAATCAATTATAACATGAAATAGCCATTGATTTCTCTGTCTTAGAAATTAGGAATGTTGATTATTCATTTTAGTTGTCTTTTCTTCATCTAAAATTAAATATTTTAAATAAAAATCTAAATCTAGCGACATTATTAACCAATATAGTGTAAAAAAATTATAAAATACATAAATATTTATAAAAAATAGTTTATTTTGCTAGTTGTCACTGAATGTCATTGATATGCAAATAGTAGTCAAGCATTATTCATTTGTCTTAAATAGCAGTCAAGTGCCATTCATTTGCCTTGATTATTTTTTTTGTAAAATTTAAAAATTTTCAAATCAATGGTTATATTTAGGTAAATTAATGTAAACACTTAATTATGAATATAAAAAAATATAAAAAAATGTATTTATTTATGTTCAAAATTTATTGCAAAAGCATCAAACATTTTGGTTTGATTTCTGACTTTGACAGTTAGAAATTCCTGGTAAACAATGCCAAAATTGACAAACAGTGCTTCACAGCACCTTATAAGATAAAATAGACTGGGCAATAAGACAATAGATGTCAAAGAAAAGTCAATTATTTTGCAAAAATACTGCCAAATGCAGATTTTTTTGGAATTAAAATTTTAAATATAGATTAAGCTATGAATTTATTATAAAATAAGTGTAAAATGAAAAATATGCAACCAAAAATAGCCACACAGATGAATATAAAAAAATAGTGTTTTGACTGATGTTTTTCCTCTTTGTTCATTGATTTTTGCTAGACAGATAGTTGTTAAGCCAGTAAGATGAAGCAGAGAATATGAAAATGTCAATAAAAACATATTCTGTATTAATCAGAATGTTATTTTTAATAGTTGAATGTAATTAAAAAATTTTAAATAATAATTTATATTCTTTTATAAAATTTACACACACATACATTTAAGAATTCAATTAAACAACAGAAATAGTCCAATGCATTATTGTAATAAAATGTAATTTAAAAACATGATTTTTGTTTGGAGCAGAACACCAATCATAAAACAAGCAAGAAACATTATGCATAGAGTATAATATGATAAGTTTCAAACTAATAAGATTTTTGCAACAGTCAGAACATTGACAGTATTTTACATAGACTTTTCAGTTACATATTATTCAAAGGTGTTTATTTATTAATAAGTATCTGATTACAATTATCAATATATTTGAATTAGGAATTTGAGAAAAGCCAAATAAATAAATATAATATCCACAATGACTCAAAAAAGATTTTAATTTTTTACAAATATGTAGTTATTGCTCAAAAAGAGTAAATGTCATACTTTTAGTACTGATTTTCCAATGAAAGACAAGTAAAAAAAACCCAGAAAATTAAGAAATAAATAGAACTATTTAAAAACAAACCACAAAATTACAAAGATCAGGATAAGGAGATTTAGATATTTTTTTCAAGAACTTTATTACATTAAATTATAAAGAAATGTTTGAGAAATCTAAAATTTTTGTTGATATCTGAACAACAAGAAAAAAAGAATGTAGATATAATTGAACATATCAACAACTGAAAAAATATTGGACAGTCAAAATTTTGCAAGTTTATTTTAATTTTTTTCAAATATTATTAGTGAATTTTTAAAAAGCTACAAATATAACAAAAATAAGCATGGTAGCATAATGTTTGTCTATAGGTTTGTGATAATGCCATTTTAGTATTAATTAAATGATGAAATACTTTCATAATCTAATTTTAAATATATCTGTAGAAGAATTTTACTCTGTTGCCTATTACTAACAATTAAAAGTATTTGGAAAGTTTAAATAAAGTTTAATAATTTTCTAAAGATGTTAAATATTTAATTTTTTGTGTGTGTCAAAGCATCGGCCAAAAAGCAAACCCTGGGACAACAGCTTATAATGCATCTGTGATAACCATTCAGCCACAAATGCATTGTCCAGTATATAAATAATAATTAATTGTAAAAAAATAGTAAATGCATTTCTTAAACAAAATTAAAATAAATATATGGCCAAATTCTCAGAAATGGAACATTGTATTTGTCAGATTAAACATTTAACAATTTTATTTGGTAATCTGATTTGAGATTATTTTTTACAATAATCAGCTGAAAATCTTTAGATTTCAGCCTGCACTCAACCACAATCCTAAATTTTACATAGCAACTTATGCTTTTAGATTTAATAAACTTTTTTAAAAGTTATAGCATCAAGTAGGTATTGTAAGAATTAGCTATATTACTAAAAATATATGATGTACTCATATATGATACATCATTTAAAAAATCAGTTGATTTGTAAAAAAAAAAGAAAGAATTAAATATCTTGATTAAGAATGAAAAATATTTCACACTGAAAATTACATTTTGATCATACTTTTATCAATTTATGTTTGAATATATATATTCTAACCCAGTAAAAATTTCCTCTGTTTATTCTGTAATTATTTATTAGTCTAGTTTGCACTTATGCACTAATCATACTCTGAGCTGTATTAGGTTATTTTGTCTGCACTTGTTGACACCAATTTTTCAGGTTGTTGTTAAGGCAACCAAAAAAAAAAGCAACATATCCATTATTTTTCCAATATAATCTAAAATACTTTTCATATAATACAATTGTATGTTTAATTCTCTTAAGCCATGCCACGATTGTAATAACAACAATAATTGATCACTTATTAATTTAAAGAATAATTATAATAATATTAATCTCAGGGTTCTTTGTTTCATGTAAGGAAATGCTCGGCGGTATTGTGTTGTCGCATATGACTGGCGTTCTGGTCGGCTATAGGAAACATTTATTTTACTTAAATTCAATGTGTCTTCATCTCTCATATCAACTGCTATATTATTTAAAGAGATGATAATTCTATTCAATAATGACGTATAATTTTGAATAACACAGCTTTTTTTTTTTCAGAATCTCAGTCAGAATAATAAAAAGACAAGGGTGCTTTTTGTGTCCTTCCATCATCCATGACAACACAATAATATAACTAAGATTTATTACTTAGACAATTTAACTAAATGACAATGGAATAATGTGCAACCAAAGTTAATGGTTTGGAAATAAATTCATTTTTACACACACAAAAAAAATGTTTAGTCTGAAGTTTGCAACTCCATAAATAATTATCATTAAACTAAAATATAATGACATATTCCGATCTGCTTAACTTTATTTATCTGGTATATTAAGTTTTTAAGAATTTGGAATGATTTCGGACTCAAGAAAAGGTTTTGCAAATATTGTGCAAACACTTATATTTAGCATATAAAAACAAAAAAAATGAATCTACAACAAATTTTAACGAGACTATAATTTATTATTATCACAAAAAAAATATATATGAACATTTATTCACTAATCCCATAGTAATACAAAAATATGAAATATAACTGACATTAATCTGTATACTCTTTTGGTTATGGACTAAGGTTACTACTTCTCCTGTATGCAATCATATGGATTGATTAACTAAAAGTACATTTCATTACCAATACATTGTTTATTAAATTTTGGTAACCTTGTAGAAGCTTTCATTCAAAATTATTGACTAACTATTTCTGTTTTTTGTTTTTTTTTTAAATGATTAATCCCATCATATGCAATACGCAAAATATTAAATTTATTTCTAATACATTTACTTTATTTATGATCTTTAATGGGATAACCTATTCTAAGTATAGGCCAGTTATCAGAAGTTACAATTACCATCTTACATTTAACTTAATGCTAACTTAAGTTATGATACAAATTTTATTCATACGTATAATTTTAAATATGAGTATTATTTAATTACTAACCAGAATTAAATATTGCATTTGAATATTCCTTCAGTAAATAAGCGTTTTAAATTACGCAATTTTAATTACTTTCTCCATTGATTTACTTGTCAAATACTAGCAATATTTAGCAGCACAATACAGATATTGATCCTAGTTACTAACGCACTATTTATACTAAAGTGGATCTTGAGGAACTAACACCTCCAATATAACCTTTATCTTGCCCGAACTTTCAAAATTAAGCACAATAATCAACACCTTCCATGGTGGAGCTATCTTTATTTTCACATGAGGAATATGGAATAACCACGAAGGTCTGTAAAGTAATCTACTACATTAAAATATTTTGGTGGTTTCTTGCCTCTTACTTGGGTATACAACGAACACACACCAAATACAATCCTCTCCTGGGATTTAAACGAATGAAGCATACTAATTGCTAGATAAATTCTTGATCGTCCTATCTATGAGAATCGATCACTTGGGCTATAAACATACCCGAACATTATATTTAAAATCTTCCTCTCATGGAAAACAAAGCTTTTGGGGAGATCATTTTTCATCCCACAAAATAAATACATTATAATTATTACCTATGCGAATATTAAGCATATACCAATGCTATATCTGGGCAGGATAAGTAAATACACTGATTATAATAAACTTATGTTACCGTGTATACTTTGATCAACATCTGAAATCAATGGACATCATAGAATAAAAGTATAATAATTTTAATTTTAATAAAGGAACATTCAAAATAGTTGGTAGCATACTATCTTAAACTAAATAAAGTGGATGTGTTATTTAAGAATAATTAGGAATAAATTCCTCAATTAATACAGTATATATTCGTTTCAAAACTTTAACAAGAAATATTTTGTTATAGCATTTTTTTTTTTTTTAGTTACTTCTGATAATTTTCAATATTTATTTTACCCCTTAAATATCTAAATATTTTTCTTTTACTTATCTAACATACAAATTTTCTACCTACAATTGTATGTAATAATTAAAACATATTTTATAGATTTTTTTTTTTTCGTGTTAAATATCAACTTAACCTATAAGAATTATATTAAAACATACCTTTGTCATTACAAGGCTATTAAATATCACTTGACCATACAGACTTTAACCTATGTGATATAACAAAAAATACATATCATTTATAACTTAGTTTTAAACAATCATTAATTAACAAGTGCATACTCTCTCCTTAGAAAATGTTTTTTTTTTTTTTTTGAGCAATTGAAGAGCTTTATCCAGTCGTATTTCACGAAGCAAGTTTAAAAACAATAAACGCATGGTATTATTTCCTTTAAATAAAAGTTTTCTCTTATTTTGTGCGTTTAATAAATTAGGTAAAGAAACATATAGCAGAATTGAAGATTAATTCTTACTTGAATTAAACTACTACAATTTTGGGATCCAAGAAAAAAATAGACTTCTAACAGACGAATATTTGACTATAGACGATAAACATACACAATATTTTTTTTTTATTGACGATACATACCATTCATATTAGCTAGCTTACTTATGGACGGAAATGCGCAATTTTTCCGAGATTATTCTGATAATAACTGCAGCTGATTTACATGTATAGGAAGTTTTACTAACTCCAACTGATGTGTAATATAATATACCATTTATTTTTATCATTAAGTCACTAAGATATTTGGTTTTGTTCATACTTTAGGAATTATAAATTTTTTTTAACGGTAACTTCTCCGTAAGAATGCCCCTATATAACTTTTCCTATATTTACTCTGAGAAAGTTTATATATATATATTTTTTTAAAATATACAGGTGCATAATTTAATCTTATTTATCATTATTATTTTTTCCAGACAATTCTTGGTGAATAAAACATATTTTAACGTATGTAACTACATTACTTGTAAAGGCAGACAATATTGAGAAAGAGCGCGAAAATGTTTCCAGTTGATTTTCCTTGGTTTCAAAATATTTCTTTCAATTATTTTTTTTTTTCTATACCAAGAAAATATTAACAAGTGATACAAAGTTACTAAATAATTATTTCTCATTTGGAAATCATTTATCTTCCTTAATTTAGACATAATAACACTTTTCGTGATTCCCTTAGTTAACTCTGTCATTTTTGAACTTTAGCGCGAGACAATAAATTTTTAAGTATAAAAGTTCCTTAGATAGGTAGATGGCAAAGAAATCAGGATATCTTATCAAAAAATTTTAGCCACACATTATATTATTAAAATTTTACTTTGATTACATTTATTTCTGCAAAATAAAATGAAAAAATTGAGTTACCAAATTTCAGCACTGTTCCTTCCTTGAAAACTAAAAGCAGACTATTTTTTTTTTTCAAAAAAAATGATCTTGACTTTAGCGACCTCTTCCAGAAAAATAATCATTTGATTATAACATAAACAAAAGAAAGGAAAAACCTATTACAATCATATAGTTTTAGTATTATTTAAATAGATTACAAAGTAATTTGACAATATAAAAAAAAATAATAATAAATACATTAAATTAACAATCCGTGATGTATAATTCTTTAAACATTATTTTTTTTCTTTTTTTTTTCTTTTTTTTTACAAAAAGAAATTACCAGAAGTTATTGTGCTTTATGATAAGACATTCATCTCTTCTTCCCCTCTACCCATCCAAAATCAATTACTGTTTAGCTTTTATACCATATTAATTTGCTCTAATTATTAATATCTCAATTAAATTATTCATGTTCTCTCTTTAAAAATGACATTGAGTTATTAAATCTATTAGTTATTCACCCAAAACATGCCAAAGTGAGTGAATAGCATACTTTATTAATCAATTATTACTATGGTTATTTTATCTTTTTATTTCTTTAAAGAATAGCATTGTTTTCCTGCAGAAATAATGCCAAGTAAACCAAGTGTCAATAACACTAGGTTACATATTATATATATATATATATATATATATATATATATATATATATATATATATATATATATATATATATATATATATATATATATATATGTCAAAGCAATGGCCAGGAAGCAAACCCACAACAACTGTCTGCAAGCAACTGCTTGCATGGCATTTTTTATATATATAGTATTTTTAATCAAATATAATAATTTTTTTAAAGTTTATAAACAAACCTTTTGAAACATATTAGAGAATCACATCAATGTATTATAATGTTAAAAGTTGACTAAATTTTCATTTTTTCAATGATTTTTAGCTCTCTTTAATATTTCAACTAGTTAGCAGTCTACTTCATCATCGTAAATGACAACATATAATAAACTGAAATAATGAAAAAGACCGACATTAATTGAGTGCTTTTTACAATAACTTAGAAATAATAAATATTAGGCAACAACAATCATGAATAAATGAGAATTTCAATATTATACTTTTGATTCATTAATCTTAGATTATAAAAGAAAATATTTGATTTTTTTTATTTATTAAGTAAGAAATTATTTTAAAGATATTAAATTTATTATTTGTTAATTTTCTTGTTAGATAAAATATATTTTACAATTTATTGGAAAAAATACTGCCTTCTTTAAAAAATGCTTTTATCATGTTTAATTAAAATATTTTTCATTGTTAAGAAAAAACTGAATTTATTTATTTTTTCTTACTTTTGATATCTTTTTGGAGGCAATTTTAATGTGAAAAGAAATGTAAAGCAAACTAAAAAGATCTGATTTGACTTATATGGCACTCTTTGAGAGTAAAAACTTTTCTAACATACTTCCATAAAAAAAAAAACAGTAAAAAAAGTTATTACTTATTGGACTCATCAAATGCTGGGTAATGAAGATTTGAGAATTTTATTGTATTTTTCCTTAGCTGAAAATATCTAGATATCCATTTACTGACCAATATTTAGTGATTCTATAAATCAGTTATAGGAGAAAAAAATTCTACATCTGATTGGAACCTTTCAAACTCAATTTGTGATCTGGCAATAGAGATACATTACTTCCAGAGTATTAAAGCATTTGTATAGAAAACTCTATCCCATGGTAAATGAAGTAACTTAGAAGAAATTTTGCCATAATTGTTAGCCTACATAGTTCATGCATTGAATCACAATCACACAATTTCAGAAAAATACAAAAATAATTGGACATATCAGATATTGCAAAAAGGCACTAAAGTGTATTATAAAACCATTAGAATGATTAGAAAATAATTTAATTAGATTAGTTTATTTATCAGTATAAATAGTAGAGTCACAATACAATAGAGAGTATTGACCTGGTAATAAAAAAGTCAACAGTGTACATTCTTAAAAATTGCCAATATCTGAGCTTACATTTATGATGGTTTTCATTAATTACAAATTATTATTGATATGTGGGTTCATGATGATAGAAATATGATAACATTATAACTGGTTTATTTACAATTTTAACAGTATTAGACTATATTTGGTAATGACTTGTCCATATACTTATTTGTATATCACATGGTGGAATACTATATTTTATTATATATAAACATTTTTAATATCAGACTTTTTATATGAAACCAGTAGTTTTCATAATGTGTTGAACTTCTGGTCAATAAGAATTAAAATATATAAACCCAGACAATAAACATTAATCATATGCATCAAAGCCATTTAAGTGAGTATTCTATAATATTTAAAAACACATATATTCTCTCTATCTATAAAATATAATAAAAATATTTCAACTGAACATTAAGAATACTAAGTAAAACAGTATTGCAAAGTTAATAGAATTGCTTTAAAAGAGACTCAGCAGTTTTCCAAAAATGTTTATATTCTTCAAATTTTTTGCTCATATTGAAATCATATTAAAAATCATACAACTATTTTTTAACCATCTTGAAAAGCAAATGATTCCTATTAGGAATTGATCCAATAGCATTAGCTAGTTTTATATACAATCTTTATGCATACAATGTTTGCAAATATGTCAGTACAAATTGAGACTACTTTCATTTTTCAGACACTTAAGACTTTTTAAGTTTATAGAAGTTTCAATCCTAAGAGTAGTATATGGGATGCATGATTGAGGATAAATCAAAATCTCATCTTCTAGAATATATGGATATGAATAAAAAGAATATACTTTTTAATGCCTAACCAAAAAAAAACATTTCAATCATATTTATTAAAAATAGAGATTATTTCTATTACAAGCTTGACTTAAGATATAAAATAATTTACCAACCTGATATTCTATTAATATTGTGGTGGTTTTCTTATAGACAATAGAAAAAAAGTGTTTTATTATTCTTAGAATTCATATTCCTGTAAATGAAAGCCATGTAGTGCCATAAAGAAATTTAAGAAAAGCTAATTGGAGTTAATATACAGGATATTTTAAAAAATATATTAATAAAATCCCATCCAGCTTTTCTTCTTATATAAATATTTAGTAAATGTATAATACTAAGTCTATGCCTTGAAGATATTTAAACAATTTATTCCAGAAGAAAACAAATCATGAATGCTCTTTTCCCATCAATAATTCATTCAGAATTTTTTTTAAAACTTATTAAATCTTGTGATTATCCAAGAAAAATGTTAAATTCATAATAACTGATTAACTTTAATATATATATATATATATATATATATATATATATATATATTGGTGCTATGATACTGTTAATACAAATATAAAGTGCTGAAAACAGAGTATAAATATATATATTACTGGATTGATAGTACATAGATATAACTTTTATATTATTATCTAGATTTGAAAGATAACTTGAAAGCCATATTTCACTAGAATACTATATGACCATACACTTCCAATAAGACCCAGCAGCGTCAATAAAAATATCAACTCTCATTATAAAAAAGGCAAACTGGAATTAAGGAATTATTATTGTAAATTAAGTAGAGTTTATAAAAGTAAAGCATTTTTAAATTCAAATCTGAAGTAATAATTTTTTTTCTTTTTACTAAAATTTATAAAAACTGACCTGCTATTAGATCTATACAGCTATGCCAATAAGTTGATCAAATTCAAAACATTAGGGTTTTTTAAGTTTTAGAACATTAACTTGATTAATGTAGAAGGGTAAAAGTTAATGAATGCATAGTGCCTAAGCTCCAGAATTGATTCTTAATCTTCATTTATGAAGGCAAAAGCCAAAAATTTGACAGGAGATGAGATTATTATATTGCTATGCCATTTGTTGTCCACTGATTACATACAGTTAGAGTGGGTGTGTTTAAAGTAGGATAAGAACTGCTTTTGAAACTTTTCAGTGGATGTGTTTAAAGTAGGGTTAGAACTGCTTTTGAATCTCTTCTTTTATTATTAATATTAGCACAGTATCTGCTATCTTATTAATCATCCAATATATATAATAATTTATTCACAAATACAATGATAAAATCAGCCCATTTACTTAAATCTAATTAAATATTAACTGTTTCCCAAAAAACTTTAATAAAATGTTTGCTAATGATTTTTTTTTATTTATGTAATAATAAGAAAAGTTGATTCTTTTTAAAAATAATATTAAATTTTATTAAAAATAGACACAATAACAAATATATTAATATAGTTAATTATAAAATTCAATTTGAAGATGCAAAGCAAACAAAAAGAAAACTTTATTAATAAGCATGAAAATGAATTTGTTGTAAATATATTTCAAAATACCAATAAATATCTTATACAATAAATCAATGAAACACCATCTAAGCTTTTATCAGTGAAGAGCTACTAAAATTACTAGCGTCTGATTTTCAAAGTTAATATATTTTATCTCATGCCAGGATACCTGTCTAAAGCTAATAAATTAAGCAAAAACTGATTTCTCAAAATAAGTTGCAAAAAAAAAAAGAGTATTTGGAATTCTATTTAGAAGGCAATTTTAATGACTCTCAATGTTTTCTATTAGTATTCTTACAAATATTTTCTAGATATTCTTCCAAAAATTAAGCTCTTTTATAAATGTATACAGTAAAACAGGTTACTAACATTGCATATGTTTTTAAAAAAATTGAAAATGTTAACATTCAATTGCTTATGTTCCTTATCAACATTGGCCAAGCTTCCTGGACAACTGTCAATATTAATACATACCATATTATCGCTATTACTCATTGTAAATAATTTTCATCAGTGTTATTTAATAATTAACAATAGAGTCACATCTGTAATGATATATTTTAAGCCTTAACTTGGGAATGGAAATATATTTTCTATCTTACCATTGATTTGTGTGTGATCTGAGATCAAGGTCGAATTTAATGTACATCCTGTATTAATATTTGTTATATCTATAATATAATTATTACATTTTATATAATACTATTACATATAAATTTCATTCTGTATATAAATAAATTTGTTGTTATCCTACTACTATCATTACTACTACTAGTAGTTGTATTTATATATTGAACTATTTCCATTATGAAACTAATAACATTCTGCATAATAACAACCTACTTTCAATATAGTGTAGAATTCTTCCAACAAAATCAAGGAATTTTCACCCTTTATTAACAATATTTATATGGAAAAACTTGAAACTTCAGCCACATGGTGACTACTACAAACTTTCTGGAAACACAACCCTATCAATTAAATTTACAATAGATCCAGAATAAAAACAAAAATTGTTATTCTTAGATATTCTCGTGGCAAAATAAAAACTACAGTTTACAGAAAATCCACGCATACAGGATAATACTTAGAAAATACATCTAATCACACCAGAAACACAAAACATGGAATTATACTATCATTATGAAACAGAGCAAAAGAAGTTTGTTCAGAAATGAGTGATTTGAAAAAAGAAAAGATCTATATAGAACAACTCTTATGAAAAATAGTTATCCATCAGCTGTTAATAAAAAAGCCTTAAATTGTCAATAAAAGAACCATCAATAAAAAAAAAAGCAATTATTAGTATGATAGACTATCCATACATACCAAAAATAGCATAAACATTAAGGAAAAACTGCAGGCTGTATAACATTAGGACAGATTTCCAGAGCTATAACACACTATAAGGAATTCTAACATCTACAAAGCCCAAATCCTAAACTTGAAATGCTGAAAAGCAAAAAACTGCAACTATGAAATACCATGTGAAAGTGATAAAATGTATATTAATGAGGTCAGTCACCCATTGAAAAGTGATTACAGAACACAAATTTATGATTAGAAGAGAGAAAGCAGATTGTATATAAGGTGACAGACTATGTATGTACCAATGAACTTATGTTCAATTAAGAAAATACAAAAATAGTGTATAGAGGAAAAGTTACAAAGAATAAAATTCAAAGAAGCTGTTCACATGACAATGGCAAATAATTCCAAAAGAAAACCTATACCTAATGTATGGAAACCACTAATCAATTTTGCTCTTAGGAAAAAGTGGAGAAATCAAGAGAAACCTCATTGATAAGTATGTGAAATTTCTACTGACTGTTGCTTTGGCAGAATAGCTCAGTTTGTTAGAGTATTACCATAAAATTTAATATTCAAAAATCTAAAGATCCAAGTTCAATTCCTATATGATTACTGTCATTGGTTATGCCCACAACATCTGAAGGAGAAAGAATGATACTTCTTGAAATTTTATGCATATGCTAACCTGTGTGCTATTACTAACAGTTGAATGTAATTGAAATATTTAAGTAAAGTTACATTTTTCTAAAGATATTGAATACTTAATATTAAATGATGGAAATAGTTCAATATATAAATGCAGCTAAAATACCATCATCACAAACCTTCAGGAAAAGACTACTACTACTACTACTCATATAACATATTGAAATTTTACACAATAGTGTTACAATAGATAAATGAATTGAAGATTTTAATATAATCCATATATATATATATATATATATATATATGGGTTTATTATATAATCCATATATATATATATATATATATATATATGGGTTTATTAATAACATCCAAATGATTACATATATTGATAATAAAGATAAACTTTAATTTTTGATAAACATATTGATCAAAACATAGTTTTCTTTAACTAAGTTTATTAAAATCAATTCTAAAAGTTATAAAATTTTGAAAATAAATTATATAATGAATAAATTGACTGTCTTCAAAAACTTTTTTATTTATCTATACTAACACCTGTTTTAAATATTACTCTAAAAATTCAAGTGATATACATTTTACCATTGGAAACTAACCTGATAATGTTTATAGTTGTTAGAAAATGCATCAGATTAGCACTGAACCCTTACTTTAACTCAAATGATCATGTTAACATAGTCTTATTTTAGACATATCATGAGATAATCTAATGCACTAGAAAAATGTATTATCCTCAAAATATGAAAGTGCAAGCTCTCCCATCATCAATGTGTTTTTTAATAGTCAGAACCCCTAAAGTGATGTATTGTTAATTTTGAGAAAAATATTTATTTATTTATGGAAATCAAACATGATGTATAATAATAAAATAAAACATATCAATACTTCTGAATATAGAAACCCTTATTATAAACTATTCAATGCAAATGACCTTTTACTATCTTAAAAAAATATTTTGAAAGGCAGATAATCCTAAGAAAAAACATTTTATTAACAACATACAAGTCACTAAAATATTTTGCATTTATCTAGAAACTTATCAAACATAATCACTATCTCATGATAAAATATAATTGTTTAAAGTATTTGCTATAAGTATTTATAGTTTGGAACTAATATAGACATTAAGCAAAAATCAGAAGAGAAATGCTAACTTAAATATACAAGAAATAATAATTGAGTCAACTCTGAATCTTATGATGAGTTGTTTAGAAAAGTCAAAGACTCAAAAATTCATTTAATGAATCTACATTTGAAAATTAAGCTCATATATTCTAATCAAGTTGTCATAAAGCCGGAGATTTACAAAATACAATATAAGGCAATTTAATATTGTTAAATATGATAAAAGAAAATACTATTATGGAATAATCTTGGGATAAATCATCACAGATGATGTTAATCTTTGGGTTTTTCACAAGTAAATGGACATTCTATATTACATGTTAGTTATGTGTCAATAATGAAGAGCTTATCTCTTGCACACAAAGTGTTTCTTTGATAAGAATGAAGGAATGTTTTCTACTTCACATAAAACATAAGTAACTTTAGTAATTTTAATAATTTCTATAAATAAATAATTGCTTTTAAATGTGCAGCATTGAAAATGAATAATAAAATTTATGTCATAAACATTATTAAAGCTGTGTAACATATTAACATCAGAATTCTTGTTCTATAATAAAGTTAGATCTATAATAACTTAACTAAAGGATATTAATTGTTTATGTATTTCTAGCAATAAATTATGTTTATAACAAACTTCTGCAAATTGAAATAATAATAATACCCATAAAGATATTCAATATTTTCTTGCAAGTAAATTTTATCTACACTAAGTGTAAAAATTAATAAATTAATACAGAATATATACCACACAAAATTGTATGATTTTTATAAAATATTATTTATGGTTTAGCACAGAGTTGGAGAAGCAGAATCAGCAATTAAAGGCTTCTGCATCAATTCTCAATTGAAATAATTTTTTAAAAAACCTCAGTTTGTTCAATTGAATGTAATTATTGTATTCAACCTGCCACTTAATTGTTCAAATACCACATGATTTCTTAAGAAATTATTGACTTAATGATATTGTTTTTAGAAAAATTACTTCATTGTGACTACATACATATGTAATGTTTTAAAAAGACTTCATCCTGCATATGACTGATTTATATATATATATATAAAAGTTAAAATATGTATATATATAATATCATATTTTATATTATATGCATATGATATATATATATATATATATATAAAAGTTAAAATATGTATATAAAACATAAAGCTGTATTGAAATAATTTTTAAATTCAAGGAATCTTTATTAGCCCTCTTTTTTTCATGGAAGAATTGTAAAAAATGATATTAACAGATATTTTAACTATCAGATAATGATGTGTTTAACAGTTTTCTATTCTTGTTTTACTATTTATCTAAAAATAGCTAAATAATCAATGACTAACCAGTAGTAGATGCCTAGTTGAATTGATTATAAAAATGTATCTGAAAAAAAATCTCAAAGTATCATGTCTAAATTGAAATTCAGGTCAGACATGACATTCTAATATGCCCACTATTGTGCTTAATGTTCTTTCATATATATATATTGTAACTGAAAAGTTACCCTGAATCATACAGTCTAAGTTCATGATATAATACAAAACTATTACCATACGACCTGGTCGCAACCAGGGTATTATTCTTTTAATTAACCATAATTCTCCTTAATTGCTGCATTTTAACTAACATTCCCAAATCTTAATTTATGATTTATAATTATTCTTTCTGTGACTGTTTCTTAAAACCACACTATAACCTTAATTTACAATTTTATTTGTTTGAGACCCAATGGCCAATCACAGGCAAGATGGTATAATCTTTGAAACCATCAATCATTACGTGGTGAATATGAGCCATTAAACTGGATATTAATAATTATAATCTGCTCCATAACATCATAAATAATAACTCATGATGTATTCAGGTTTAAAGTACAGAAATGCTATATAGGGTAAATGCTTTGCAATGGAAGGTAAACAATATGAAGTTTAAGTTATTTCTTCATTAACCCAAATATTAAATTAAATCAATATCAATGAAACTTTTAGGGATAGATAAGGCATTGGTTATAGTTTTAGAAAATAGGTTCACTTGTTCTACTGGCTAGAAAATTTATTAAGAATTTATGTATTAATGTCACAAATATCAATAGTGGTAACAGATTCTGAATTATACTCCAGAATTGACAAAGCAAAGCAGTGGTGATGCAGAAGATAAATGGGATTTTATAATATCTTCTGCATTATGAAATACAAGAATAAACATTAAAATACATCATCATAAGGGACAATATGTACTCTAATATTTATGGTCTATTTACTATGTTGGATTTCTGACTCTATGTATGACTAATAGCAATGGTACAAATAAGTTAGGTTATCAAATTAACATTTATTTAATACTCAATAACTATGAAAATAATAATTGGTTAACAATATTCATAATTTTATATAAATGATAACATCACACTTAATTGTTCTACATGGATGATGTGCATTAATTAGGTAAGTAAATAAACAAAATAAAATAAAATACTTTTTCATTCATGCATATGTGCATAAGTTTCAGATAATATAATCTAAAATTTATTGCAAATGTATTGATTTTTCTCCTTATGGGAATGAAAGAGATTCAAATTCAGACAATGATACCTCCGGTACAGCAAAACAAGAACCAATGCACTTATACCAAAATTATAATAACAATGACAACAACTGGAATTCATAAACTTATGAAATTTGGCTATAATGAGATATGAAATCAAAAGAAATTTAAACTTCATCTCAGCTGAGTTGAGATATCATATAATTTCAACTATAATAAATTGTGACCATAATTCACTTAATGCCCTTTTATGGCTGATAACAGAACACATGCAACAAACATTAAGAGGAATGAAACAATGTAAGTATTATAATGTATGGAAACTCTACTCAAACAGACATTTGTATAATGAAGATCAATAATATGCCTGTGGGTATATTCATCCATGCAAGGAATAATGAGCATTAAGTACCTGTGGGTTTTCTGTCCATCATCAGAATAATAGCATAATTGCAAAATGTTCAGTGGATTAACCAGCAACACTGACACAAACAAAGTATATACAAACCAATAGTAATAATTATTTGTGGATTAACCATCAACACAGAATGATATAAAGAATATAATATGAACTCTTACTTCTCAGATAAATTAAAAACGAATCACCCTCATTAATCTACTAAATTGGAAGGGACATGCTGTTTTAAAAGCATAATTCAAGACCAAAAGATGTAATAAAACTCTATTATAGGAAACAATTAAGCTAATAGCTGACCATAGACCAAATATTATGAAAGAATATTACCTAATATTATGACATGTGTATAAGCATAGAACCCTAGAAAGATGTTCAGGATTAAGCCATGTGATAATGATATATTACAGATTCATTGTACAAATCATGAGATCCTTCTACAAGCACTGTTCATTAAATTCAGTCTCATCTGACCCTACACCCAAGTTAACAAGTAATTATTTTATACAATAAATTATATATATCATGAACATTACATATTTACAAGATAAAATACAATAAAACATAAAATGCATGTTTATTAAATTACTACACTAGGTTCAAATACATGTTATTTAAATTCATTGGCTATTAGCCAATCAATTAATAGGACATGTCTTAAACTTAATGACAAATATAAATCAAATAAATGTTTTTTTTAAAACAACATAAGGAATACTCATAAACTAGTTGATTTGTGTGTAGGTTCTCTGAGAATCTGTGATATTTGGGGGTGAGGATAGATATTTTAATCAAAATTTCTTTGAAAGTTAATGAAATTGCATGGCTTTATTTTAAGGGTTATTCCAAAATTGAAATGCTTTACTACCTTTAATTTATGAATGTTGAGGCCAAAGAATGATTGTTAAAAGAAATAATTGTCTCACAAGTGCTATAATAGGTAAAATATTTTTCTAGTCAGCTGTTATTTCTTTGAACACTATCGTAATTTCAAGAAGATAACTCACCTTGTCATTTCTAATATAAGTTCAGAGGGAAACTGTAATTAATTCTTCACTGTCTGGACAATAGCACACAAAGATCAAATACTCCATTATGTTCTGCACAGATATAATGCTAGAAGATGTTAAAGTCATGAAAATAAAACATTATATCCCAAGTTAAGTATTAAAGCATTCTATTCTGCATATATATAACTTTCCCATATGTGTTAAAGTTTGTGAAAGTAAAATTTATCCAAAGTTAAATACAGTACTTCGTTTTGCACTTTCACAACACTCTCTTATGTGTTATTGTTCATGAAAGTAAACTTGGGTTAAATATAATATCTCATTTCACACCTATATAGCATTATGTGTTAAAGTTATGGAGGTAAAATTTTATCCAAGGTTAAATATAGTTTTTAAATAATAAGAAATTTCAAGAAAACTGACCTTTGAGAGCTGCTATTCCTGTTGTCATGGTTAACAATAATTCCTGTGCATTTCAGTTGTAGACCTTGTGGATGATTCCCAGCAGCTAGATTCACAGTTGGTGAACTGAACAGATTTGTTAGGACTCAGCTATACATTTTGCTATTCATACTTGATAATATTACAACTTAAATTATTTAAAAGAAGTTTTAATTTAACTTCCTTCTTTTATCTTTATAAACTTCTCCTTTTTTAAAAAAGAGAAGTTTTCATTTTCATTATATGTTTAACAGTAAAAATAAAATAAAATAAAATTTTAATTTATATTGTACACTTTCTGTCATTACAGCAGTTCTCAAATAAATAAAAAAAAATCTCTTTGTCAATTCTAATTTTTTTTAGCCAATTAAATTTCTTCTCATTTGCATATCTGTTTTAAAAAAATGAAAATAAAAAGAAATAAAAAAAATATGTTTATCTTATTGTATTCTATAAATTAATTTAGAAGAAATTAAATAAATCCTTCAATTAAACCAAAACAATCTTTAGTATTATTTAAAGAGAAAAAAAAACAAATAATAATTATTTGTTTTTTATTTATTTATGTCAATATACTTGATGCAATATAATGTTGGTTTTCACTTTTAGGTTAAGCATGGTTTATCTAACTTTGTGTTTGGAAACAGAGCAAATGTAATATATTAAAGAGAGAGAAGAAAGGGAAATACAATAAAAATTATACAATAAAATAAAATGGGATTATATAATCTCACTGTTCAATAAAATTCATCACAAGTGATAAGCATACTAAATGTCAGCCACGATAATCAAGTCATCTGGAAGATAGAGAAATTTTTACTAGTTTTATCAAGCTATTTATATTTTGTACCAAAATATAAGGTTACAATATATATGTATGTAATTTGAGACAATGATATGACACTTAATTATTTTGTAGTGTAACATGGAATATTAGTGTTTATTTAAATTTATAGTGAGATTCTAAAATAAAAACATGCTGGAATAAATTATTTTCAAAGAATTGTGATCAAAAACAGTTATTAATTCTATACATTTGTAGACATATTATCACATGAATAAAGTCATTTATTTTTAACCTCTTACATTTACTTCTCTACATACGTTTAAGATCTAAACTTATACTCGTTTTTATTTTGAAACTAATTTCAAAATGCAATCTAATATTCCACTAGATTAATTTACTTTTATATGCTTTCAACTTTAAAAATGACAAATATTTTTTTTCATATCTTCGAATAATGTAATACTAAATTAGTAATTAAAAAACGTCATTAATCATAATTTTTATTTAATCACAAATTCATGAATAAGCAAATGTTTGCAAAACGTATTGGGAATCACTTTTTAAAATTCAGCTTTGAAGTTAAAAGGACTGAAAGTTAAGAAATATATTTATAAAAAATTCTGAGAATTTAATAACTCAAAAAAATAATCTCGAATTTAATTTTAATTTTTAATACCATTCAGATAATTTAAAAAAGAATCTGTTTATCACTATAAAGTGGATAAATATATAAAGTAGTATATACATTTGAATGAAAAAATAAATTAGAACTCTACTGCAGTTTTAATTATCCTTGACTCTAATCACGTGTAGTTAATTTAAATCTTTAAAATATAATTTAAAAAACAAACTATGTGTGTTATCTTATTATTAAACCTATATTAGATTTGTTAGTAGATGGTGTATATAGATGATAACAGTTTTCTATAAAAAGTTTAAAAATGACATTAAACTTGGTGTGACATGCTTGTGTTTAGGTGCATATATATATATGAATTTTTATAAGGTATTTAGTCTTATTTTTTTAAATAATAAACATTGTATTATTCCTATAATCATAAAAAATGTATAAAAAAGACATTTGTAAAATTTAATATGATTATTTCATAGTAATCGAGAACACAAGAGAACAGGAATTCAATTGTTTTCAATTTTTTTGTGATCATGTTTTTAACAGTTATGTTAATAATTTTGATGTTCTTTATTCAAAACATCCAAAATATTTGCTAGAAGCAAAAGGCAATAGCATTGTTAATATGTCATAGCACAATAATATTATTGTGTATCAGATCTGATAATCAAAAGATTGTAACTCATGATGCTTCATTGAATTTATATTCTTATTGCAAATAATGAATTATCACTTCATTAAATTTTCTTTAATATAGTTTTTCAGAAATTACATTCATAAATTGAAATATATTTAGCTGGCAAATTAGTTATCACTTGAAAAATATATTATAGTTTAATATGAACTATTTACTCACTTTAACACATTATGAGATGTTTGTTTCCATTTGTGTTGCATGGACTCAGTGAGAACTCTTTGTGTTAAATAATTGAAATGATTTTTATTTTATTTATTAAAACTTTTAATCAGTTTTTAATATTATTTTATCCTTATTTCAAAACATCAAAAACATAAACAACAATAACAAATGCATAAATTGGAAAAAATGTGGATGAAGACTGTACATCAATTGACACTGTTGGTAAAATAAAACCACTAAAAATCACATGATCACCATTTCCTATGCACTACTATATGGAGAGTTTTGTAAAATAAAATCAAAGATTATAAAAAACCTTGTATTCAAGTGCACAGAAATATTTGCTTTGACGTTTTTGTTAAATAATGATTTATGTTAATATCAAAGCAATATATTTTAGTTAACAAAGCAATATATTTTAGTTTAATATCTGAATTAACAGCAGTAGTCTACTTTATATCACTCAACTATAGAAATATCTATTTAAAAATGAGTAATCTACAGACATCAGATGGTAATTCCATCAGCTCCCAGTTTTATTTCTAGGTATTAACCTTTGGCAGGAAAAATCTAGCAATCAAGTTTTACATATGGCAGAATGATAAACTTGGGAAATAAAGATCCATGGATTGCAATCAATTTTGTCACTTCCATAGCACAAAAATCAAATTTTCTAGTGTTAAACCATATAATGATTATTATTAATATTGTGAATAGTATAAGAGACTAGATAAAGCTTGAACAGTATATAGGGTAATAATGGTGATTATTTAATAGTTGTGTGCAATTGTGTAACTTTTGTTCATTTTTTATCAAAGTCTAATTATAAAAGACTGATCTGAGATTTAGATGCCATTACTATCAGAATACAATGAATAATTGTGTCTGATTAAATAATTCTATAGTAGAGAGATGTAAATTATTCAATTGCAAATTATCTCAATTTGATAATACTTGGTCTATTAATATAATAAATAGAAACCTTTTTTTTTACATCTAAGTACTAGATGCACTCAATTTTGAAAGTTTTTGTATAGTATATTTTCTCTTGTATATTTGAAGAATGTGGTAAATGTTCAAATCTTAAAATTATTGGTATTAATTATTTAAATTTTGTGCATAAATAATGCTAAGATAATATTACTTTTTATTTACCCCACAATTTAGATAGACCAACTTACTTTAAAATGGTTTCCAGATATTGCATCCAAATCAATTTTATGTTCTATCTACATTTACCACATTGATTAAAATAACTTTACATAATACTTAAATAATATAATTGTTTTTTATTATCATGACTCATTTTATGATCAGTGTAAGAAAATATTTTTGGATATATAAATATATGCAATATTTTTATAGATATCAATATTTTAATGATATAGGTTGCTAAATTAATAATTAAATGTGTGTTTGTACATTTATAAGTATTAGAAAGAGAAGGCTTTAACCTTTTTCCACATGCATCTTAAACATTTATATAATAGCCAAAACAATATAGTTTTTACTATAGAGGAACTTTTCAAACTTCAACACAAGATAGGGACTTCATAAAAATAAGGGTGGTCATCTTACTTTTAACCTAAAGACTTACTTATGTAGGCCAATCTAAAGCATCTTGATTTGGGAGCATGAAGATGTTACTCTTTTCACATTTATATTTATTATTTTCTTTCACAAATTAACTTATGCAAAATCTTGTGATTTACAATGAATTAATATTAAGATCGTTTTTAATGAAAATATAGAAATTAATATAACATTTTAATTATTTATTGAGTGCACAGACCATATGTAAAAAAAAGAAAAAGACTAACATTTTTCCACTTATGCCTTAAATGTTTTTATAATAGCCTAATAAATATAGTTTTTGACTTTAGAACAAACTCCATAATCTTAGCACAAGATAGGAACTTTTGTGATGAGGTTTGAGAAGTTCCTCTATAGTTAAAAATTACATCATTGGCTATTATACAAACATTTAAGGCACATGTGGAAAAAAGATAAATCCTTTCTCTTTCTAATTATATTCTGCCTGTGCATTTGATAAATAATTAAAACATTACATTAGTTTCTATGTTTCCATTAAAGTGATCTTAAATCATAAGATTTTGCATAAGTTAATTTGTGAAAGGAAATAATGGATTTAAATGTGAAGAGAGTAACATTAACATCTTCACACTCTCAAATCAAGCTGCTTCAGATCAGCTTATATAAGTAAGAATTTAGGTTAAAGATAAAATGGTCACTCTTATCTTTATGAAGTCCCTATCTTATGTTGAGGTTTGGGAGATATCTTTATAGTAAAAATTACATTGTTTGGCTATTATATAAATATTCAAGTCACATGTAGAAAAAGGACAAAGTCTTTCTCTTTCTAATTATATATTGCTCGTGCTCTAGATAAATAATAAGAACGTTACATTTACATGTGTTATTTTCATTTAAAGCCTTATTTTTCATATAACTAAAGTTATATTTGTTTCGTTTTTATTGAAGATAGGAAAGATATTGTTAATATCTTCATAAGTATTTTACCACCCTTTTAATATGTTACTCAATAAAAACTAATGTTTAAAGCTTTTATTTATGTTTTATTTAAATTTATGATACATTAAAACTAGTCTTTTTTTATATATATTTTCCTTAAGAAAATCAATAATAAGAATTAAAGATTTAAAAATAAATATGAATTAGCAGTAATAAAAATATCTAATAAGTGATTTTGTCATAAAAAGAAAAATGCTTTTAGCTCTTTTATCATATATATTTATATATATAAAATGGCTAAAATGTATTTTTTTTCTTAAGTGAAGTTAATAATTAATGTTCTATTTTGCATTGACTTCATACGAATAATTTCTGAAATCAGAATGATATATTATTTGTATTAAATTTATAGCTAATATTTATAATAATATGATACTTTACATATAGAAAAATACCGTTTAAAAAATATCGAGACCAAAATGATATTTTTAATAATCATTGACAGTATCTCTTAAAAAATGAATTTTATGGAATTAAATTGTGATTTAAAAAACATTAAACGTTTATGAAATCATGATGGGGTAACATATAATAATAGATATTTGGTCAAAAAAATCTTTCTTTGCCTTAAGTTTAATTTATTTGATAGTGTTTTGCTTTCTAAATATTGTTGTTAATGTTAGTTTCATTAATTGGTTAATTATTAATTATATTTGATATCTATATATTCATATATCTATTTTTTTATCATCTATTTCCATACATCTTTCAATGTTTAATACATTATCTTTGAACCTTTCTATTTAATTTTACTTGCCATGCAATAGAAATTCAACTGAATATTGCAATATAATAGTAATAATAAAAAGTACACTTACAATTGAATCCAAAACTTTTACACACACACATATATATATATGCAATCTCCTCTAAGAATAATAAAAATGATAAAATGTAGTTTGTTATCCAGGACAATCGATTGGTACTTCCAGCTGAACGAAGGCCAACACATTGGGCAATTTGAATTGTAATCTGTACAAAGTATCATATCCACAAAATGCCAAAATTGTAGCCTATTAATTGTGGTTAATATATATATCACATAAGCCAGAAAAATGTCATAAACCACAACAGGAAGAGATACAAGGGTACGCATCTAGAATAAAGTATTATTAAACTATAAAGCAATAACAGTAATTTAAAAAACTCTCAATTCACTCTAATACAAATACAAGACTCTTGGTATCACAAGCAAATGCCATTGATGTTATATTTAAAATCCTACCACTTCCATCTTTCTTATCCCTCTATTAAGTATCTCATTGTGATGATCAAATGAAACAGTATATTTCATTTCATAAAATTTGAAAGATGTTCTTTTAAATCTTTGCCCCAAAGCATTGATCTCTTGTGAATATTTTTTTCTTTAGCAAAATAATTTAAATAATATAGTTCATAAAACAAATTAGGGTATCTCAAAGTAATATGATTGAATTTAATTATAAAATAAATTTTCTAATTCTTATTATCTATTTAATATAGAATGAAATTTTTGTAAATAAGTAAAACATGCACTTACCCATATGTTAATGTCTTATCACAATAATAATAATAATAATAATAATAATAATAATTATTATTATTATTATTATTATTATTATTATTATTATTATTATTATTATTATTATTATTATTATTATTATTATTATTATTATTATTATTATTATTATTATTATTATTATTATTATTATTATTATTATTATTATTATTATTATTATTATTATTATTATTATTATTATTATTATTATTATTATTATTATTATTATTATTATTATTATTATTATTATTATTATTATTATTATTATTATTATTATTATTATTATTATTATTATTATTATTATTATTATTATTATTATTATTATTATTATTATTATTATTATTATTATTATTATTATTATTATTATTATTATTATTATTATTATTATTATTATTATTATTATTATTATTATTATTATTATTATTATTATTATTATTATTATTATTATTATTATTATTATTATTATTATTATTATTATTATTATTATTATTATTATTATTATTATTATTATTATTATTATTATTATTGAAAATAAAACACAACTGCAATCTCTTATTTAAAATAAGATAAATAATAAACTCCTAAAAGGACATTTAGATATTAAGGATGGATAAGGGATTTTATAACCATTCTAAGTCTTATAGAATAAATCTACTTAAATATTTTTTAAATTTGAACTAAGTTCTTTCATAATCTAAATTTATTATGGTATAAAAATATGGTTTAATATTTATGAAAAATAATTTTAAAAAAATAAACACAGCACTCTTTTAATAAGCAAATTAAATTAGCTAAAGTGATCTCAAATAATGATATGCAATTATAATTTTTAAGAAGCAAAATATATCTTTCTTAGATGTACTTCTAATACTTAAATATAATTCAGTAAAGTGACTCTTATGTTAATTTCAATGTTCTTGTACTCTTATAAGAAACTCTTAAGATAATTTATAATACTTTATCGTTATTTAGATTTCTGATTAATGAGCAGATGATGTGGAAAAATGAATATAAGAGATTTCTTAATAATAAAAGCAAATACTTCACAGAAAAGAGAAATAATAACAAGTCATAAATATATCATATTTTCCAAGTCCACAGAACCAAGGGCTTTCATAAAGATTTTATTTCAAAAACATATCAGAAGATTAAAATTACAAATGGAATAAAATAAAAAGTGCTTTTGGTAGAAATAACTTGATACTAAAAGGAAATATGCCTATGTGTTTGAAAAGGAAGGTTTTTAATAAGTGTGTTTTACCAGTTCTTACTTATGGATCTGAGACTTGGACACTTAATAGAAGAGCAATACAGAGACTTCAGACCACTCAAAGAAGTATGGAGAGATGTATGCTGGGAGTAATAAGAAGAGATCGAAAACGCAATGTATGGGTAAGAGAACAAACGGGTGTTACTGACCTCATTGAAAAAATTAAAAGATTGAAGTGGAGTTGGGCTGGACATATTGCTAGAAGAGATGATAATAGATGGACAATTGAAATTTTAAACTGGATTCCAAGAGATTGTAAAAGACCCAGAAAGAGACCACATGTGAGATGGATTGATGAAATAAGAAAGTGTGCAGGGGTGATGTGGAGAAGAGAAGCTGAAGATTGGAGAAGATGGATTAAACTTGGAGAGACCTTCATCCTGCAGTGGATTGATAATGGTTGATAATGATGATGATGATGAGGGAAAAATTATCTAGGAAGTCAAAATAAACTTTCTGTTATTTTAAATTGTCAAAAGTTCCTACATATTAAAACATTCACATAATGATAGTGTCTTTTCCATGAATAATATCCCTTTTATAAATATTCAATATTACTTAAAAATTCAAACTTACCAATTCAGTGACAAAGGAGTGATAATAGAGATGTATATTGTTTATTTATTGCTAAGCTACAATTTAAAATTTAAAGTTAATTATTTATCATATTTATGTCCTAACTCAGTAAAGCTTAAATACAGAACTTATACATCAACAATATATAAATAACATCTAAATAAACCAAGAATGGTAGAAAAGGTAAGGCTGGGACTCCTCAATACCTTTATAAAAATAACTTAACTGTTAGAATAAAGTCATGGTAATGTATTACACATTCTTTAAAAAATACATTACCAATAGCAAACTAGATTCATATTGAGACAACTGAGAAAAGGCAAAGTAAATATATAATGACATAACTCATATATAAGGGTACCTGCTTTTGAGGGCAATAGGAAAAATGGCCTAGTTCTTTATCACTAGTCAAGAAATGATAATGCAAATTACAAACAAAAATACTAAATAGGGTTGCCTTAATAATGCATCATGTGCTTTGGATACAATAAGATCATTAATGTTCATACAAAATATCTCAAAAAACTGATGAGAGAGCTGAGCTACAATCTCTAACAATGCTAGCAATGTAATCATTTCTAAATAAAGAGAGATGAAAGCCATAATCTCTTTGCAAAAATTCTATAACTAACAAATGTGAAAGATGGTAAATAATAACTAATGCTAAACATAGCTTAATTAAAATTAGGTAATGAACAAGCAATAAAATAAATAATAGAAACATTTTATACTGCATTTACCCATAATAATATATCTTTTATAAATAAATAATTCATATTAAAAAAGAATACCTACTATTTCAAAATATGCAAACATTATACACTGATGTTCTGAGAACTTTAATCCAAAAATTATTTCTAAAAATAGCATATAAAACATAAAATAATATGTAAATAAAATAAAAACATTATGTGCAAAATCATAAACATAAATCAAACAATCCTTTTATCATTTAAAAGAAATAAAGTTCTTCTCTTTCTTCTGTTCTTCCACCATTAAACCATTAACAATAACAGAAACAGTCTATTAGACAAAAGAGCACTGTGGACAGCAAAGATATCCAATGCACAAATATAATGTAATTAATATATAAAAGCACTTCATGATTATTCTTATATAAGATTCAAAGTAAATTATGCTAGCAAATTAAATAAGCATGACCATTGAACAGGTTTTCATGAGTTAAAAAACAATATTTATTAAATTGCAATAAAATATTTCTTCATACTTTATTGAGAACATTCAAAACTTAATCCTTTAAAACATTTTTATTAATTAGAAATAATAAGACCAGTATTAAGAAGGAGATATACTTATTTCATTAAAATATCACATTTAACATTATGGTGGTTTATAACAAGTTGAGAAAAGAATATATGCAGATTTTTTCAAATAAATGTAGGCAAAATTTATTTAAATTCACTTTAAATACAATGTAACTTTTCAGAAGTAATTTAATATTCCCATTTTATATAAGTAATTTATATCAATAATGTATAATATTTATTAATCATTTGTTTGTGATATGTCAATTGTTTTGTCTCCCCCAGGATCCAATAAATTGATTTCTTTCCTCCTGGTAGAACTAAACATAATAAACAAATTCCTTTTATGCCACCATAAAATAATAATGTTTTTATTAAAATAACTGGACAAAAATTGTCTATTGATGCAGATATTATTATTATTATTATTATTATTATTATTATTATTATTATTATTATTATTATTATTATTATTATTATTATTATTATTATTATTATTATTATTATTATTATTATTATTTTTTTTTTTTTTTTTTTTTTTTTTTTTTTTTTTTTTTTTTTTTTTTTTTTTTTTTTTATTATTATTATCATTATTATTATTAAGTCTAATATTTTTTTTGTCTACATCAAAATAGTTCTATAATTCACAGAAAATATACTCATGGTAACACAATAAGTCTTTATTAAATAAAATTCAAAGTTTCTTACATGAAGCAAATTAATTTCAGGCAATATTTTACATAAAATGAATAGTCTTAGGAAAACTAGGATAAAGTAATTTGATACTTTTAAAAACATTGTTTTTATTGATACAAAGAGTTTTAAATTATTTTACAGCAAACTTCAATATGAAATAGAAGTTTAAATATGGTTTGAAAATTATAACAGTCTGTACATCATCATGGTGACAATAATAATGTCTTTTAAAGTTTCCAAATGTATAAAGTTTAAATATTAAAATTTTAAACATTATAATACTTAACCCTCTCAAGGTCTGCATTTTCTGATGTTTTTCTTTGTCTCACCCACTAGAGTAAAATATATGATAAAATGATTATTATTTATCTGAAAATAATAAATTTGACTTCATTTGCTAGATATTTTTGTTTACTACAAAAATAAATTTTAAATGTTCACATTTTGTTTCTGTAAATATTTAAAAAATGAGATTGTAAACAAAACAAAGTGTTTAGACATCATTGTTTCTAGAAAGATTATTTTCAGTTTATACACAAGCATAAGAGGTGGTGGTCATGTGATGTTTATAAAATCAACAAAATATTTTTTAATTCTTATTATTTTTAAAGATCCAAATGAATATTTATTTATTTCTCTTATATCTAACAAATAATGCTTTAAAAGTTTAAAATTTTTGAATATTTATTGCAAAATTGCGATGTTTTTATACTCGTAAGTATAAATAGATTGCTTACATAAATTGCTTCAGGCCATGCTTGCATTCACTGCTAATATAATTTTATATTTTTGAAAATAAAGTATTTCAAGTCAAAATAAGTTATTAATAATTTATATTTCTTGATATCTAATAAATACAGTGTAAATTATTTTTTTAAAAAAAATCTAAAATCATAATAAATTCACAAATAAAGACATTTTTGGTCATTGGAACTATTTTCTTTAAACAATGTTATAAAACACTAAATGTTTTACAGACTTACCAACAGTAATGGCTGAACATGTCAAGGTGGGGCTTATGTCTATTGTAAAAGCAGGAATTTTGAATTTCCCACCTTCTACCATAAAATTTTTTAGTGAAAATTTAATATAATAAAATGTACCATTTTACATGCATTTTAATATATACTACTTACAAAAAAATTCACCAGGGGTGAATTAGTCAAAAGTCGATATTTTGTCGTCCTGCTAAATCAAAAGGTTAACTAATTTTACCAATAAAGCTGGCTGCAACGAATATTTCTTAGCCCTTGAAGTCTTTATTCAGATATTGTGTCTAGATAATTTAACTTTTAATTATAGATTACTTTAAAACTAATAAAATAAAAAGTTTAAATAAAATTATACTTTTATCAAAATTGAAATTTGAAAATATGAACACAATAAGCAAAAATGATTAAAAAAATAAAGTGTTGAAGTGAAGTGTGTGTGCTGGTGTTAATTTCACCTATTTATAATTTGGGTCAGATGACCACTTTAAAGCACTGATTAACATTTAAATTGACACTCTCTTCCCTTTATTAGTTTGAATACATGTTCTACTGACACCAAGGAAGGTGCTAACAAAAAAATTAATTAATATTTAGCTTTTAAAATAAATTAATTATCTTGTCTAGACAATAAAATTAAAGATATTTTTTGTTACAATAATTATTTACATATTTAAACATTAGAATAAAAGAAAATATTATATAATGAAATTTACATTATTTAAATAAAATAAATATTCCTTATAATATGTAATACATCCGTTAATTTTAACCTACAAAAGTTGCTCAGAATAAATTTTAAATTTTCTTTTAAAATTAGACATGTAATAAATACTTTAAAATAAAGAAATGTTAAAATTAAATATTATATTTATCCATTCATTCAAGTATCCATTTATCTACTAATTTCAATCCTATCTTTAATTGCTATCATTAGCTTTGTTCAATTTTTTTAAGAATAAGTAACTTTAAATATTTAACTATAATATTCTGTGCTAGCATTAACATTAGATTAATACACTACAAATTTGATTTAATTACTAGCAAACCTAAATATAGGGGTTGAACTTAGATTTTCAAGCTTAAAATTAGTATTAGCTCTTTAAAACATTTTAGTGGTTAAATTTTAACTAGATTTACACTATTAAATTTGAAAATACATTACTAATTATTTTAAACTTTCAACTATTAAAGATTTAATTACTTTGGCATGATAAGCACTATTTAAGACTAAAAATATTATAAGCCAAGCTATCAAAATTATTTTACAGCTATAAAATTTATAGTTATACTGATGTAGTAACTTTTTTAATGTATAATATTATCAATAGAAAACATTAACAAAAATCTATTTGTCATAAAATTAAACTGTATATATAATTTTGGTATAAGACGTCCTAACATTCAGCTTCTGGGAAAATTTAATGGTCACACAATATATATATATATATATATAAGTGAAATAATGCTTAAAGCTAAATGGGATAAATATGTAACCATTAATTAGAAACCAATCAGTCGCCACCTAAACATTCACAATATAGATAGTAATCAATATTTCTCACTGTTGTCAAGGCATCTTCTCATCTTTTAATGGTCCATTGAATATATATGGACACTTAAAGATTGCAACTTGACCGCAGAGAATGAAATATTTATACAATGAAGTTTAAATAAACATCTTTTAAACATGAAATAAACATGTCCATGTATTGCAGACTAATAAATAGTCAATTACAAACATTACAAACTGCAATACTTTTAAATTGCTCATGTATTATTTAAATAATAAGTGAAATAATGCTTAAAGCTGAATGGGATAAATATGTAACCATTAGAAACTAACCAGTCACCACTTAAACATTCACAACATATATATTTTTATTTCATATTTTAAAAAGGTTTATTTAAACTTCATTGTATCAATATTTCATTCTCTGTGGTCAAGTTGCAATCTTTAAGTGTCCATATATATTCAATGGACCATTGTAAGAGTGGGATTTCCACTCTTGCTATTAAAAGATGTGATTTGGCCTTGACAACAGTGAGAAATATTGATTACCATCTATATTGTGAATGCTTAGGTGGTGACTTGTTGGTTTCTAATGATTATATATATATATATATATATATATATATATATATATATATATATATATATATATATGCACTGGACATCACTTGCAGATAATTCATTAGTATAAATGAAATATTAATAATTTTCTTGCATAAAGGCTCCAAAATTATACATTCAATAAAATCACAAACATACACATACATGTAAATTATAAAATACATGGTTAGATATATGTGTTCAATCAAGCTGCAACATAAATAAATAGTCATTCATATCAGTGCACAAAAAATATGGATCATTAAATTAACATTATATAAATGTTATATATATATCACAATCAATAAATCGTCATGTATTATGATTAAAATTAAACCTAAATTTTATTCTCCCTTACTGAATAATATAGTGATATTATTTTGTTTATAAGAATTAATATGATATAATTTTGTATTCATATTAGAGATAATATATAGAATATGTCTGTCTGATCATAAATAAAATAAATATAAGTCACAGATTATATTTTGAACATTTTTGCACATTTGAAACTGTTAGCAAGATTTAAAATTTAATAAAGATGTTGTATTATACTAAGTGCATTAATTACTTTTTCAAATGTTAGACTTAGGCTTTATAATTCAAAAACATTATTGAAAATATTATAAAGAAAAATAAAGTGCAATGAAGATTTAAATCTAAAAATGAGTGAAATTATTTTGTAATAAATTTTGATTATTAAATGCTTATTTACATTTGTTACAAATCAAAAGCAAGTAATGTATTATAATGCTGAGTGTTTATCAATTGATTGCAGTAGTTTTTAAAATTATAACATTCACTTTTTGATAGTTCATTTCAAACAAACTTTATTCATAATTAGTTGTTTACAGTGAAAGTTATTTACAATGATTAAAGGTTATCATTTGAGTTCTCATTTGTGGATAACAACAGTTTCAAAGGTTTTAATACTTTGTTGGCTTGTGATTGCTCTGGTTTCACATTACAATCATACTTCTAGACAAAGGCTGTAGTTTTTTTTTTTCCCTGTCTTTGCATTTTGGCCTTTTTTTTTTGCTGGCATTGGAGTGGTCTAGTGGCTATCAGTGATGAACTTGCGATAATTTGTTAGCAATTGTTTTTTCCTACTCATGTTAATCAATGTTCTAAATTCACTTGACTCCAGGTTTCGTCAGCCAACCAGGATATACATGATCTCTTGTCTTTTTCTTTTGTTTTTTTAAGAAGGTTGAGCAAGACATCTTCTGCTAGTTGGTCCAGTTCTTTTTGAAAAGTTATTTTGCACCTAATGGTCCAGATGGCAAAGTTTATAAAAGTTGCCAGTCTTATTGTACCGAACATGCCCTTTTTCAGGGCCAGCTTTAGTGCTACTTGGGCCTGTTCAGGTTTGACCATTCTTTTTAAAATTATTTTTCGGAAGTTCTCCCATGCTTCACAATGAGTAAGGATGTGATCCATTGTCTCCTCATCTTTATTACATAAGGGGCAGATTGTGTTAATATTGGTATCCTCTCTGGTGGCACAGAAAGGCCGCAGTAGGTAGTGCACCCAGGTTTATTTTTATCAAGAAGTCCACATGTTTTGGTTCTAGCTTCCAAAATTTTGTCAGCTTTATAAATCTGGAAATTTGTATGGGGAGTAAGCAGACAGCTTTATTTCTCTCCTGAAAAACTGCTTGGTAGACTTCCCAATATGTGAGTTTAGCATCAAATAGAGTACTTGAGGTTTTAATGCTCTCCACTACTAAGGTAGTTTGTTGTTGAATCCATAGTTTTTTAAGTTTTGGGGGTGGCCTGTCTGTTGGTTCGACCTTTATTAAAGGGATTGGGCATTTCATTTTTGGATTGTCATGGAGTAATTTGGTAATTATGTTGTGTGCTCTTTGTATTAGAAATATCTTAATAGAGTGTAGTGCCAGACCATTCAATGGTTTTGGTTTCTGCAATCATTTTAGACTAATAACAACAGCCTTCCCTCCCCAGCATAGTCTTCTGCATAGCGTCTCCACTTTTTTTATGAACCTTGTTGTGGGGGCAAATCCAGCTAGGTAGTAGATGATTTTGGGAAGGACTACTGAGTTCAGTAATGTGACTTTACCCAACAGTGATAAATATATCTTGGATAATGCTGACACCGTTTTTTCAATTTTGTTCAATAATGAGATCTCTAAATTTTTCCTCATGACTGATGGTGGATCGAACAACTGAAAACCCAGAAATTTCTGAGGGGATGCTCTCAGTCTACTCAGGACTTGCTTCCCTGTCAGGATTGACCACATGGACGATTTGCCTTCATTAATTCGCAGACCGGTGTCCGTTGCAAATTGATCTAGGATTTCTTTGAGCCTTGCAAACTCACTCTGTGATGAGAGGTACACCACCACATCATCCATATAGGTGATGTGTCTGATGTTTTCTCCCAGCAATGGAATTGCAATTCCAGGAAAGGAAGCCTCGATGCTTAACAATAATGGGTTAACATAGGCTCCAAAGAGAAGTGTGCTTAGTGGCGAGCCCTGAGGGATGGAAACACTGGGCCTAAATCCTGGGGCAACTCTGCCATCCAATGAGAGACAAACCTCCCTGTTTTGCAGGAGGTTTTCAATCATCTGAAGGTAAGCTGGGGGCACTTGGAGATCCTCCAGTACACTAAGCAGCACATCTATCCTGACGCAATCAAAGGCTCCAGCAAAGTCCAGTTGTACTGCGACTGGCCGGGACATTCTTTTCCTGCGAACCTGATCTATAATGAGGCGAAAACGACTGACAGCATCGGCAGTCGAGCATCCTTTCTTTGCAAATTGATAGGCTGAGAGTCGCCCAATGAATAATTCCTGAATATCTTCCTTTATAAGTCCTTCTATGGTCTTTACCATCAGGGGTACCATTGATATAGGACGCAGGTTTTCCAAGTCATGTGGGGCTTCCCATTTTTTTATTAGGGGAACTATGGCTATTGGACAGAAATCTGTAATTTCTCTGCTGTCTTCTGCAATATAGTCCACCATTCTCTTCATTATTGGAAGTGTGAATTCCCGTAAATGGAGTAGCAGGAATTTGGGGATTCCAGGTAGGCCAGGGTGTGTCCTATCCGGTAAGGCTTCTAATCTCTGCAGAATTCTGGTTTCGGTAATTTTGTGAAGGGGGGTGTCTTTTGTCACAAATTTTTTCCGCAGATTGTACATACCCAGAGGTTGGAATTTCTTGAAGTAAAATTTCTGAATCTTGTCTAGCTTGGAAACTCCAGAGTAGTTAAATCCTTGTACTTTTATTGAACATGGGGCCTTGGACTTCCTGTTTGAACCAAGGGCCCATCATAGGTATCCTCTAGTCCAGCAGTGCTGATGGTGAAGATATTGTTGAGCTCTTTTGATTGAGAGGTATTCAGCAATAGCACTTTGGACAAACTTGTATCTAGATTTCAGTGACAATATGTTAGGTATATTTTGCGCATCTGGTGGTAATTGTTTTAATTCTCTGGCTATTTTGTCCAACTCTCCCAACATTCTTATTGGGCCTTTTGTTTTGTATGTACAGTTATTGATCAATTCTCCAAGTGAGTTTACAAAATTCACCATGCATCAGTTGCTGGTAAAGTTAGTATCTGAAGATGATGAAATGTTATGTAGGCCTCTGATATTAGCTGGGTTGTGATGTTGTATCTAGTCAGCATTCTTTTTGTTCGAGGTAAATCTGTAATTGGAAGCATCTTTACTCCATGATATACCTTGACTTCTAGCACCAGATGGTCAGAGAAAACTGTAGGCCAGAGGTGGGCTTCTATTGTCGAAGTCAGAGAAGGTGAGAAGTATACCAGATCTATGAGAGACTTCGTCTTTTTTGTATAAAAGGAGAAGGCATCTTCAGGGAATAAACTTCTTCCACTTGCTACTGGGAGATTTATACATTTGATGTATTTTGATTGAAACTGATTGTAGGTGTGGTTGAAATCTCCAATCAAAATGATTGGAAATGGGCTTGTTCGTAATACTGAATTTATAGTATGTATTACTCTAGTAACCATTTCAGGGTTCTTAGACAGGTACACGTTTATAATATTTATATACCGTCCTTGGAACTAGATAATTGCGATTAGGCTACTAGCATCTATGTGCAGTAATTTAGATAGTGATATCTGTGATTTTTTTATTTATTATAATGGCCACTCCACCGACTGCTGAGGAAGAATACGAGTAGTGAAATATGCCGTATTCTTCTATTATTTTCATAATTCTCTCATCTGTCCGGACATGTAACTTAGTCTCGGATAAGCAAAGGATGTCTGGGGCCTGCCTACGAAACCAGTGTGACAGTGCATAAACTCTGTCATGAGAATTTAGGCCCCTGACATTAACAGAACATATGTTTAAAGCTGACATAGGCAGTTGATTATAGACTAGTAAGACTGGTTATCGACTGATTTGTTGATCTTGAGAGTGCTCTCTTCGTCAGAGGTTGATGAATTCACTTCTTGGTCAGTCTGGGCATCATTTTCAGCCATTGTAGAGGAATATTCCAAGCCTTCAAACTGTAGGACCTGTTCCAAAAAATCATCTTCTAAATTGCTTTCCTGTTCACATTCTTCTTTGTCTGAGTCAGTCTTCTCATCTCCAGATGGCCTAGTCAGAGGAGGAGAGCTTAGCCTCACTTTTTTTTCTTTATGACTGAAGTTACTGGTTGGTGGATAGTGCATATCTAGCAAGTCATCTACAGTCAGGCATTCACCACTTGAAGATGAACCCGCTGTGCCTATCTTTGATTTCCTTGATCTGACTCTCTTCTTGCGTCTGGGTGGGATAGGCTGGAAGAGGCTGGTGCTTTCTGCTTCATAGTCATTCAGGTTTGGGTTTCTTGGTTGAACCTCCTCTCTGTGAATCTTCTCCATTTGTTGAGCCACTTCAGTTATTGCTAAGCTAGGTTTCTGGCTCGTGCTGTTGGTTGCAATCATTTTCTTGTCATCAGGGAAGTATATCTGGTAGTTTTTGAGAGTTTCTTTTTTGTCATATTTCTGGAGGTGAGGGCTGTTGGCTGTTGTAGACCTATAGCCACTTGTCTCCGCTTGAGGCAGTAGTGTTGGCTTCTCAGTTTTCCTATTACATTTGTGGAATTTTTTTATGATTGCTCCACAATTGGTGCATGTTCTTTCACTGCAGTCCCTCATCAGATGACCTCGTTGTTGGCAATGAAAGCATTGTGGGGCCACTCCACGTAGCACTATGATGAGTGGTTGGTCATATAATTCAACCACCCCTGGTATTGGTTTTGATAGTTTATTTAACAAATAACAAAACATACTAATATATGACTTTTCCAGTATTTGTTCAACATCTGCATTAAAAGTAATAATCCACTCTCCTTACTCTAATCTACAGACTTCTTTTGTAGTTAAATAATCAATGGATATTAAATAATAAATCCATCATCATTCCTAAGCTGATTTATTTTTTAAAAAATATACTAACTTTGTCAAAAAATTAAAGAGAACTACAACAGCACATAACTAAAATTATTTGTATATATATACTAACTCATACATAACAACATGAGTGACCGATCAAAAGAAAGTCCTCCTTTTGATTAGTAGTAGTTTGGATGAGTTTGTTATTCTTTTCATTTAGCAGGAAGAACTGATTATGGTTGGTTGATGCACATAATATACCTTGGCTGTGAATTTAACTTCATATACATAATGGTGATTCTATTTACAAATTAATTTACATATATATTAACCATTAAAATATTATATTACATACACAATGTCTTAATTTCAGTTGGGATGTAAGAAATGTTGCTATACATCGAATTTCAACTCTTATAGCTGTTATATTCAACCAATAGTTCATACATAATAAGGTGAGCTGATCAAAGGAAAACCTTTTTGAATAATAGTAGCTTGAATAGGTTTGCTGTTGTTTTGACTCAGCCTGTAGAATCAATTATGATTGGTTGCTGCACATCAATATTTTTTGACTGGTGATTTAACTTCATGTATATATATTATAATGGTGATCCCGTTTACTAATTAACATCAATAGTGCTTGGCTGGTGATTTAATTTCATGTATATATATTATAATGGTGATCCCGTTTACTAATTAATTTACATCTATATTAACCACTAAAAATATTAACTCAAATACATGATTAGTTGATGAGAGAATCTTAATGTCAGTTGGGATGTAAGAAATATAACTCTTTTTAGCTATAATAACCAGAAACTAGCTCATTCATATCAATGTGAATGACTGATCAAGGATAAGCCTCCTTTGGTTTAGTTGTAGCTTGTACAGGTTTATTATTGTTTTCATTCAACCTGAAAAACTTGTTGTGATTGGATGCTGCATATCAATTTACGTTGGCTGTGGATTTAACTAAATATATATAATGGTGATCCCATTTACAACTTAATTTACACACACACACACATATATATATATATATATATAGCTAAACTAACCAATTAACTAAGGTTTAAAGGATAATATGTTTGAATCTTAAGTTTTTTTTTTTCATGTGTCATAGCATCGGCCGGGACCCGAACCCACAACCGTCTGCAACCAACTACTTGCTTGCATGGCGGTTGCGATACCTCTCGGCTAACAACGCAAGACTTTTGAATCTTAGTTATTAGCTTAAATAGTATAAAATGGTAGTAGTGATTTCTGAATGTTGATGGTTAGTATTTTTCTTACTTCTTTATAAAAATTATTCTAACTATATCTTCAAAATTTATACTTACTTTTTGATATTTATGTTTAAATGATTAGTAATTATTTTATACACCAAATGCACAACAAAATCAAAGTTTATACTTAATAACATTAAAATTAATCTGTAAAATGTAAACTGTATCAGAATTTTTTAAATATTTTTTTCAAATTCATGATAATTTATGAAATAAAAACGATATCTTTGATGAAATTCTGTATATAGTGGTGTGATTAACTTACATTTATTTTATTTTGTTCCCCCTTGATAGTGGAAATATTACAATTTAACTAAAATGTACCAAATTTCTGATATAAATATGATATCATCTCTCCAAACAAATATCTAATTGCTTATTACTAATCAATTATTAAGCTATAACTTATAATATCATACCTAATTCAAATAGATATTTTAAATTCTGATTAAAAATTAAAATTCTATTATTATTAAATGCAATTATAATTAATTCAACTTAAGCATTATGCATGCTTAATGAAGAGGAGTTTGGATTTTTCATGTTCTGGTAATTATATTGCATTTATCTGCATAAAATTTTTAAAGAAGTACTATAATATAAAATAAATTTACTATAATAACATATTGCATTGTTTTGTAAAGAAAGATTTATTTTAGTAGTCTCTACATAGATATTTGTCAATTTTTCGGTATTTCACTTCTAAAGTACTTGAAAAAAAATAAGAGCTTTAATTGATAAATTTTAAATTATATCAGAATTTTTTGTAACTTTGATTTTATTTTATCCAGAATCTAAAGCATAATTAACTCATTAATTAAATCAACATTTTCTATGTGGTATTAAATTATATAAGATAAATGTAACTAAAACAATCTATATATAGTCTAACTTCAAGGAAAAATCTTCTCAACAAGTTTTATTCTTACCTGCCATAGAAAAGTAGTCAAGGAGAAATTTCCAGTTGCTATATGGTCATTATTTGAATTTTTGTAGTACTTTAATGTAGAAGTATCATACTAAATGTTTTTTAAAAAATATAACTTTATTTTATCTTTTTAGTCTAAATACAGATAATTGTTAATTCCATAGATGAGTACAAATAACAATATTGCAAACAATTTTTATTTTTAAAATAAAACATAAAAACTATGTTACTGTACCATTCTGTATGTTACTACTAACAATTAAATGTAATTCAAAATATATTAATAAAGTTTTTATTTAAAAAAAAACATTTAACACTTCAAATAAATCAATCATATTTTTTTTCTTGGACCACATAATTATTTTCTATATTACATGGACTACAATGCAGGCTGCAACATAGTACATTATATCTCATAATATGATAATGTAAAAAATAAATGCAAATGTGTTCAAGTGTTTATTTAATCATAAATTTGGTTTTTGATGTTGAGACAAACTTTTACAAATTCATTTGATAATAGAATGATTTGCAAAGATAGACTGATGCAAACATCATGAACAGTATTTGAGTACATTTTTGTACAGCTTTGTATTTTTCAGCACTAATTTTCAAAATTCAGCACACTTTTTTCCATCTTCTTTTCTTTAAAAAAATCTCCAAATTTAGAATTTGACAAATTTATCAAATAGCCTTGTATAGTCATATATCCTGTGCATCTAGTTCTATAATAATTTCTATGTCTAACTAACAGTTTTTTCCTGCAAACAATAGCCAATTCTTGATATTTTTATATTCCAAAATCTGCTCTTAAATTCCTCATTTACAGAAGCTGAAAAATTTGAAATAGTCTACATTGTTTTCTGGAGAAATGTCAATACCATCATTTACCTTTTATTATGGCTGGCAAATTATATAGTAATTTTTTGTATTTCCTTGTAATAGATGCTTATTTTCTCTTCAAAAGCAAATAATTTTGGTGGTCAAGAGGTCAGTGTGACTGCCTTGCACTTGCAGACAGTTGCCCGGGTTGCGGGTTCGTGTCCTGGCCAATGCTATGACACTTAAAAAAAAAGCAAATAATTTATTCATATATGTAAAATTATTTTTATTTTCAGTCAATAGGTACTGATTGAGCTCACCAAATGTTTTTGTGGTGTCACAAAGATGAAAAAGACCATCATCCATTTTTTTAAATTCTCTTTTTTAACTTTATACTTTTAAAAAAATAATTTCTTGCAATAAAAAACATATCCATAACTTTTCTTTTGCTTAACCATTACACTAAGGCATGTAAAAGAAAGTCTCTATAATTACTATTTATTTTCACAACATATTAAAGTCACATGAGCAAAATAATTCTTGAATTATTTATGTTTTAGGATATAATGACAAGTAAGATATATTATTCAATATAACACTTTCTTGAAATATCAAATAAGTTGCCAAACTAAATTTATTTTGTGCAACAAAATATTTTTCTTAACAATTGTCCCAAAACATTCTATTGCTATCAAAAAAATTTCATTATATTGAAAATACTCCTCCCATTTTGAGAAATTAAATTATAGTTTGATATAAAACAACAGATTTCAAACAGATCAACACTTGAAAATATAAGAAACAAAACTATCATGCATTGATGTAATTATGCAGTTAAAACAAATGCCTAATGAGTGTCGTTCTCATTAAATTAAGGAGTAGGTAGATATCACACATTTCAAGATCTTAAAACTTATCTTAATGAAACTGTGTTTTGGACCATTTATAATATATTGTTGAACTGCACAGAGTATGACTGAACCAAATGTTGATAATAGTCCAATATATAATTTTGAGTTAAATATCATCATCACTAACTTTCAAACAAACTTTTTCAATCTTTGTTTTATTTCCAAAATATTTTTAAATATTTGATTATATCCCCAATACTGGATGGCTGAATTTTATGCAGTTCAACATCAGAAAAAATAACTATAGGCCTGATTAAGACCCATCAAAAATGAATTTTAACTGGCCAATTGTTAAATGCAGATCATGTAGATGATATATATATATATATATATATACAAATACAAATATATATATATATATATATATATATATATATACACAAATAAAATGTATGTTATATTGATTATTTTTATTGTTTTATATATAATAATATTATAAATCAACATCTGTATTTCTTCAAAGTAATATACAAAATCTTGTAAGTAAATATTAGTAAATACAGTAAACAAAGATTTTGAAAAGTACAAAAAATATAATCGTCACTTAGAAGTACTTTTTGACTATCCTCCTAGTCTTTGTCAATTAATACTTTGAAATAAGTGAGATGTTTAAACTGGACAAATTATACTTATATAATACTTTGAAAGGTTAACCTTCCCATAATTCCGTGACCTTAACATTAGCTGCCTGCCTATTGATTAAGTCCTGCTTGTACTTATATATTAGCATAGCTTCCTTTATTTTCCTTTTATTGTTATTTTTTTCAATTTGCAATATTTTTACATTATTATAATTGAAATTAAAATCATATATACATGATTTATTATGGATGTAAAAAATGGAAGCTGATAAATTATTATTATCTTTACAATTTTGTTTCATATTTTGAATCATTTTTAATAAAAGCAAGTGTTCTTTAATTTCTCTCTCCAATGTATATCTTGATTCCCCTATATATACACTGCTACACCTACATTATCATCATCATTATCAACCATTATCAATCCACTGCAGGATGAAAATTTTTTCAAATTCAGTCCATCTTCTCCAATCTTTAGCTTCTCTTTTCCACATCACCCCTGCACATTTTTTTATTTCATTCATTCTGGGTCTTTTACAATCTCTTGAAATCCAGTTTTATATTTCAATTGTCCATCTATTACCATGTCTTCTAGCAATATGTTCAGCCCAACTCCACTTAAGTCTTTTAATTTTTTCAAAGAGATCAGTAACACCTGTATGTTCTCTTACCCATATATTGCATTGTTGATCTTTTCTTGATACTCCTAACATGCATCTTTCCATATTTCTTTGAGTAGTCTGAAATCTCTGTATTGCTCTTCTATTAAGTGTCCAAGTCTCAGATCCATAAGTAAGAATTGGTAAAACACATTTATTAAAAACCTTTCTTTCCAAACACATAGGCATATTTCCTTGTAGTATCAAGTTATTTCTATAAAAAGCACTTCAACCAAGTTTAATTCTATGATTAATTTCATCCATTATGTTTCTATCTATATTAATAACCTGACCCAGGTAATTGTAGCTGTTAACTTCTTCTAACTCATCATAATCAATCTTTATTTTCTTATTTTGAGAAAACCCATTGAACATTACTTTAGTCTTCTTAACATTTATCTTTAGTCCTACTTTTCTATTTTCATCTGATAACTCCTGCAACATTTCCTGCAACTACATCATCTGGAACATCTAAATAACTTAAATAATCTTTATTTACTTTCACTCCTTTAGCTTCCCATTTTAATCCACAAAATATTTCTTGCAGCACTGCTGTAAAATGTTTTGGAGATATGGAATCACTCTGTCTTACACCCTTCTCAATTTTGACTTTCTTAGTATCATTATGTAATCTAATTGTTGCTTTTGCATTTTTATAAATATTTTTCAAAATATGACCTTGAAGAAATCACTGAAGAAATGTTTATAGAATCAAATGCCTTTTCATGATCTACAAGTCCAAAGCATAATGACAACTCATATTCATTTGACCTTTTTATAACTTCTCTCGATACCTGGATATGATCTTCTGTACTAAAACCACTTTTAAATCCAGTTTGTTCTTTTGGTTGGTGAAAATCCAATGATCTCTGTAGACAAGGTGTAATTATCTTGACAAAAATTTTATATAAAACTGATAAAAGGCTGATAGCTCTGTAATTTCTAATATTTTCTTTATCACCTTTTTTAAATATTAATATTAATACTGCATTCTTCCAATCATCTGGTTCATCTTTATCATTTAGGCATTTGGTATATAACTTTGCTAAAAAAATTCTATTTCTTCATCTGCTTCTTTTAATATATCAATTATAATTCCATCATTACCTGGAGCCTTTCCTTTCTTGATAAACTTAATTGCATGTCTCACTTCTTCATTTAAAATTCCAGGCAATTCAGAAGATGTAATAGATATAGGAGATACTTGTTCTTTACATATAATTCTTAATAGAAGTCTTTTACCCATTTCATGATGTCATCTCTCTTTTTAGTAATAATTCCATCTTTTTTTCTTATTGCAGATATAAATTTCTTACCAATACCAAAATGTTGTTTTACACTCTTGAGACTTTTATTCTCTTCTACAGCTTTCCTTGCTAGGTCACAGTTATATTTTCTTATATCAATTTTCAAATCTTTTCTGCAACATTTTACAAAATGCGAGATATTCAATCCTTATTAATGCATCATTTTTGTATCTGTCATATTCCTTCTTTGCTTCATAAATTCTCTAGTCTCAGTAGAAATTTTATTGGTCAATTACTGCTTTTTTTCTACCCCCTATCTTTGTTGCAGTTTTTAAAAGTGTATCAGGTATTTTTATATTAATTTCATTCAAATCTGAATCATGTTCACAATCTACTAATACTTGAAACTGATTTGTAAGTTGTAATTTAAATTAATTAGAATGTTTCTGAAGATTAGGAATATCAACTGTAAATATTGTTTTTCTTAATAATTTTTCTCTCTCTAGTTTTGCATTAGCATGTATCTTACATCTTACTAATCGATGATCACTTCCTGTGTTAAATTTATTAAGAACATTACAATTTTGAAATATGTATTTTCTGTTAGTCAAAATATAATCCAATACTGCTGTACCTTCATTTGGATGCTTGTTTTTCAATTTCATTTAACATTTTTCTCAAAAAAAAGAATTCATAATATAAAGTTTTTCTTTTTCTGCAAACTCCACAAGTCTATGTCCTCTCTCATTTCTATTACCATAATCAAAATTACCTACAGCACTTTCATCTTTTATTTGTTTAGCAATTCTAGCATTAAAATCTCCCATAACAATTTTAAAATGTTGTTTACTCTTATCAAAAACCTTTTGTACATCCTTATAAAAATCTTCTACTATTTCATCACTATGGGAACTTGTTGGGACATAAACCTGAATTATCTGCATTTGGTATCTGTTATTAAGTTGTATAACTAATCTTGCCACTCTGTATGATACCCCATCAATATCCACAATGTTGTTCTTCCACTTTTTATTTATAATGAATCCTACTCCACTTGTATTTTCAATATTTGTGCTTTTATATCCATTCACAGATGTATATATTTGTACCTACATATCCATTTATAAATAATGCAATTTTTATTTATAAATGAGGTTTTATTTTTAGTTATTTATTTAATGTAGGAGGTGCATAAAATGCAATGTCACATATACCTTTATAAATTTTCCTTATGAAATTTGCTTGTTGATTCGAAATATATGGTATTGATATCCAAGTTTTTGTATTAGTAGAAGAATCAACCTTATTATTAATATTTTTATTTTTATATTTCACATTAAAATTTTTAATAGTATTATAAATAGGATTGTAATTATAGCCAACATTTAACAATTCATTAAAAAATATTTCAATATTTTTGCCTTTATTCGATTAATATCTACAAAGATTATCTTTTTTAAATAAGAAGGACTTCAAACCTGCCATTTATGTGACATTAGTACTCTTGACTTATATGGAATATAACCTCTTGTTGCTATTGGTTTAATAATCATATAGTAATCTAGATTACATCTATTTCTAGTTATCTTAAGATCAAAAAACTGAACACACCTTAAATTTTTATCTGTTTTGATCCATTTTAAGCCATTTATATTATTTAATTCTTTAAACAAATCTTTAATTGTATTTGTCTTGCACAAACAAAAACATCATTGACATATTGTTAATATAAAGTAATAATTTTTGATAACATTCCTTTTTCAAAATACTTTCTTCATATGTAGAAATTACAACTTACATATTTGGGCAATTGTAAGCAGACTCATTGGCCATCCATTAAAATGTTACAAGAAATTTTTGGTTTTGGTAAATAAACAATATGTTCATCAGTTGATTTTGTTAGTAAAATCTGTAATGTTATTATTGATGATAACGATATAATATGCACTTTAGATGTAAGTGAAATGGCATCTATTGAAATTATTTCTGATGCATTAAATTTAAAAACAGTTAATGCGGAAATAATAAAATTTATAGTTCAAACATTAAGCTTTACTGACAAAAATATTAATGCAGTTTTTAAGAAGGATTTTTATAAAGTGGCTAATGGCTGACCAATGGGTCTGCCTATAGTTGCCCAAATATGTAATTCTGTAATTCCTATATATGAAGAAAGTATTTTAAAAAAGGAATGTTATCAAAAAATACTGCTTTATATTATCATTATGTCAATAATGTTTTTTTTTGTGGCAAATCAAATACAATTAAAGATTTGTTTAAAAAATTAAATAATATAAATGGTTTATAATGAATCAAAACAGATGAAAATGTAAGATGCATTCAGTTTCTCGATCTTAAGATAACTAGAAATAGATGTAAGCTAGATTACTATATGGCTATTAAATTGAAGGCAACAACAAGTTATATTCCATATAAATCAAGAGTATCAATGTCACATAATGAGGCAGATTTGAAGTCTTTCTTATTTAGAAATGATAAGCTTTGGAAATTTTCATCGTATAAAGACAAAAATATTGAAATGTATTCTAATGAATTGTTAAATGTTGGCTATAATTACAATTATATTTATAATACTATTAAACATTTTAATACAAAATATAAAAATATTAATAATAAGGTTGATTCTTTTACTAATAAAAAAATTTGGATATCAATACTATATACTTCGAATCAACAAACAAACTTCTTAAGGAAAACCTCCTACATTAAATAAATTAATAAATAACTCTAAAGATAAAACCTCATTTATAAATAAAAATTGTGTCATTTGTGAATGGATATGTAGGTGTGGTGATGAATATATAGGGGAATTGAGATGTACATTGAAGAAAAGAACTAAAGAGCATTTGCTTTTACTAAAAAGGGTTCAAAATATAAAACAAAATTGTAAAGTTAATAATAATGTATCAGCTTCAGTTTTTTACCACCATAATAAATCATGTATATATGGTTTTAATTTCAATTATTATAATGTAGAAATATTTCAAATTGAAAGAAATAACTAAAAGAAAAATAAAGGAAACTATGCTAATATATAAATACAATTAGGATTTAATTAATAGGCAGGCAACAAATATTAAGATCATGGAATTATGGGAAGGTTTTCCTTTCAAAGAATTAGTTGACAAAGACTATGAGGATAGGTGAAAGCACATCTAAGTGATGATTATATTTTTTTTTGTACTTTTCAAAATTTTTGATTACTGTATTTACTAATATTTAATTATAAAATTTCATATATATATATGTGTGTGTGTGTGTGCATGTAAGGTTTCACATAAGTATAATTATTTCCTTCTATATTGAAAATTTTCAAATAAATATTAAATGTTAACAATACTTATGATACCAAAACAGTGTGATTTAGGTGCTTATAGGTCATATGTTTAATCTAATAATATCACCACATCATCAGCTCTAAGAGAATCTGAAATAAACTTCTACATATATATTACTTATTTTTATTATGATTATATTTAAACACATATATTATCTATACTAAATTTAATGTAGATAGAAGAACTTGAACTCAGACATTCAAGTTTGCCACAACTATCCACTCCATTTTATACAATGGATACACATAACCACATACATGTGAAAAAGATCAATGATCTCTAATGCAGATAGTTCAGCCAGTACTATCACTCAACAGTTGGTCCTGATCATAATCTCCCACACATATATACAATCAGTGCTCAGTTTATATTAAGATAGCAAATATTCAAACTTTAATGAACAAGCTTCAATCTTCTTCATCCTCCAACTCTTCAGCCATCCATATCCTCAGATTTTCAATGATATGGATGGTTGAAGAGTGTAAGGGTGGAAAAGATTGAAGCTTGTCCATCAAAGTTTGAAGGTATTCTATCTTAATTTAAACTGAGCATTGATTGTATATATGTGTGGGAGATGGTGATCTGGACCAACTGTTGGGTGTTAGTTAAGCATAAAATACATATATTCAAGATCGTTTATCTTTTTCACATGTATGTGGTCATGTGTGTCAGTTGATGTAAGACTGAGTGGATAACTGTTGGGAGCTTGAAAATCTGAGTTCAAGTTCTTATATATATCCATTCAAATATTTTAGCAGTAAATAGACTATTATTGAAAGCTTATTAAATTATGAGCTGATAGTTTAATATAAAATATTCCTGACCAACTTCTCTCAATACATATGTATTGCACATATCAATCTCAAATTTCACATACAAGTGATAAACTATCTTTCTATTTATATCTTACCTAAGACCTATTTTATTTAGAACTTAAACGTTTTAAAATTTGTTATACATATCTATGGCATTCTTGAATTATTAATCCATTAGCATTTATGCTTTTCAATGAATAGTTAAAACATATCAAATAAAATGAATTCGAAATTAACCAGCTTTCCGATTAGTTGTTCCTGGCCAATACAATAAAATGTTAAATTCATCACCTAGGAGAAAATAGAATTTTTTACACTGCCTTGATAAGGATTCTTAAGAGTTGAAAGCGCTTGGAAATATTATTTGTTATTATTTTATTTATTTTAAAGAAACTCTGTATTAACAATTGACACGAATTATTTTATTTTATATTTATATTATATACAGAAGTATTATTTATTTTTTAAAACATATCATTATTTGTAGATCTTTTAAGTTTTTTAAACTTGAGATTCAATCAGAGATTGATTAATGAGAATATATATATAGTGAGAAAAATTGGTTTGAATGATAATTCATGATTTAATGATAAGCTTCCGGAAAGGAATGTGTTGTGAATCTATAGATATGATTGCTTACAAATATTTTTAGGAGCATTAATTAATTTATTATATGCATAAATTTTGCATAGGAAATAATTCAATGATGATAAATTAATTGGTTTCTGGTTAGGGATGGGAAATTTACTGAATTTAAACAAAATATACATTTTACTTTAATGAATGTAATGTTAAATTAATATCAGAATATTACTTTAAAGATATTTTGCGATAATAGATAGGTTGATTAATTTATTTTTCAGAGCATAAATTTTTTAGGAGGTTATTAAAATTCAACATAAATACTTTCAATTAAATAACATAATTATTATTTAAATAATTTTTTCTAAAAAATGTTATTTATATAATATTAATTTTTTTATTTTCTTTAAGAACGTTTGTTTTTAGGTACTTTTCTTTTCAAGCTAAATGTGGAAAATTAAAAAATAAAGTTTTCACATAATTTTTGCATCAGTTAACTTTTTTCCTCTGAAAGAATACATTTTAATTTTGAAAATATTTAATTTTATTATTACATAATTTGTTTAATATATTATCTACTTTCTTTACATTTGTAATTTTAAACATATAAATGTTCAGACTCTGTAGTATAAAAGTTTGTTTCTTGAGATATATTTTCTTTAACTTACTTATTATAGAGGATTTGACCAGTCTTTAAGCTCTTCAGCTATACACTCTATTTCATACAACCAACCCACATGACTACACACATGTGAAAAAGATAAATGAATTCCAATATATATATTTCATGCTGAACCAGCATTCGTCAATTGGTCCAGATCATCATCTATCATAAACATATATAATCAGTACTTGGTTTATAATTGTTGCAATTTGTAATGGAATTCATCCCATAATTTAGAAGATTCTACTGCTGATCATCAAGATAATCCCTTGACTGTTGTAAACTGTTAATTTGTCTTGGCATAAAAATTAATATATATGAATGCATTATATAATAAAATTATATAATTATAAATTCAAAATATAAATATTTTTACATCTTCTCTTTCACTACAAATATTTTAAACAATGTTTCTCACCATTACATATGAATTTTTTATAGAAAATAATTAAGAAAATATCAAGTAGTTGGAAACTCAGACATTGGTAATAGTGGCCCATCCACAAAGAGTTGTACATAATGTTTACCATAAGCAGACCTAGAATATTTGTGGGCAATAGGTATCCATAACCAATTCAGATAGTTATTTAACATTGGTTGATAAATTGGGATATTATCTACTACTAGCTTTAAATAAACTATAAGTTTAACACTTATAAGAGTATGACATGTTCCTATTGATGATACAAGGACATCATATTAGAGCTGCATAATTTGTTTTATAGTCAGCAAATTAATATGCAATTGGTCAATCTAGATTAACCTGGGCTCTTTGTATTTTAAAAAAAACAATAATATCAAGATACTCATTTATTAAACCACTTCTGAATGCAAAATGGGTAAAGAGTTGGACAAATGGCTGGATAACTGAAAAAATTTAAGTCTGCTTGTAGCACAAAAAAATCATCCATCCTGGATTTGAATGCAGATTATAAGTATAACTCAGTAATTACTGTGTGGTAATGCATTTTAGAAATTAAAGATATTAAGAATTTTGCATTAGACAGCCAAAGGATAACCTAGATAGTCCATAAATTGATAAATTTATATTGATAAATATTTAAATTGATAAATAGATATTTAATTAATTTTTGTTAGAAAGTAAATATTCCACATTAATTTGGATTGATCATATGAATGTTAATCCATTGATTGTAAACTGTAACTCTATTTGCAAAAAAAATATTTTTAAAGCTGTGAATCTACAAAAGAATACTTTTACCTTATCCACATTGTCATAAATCTGGATATGCTAGTTATTACTTGGTAGCCGTATACTATTGTTTACATACATTGGACAAAAAAAACATATATATTTAGTAATAATATCGTATTATAAATTTCTTCAATAAATAAGTAAAACAATTTTCCTTGGAGCTATTTACTAGAATAGCTAATAATATTAACTTAGAAAAAAATTAAATTTTTCTAATAAAATTGCATAGAAAAAACTCGTAATAATAAAGTAGAAATGTTCCATTTTAATCTTTCTATAGAATTATCAGATAATAAAAATGGAATTATTCTGAAACAAAATTGTCTTAAAGTTAAAACTGACAGTGATTCTATTAAAAGGAGTTTTGCAGAAAAATTCATTACATTAATACAGATCAGAGTGCTTTAAAAATGATATCTGTTGTTGTAGTAGATGATAAAATTTACAATCTTAATGTTAAACAAAACCAAAACATTTTTAAATTTGAAAATCTTGAAATTAAAATTAGCTCGAAATTAGTTCTCCGGAGAATCGGATTGAAACTATTGAACCAAAAATTAATGGGATTAAATGTGTCATTTCTTCGGAAGATAAAAAAAAAGTGTTTTGAGCATTGACATGATTTTTAAAAGTAAGTGTGAGGATTAAATTAAGTGAAAGCTTACATCATTTTAATAATAATGTAATAATAATCACACACTAATCAATTAATATAAAAGTACAGACTATATATATATGGGTATTATATATATGGGGTGTTCTTTTAAGTTTAGCTGTTTGAAGTTCAGAATTTATATTTATGCATAGGGGCGATGCCGAAATACCTTAACATCGTAATTGTGATTTGAATGTTTTCTATCTATTTCACTTGCGGCATGGATATGTACACAATCTCAGATACACTTTTAAAATTCAAAATGACTGAATAAATAATCAAAGAATTTATTTTTCGAATGACTAATTAAATAGTCATGGTTTTACTGCTTGGAAGTTCGTAAACAATTCGAGTAGCAGAAATTAATATTTTTGAGCAGAGATTCTGCTATTCTATGCAGCAAAAACGTAAATATTTTTTTTTGATAATCAGAAATTAATATAAAGTTTAGGCACCAGAAACGACAGAGATTTTAAGATATGATCAGTGACGCTTCCGCTGTAGAATTCACCATTCTACCAGTCTATTATTAAACATCATGAAGCATCAGGATGAATGAATTCTCATGAAAGAAAAATGTTCATGATCTATCCCCCCCCCACCAATATTATAACATTTTATTATTTTGATGTTATATGTAAAAACACTATAAATATATTATATACATAATTAATTTTATTTTGGAATGTAGACTTATTGCACAAGACTGACTAAAAATAATAGGTTATCTATTTCATTTGTCAAATTTTTATTTTATTTTTAAAGGGAGATATTAGAAATTGTTCTTTTACATTAACATTTAATGATTTTATGGTATAGTAGCATATGTTATAGCACTATGAAGTGGCTGGGATTTGAGACTCAAATTTGAAGCTGAATAGGAATCTTTCAAAGAGTTTTTGATTATCTGACTTTATATACAATACATGTAGCTATCCAGTACTGTTTTATTCATTTATGAGAAAAGCAAATATAAGTAGAAAAATATTATAGATATAATAAACACCTCTATACTTCCCCATTCTTTTTAAATTCACTTAAATAAAGATATAATAAAAGACAAATGACCCCCAAGATGCATTTCATACTGAACCAGCACTCATCAGTTGGCCCAGGTCACCATCTCTCATATATATCTTTATTATATGAAAAGTATTTATCTAGAGTAAATTGTTACATTTTCATTTACCATTGTCAAACTTCCTCCACTCACAACTAGAAAAATATTCACCAATTGGAATTGATTAATCTGATAAGCAGAGTCAGTTTATCTATTATTACTTATTCCAAAATAAGATTAATCCTGTTATTTTACATAGTCAATGTTTTTGGCAACTGTTTTAGTTATATCAAAAATGTTAAAATAGTCAACTGTTTTTATGTATTTGATAATAAATTCTGAAAGATAAATAGGATTTTGAAGATATAAATAAATTTTATGAATACCCTGCATTGTTTGGTGGAGTGGTAGAATGGCGGATTCTGAAACTCAAGGTTGATGAATTATGAACCAGCTGCCACTTCCAGTATTCAAACATCTTCTGAACTTCTGAACAACATATCACATAATTGTCATTATAAATACTAATTTCTATTTAACTTTACTGCTATTTTGATTGGTTGTTAATAATAAATTTTTATTTTCAGAATTTTTGTTTATATTGTTTCCTCTTTCTTTTATCTTTTGATTGACCTTGAATTCATGACATTTTAAAGTGATTATTTTTAGATCTAATCTCCAATTTATAAGCATCTTTAACTTCTTGACTAGCAATAATTTCCACAATGGCACTTCCAATATGTTTAGTAGATAAAATTACATTTAACTTTTCAATATTTAATGAAATATTTAGTTCGATGCTGTTCATTATAGCCTTTAGTCATGGAAAACACACATCCTTTAATGTTTTCTTACTCTTACCAGATAATTGTTCATCTATTAAATTCCATAGTGATTCTTGTAATTTCTCTAAAAGTTAAGATCTTTCTGTTCTCAAATTTTTCAATTCTTTTTTTAAATCTTCCTTTTTCTGTTTTTTTGCTGAGCATAATTTTCTCAATTTTCCATATCTTCTGTTTTTTTTTTCACTTGCTGTCTAACTCCAGATATCACATTTTTGCTATGGCTTGAGCTTTATACATTTTATTCTATGTTGTCAACTGTTTTCTCAGTCAGAACTTTTAAAGCATTAAACAAAAGTTAAAAATATTGTTCAGCAGCTTTGATATTATATGTATTTTTGAAAGGATAGCATTTTGGAGCTTTTTTTCCAAAAAGCACTTGAAAGGTTTTTGGATGAAGCTTCCTACTGATGCCAAAGTGGTTACACAAATCTAAAACTTTGAATACAGCATGCTTATAAAATTCAAAAATAAATGCTGAGAAAATGTATAGTTATTATCTTCATTAAAATTTTTAACAATCTTATTATGTACAGATATGTTTTCTATGCACAAAAATTTTAATTTTTTATTCTTGATTGTTATTAAAAAAATCATACGAAAATTAACTTTATGTAGGCCAAATTACCTTACAGTAATTAAAACCTTGTTTACTTTTTTATGCTAAGGTTTCATTCAAAATTATGATTACTGATATTTATTTAAAAACATAAGTATATGAATTAAATAGGTGTAAATATTAATATTTTACATGAAAGATAATAATAATAAAACAAGTTTTGAGTTTAAAATATATATTTCATGTTCCTTTTCTTTCTCTTGCTGTTTGTTTACTTTCTCTTTTGTAACATTTTTTTAAAAACATTTAAATAAATATTGTCTTCTTTTATATAATTTTGCCATTAATATGAGTCTTTATTTTTAAGCAAAATGAATTTATTTTTTTACTAATGTTTGAATAACTGATAATAAACATTTGGAAATATATTTCAGTATTTTCATGTTTATAAATTTAAATGTTTTTTTTTTATTTCTGTATTTGTATTATACAATTTTATAATACTTTAAAATCAGTAAAACATTTTAAATAAAATTTAAAGGTAATCTTCTTTACAATTGAATGTCTATTTTACCAGAATGAATTTTTGTTACATTTTTTATTTATTATACAGTTTATATTTAAATTTTTACTTAAGATTTTTTTTTTTTTTTTTGCAGAATGATTAAATATAACTAAGTCAAGGCTAAAAACATATTTAAAGTTTTCTAACTCTCAATTTGAATAAACTTTGTGACAAAATTAAAGCATTTTTATTATAATTAGTATTTAAATATTTTAATGAAAGTTTTACAATTATAAGGATATTATGATGATGAGGGGGTACCCAAAAATAACTGAAATTTTGTAATTAAAAATTTTATATTTAATTTTAGGAGTTACACATTGAATCATTTTCAAAGTATACTCTATTTAATGCAATGCATTAGTCTGAACACGTTTTTTTTTCATTTATCAAATTACACTGAAAACATCTCACCACTCCTAAGTGTGCAAAAAAAGAGGTACATTTTTTCATTCAAGAGATTAAAAAGAAGTTTCACAGAGTAAAATTGAGTGAATGTGGCTGAAGGAAAAGCTAGTTCATGCTGAATTTATTTAAAAATTGTTTACACTCAAAATTTATATGCTAGTTATGCTATCATGTTGAAACATGCACTCATCACTTAGCAATAAAATGGGACATTTACATTATACTCCATCACACAAAACTTTTAGAATTTATATGTTTTAAATGTCTGATTATTACAAACAAAACCTGAGTGAACAATCACTGTTTGCATCCAAAAAAAAATCAGTATTCTTTTAACATTTGACTTTACTCATCATGCTTTTGTGGAACATGGTAGGTTTAATACTTCTATTAAACCACATACAAACTTATGTTTTCCCAGAGCAACTTGTTTGTAAGCTCTTTCAATCATTAAAACTGTTTTCCATGCTGTTTTTTCCTAAAACAAAACAGACTTTCATATTGTTCCAACTTTTCAACCATTACAAAATTTGACAAATATATAAAATGCACTTTACAAAAACATATGCTACACATAATTACAATATCATTAGCAGGTTGATGCAGAAGGGTTCTCACAAAAGATATATAAAATCAGGAGCATGCACTACAGTAGGTGTGGCTTCCTGACAACAATTTTTGTTATTTTTAATCCCCTCTTATACAATTAGAGATAAAAATAAATATTTGTATCTGAGTTTTTAATAATGTGAATATAGAAATTTTCTGTTTTACTACAATTTTTTTATTCTTAAAAAATCAATAGAAATTATAAAAATAAAATGTATATTTATTAATAAATATATAATTGAAATAAATAGGTATATATTTAAAATGAAAATATAAGCTTTCAATAGAAATAAAAAGTTATGCTTTATTTTGATAAAAAAAATTGTAAAATTCCCTACAGCATTGTGCAATGGGTGATTGAAATTAAAATTGTTTAATCACCTGATTACATCTTCCCTCTGGACACACAAAAAACTAAATTATAGATTTATTATCATTAAAAAATAAATTATTAAATAGAATGAAATTGTAGCAAAGGAACAATAACAAAAACATTATAAACAAGATATAACACAGTAATACTTTGGTTTATAGTTGAAATGGATCTGCAATGAATTAAGTCTCAACAAAAACTACACAAATACCAATTGACATCTATATTTTGTTCACCTTTATAAAATACTTATTATATTGCAATTGTAAAAAATCCCCTTAGTGTATATAAATATTTAATATAAAATTAAAAACATCACAGTGTTTTAAATCACTCATGTATTTTAGAGATTATGCACTATGAAAGGTTTTATTTGCTAAGTTTAGTTCATAAAGATTCTATTTATAAAGCAGTAAACCTTTTTTTATCAATTTTTTTTTATAATTAATTATTCATGTTCATGCAAAGTTGTTTTTTTATAGAATATGATGAATTAAAACCCTTTGATTAATTTTTAAACAATTTGTATATCTGTTTAAAATAAAAGATGTTTTGACATGAGTCAAATATTAAAAAAATAATTTTATCTCAAAAGATTTAAAATACAATTTAATATAATTATTATACTGTAGAATTCAATAACTTTTCATAAGAATAAACAATAAAATATAATCAAAACTTTGTACCATGGCAAGTTTTATAAGTTTTGAATTCAATCCATTTATAATTTATGAAAAGTTATTTCAGAATCAGACCAGATACTGTTTGATGGACTTTACACCTATTTTGCAAGTTCTTCTACATTACTCTTACACTGTTTTTTTAAATAAAAAAACCAAAAGTATTAATATCAAAAAACTAGATTTGTTTTGATAGTATCTTTTAATATGTAATTTCTTTACTGAATATTGAAGTTTAAAAATCATAAATTAAGAATTATTTTGAAAATATCTGTAAATGCATAAATACACAATTCTAAGACTCGTTTGTAAATATATTTACTATTCAAGCTTTAATTTTGCTAATATATTTATATTATTTTTTTATTAGTTATAGTAATTTGATCACTGAAAAAAAAATTGCAAAGTCTACATTATTAAATAATTATATATTTTTAAAATACTCTAAATTGGAAGATAATTAATTAATTCTATTCAAAAAACTTGCATACCATCTTAAGTGATTTATAAGCTTGTGATATTAATATATTGTGCTTATATGTAATACTATGATGAAAGAATAGCAACATTTATTTTATATTCATTGTTACTGTGTAGTTGCATATGTAATTGGCAGAAATAATTGTTTTATTATGAACTGCTATTCAAGGTATACTTTATTAATGAGTACACAATTGTGAAAAACAGTAAGTATTATTTATGATGTTCTTTATAGTTAAAAAGTAAACATATAATCATGGTCTAGATTTTTTTTACAAGTCTTACTATCTATTTATCTATCTGTCTGTCTGTCTATCCATCCATTCATCTACCTATCTATCTCTCTAATATATATATATAAGCATTTACTAAGCATATCCACACTAATATATTCTAGTCTGATAAAAAGTTAATTGATTTTATTTTATATAAATCTCAGACAAATTAAATATGCATAGAATATAATCAGTTATGCCATATCCTATAATATTATGACTGAAAGCATTTAAGAGAACTGTCTCCAATCATTATTTAACTACAAATGTAATCGTGTGTGTGTTTCATTTCTTACATATTTGTAATAAAACAAATTGAATTTACATTAATGTTTTTACTGACCTGTACTCAGTATTTCTGGTACATGGCATAGCTAATGAAAGGTTTCACTTAAAACTGAACCTAGAATTGTTACAGTTCACAAATCAAAATTTGTCTATTATTTAACATATAATACATTAGTTAAGTAACGAGACAATAGACAATCCTTAAATTCCATCATTCATAATATTATAAGTAATATTTTTTGTTCTGTATGGTTTAGTGCAGGGGTAGAGTTCATAGTTTGAAATGTAAGGTCCTTGAAATCGATTTCAATTTTGGTACTTCTTGTTCTCAAAGAACTTATGAATTCATGAGCAATAAAGCCAACCAATTATTATTATTATTCATGATATTGTACCGGTCGAAAACCACCACCACCGCAAGTCAAATCGGATTCAAACTCAGCTTAACCAAAACTGAATTCAAACCCAACTCCACAGCTCAGATAGCAGAAATCGACGGCACAGTGCTATGCGCCAAGAACTAGTTCAACGGTTGGTGAGGACTAGAGACCCTTGCACTGACACGAATATCTAATAATTAATTACCTTGAATACTTTTTAAATCAAATCATATGTATGTTCGGGTTGCCAACACAGACAGCGAGTATTAACATTTAAATAATTATAAAAGAATGATGAACTGAGAAACCAAGTATGTTAGAAATATTTAATAATAATAATAATTTGTTTTGTTCAATAAAATATAGATTGCATTAGTTACCTCTAGTCTTTAAAAGAATTGATAAATATAATAAGAGTGGCGGTCCTTATCATATGCCAACAAGTATTACACAACATGGGATTCTATGTCTATGCCCCCAACGAGAAATATAAAGGCAGATAAAGGTATTCATTAAGAACGGAAATGATTGTTCTAATTTTATTACGGTGGAATGTGAGATTTATTTTCACATTCGGAAATCTATTCATGAAGAGCAAAACGTATTTAAGGCATAACTTTAATCTTGATTTGAAAACTGATTTAAACTAAATATATTTGAGAATTGGTTCGACTTTAATTTAAATCACTTCATCACAAATTACGAACACGGAGCGGGTTTTACCGGGACAAAGATGCACGGTACTGACGAATTACAAGGCAGAGAGTAAAATTGAAAGATGATCGCTAGTCGATGATCGAAGTCCTATGGCGGCTTGCATTTGGCAAGTCTTATGCCCTTTGACTAATGAATAGGAAAGGAAGTACTTTCTTCCTCGAGAAATTTAAATAAGAGAATATGATCACCGACCAGCCTAACGGAGCGGAAGATGGCCCTACGTCAGCAACGTTTGATGATGATGACTTGATAGTCATCATTGAAAAATAAAACCCATGTAGAATGCTCTACGTGATGACTTGACCAATTAATTAAAGTCAAACGAGCTTTTATCGAACTATTTTAAAACATTTATAAACTATATTAATTATGCCCCAATATCGTGCCCTTCCTGAATATTAATATAAAATAACAAAAGTGGAATTAAAATACATTTAACCCTTTATCGACCTTTTTTGCAAAACATTTTAAATATATATATATATGGATAAATAAATTAATATTAGTGAAGCAAGAAATAACATTTTAACATTACGTGAGTATATAAACACTTGTAACTTAGGAGCTGGGGACATAGGTGAAAAACGGAGCTAATAGTTTATTATTAGCCAATTATAAAAATAATAAACATGTAATATTTTCTTTCGACTCGATGATTAATAGAACTTTCAAATTTAGTTTTAATGGGCGAGAATTACTATTTGAAATTAATGTTATATTATTTGCGTGAGGCAAATGGAATCAAAGGACTCATCGAGTCGAAAGATTATTGGCATATAATTTTTAAATACGACATTAATAAAGCACACTAACATATATATATTAAACGAACCGCCAGGTCAGAAAAGAAAAAGTTTAAAGACTAGAGATCTAAAGAATTACGCTATAGATTTACAGTAGCATTTTATAACTAAAAGGTGTTACAAAGATTTACATTAAAGAATAAAAGAGCTCTTAAAAAGAAGGAGTATAAAGTAAAGTTCGAACTGGCCAGAAAGTTTAACGTTCATATTACCATTCCGTGCTTGTCCTTAAGTTACTCCTCCAAGTTGTTGAAACGTAGGCATCATTGGTTAACTACTGGAGTAGTATTTTAGTAGCTTTCATTATTTTAGCAGAATGATCGATCCGGAAAACGGTTCAGCAGCTCCAGTGAAGATTCCTCGGGACTTTAGGAACCGCAGCCAGATCCCTGATGTTCTAGCCCTCTATCATGATGAAATACAATTTTTATACACACAGAGTTCACTGCACTACTCTACAACCAAAAACTAGTCTTTTCTTTACTTTTCAGGGCTATATATCTACTGTTCACTGATGCCTCCGGCTAGCGCTCATTTTATTATCAATCTCTTTTTTTTATAATTAGTTGTTTTCAGAAACATTCCTTCGATAAGCTTTCAAACTAATTTGTGAATTCCTTTCCTAATTAGAAAATGAATTCTTAAAGTCTGAAATGATTTTAATTAAAAATTGAATTCTTATCTTTTTTTTATTAATAAAACTTTACTGTTGTTTTTGAGAATTTGAAAGCCTTTGGAAGGAATGTAGCTTTTAATCGCAAAACTTTACAAATTATTTAAAAGTAAAAAAAAACAAGTATTCCCGACGCAATGAAACTTTCGAACAATTATATATTTAATATTTACAAACATATATACGCACAATCCAGGCAATTTAATATATGTAAATTCATGAACATTTTATCATGAATTTATTCAGAGAATTGATCCAATTTAAACTAAACTAATTAATTTTACTACGTATTTGAAACAAGTTATTCATTATGGACATTAGCGTGGATTGAACGTATAAAGCCCCATTGCATCGGAAATTTAAGGTTAGTATTAGGGTAAATAACATGAAGCTAGGATCGAACTCAGATCCGACTGCTTCAATATATAATATATTAAAATATAATTGGTTGTATTATTGAATAAAAAAATATTGTCTGTCTATTCTAATATGGAAGTGGATGATTACATACTAAAATCTTCTAAAATTTATTTATAAATAAATTAAAAAATTATATTTATAAAAATAAATATTATTTACAAATTGATAAATGTTTTACACATTTTAACATGAACAATTTTTATGTAATCAATCGTTTCTAAAATGTTAAAAAGTCATGAACTCGCTGAAACATTTTTAAATTATGAAAAAACAATAAAATGAATGGTTTATTTATAATTGAGCAAATTATACATTTATATATATGTGTTTAATATAGATCGCTGTTATTCAAGTAACGAATAAAATTCAGAAGTTTTACTATTTAAGTATAAAATGTGTGCATTATTCAGTTGTCTATTTATTGCTTATTTCTTCTGAATAGATGGGTTGTCTCTACTGAGAAAACAGCCTTAATTTAAAGCTTCATATTTCAAAGATTATATATATCAAAGTTATATAAATTTAAATTGCAATACATCATATAAATAAATCATTACTGCTCAAAAGATCTTAGTAGTCCACTGAAGTTACTGAAATAGAATGCAATTGAAGTTTTCTATTTGATATGAAATCTTTTTTTTCTATTAAAATTCCACTGAGTTCATTAGAGGTATATATTTTTTATCAATTTCAGAATCTTTAGTTTGAGTAAATTCATAAAATTTATAAAGATTTAGAAGATATATAAGATGATATCTCTTCATAGCTAACTGAATATCTAGATTTTAAGGTCATCTATTTTTGTTTAAATTAAAACAAATATTGAAGTTAAAATAATATTTGCAATTAGATGCTATTAAATTCTCCTCAAGAGAATTTTCTCAAAATATTATCAATCCTAATTAATCTAAAGTGTTCTTTGAAGCCACCATAATAATTTAGATTAACCCTTAAATAATTATGAATCAGAGTCTACTGTCTTAGAAGCATAAGTCCACTTAACATTACAGATGCTAAAAGACAGACTAGGCTTTCTAAATCCATTGCAGATATATTTTTTTAAATAATGCTTTTATATAAATAGTCAGCTAAAAATTACAAATTAACAAAGTAATCCTTTTTTTGCTAATTTGCCATTCCTACAAAATATTAAAGATCTTAAAAAACCAGACTTGTTATAAACAATTGGAAATTGCAAGAATATTGTTATTTAATAAAAACATTTGAGAGCTTTTTTATTTTTATGATTTATTTGAGTCTCAAATGCTTTTATGAAATGACAACATTCCTGTAATTTCAAATTGTTTTACAACAAGTTTAGATTCTTTAGATCTGTGATATTTTCTAAGAATGTCAAATTAACTGAGGGGGAATTACTTTGATACTTTGTACTTTTTAGTTAGCTATTTACATAAAAGCATTATTTAAAAAAAGTATTTGTTTTACATCTTATTTTTTTTATTGTTTAGTTATATATTATTTTTAAAAATGGTTAAAGCTACAAAAAAATCTAATAAAAATTATAATTTAACAAGACTGTACTTGGAATATGGAAAGTCCATTGTTTTTCTAATAGTTTTTTTTTAAAGATTTAATGTAAATTAAACAAAAGATTTTAATAATATATATAAAAATGTGAGAAATGAACCTGATTTGAAAGACCCTCATTTTTTAAATATTTTTTAAATTGGTTTCTTTAACAATTTTTATTGTAAGATTTAAAGTAAATTAAACAAAAGATTTTAATATTATATAACTTAAACATAAATAAAAGGTTTTTATCTTAACAAATTTCAAAAAAAAAAAAACAGTTTACAATGAAAATAAGTTTATGTTGAAAACATAAATAGTCACAACAGTTCATTTTATTTTACAATTGGATTTTTGACTGCAGCTGTATATAATTAAAATGAAAAACAAATATTGTTTTAAAACCATATATATCTCTTTTTCCTTTTTTTTTCACAACAAGGGTTAACTACCACATTCCCCTCTTTATGAATTTACAAAAACAAAAATTAATAAGTCAACAAAATGAATAATCTATAGCAAAGAATATTAATTTACTGGATTAAAACATCTCACTACAACATGTAAGTTATTTTAAGTATTAACTTAAATATGCTATTTTCTCTATTCTTTCTAATTCATGACGAACAAATATATTTCCCAAAACAAAAAAAAGCAATAAATTAGACCATAATAACATTGAGCACATTAACAAATATAACCATTCTATCTTATCTAAACTTATGTACCAACAAATTTTACTTTAACCTGGTTGTACTGAATAATAAATCAAATTAAACAAATTATATCCTTTAAATTCAAAATGATGCAATAGGCATGGGTCCTTCAGAATTGTAAGATCCCTTTCTATTAGATACAATCTTAAATATAAGTGATTTTTGAAAACAATGGAGGCTATAAATATAAAGACCACCACTTCAATTTTTATTCTTACTAGATATTTATAAAACAAATCAGAAATATTATACAAATTACATAAAATTGAATGACACACTCAACTTTGAGTCTACTTAAAAATACAAATTCATGATATCAAACAAAGTTATTTTTATATACAACTGATCTTAATTCTCTACTTCATTTATGTTTCAACATCATATTCTCTAATTTCATTTAAACAGGATACAAGTGTCATAAATTTCTACTAACACATTCATTCCCTAATTCACCTAAATCACAGATTCTTTATACCAAACAAAATTCCTACTGCCTTTTTGACCATGAGCCACATATTCTTGATTATAGTCATTTCTACCTACACATTATATTTTGGAAAAATATGCTACTATAAATTAAACACTTCATGTCTGTCCTACCATCAGTAGTCATGGAGTGACAGGAGTTAAACTTATCTATAAGGTTTCACCTTTCAAATAGTTTTTTTATATTCATATACAAGTTTCTCACATTTAAATCACAGAAATACACATTATTTATAAAGTTTTATATTAACCTGTTCCTTATAATAGCCATGCATTTTCTTCAACCTTATAATTTCTTCTATACACTTTGAAATTGCTACTTTTATAATTATTGTATAAATAAAACTTGTCAAGATACGTTACATTCATCACGGTACCCCCTTCAAAATAGAAATTTTATATATTTCTTATAAAACTTAATTCCCCATTATAATTTTATATCTAAAAGACATGCGATTATTAAAAGTTTGATCATAGAATTGAACTCAGTTGTCTATTTTTTTCTCATAAATAAATATTTTCTTTAAATAGTGTTTTATATTATTGATGTTTTTATAATAATAAATAATGTCAAGATAACAAAATGTATTACACATTGAAATAATACTATCAAAGGTTTATTATGTGAAAATAACTATAAAAAAAAAGAAGTAAAAAAAACTATTGTTTATAGAGAGATAAACGTTTACCACATATTATAATATTGTAATTTTGTCAAAAGTGTTTTATTAATTTATTATATTAATTTTTAAAAAAATTCAAAAGGGATACATAATATTATTCATTGTAAATTTAATTTCAGAATTATTTTTCTCTCTCTAAATATAAGATAAATAAGATATATTGATCAGTATTATACTTTTAAAGTTTAAACAATGGTTTTTATTCCATATGCTGTTAGAATGATTGTTAAAGGAGACAGATAATACTCATACAAACTAGCAGTTTGTTTATTTCTCTTCATTAAAATAACAGACATTTCACTTAAATTATACTGACCAAAATATGGGTTAAAAAGATAAACTTGGAAATCCCATGGCTACTTCCACTCCAGCTGCAATTTACTATTTCATTCAAGCAAAGGACTACATCAATGTTGAACTTCACAAGCAATTGCCATTTTGTTCATAAGAGATCAGACTACTTCCAAGTTCTGCTAGCATCAATCAACTCAATAGGGTCTTTGAACTCTTGGTTTTATAAAAAAAAATAAGGACCTACTAAAGATTCTTGCTTTCATTTGCTTTAAAAAAAAAGAAAAGGAAAAAATACCTATAATTATATGTTTCTAACAGTGTCTTTGGGGGAAAAAAGTTTCGAAAAGATTAAATTTGTAATTTAATTGGTTACATATATAGAGAGTTTGATGTGTGCAACATTGATAAAAAAGAAATGATCTTGTAAGATGATTGAAATCTTATTAACTATTGTTTTCAGAATTTTTTTTTTTATAAATATATTGACTATGTAAATAGGGTGGGAAAGGAGTTTTGTTTATATGGTTGACAATATGATTAGGGAGGAGGTTAAAACATTAAACCTTTGTTGGCATTTATGAGATTAATGTTTTGTTTGATATATAATTTCCATGCTTGATCAAATTAATGTATATTATTCTTTTAAGGTTTAAAGAATATAATTGAAACGATGTGTTAATAATTATATTTTAGATTACAGACTGAATATTTTATTGTATTCTTAACATAAGAACATGCAAATCTCTCATATTAATAAGGGATATAAATACCTCTTAAATATATTAAGCATATATATGTGTGCTTAATTGAGGATTATTTCATAACAGATTGTCATTGGATGTCCATTATGAATAAAGTAAGATACTGCTGAAGTTAAATATTTATGCAAAGAATATTAAAAAAAGTATTGATTTGATCAATTGTATGGAAACTTATACGTATAAAATTGATTAGTTTTCAAATTATCAATACAAATGATGATAATGATTTATACCTAGTCTTATTAAATTCAGTGTATTTGAGTAAGTGTGATAACTTCATAGTCATTAGATCTATATACATGAATAACTTGACATTTTAATTAAAAGGGAAAGCCTTTATTAGTAAAGTATATATGTATTTTTTAAGTATGTTTAATATTTTTTTCAAATCAAATAAATTGTTTATTTTGATTTTTTTTAAAATCTGACTTGATATTTTCTTTGGAGATAAGACTACACTTGCTACTTCAATATATTTGGTCACTAAAATGTTAGTCACCTGTTTTTATCTAGAATACTCTGAGATATAAAATGTTAGTATTATATCTTCATATAAAATTAATTTATCCATAGCACAATAAAATATTCTTTGGCTCCCAAATAATTTTATAAAAACGATATTATCATCACCATATTACAATACATATAATGTCCATGCTCTTGATTTGAATAATAATTAAGTTTGTAGTTTATATAAGGAATGATCTATAAAACTGGCTATAAAGTCAAACATCCTAAACGCACACTAATTTTTCTCTGACCTATTATCTGACTAAACAAACATATCAGATCTCTGCTCAATTTAAATAAACTCTTAGATAATTTATAACAATATAAACATTTATAACTATCATAGAAAACTTTTGTATATATCTATTATCAATAAATTTAAAATTTTAAATAAAACTGGCCATCTGACTCAAATAATATAATGAAGAGACATTATCTCATCTATATAAATAAATGTATATATTTTGTGATTGAAGTTAGATGATCCAAGATGATAGATATTTAATTACATATATTGTTGTATAAGTTGGAATTTATGTAAAACTATGTTTATGTCTTGTTTCCTATGCTAATCTCTAAGCATTTATTGGATAGTTTGACCAAGTGAGCTTGATTTCTATTACCATACACAATTCAAATTATTACTATGATTTATAATATTTCTTAATGGGTTCATATATATATATATAACTTGCACAGGTGTGTGAGACATTGGTATACAATGAATACATTTGAATTGTCAAAATATGATTAAAATTTATATGTAAGTCCTATTTGACACTCAGTGATATATATATGCACACATACATGTGTGTGCATGTAATTTCTGAACATTACTTAAATTATTCTATAATATGTCATGATTAAACTTTTTAACTTATGTTTTTAATAATACAAATATTTTATGCTAGGTTTATTTAAGCAGTACATATATATATAAATACATATCAGTGAAATATATCAATTTATTTACATAACTTATTTGAATTGTTATATAAAATATAATAAATCATTAAAATTTACCTATATGTGTTGTTTAATGTAAAAACAAAATTCAATTTATTATATTGTAGTTTTTAATACCTCTTAATGGGTTCATTTACAACACATATGTGTGGTATAACAATTGATTAATTATATAAATGAAATTTCATTTTTTACCATATTTGATAATAGCAAAAATTCATTAATTTTTATAATAACTAATTCTATTTTGAATATATATAAAATTCAAATTTACATGTGTCCAAAATAATAAAATAAAAAATCAGTTTATTAAATTCTGTTACAGCTTCCTTTTTTTTTTTTCAAAGTGTATAAAAGTTTTTATCTTATTGAAAATAAAATCAGGTTTAATTAATTATAATGCTTTTAGGTTTCTTCCTTTTTTAAAAAATAAAATCAACTTTAATAGCCTATGTTAAATAATTATTACATTTTTAGAATAATATAGAGTTATATTTAAAATTAATACAACTTATATATATATTTCCAATCTAAAAAGACCCCTGAAGTCTTTTTCCTTTTTCTATGGTCAAGGAATTAATCTTAGCTCCTAATTTTTAATCCAAACACAATGTCTCTTAATTATTATTTTTAATAAACAAAAAATAACATCATTTTTAGAATTAAAAATATAAATTTCAAAATGTCTTTCTGCCCTCTTTATAAATGATTTAAAACAATCGCTATAGATTATATATCTAACTTTTAGATTGTCATTTTTAATGAATTATTAAAAAAAACTTATTTAAAATTTTGTTCATGTTATATATAACATTACTCACTATTGCTTTTCTCTGCATATAGACACAGCAGTATATGTATAACTACTTCATTCAGCTAGGATTTCTCTCAGACAAGCTGGATTTTGATGCATCATCAAAATAGGCATAATCCAGATAATTATCATCAAGTAAAAGTGTAATTTAGGTATAGTTGACATTCTCCCTTCTGTCTAGAGCTTGATGAGTTTCAGGCCAGCAAACTGACTTGTCCAGATTTGTAGCTATGAATTTTAACTCAATGAAGTGGGTCATTTTTCTCCATGTAAATTCAAACTCTATCATTGAACTGTAGAACAGCTGCTTTTTCCTGTCTTGATTTCAGCTACATCTTCATAGGAGTTCTTTCCAACTCTGCTAGCTAATTCTTCAGCTAGTTAGTTTACTTTACAAAAAAATATTATTGGCCAAGCCTTCTGGCCAGCTCTTACAAAACTATAAGCCAAAAACTGAACTGATATTTTTTATCAGCTCTTTTATAGAATCATCTGAGGTGATTGAAACACATTTCAGACTGTTTTCAATCTGTCTAATCCTTTTTACTTTTGAGGTGATAAAAACACAGTAACTATTTTCAATCTGTTTTGATTAAAACTAATTTTAATCCCTCCATAATAACTTTTAATTAAAAGGTACATTTTGAAATTTTATTAGTTTAGCTAATTAAAAAGATTTCAAAATAGATAATAGACATTTTTTTTTACTATAATCAGAGAACATACTTATTTTTAAATTTCAAAATCAGAGCCAAAAATAATAATACAATATTTATTAGACTTCTTTAACTGTTTAATTTATAATAACATTTTATTTTAAATTCAGAGTTATTTAACTCTTTATTTATTAATTTTATTCCAGGAAATATAGAAAAATATCTACAAAAATTTATGTTTGTGTTTATTTCTTTTCTTTTAATTATATATGCACACACACAACTATGTTGCTGTTCCCATGTATCCCAACTGGTTACAATATATATATTAAACTGAAGATTTTCACAGCTACAAATATAAATAAAATATTATCAGAGTATCTGTGTATAATTTATTGGAAATATATGTATAAACATATGTATTGACCAGGTTACCCAGATCATCAATTGAGTAATAAATATTATAAATTAATTGTAAAGGCACTGAAAACACTAATGTATAACAATGATAAATGTTCTGTCAATGGAAAATAAAAAACAATAAATATGAGAAATTATTTAGATTAATAGTTTTTTTTTTAAAAAAAAATTAAAATAAAAGATAATTGGCACATTTTTTGATAAAATCTGTCTTTTAAAAATCTTAATGGCTTCTCTTATCTGACACTAGTAGAGAATGTTACATCTGGATAGTATTCTTATATTAGAAAAATCAATACTAATCCCTCTATCTCTAGTATTAAAAGATAGTGCTGCTGCTGATGAGTATTTTTAACTGCATCGATATATTCATCTCTTCTTGCAATGTTGTGACAATTCCTCATATCTATATAGAAAGCTTTATAAATGGTAAATGGAATTTCATGAACTCCATGTACTTCAAGAGAATTGTGCCTATAGACTAAGCTGTTGGGTTTTTTTATTTTGATTGTTTAGGGTTTGAATTAAAACTCAGTGTATTGTTTTATTATTATAACTATTAGCTGATAAAACATTGCTTATATGATTTGTTTCATCTTCAAGATTTGATTTATCTAAAAGAAGAAGAATAGTTCTAGTGAATAGAGTTTTTGCAATAAATTTATTCACTAGAGCTTAATTCAAACCCTAAACAATGAAAATAAAAAACAAAAAGAAACAAGTATTTATCATGATGGATAAAAATAATTTATATCCAAATTATAACACCCAATAGAACAGAAATATCACACTACAAGAACAGGATTACATTGTTACAAACATATCTCTCCTTCATCAGTTAATTTTCTACATTAACATACAGCTTACAATATAACATTTCTAGTCCATTGGATATTATATTGCTGATATAAATTAGCTCCAAAGATATGAATGATGATGCATTTTCAGGCTATAGAATTTTTTAGCTGCTAAATTCAAACCCCTGCCATTCAAAGCATTTTTATTTGTTCAAGGTAAAACCTCTGGTGCTGACTAAACATGAATTATAATTAGCATTCCTGGATGATAAGTAAATAATTTAGCACTTGATTAATCTCTAACTAGCTCTTTTATTTATTTGTAGGAAGACAAACTATAGTAGATCGCTTAGTGCTTATGCTTAACTAAAGACTGTCTATTAGTGGGATAATTATTAAAGAGAACTGACCAAAGAATAGCTAGCAAACAAACAATTTATTTTAAAACCACTTTTAATTAAAACATGATATTACAGAATATTACAATAAGGAAAATTATAAATTCGTTTAAGCACACTTTTAGCAAAATACGTGATAATAAAGAATAATACAATTAAAACATTATAGATCTGCATATGCACACACACCTTGAAATATAAATTTACTACTCAAATGAAACCTTTGCATATATTAATTAAAATATATTATAAGTTTAAATATGTATGGACATACTAGGGTTTATTTTATATAATGATTATGGGAGGCACTTAAAGATTGCTATGGCTATCAAAGTCTAACAAAGTCTCTTATTCGAACATGATCAGTTCATTAATGAAAAAATATTCATAATTACCTTGGATTTTTGCACTTTGTATTTCTGGGAATATGACTCCTTTCTTTCTTCTATTGTATTGGTCACCAATCAGTTGGATTTTTGGACTTCACTAATGGTTGTGGCTCTTGACTGACTTTCTACATTTCTGAGATAGACATTCCTTGACGGTTCAGATTATTACCATGGGACCTGACTTCTAGATGGAGGATTTCTGGTGTTCTGGAGGACTGGGATTGGAAACTAGCCACATACTCTGGGGACTGGCTAGTAATGTATAATGTTAAAGGATTCAGTCCTTCAGTAAATATGAAGATACCTACTTGCATGCTAAGACACTAGTAGCTTTCGCCATCTTCTCTTCTCTGGTGCTCATCCATGGTAGTAATACAAGTACATTCTTAATGTTTGCTATGAATGAAGCTGAAGACTAATCAAGAATAATGATGAATAGATGTTCAGTCCTTTTATATGATTCCTCTTTATTGTCTCTCTACTTATCACTCTGATCTAGTTTAATTAATTTATAAAATTTATTAATTAAATTCCCATTGTGTTTTAATCTGCATACTTGTGTAGATTAATCTGGACTTTGGATAAGATATCATCTTGCATTTTTTTTTATTGTTTCTATTTACACAATTTATAGTTATTATTCCTTTTCTTCTGTTTATTGGCTGAGCAATCTTTAAGTAGATTTAAGTTTTATACACTTGTCTTTCACATTTTAATTCTATTTTCATTTTTACATACACACATTTTTTTCTTTAAGTTTGTGAAAAAAGAGAGAACTCTAGTTTTTAACCTTTTAGTTAGTTAAATTTCTTTCCCCTTTACTCGCTCTTTAATTAGCAAAACTTTATTATAACAAGATGATGCAGTGCTTGGTCTTTTGGTGATCTGTGTTTCTAAAAAAAAAAAAAAACTCTTCAAACTTTCTAAATTATATTTCTATTTCTTAAACTTTTATTTATTTCTTTTAACAAAATTTATGTGTCATTTATTGATAACTGATTCTGCAGTATTTTTATTTCTTTAAAATTTCATTTTAAAATCTTTAAACTAATTATATTTTCCATACAAGTTTTACAAAACATGTAGTGCTGTTCACTAGTGGTACAATATTTATATGGGTAATGGCTAAAACATTTATCCTCTGAAGTCAAACATATCACAATCAATACATCATTGTTGTGTGGAATTCAATTTTTTTAAGCACACAGATTAGCTGATAAAAGATTATATATATATGTAATTACATGTATAGTGAGATATGTTAGTTTAGGAATAATGCATGATTTAATAAAAGCTAGAAAGGAGTACACTGTAATATTATATATGAACATACTTTAAATAATAGCATCATTTTTTTTTGCTTTCAATTTATAATTAATTATGAGTTTTTCATAGTATTTTATTGCTTTGATTTTCTATTTACATTTAGAGAGGAAACTAAATATATCTATCAAAAATAACTTCAATAGATTAAACTATGCCATCAGATAACCAATAAAATATACATCTTTTGATCATGAGTGATGCTTAGCTTTTGATTAACTCAAAATTTTATATTTAATTAAAATATTTTATAATTAGAATTATATATTAAACTTTAATATCATAAAATATATTATATATTTATATAATTTAATTCAAAAATTATGTTTTACACGTGCTTAAAAAAAGATTTGATTGTAGTATTTTCAATAAATAGTCTCTTTACGTTGATTTTATTCCCTTTCCTATAATACAAAAATTATGGTGTTACTTTTATATTTAAATATATAAAGCTTCTTGTAGAGGATTAATTTAACAAGTCATGAAGCTTCGGGAATAAAAAAAAGTTTTGCTGGAAGCCATTTCCATTATAAATGGAAATGCCTTTATTATTTCACTATAGCAATCAATGAGCTTATGAAAAAGAAAAAAAAATCTTTTTCAGTATTTCAATTGTTAAAATGACTTTTTTAATATAATTTTAGTTGAATCAAAAAATTGTAATCTCATTTTTTTATATTATACAAAATATGAATATAAATAATGAAAAAAGTTTATTAATCGTCAAAAAAGGGTAAAAGTTACATCAAACTGAAGCAAAGAAACAAATAAGCCAATCCAACTATTATTAATAAGAATATAAATTTATGAATATATTAAAATAAACTAATAAATTGTATGATACTTTTTATTATTAATTATGGAGACAAAAAAAATTACAATCTTGAACTTAGATTTAATTTGTACATAATACTAAATCAGAGTAAGTTATAAAATATAGTTTTCCCTAATTATAATAAATATTGTTCATAAAAGAAAAGAAAAAAAGCACTGTGTAATTCCAACTTGCAAAATGCTTTTCGGAGGCAAACACTTTTTAATCTACTCCAAGGTGGCAATTAGTATATACTGATTATTCAAACTCATATAAGAATACTAGACTATAAGTGAAAGATTTTTTTTTCATGTGTCAAAGCATCGGCCAGGAAGAAAATCTGCAGACCCAGGCCAACTGCTTATAAGGCAGCTGTGCTGACCACTCGTCCACCAACTTGTTCCTGAAAACTTGTTTAAAATAGCTTTGGCATAATTTTATTGCTAGCAATGAGCAATTGGATATTTTTTGTTACATGTCAGTTGCAACCATTTATTATTGACATATATTTTTCTTTCATATTATTTAACCAAGGAATCAGTAAACAATCACTGAACATCAGTGTATATTCACATAATAACCAGCACAAGATTTAAGCTGCATTGTAAACAAAATGATCACTTAAATTTTCTCTATTTATAATCAGATTATATCAAAGTGTATTGGTAATAATTACCCATCATGGTAATTGATCATATATATTCTGAAAATGTCTCTATAAATCACACTTAGAAACCACAAAAGGTGATTGTACTTAAATTATTTTTTATTTGCAATAATGATTGATTATGTAATGATTGGAAGTGCTAGTTCAAAATTTTTATTCAAGTTCTGAGACAAATTAATGACTTAGTTAGATTACAATGGAAAATGTGTTTATTATAATGTAATTTACCATGTGTGGTTTGGTGCAGCTGATAAAGCATCCAACTTGGGATCGATTCTGGAACTTGCAGCTTCTGCACTCAATCCTTTCATGAATTCTTGAGCAATAATGTCATAAGCTTTTTTATAATATAATATGAATATAAGTATTAGGATTAAGTTTTACAAGAATAAAACATTCATTTTTAACCCTTAAAACATAGATTTTTGGCTTGAAGGACTATTGTATGATATTTTACACAAATAAGTAATCAAATAAATTATAGCTTGACTAGTGCTTATGAAATTTGAGTATTAAAAATAACAAAGCTGGATGGAGATGTGATTGATATACGTTGAACTCTAATGTCTTTCACTCTGTCACTGCACTAAATTCATATTAATGTTTTGCAAAAATTATACATATCAGTAGTTTCTAACCATATTTCATTATTTTTCTTCACCATATTTTTTATAGTATAAATATGCATAGAAAAAATATAGCAGATCACAACTTCAACATTTTTATTACTTTTAATATTTTAAGTTGACATTATGAAAAGATTAATGCCACTTGGAACAGGAATTAAAGTCTAAAAAATTGGGAAGTAGGTATACAACATGGGATAAATGTCTATAGACATATAACATCTTCACCAATAAACATTTGAATTTTTATAGACAGTACATTCCCAATTATCTGATGGTTCTAATTTATTCTAAAACCATTAGTATCTAAGCTCTAATTAGTTATTATAAATAAGTCTATTTAAGTGTCTTTTATTTGCCTACTATTTAATTAAGGTATAAGGTGTTAAATCATGAGTTAATAGAGAGTGCTTATAATAGGATATAATTTTGTATGTATTAATTAAATAAATGATTAGTTGTTATTAATACTGAAATGTACATTATATATACATTTACTAATCTAATAATGTTTGAAACCAGGCACTCTTCACAAACCTGGAAGCTTAAATGTAAGTATAGAGGATTTGAACTCAGATTTTCAAGCACCCTTCAACTATCCACACTATCTCATAGAACTGATACACATGACCACACACATGTAGAAAAGATTAATAATCACCAACATATGTATTTCATGCTAAACCAGCACTCATCAGTTGGTCCAGACTATCATCTCTCACATATATATATAATCAATGCTCAGTTTATATTAAGATAGCAAATCTTCATAGTTTAATGGACAGGCTTCAATCCACTACAACCTCTACAACTGTCCTATACATGAGGGGTCAGAGTAACTTCAGGTCAACATGGGCATGGCAATAATATTAGCATCAGCATGGGATTTGAGTTTTCATCATTAGATTTTCAATGATACGGATAGCTGAAAAGTTGGAGGTTGTAGTGGATTGAAGCCTGTCCATTAAAGTATGAAGATTTGCTATCTTAATATAAACTGAACATTGATTATATATATGTGTGTGTGTGAGAGAGAGATGATAGACTGGACCAACTGATGAGAAATACATATATTGGTGATTATTAATCTTTTCTACATGTGTGTGGTCATGTGTATCAGTTCTATGAGATATTGTGGATAGTTGAAGGGTGCTTGAAAATCTGAGTTCAAATCCTCTATACGTATAATCTAATAATGGTTAATTATTTAATTATTGATAAGTATTGAGTACTAGCTGTGTTGGTTATGATCTGGCTAACTGGAAATTAAAAAAAGAATTCTAAGCTTGCTTGTGATTGAAAAGAAATCCATTTTTATTTAGCTAGATTGAAAACTCAAGTCATAATACAACAAATGAAAATACTAGATTGTATGTCAAATACTCCAAATAGTCATGCTTTTGCTTATTGTTCTAACATGTTGTCAGATTTTGCTCTCATCTATAATGTGTCACAATACAACTGTAATTTAATTTTTTTAAGTAGTTCTGCTCTTAAATCAATAAACATCACATGATCACCATTTCTTATGCTTGCTCATAACTGTTATTAAAACATGAAAAGCTCTCCATACAGTAGTTCCAAGGCTCCTCACTGATGAAAGCCACAAGCTAGAAACTAGTCTGGGGATATTGGATGAGTAGGCACTAGATAAAGATTTTATGCTCAAGCCTTCTGGCATCCATTGATTACTCTGACTTGCACGGAGTGGCACTACTGTATGGAAAGTTTTGCCTGTTTTAATATTAATTAGTTCCGCTCTTGCAGTATCTTTTTATGAACACACTTTTTCTTAAAACCAGAAATCATGAAAATATATTTAAAGTTATCTTCTAACTAAATGATGCATTTTTTTTTTTTTTAAATAATTATGAAAGAGTGAATTTTTTTATATTGAAAAAAAAAAAAAAGAAATTAAAGAAAGGTACAAAAATTATGAGCAACTCACACAGAAGGAAAAAAAATAAACCATTTTTTAATATTAAATATGAAAAACAATTAGAAGATTTGATGGTTTAATTAAAATGATAAATTTTAATGCTTGATTGATTTAAAGTATGAAAATAATATACGGGGAGGGGGGGAAAGACTTTTTTTTTTTAATGGCAATCGCAGATCGCTTTATATCAGCTTTCAGTAAAGTTTTCGTTTTGCTCATTCATCTTCTATGATTGTTAATTAAAAAAGAACGTTAGAAAAAAAAATCGTTTAAAAAAATTTCATTCAATTTAAACAAATTGTTTCTAATTCTGAATAATATATATCAAGAGAACAATTAAAAACTAAAATGTAAAAAATTGAAAGTAATTTAAAAAAAAAAAAAAATCAATAATTTATCACTTAGTTACTCCAGTGTGTGGCAGAATGCATAATTTTTATACTAGAATTACAGTTATAATTAAATGTTCCCAGAAGGCATATCAATTTTAAAGGTTATTGATTTGGCTTGAATTGAACTGTAGATATTTAACATATAAAAATTAAACTTAGCCCATCTTCTTTCACTCTAATTTTTTTAAAATTATGATTACGGTTGTTTTTCATGATAAAAAATATTTTAAATGATATTCACTTTGAATTAAATTTTTATAAGTATACTTTAAAAATATATACAATCCATGCACAAACTTCTTTATAAATCTTGATTAGTTATAATATGAACTATTACAAAGTATAATAATATATCCCAACGTTTTAACTATATTATTTTATAGTATTTATTAAGGAACAACTAAAAAATACATAAAAAACAATAAATACAAATATTCCATAATACATATAACAAAATACAAATATATCTTGCCTTAAACGTCTTCTAACAAACAATCTTAACTTTTCATTACATTCGTTTCTTAAATACTTTAAATAATTTTTATAAATTTATTTTTATTTATCAAAACAATTAATATTGGAAAATGTTTATGTTTGTTGACATTTAACATATATATTGCATTATCTTATTTTTTCTTCTTTAAAAAATGTCTATTGCAAAATAATTTAATATTTCATTACCATTCTTAAGAATTATATATTTAGTTACAAGGTGTGCATTATTAATTAGTAAATTTACAATTCGGCATCAGTTATTTAGGACAAATTACAAAAGGACGTTTGCAATTTTATAATTGCCAAGCTTTATTATTTTGGCATAAATTAAGAATTGCTCAAATAGCAATTTTATTTTACAATTAATTAAATACTTACAAATACAGTGTAAACTTAAATTTAAAAATAATTATAATGCAATATTTAAACTAATTAATTTGATAATTATAGAATATATATTTTTAATTAGTATTGTTCTTAATTTGTCATTTTAAGCTGCAGAAAAAAATTAACTAACAACTTTAATAATTTTTAATTTTCATATTTTTTTAAGCTCAAATAAAATGAATAAAGTACAAACTATTTTAATCACTAACTTTTAAAACATATTTTTGTACTGACTACCTAGTGAAGCAGTCGGACTTCAGTTCGATCCTAGCTTCATGACATCTAGCCATAAACCCACTTCAAACCCTAATACTAACCTTAAATTTCCGATGCAATGGGGCTTTATACGTTCAATCCACACTAATTTCCATAAAGAAAAACTTATTTCATAAATGTATGTTAAAATTAATTCGTTTGAGTTTAAATTAATCAATGCTATTAATAAATTCATGATAGAATTATTCATGAATTTATATATATATAACAACTGCGTAGATTGTGTGTATATATTTGTAAATATTTAAATATATATAATTGTTCAAAAGTTTCATTGCATTGGGAATGTTTGTTTTTACTTTAAATAATTTGTTAAAACTTTAATGATTAAAAGCTACATTCTTTCGATAAGCTTTCAGATTTTCCCTTTCCAAAACAATGGGTTAAGTTTTATTAATTAGAAAAAAGATAAGTATTTAAAATGTAAGGATTTCCTAATTTAAGAATTCATTTTCTAATTAGAAAATGAATTCAAGTTAATGAGTTTGAAAGCCTTATCGAAGGAATGTATCTAAAAACAACCAGTAAATTTTATAACATTAATAATGAAAGAAGTGCTAGCTCAAAGGCATCAAATACAGTATATATAGCTCTGAAAAGTTTGGAGGGGGAAGCCATATTTGTTATAGAGAAGTGCAGTAAACTCTATGCATTTTAAAGCATGAATTCAAATAGTGTTCCTATCATGGTAAAGGGGCTAAACATCAGGAATCTGGCTATTGTTCCTGAAGTCCCCTAAAAATCTTCAATGAAGCTGCTGAATCTTTTCCGGACCAATCATGATGATAAAATCGTGAAAATTCATTAAAATACTGTTCAAGTAATCGACCAAATGCATGCCTACATTTTCCTCACCTGGACGTGTAAACTAAGAACCAGCTCTGGAAGAAATGGGTAATATGTTTTCATAATGAACCTTAAACTTTCTGGCCAGTTTCGAACTTTACTTTACACTCTCTTTAAGAGCTCTTTTCATTCTTTAATGTAATAATATCTGTGTAACACCTTTTATTTATGCTATTTTAAATGAGTAATTCTCTCAATCTCTAGTCTTTAAATTTAATTTCCCTTCCTTACTATGGTGGTTCATTTAGTATACTATATATATTTATTGTGTGATTTACTAATGTCGTTTATTTTTAATTATATGCCAATAATCCTTCGACTCGATGATGCCCTTTGTTTCCTTTGCTTTATACAAATATAACATTAAGTCTAATAGTAATTCTTGCCCATTAGAACTAAATTTATACGTTCTATTAATCATCGAGTCGAAAGAAATTATTAAATGTTTGTTATTTTTATAATTGGCTAATAATAATTTATTAGCTTCGTTTCTCACCTATGTCCCCAGCTTCTATCTAATTTACAAATGTTTATATATCCACATAATGTTAAAATGTTTTTTTTCTTGTATTCACCAATATTTATTTATTCATGTATAATCTAAATATTTTTGCAAAAAGGGTTGATAAAGGAATCAATCAAGTATACTCTAATTCAACTTTCTGTTATTTTCTATTAAGATTCAGGAGGGGCATGAGGTTTGGGGCATAACTAATATAATGTTATAAATGCTTTGAAATAGTTTTACTTAAAAGCTTGTTTGACTTTAATTCATTTGATCAAGTCATCAAGGTTGCTGTCGTAGGCTATCGTTCGTTTCGCAGGCTTGTCGACGATGATATTTCTGATATTTTAATTATAGAGGAAGAAAGCACTTCCTCCCCTCTTATGTTATATTTGGAACACCAAAGGCTCGTAGTTACAACTCGGCCTGGCTTTCCCATGTTCGCATCTACCTAAAGGGAAGTAAGACTTGTGAAATGCAAGCCGCCACAGGATATCGATCATCGACCAGCTATTGTCTTTCAATTTCATTTTATAGCTCATAATTCATCAACACTGTTACCTCTCTGTTCCAGTAAAGCCTGCTCTGATGCTTGTAATTCGTGATGAAGTTATTTCAATTAAAGTCAAACAAATTCTCAATATATTTAATTAAATAAGTTTTCTAATTAAAGGTTAAAGTTATGCCCTAAAATACGTATCTTGCTCTTCATGAATGGATTTGTGAATGTGAAAATAAATCTCACATTGTTTCATATAAAATTAGAGTAATAATGTCATTTACAAATGAATACCTTTATCTGCCTTTATTTTCTTGTTGGGGGCATAGCCATATAGACTTTCAAGTATTGCGTAATACCCATTGGCATATAATAAGGACCGCCACTCTTAGTATAATTATCAACTTTGTTTAAGGACTAGAATTAATTAATATAATCATTATTTAAAATTCAAACAAAACAAACTATTATTATTAAATATTTTCTAAACACACTTGGTTTCTTAGTTCTTAATTCTCTTATTCAATAATTAATTTAATGCTAACGCTCGCTGTCTGTGTTGGCAACCCGAACATATATATATGATTCGATTTAAAAAAGTATCTTAAGTTAATTAATTATCTGATATTAGTGTCGGTTCAAGGGTCTCTAATCCTCACCAACCATTGAGCTAGTTTCTTGGTGCATAGCACTGTGCTGTCAATTTAGATTTCTACTAATCTGAGCTAGTAAGTTGGGTTTCAATTCAGTTTGTTTTAGCTGAGTTTGGATTCGACTTGCGCTCAGGTAGTGGTGCTTTTTCGACTGGTACAATAGATGCATCTCACCATTTAGCTATTCACTTAAACTACAAAAAATATATGCTATTTTTTTTTAATGAAATAGAAAATACTTTATATTGTGTTTTAATTTTTTTTTTTTTTAAAAAATCCTATTAAAAGAATAAATTCAAAAAATAAAAATTGTATGAAATTTTAATTATTAATTTTTCAAATTAAAAAAAAAACATATTAGACAGAAATAAATAGACAATAGGAAAGACTTCCATTTCACCTGAAGACAAAAATAAATTACTAATATTTTTTTTCTTTCTGCCAACACATTATTTATGTAAAACATACTTCAAATAATCAAAAATATTCTTCAAAATATTAAAAAAACAACTTTAAATTATTATAAAATAAAAAATAATAACTCATTTTTCAGATGATTTGATTTCACATTAAATAAATTTAATAATTGACCTAAAATAATACGTCAATGCAAATACAGTGTACTTATAGACTAGAAATTTTTTTAATTATTTTTGAAAAAAAAAAAGTAAAAGAGAAAATTAACCCAAAAGAATTTATGGTCTTTCAAAAAATGCTATTCATGTGTAGAAAAGGCTTCATACTCATTTAAAAAAGAAACTTGATTCCATGCTTGAATTGTTCAATTTTTAATTAATGACATTTGTGGAATAAATTATAACTACAATCTGAATTTATTAATAACCAATAAAATGTCTTACTCTTTTTTTAATCTTCAATTGCTATGTGATTTCACTATTATATTTCAAATCCCATAATTTAATATTATTTTATATATTGCACAGATGTCCATTTCAATATTTTTCTAAATATATTTTTATTTTGCAAAAATCAAATTAGTTTAAATTTAACTCAAGTAATATAAATTTTACATTCATATCAGATTTAGCCATATCTCATGCCATGTGTAATCTAATCAACTCTAAATCATTTTTGATTTTTTGCAAATGATCACTATTTTTTTTTTACTTTTTAAAATAAATATTATAAAATTTATTTTAATTAAAGCATCAATAACAAACACAAATTAGAAGAAAGCAAATAACTGAATCCATTTAACCAGAAATAACTTTATTTTATTTTTGCAATTATATGACTTTAATTTCTAATTTTATCTACAAACATTTTAATGCTTGTTGTAATTAATGCTTATAATAAGAAAATCAAATTTGAAATGAGATTTATTTAAAACAAATACTTTTCTTAGGAATGGTATGAGGTATCATTTGTTATCTGTCCAATTTTACACTGCATTGTAGTAGCCATTTGGATTAATTATTATTATTATTTTTATATTAACAAATCAATAGAAAAAATGACATCAGCACCAAATAAAAAATATAAACGTATATAATGACTGGTTGGCTAGTTAAAAATATAATTATATACACAACTTTTCACTTCTTTTTCTTTTTAAATTATAGCTCCATAATAATGACTACAGAATGTAGTTGAAACGTTGTATGGAAGGAGAAAGAAAATTATAGTTTGGAATAAAACAAGTTTTAAAAAGAAAAGGAATGTTGAATTTATATATTTATTATCTAGTTACAAATATAATACAAACTTTAATGCAAGAAATCATAAAAAAAAAAGTTAAACTTTAATCCCTAAATATTATTAAAAAAGACAAAATAAATATTTCCATTTTAAAGTAAAATAAAGAACTTTAATTATTAAATATATAGAATTTAATAAATAATAATAATAATAATAATAATAATAATAATAATAATAATAATAATAATAATAATAATAATAATAATAATAATAATAATAATAATAATAATAATAATAATAATAATAATAATATATATAGTTAGAATATCAATCAGAATGGAAATAGACACAGAGTCAAATGCAGATTCTATATCTAGATGAACTGCAATAGGAGTATATTTTTTGGTCTTGAACTGAGTTCAAGACTGCTTTAAACATCAGAGCAGCCTGTATGGCAGAAGAGCCTTTTTTTTCAAACTGCATATTGGAAATTAGAGTAAATGCAGATGATCCCTTACAAATTTCTCCAGTATCTTCATTCCTAGTGGTCCCATTGAAATTGAACAAAAATTGATAAAAGTAAATGTTAAGTCTGTTTTTTTTTGTTTGGTAAATACTACAACTGAATTTGGATATAGGCCTTTGATTTCATATATCTTTTAGGATAGGTAATGTGCCAGGTCACAGAGATATAATGTAGTAAATTGCCTAAGCAGAAACAAAAAAACAGGGAATACATTGGGACCTAGGTGACATGAGTTATTTATAGTGTTAAGCTTGTCAGAAAATTTTATGGTTTGGAATGGAGTATTGATATAAAATGGCCAAAATAATGTGAATGCATTGATTTGTAACGTCTGCTTTGAGTACCATAGCATCATTTTGTGTTGATGGATGGCCCAGGGCCCAGTGAATATATCTCCAGGTCCATATATGTTGATGAATAAGACAAATTCTTCCTTTCTTAATGTCAAGATATTCTTTATGTTGGTTGATGGTTTTTTGAAGTTCTGGGAAAGTACATGTAACTGTTGATGAATATGATGTGCAGGATTCATTAAAGTAATCCATATATATGACTCATTGTCCAATGTTAAAATTCAGGAAGGTAGAAGTGAACTGCATGTGAGATGTTGAATATTGAATGACATTATATGTATAAAGGTGAGGTATCTTTGTGGATCAAGTTCTATTTGTTCCAATTTCTGCAACATAATATATTTCACAGAATAAGATCTAGGCAGCATATGAGAGTAGAAGAACTTGAATGTTTTATGCAAATGAATGGCTGTGATGTGTAGTTCATTGAAATTCAGGATGAAAGATTGTCCAGAATGGTCAGAGAAAGAAGTAGAATTAAAGTCACATTGAATTAAATTATGTAGAATTGGTCAGTAAAAAGCAAAAATCTATGAGTGAGGCATGCTATTTCTTATGGAATGTGACAGAGTTGAAAGGCAAAAATCCTTGACCACTCATAAGTGGAATGTTATTAAATGAAGCCATTTTGACATTAATGTTCGGTAATCAAGATTAAAATCTCCCATTAAAACAGTTGGATGAGGTGAAGCAACAAGTAAGGTGTTAATTGTCAGAATAATGGTTGAAATAACAGTATTACTAGGAGTGATATATATAAATATAATATTTAGTGTTCTAATATGGCTGTGAAATATGGTAATTAAAAGATAGGTGAAAATGATCAGCTGGGAGTGATAACAATACTAGTTCCACCTGGTGAAGATGTGTCCCTGGAGCAGGCACAGAAACCCTGTCTATTTAGGTAAGCAGCAGGGTCAATGTGGGATCTGTTGTATATATTTATCTCAAGCAATCCAAGCATGTGAGGTTGTATATTGCTTATAAAAAAGTTTAGATACTGAGTTGATTCCTCGAACATTAACTGCAGTTATTTTTAATTTCATTTATCAGGGGCTTTGGTAATTAATTTTAGTCATCAGTCAGGGTGGGTGCAAATTCTTAATGTTGTCAGGAAGGTGTGCTTATAAAATTATAAATTTATAATGGTGGTTGATCAGTAGTTAATAATGTTTCCAGCCCAGCTGTTGAGTGTATTTGTTGTTTATGGGAGGCAGGGATATATTGGTTTTTGGAATCAGCTAAAGTGCATTCAGTTTCCATGAGAGTATGACTGGTTTCTACAGTGTCCATGTCCAGAATCAACAGGTCAACTATATCTGTTTGGGGTTTTTTAAGTTGTCAAATGGGAGGCATCCAAGCTTTCTTTTTGTTTCATTAGAAGTGTTGGACAGAGAGATGGCTGGTATAGATGGTAAACATGAAGAAATTTTCTCCATGATATGGGTTGAACTTTTATTATGAATAGCATGGTTATTGCCATAATAAGAGCTTCTGGAGCAGTATTAATGTTATTTAACATAGTGTTGGCTTTAGAATGTCACATTGGGAGAAGTTTTGAAAACAATATTATCTGAGTCAGAGGTTGTTTGTGTAGCAATTGAGTTGACACAATTGTCATTATCATTATCTACCTCAAAGAGTGTCAAATCAATAGGTGATAGAGTAAGGTTGAAGATGGATGAGTGTTTAGGATAGATGGCATGTGGATGGATAAACTTTTGGATATTTATGGATGTAATTATGGAAAGATTTGCTATTAACTGTTTTTTGTTGACTTGGGAATTTAGGTGATCAACCGATTTTTCTAATAGTGAAGTTTGGGGATTAACACATTGTACCACTAAATTACCTTGTTGGTGCAGGAGTAGCACTGGTGTTTCAATTTTCTGATATATAGGCATAAGATAGCTTCATGATCAAGGATTTGTGTTGTAATAATGTTTTGATCAATGTCATGGTACAATTGTAATTTGAAATTATAGTCATTACTAGGGGATGATTTATGGAATGAAAAGCTATAATTTTGTCAAATGGTTGCATCATATTATGGAAATCTTGAAGAGTATATTCCATGTAGGTATTTGTGAGTATGCCTGTAATACAGTTGTAGCAATTTGAATTCACCATAATTAAGGCAATGTTTCCAAGTGTTTTTATTTGTGTTTGAAAACCGTCCTTCTTTGTGGTCTGAAAATATTCCAAGAATACTGTTTTACTTAATTACTAACTTACTGCATGGAAGAGAGATACAGATCACTCTTAAATGGAAAAAGTTCCCCATCATTCACCCCTATACAATCCATCTTCCAAGACTCAACCTCTTAGTGCACCACTCTTCATTTTCTACATAAATTCCTTATCAAAGCATATACAACAGACATTCTCAAGCATCCAACTTATATATACTGATCAATACATTCCATGAATAGCATACATGGATTATGCCACTGTCTTCCTGCCATCTCTTAAGCATCTCATCATATTTCAAAGCATCCTCAATCAATATACTGCCACATATAAACTTAGATTTAATATGAGTAAAACAGCAGCATGGTTTATATACATCAACAAATCATACACTCATATTCCAGGGAAAGGCAACCCCTTTTTTCAGCTTTCCATTTTACATGACGCTCACTTACACCTTACAAAACAAGCTTAATCAAAATGCCACATGAATTACCAACTTTCTCTCCAATGCTTATCTCTCCTTTTATGCTAAAATTCACCTATTTAATATATTTATAATGACTAATTACACATTATTTGTCTATTGTTAAATTTTATAAATTGTTTAATTCTCCATCTCTTCCCTCTGCAATAAGCTACTATGGGCCAGGAAGCCAGTTTAGGTCCCATCTAAGAGACTTAGTTGTCCACCCATTAATAATAGTCTGGACCTTCACAGCATCCAAATGTTCTATACCCAAAAAACCATAAATTCAATTTGCATCAATTGTTCAAAAGTTCCCAACACTGCAATCACTGTTAGAAGTAATCCTTACTGATAGAACTCTCCCTATATCAGCTTAATTTCTCACCACCCTTTACTAATCAATCCTATCAGCATTAAACTGATCACATTTTCCATGATTAGTAAATACACATAATGGCAAACATATGCTATACTATATTTTGATGCCAACACAGATTATCCTTCTCCATGCTTCATATTGATAACTTCCAGCTACTTCACCCTTTCAAAAGATAGTCCCTGGAGCCTAAGTTTTTCAATTTTCTAATTCATCTTAACCTGCATGCATTGACAACATTGCATTTTCTCTGGTATTGCAGTCTATATAAAAATATAAATTCATTGTGCACCTTATATAATATGGCAGAGCAAACTTAATAACATTTTTTTCAGCAGTGTCAAGCCTTCAGCCAAATCATGATTATCCTGCTAAATATATATATATATATATATATATATATATATATATATATATATATATATATATATATATATATAAACTAGTTGCATCTATACAACAGTCAATTTAATCCTATAAGTGGGTATATCCTTCCATAGCATGTGCAACAACTAGTGCACTAACTGCATCTTTCCCATTGGCAACAATATCAGAAGACACCCAGCTACATTCATCAATAAGCTTCAACATATCAAGGCCTGGGACAACAATACTCCATCCCAAGATATTGTTGCTGCCACCTGGTCACTACTAAAACAACCATCCAATATATAATAGGTCATAATACAACAATATCACATTGAAAAGCATTCAATGTACCATCCATTACTCTCAGCAAAACTCACCTTCACTAACTGCCTTCAATTCCATTCATCATCAGACTACATAATTTACATTGCATCTATTGCAAATCATCAACTGTCACCATATATAATTTTACTCTAAAATGACCTTGTTCTTTGTACAGAATCCATAGCCTGATTTTATATTACATGAATTATAAGTTTCCTTCCTAGTATACTACAAAATTAACAATTAAAAGAACAATAATCAAAAATTAATTTAATGACTGTAAATAACTTTCAATATGATGCCAGATTTTATATTCTTGAGTCATATCTGTCTGTCTATGAAATTGAGTTTTATATACTGATCTGTTTTTTTAAGACTTTAATGATTAAAATTGATATACTTCTCTATATCAAAACTAGTAGCAACATTTGTAAAAAAAAAGTATACCTTGAAATCTGATTATTGTGACCCTTGAAATTAACTTGTACAAATGCACATGTAATCTTACAATCAAGTTATGTAATGACATGTAACCCAAAGGATTAATAAAGATTATTGTTGAAACATAATAATAATAATAATAATAATAATAATAATAATAATAATTATTATTATTATTATTATTATTATTATTATTATCATCATCATCATCATTAAAGTTAATATTTACTGTAGCTATTAAATATTTGCATTTAATATTTATTTCAATTTTCGATAGACCATTAGATTAATGAGACCAAAATGTGTAGTAAGAAAATAAAAATATTATTGGATTATTATTATATGACCTTTTTTTAATTCAGTAAATTGTAAGCACATGAATATTGATGTTCATTTTATCCATAGATTCATGTGTTTTACATTCACATCACTAATAACTATACAGTTTTATATAGTATGTCTGCACATCAAATGCTGTGAGTGTAACAAGTATTTTCTGATCAGAAAGTGAGATACAAATAATCAATAAACTGAATTATTAGTGTTCTTGATATTTAGTAGGATTATTATAAAATTAAACAAGGGTGTAGAGTCTTATTGGATTAATAGTTTACAATCACCATCTTAATATTTATTTCATATTTGTAGTACAAAAAATTGTAGGACCATATTCAACAATTAGAACATTCTGTTAATGATTATTCTGCCTACTATAGATAAGAGTAAAGTAAAATAATTTTTAAATAGTCTACTGCAAGGTAAATTTTTTCCCATCAACTCAGAAAGAGTGAAAATGAGGCATTACTCATGAAATTTTCCAAATTATTGAATGGTTAAAATTTGAGAAGTTTTTTAATCCTTAGTTTATTTTTCTATTAAAAATATCAAATACAATAAAAAATGAATACAGAAAAGGTGACATAAATATACTATTGCATACAACTCTTCTTGAGTATTTAACTCATGAATTTATTTTAAAAAACCAAAATCAAAATTTATTAAGAAGCTATTCTTTTATCTATACTTAGGATAATTTATAGAGATGCAAATCAAATATTTCTTAAAGTAGATTCATTATTTTTAACATTCATTTACTTGATATGTAAGATTTTGAAAATTGAGTCATACATGATGATTGACAGGCAAAAGCAAGTTTTCACATGAATTAACAGCATATTTTATTTGTCATTAGAACAGGGAGGTACTATGGTGTGGAAATATTATCATTTGTGATCTGGAAAGTCAAAAATAGAGATCAAAATATAACTTATAAAAAAAGTATTGTGATGACTAATATAATTCAATTTGGGAATGTGCATGTTAAATATTTTATTTCAATTGTTTTGTATAAAATTTTATATTATAACTTTTTATAGACATTATTCAATTTTTTTTTGCTCTTTAGACTATATTTTATATTATTACCCTTCTTAAGATAATTTGAAATATTTTAATGATAATAAATGCTAGCATTTTTTATTTCTGTTCAATTGAATACATCTGTTTAGAAATGACAGATTTACACAATATCCAATGTCTTTTTTACTATTTTTTCATATAATGTTCTGATAATGTCACAGATTTTTCTAGGGCCATAAATGATCATATTATTATTTCTACTTTTTTTCTTAACATATAAACTTTTAATATATATAGTGAAATTCTTTTTGTCATATATCTATGATATTTTATAAATATAAATTATCTAAAAATAACAGCCATATTTTTCATTTCTATATTTATTTCTTAATTTTATAGATTTAAACTTATAGTTTAATTATATGTATCTTCATAAACATTTTTATATATTATTTTGATATACATATAAAGTATAATTGTGATGATATATTTCATAAATAACTATAATAAACTTTAGAAGTACTTTCATTTAATTTTTTAACCTTCTTCAATTGGAAACCATTAATTGAATTTCAATTGAAGAAGGTTAAGGAATTAATCAAAAGATCTTCTGTGGTTTATTATAGGTATTTTTAAAATATATTATCAGTGCCATAATTTATTGTTTTTATTAAAATTTTGTTATAATAATAAATGACATTTTAATTTAATTACATATACATATAAATGTGTCATCTTAATAACTTAAACATAGACTCATACTAACAAATATCACAAGACTATTTGCTTGTATTTAAATTTTCATAAACCATATCAGCCATTTGTATATGAATATGCCCATTCTAGAAAAACAGTTACAAGCACAAAAATCTATTCTAGAGATGATTTTTTGTCTACATATAGAATATCCTGTTTTATTTTTCTGTTTATTCAATATTTTTGATGCTATCATTTAATATCTTCAGAAGTTTTTTTTATTTTTAAAATACTTCAGTGCTATCTTTATTTGTAATTCTTCAAGGTATTCTGTGGTACCAAACTTTCACAGTGGAAAGAACCAATCTTACCCTTCTTTAAAACATCTTTGAAATAATCTTTATAACATAAATGGGATATTTCCTTCCTATATTACATTATTCAATCATTTTACATATTAACTTGAACAAAACCATAGTTTTACAACAATGGTGTCTATAGTATCATGTTTAGAAAGCTGAAGGACATATTGATTGGTTTTATGATCTTATCATTGTATTTTTAAATTTTATGAAGTGTCCTCAGATGAAACTTTTCTAATGCCTTATATTACATTAATAGGGTATTCAAATGTTACATATATATATATATAATATATATATTTTAACATTTGCAAATCTTCGTTTTAACATATATATATTTATAATAAATTGGGTAAAATAAGTTTTATATTTAACTAATATAGAAGTGATAGTTATTATCTCTGAACATGCAGAAATACATTGAAGACTTTGATGTATCGCAACATCTAAATTTGTTGTTCTACTTATAAAAATATTTAAACTGGCAAGATGATAATGATTCAAGTTAAAAATTCCTGAGTATTGTTTTCCATCACTGGCAAAGAAAGAACTACTAGTTGATATATATTGATTACTCAAGCTTGTACTAAATAGAAGTAGAATTTGATTTTAAATAAAAAAAGGTTGTCAGACATATCTTTTTTTATTAACAGCATTATTCTTTATAATAATGCAGTATTTTGAATCTTTTCTAATGCTCTTTACTAATATATTTACTCCCATGTAAATATTTTTTTTGCTGATTAATTATGTAATATTTAGGAATTATCTGTGAAATATGTATAATGTTCTTTTTATTCTTTACACAAATAAATTGTACAACATGGAAAATATTGCTAATTATTTTGTAATTGTTTTTATTTATTTAGATTCAGTCATACATTTTGCAATCCATAAAACTGTTTCTTTCTCTCTCATATATGATATATCTATTTAGAAGTTGGATTTAAATCTTTTACAGCATAAAAAAAAATATTAAAGGCAGAATAGATTGTAGATAAATACCATCATTTTTGATATTTATTATTCAAAAACTTTTATTATCCAAACAAAATTTCAAAGATGATCTTTAAAATCTTTTACAATAAATAAATTAATTTATACACATATTGATGAATAAAATTACAACAACAAAAAACATTCAGTAACTACCTATAAATTATTATGCCTAATTCCAATGAGCTTAATTTTTTCCTCTCTTAATCCAATATATTTGTTTATTTTATAATTAGCTTTTCACTGCAGAGCCACATTTTCAAACTGTGATTTTTTGTTTGTAGATGGTGGCAGTACTTATTCCAACTTAAATGCTTTCTGCATAATCTTTAATATCATTTTTTTAGTTTCCACATTTAAAATGCACTAGAAAACAAAAATAACATAAATATTGATTTATTAGTTTTAAAAAAATCTGAAAAGATCAATATTTTTCAAGATCAATATTATATGTATGTATGAGAGATGATAATCTGGCCAAACTGATGAGTGCTAGCTTTGCATGAAATACATATATTGGTGATTATATGTGATCATATATATCAGTGGTATGAGATAGTATGGATAGTTAAAGGGTGCTTGAAAATCTGAGTTCAAATCCCCTATACTTAAAATAATATTATAGTAATTTTTAAAACCATAAAATACATATATACACTTTGATTTTATTCATATATGTTTTATTTTAAAAATAAAAGTTAATAAATTTGATAGTAATTTAAAGAAAGTAAATCATGATCATAATATTATCACTTGTTTGAAAGAGATCAGTAAATATGATTCAATGATAGTATTAGGAACTTCTGAAATTTTTAAAAGTTATGAATAGAAATTTAAAAGATAATTTAATACATTTTTAATAGTTTCACATTTATTTTTTTATTTATTCACTCCTGTTTTAAAAATACTTTTTATTCAACAAAGTTTTGGTAATTTTTTTAAGTTGCTACTAGATTGCCCTCCTGAATACCATCTAATAATAAGTCGATTTATTGCTTTTTTAATATTTACAAACATCAAATATGACTTTTTAAGAATGTAAACTGTTTGTAAATTTTAATTACTATCAAACTCAATTTTTCTAAATTCTAATATAAAATAATGATTTGATATTAAATCAAATGTTGAATTTAAAAAATATTAACACAAGGGCTAACAGAAGAAAGTATTTTCTTAAATATTTATACTAACCTTTATAAAGATTACATCGAATTGTTAAGTGAATGCTATCCTTCCATTTAAACATGAAATTAAAAATAAAGAGAATTAATCAGTATTGCTTTAATTATAGCTATAAAGAAATGTTGTATCAACATAAAAATAAATATATATTATATATACAGAAAGTACTTATATATAAACAAAACTATAGTTATAAACAAATTTTTGAAGGGTTATCAACTCCAATCTTTGAGTGCAATAAGATTTTACTATAATTAATAAAGGGTTGGCATTTTCATTGATTCTTCAAATCCAAAACATTCATAAATCCAAAGAACTGCAATCAAGGATGTTTAATTTACTATGTTTTACTTTATATAAACATAGATATCCTAAAATTAATGTAAGTTTCAAATTATCAAACAGAAGTCAAGAGTATCAAAATATTAGCCAGATATTTCTACTTTGTCTGGGCTAGTATTATTTTTTAAGTAAAGATTTTTTTAGTTCTGTCATTACCTAACCAGATACAAAAAAGATAAATCATTACTTTTCACAATAGACAAATATTATATAATAATGGCTTTTTTTTTGCCCTTTAGTTCATGTGTGAGTTAAGAAAATCTAGATACTTATTTATCAATCAATAATTAAATATATTTGTAAGCTATAAATCAGTTATTTGAAGAAAAGTTCTAAGTCTATTTAGAATCTTAAAAAGCTTTGTAAGATGCATTTAATTAAAATACATTTATTTTTTATTAAAAATTAGTAAGAATTGATTTTTTTTCTCTCTCTCTCTCTCTCACTCTTGACTATTGATTTTAAATAAATGTATTTGAAAGTATTGTAATGGCTGTTATTAAATTGTTAAATAAATCACTAAAGCACAGTTAAAATGATTGTAAGTTATTTTTCAGTTTGAGTGTTCGATGTTCTCAGGATCATAAATACTTTAATTACTTTCACATCTGACAGTAAGTTTTAACAAAAACCGGGTTTTAAAACCTTTTGTTAAATGTACATGAAAAATGTCCTAAGCAGAAAACTTCATAAAAACTCACAGATTTCTGGTAATAAATGGGGCAAGAGAGAATAAATTATTATAGGTGATATATGGTCAGTGTATTTATGAGGCTTACTGAAATAGCTACTTCTGTTAAAATATTCTCTTAGTTGAAAATCAGATCTTAATCCTTTAAAAAAAAAAAAAGAAAAGAAAAAACTTAGCTATAAAACTGTTTTCTATAAATCTTACATTTACTGCACAATTAACAATATGATGTGAGGAATGAAGAAAAGTTAAACACAAAATAATATAAGAAGGAAAGGGTTAAATAATAAAACATAACTATAAAATGAATTTTCAAAATTTGGACAAGCTATTTTAGAATGCATTAACAAAAAATGGATAACTGATTTTTATAGCAATTCTATGTAATAATTTTACTCTCAAAATTGTTTTATATACGTATTCACTACTTTACAATAGCAGTTATATACTATAGTAAACGAGGAGTATGATTCATTATTTTAAAATGTAGTTGTGCCCATTAAAATTTGAATCAAGTTCAAATGTGGCCAGCAATGTCAAACAAAACTACATCTGTTTAATTGTTATTGCTTTGTTATATGACCTTATATTTTCTAACTCTTTTCACTGGCAGAAAATATAACTTATATAATTTATAGAAATAGCAATTAATACTTTTTTCTGATATCCAAATAAAAACCGATTTTGGTGAAAATATAACACAATCATAGATTATTTTGTTTTCATTTTTTTGATTTCTTAAGAGAAAATTATCTTTAGTATGTACTATTTAATAAGCATATTTTAGCTGCTAACAAAAAATGCCCAAACATTATGTATATAATAAACATTATCTAGAAAGCAGGTTTTATCAGTGGTGTTAAATTTCTAAGCAATTAACTTCGCCATGCAACTCTAAGAAAATTTTTTTTCTGTTGCCTTTCTGGCCCTTATACTTTATCTTTCAGCAATAAAAATTTGTAATAAAATAAGATATACAACTTTCAAAGTTAAGGTCATATAAAAAAATGAAAAGATTAGCAACCATCTTGGTTTTATTTCTTCCTTTACACATAGCTAGGATTTTTATTTTTATAAAAAAAAATTGTTTATAAATATGCATACATATTATTTACACTAAGTTTAAATAACATCGTTTCTGTTGAATCCTAAGAGACAAAATATAAGATTAAATGAAGATGAAATAAATCAGATAGCATTTAAAATGTGTTATTTAATTAAGTAGGAATAACTATTGTCTGGAATCCAAAATAGTTCAATCATGAGTATGAGATTTTTTTTTCTTTCAACTTCTTTGATATATAAATCATAAAAAAATAATAAAATTGTTCATTGACATCATTAACTTATAATCCAATAACCTTTAGCTCAACTTTGCCATTGTTATCATTGTACTAAGCCACAGTGGATAATTCTTTATGGCTATTAGTATTTTAAATATTTAATATTCCCAAAATAAGACATACTATTGTAATAAGTTATTGAATAGAAATAGAATATTTTCATGATCACATATAATATGAGATACAAATATTCAAGATAGATGAACAGTGTTGATCATTGAAATAGATTGCTGTTATGAACACTATCTTAATAATTCTATTTCTGTTTAAGAATTTAATATAAATTGCAATAATGAATAGCTAATGCAAGACTAATTAATAAAATTATTAATGTTAAAGTTGTATTCAATTTGCAGATGTGTATAGTAATTAAAAGATTAGCTATTTAAGTTAACTATTGAGACTAACATTATTTTTAAGTACTACTTTGAAGGTACAGATAAATCGGCAGCAGCAGCCATTCATAAACAAGTACATTCTTTTAAACTTAGAAAAAAGTAAGAAGACAAAAAATGAAAAAATAATAATAGATGAAAAAGACTTTTGCATTGTCTACACAAATCTATCTGTAAAACACAAGTATGTTTATGCTAGTACATTATTCTGATTATTTGATATTTTTCTATGATGTTTTTTAAACTTATTAAGCAGCAAACTTTTCTTTCTAACAACCTTAAACAAGTGTCTAATTGTTGGTTTAATATGCATTATATTCTCTGCCATTTCTTTTATTCTTTAAAAAAATAGTCAACACTGCACTTTTTAGACTGTTTTTGAAGTAGTTATTATATCATAAGTATAATCTGCTCCTCCCATAAAAGTCATACTCAGGTTTAATGTAAAACACTCTATTAGAAAATCATGTTTTGGTCATTTATTTTATATGTCCTTTACAATAGGGATGTGGTTTTACAATTTAACATATCAAATTGAAAAACAAATTGATTAGACTTAAGATCTTGCTATTGTATTTTTATAATTTTATGGAGCATCTTAAATGAAACTTTTCTAATTCCTTTATTTTATATTCATCTTGCATTTTTATACTATAAGTTAGATAAAATAACAATTCTATAAACAGTTAATTTAGAAATATCACATTTAATAGACCTCTGTAAATCAGTTATTTGTTTAAATTTACCCCCCCCCCCATTATAATAATTTGAATGACACTATTACTTGTATTACTGAAATTGGTACTATTTTCCAGTTTTAAACAATGTACAATTATTTTCTAATTTTACTGATTTTGAAAATAAATTGAAAAATTATACATTCTAACTAATAATAATTGGATTTATTTTGTTTTTTGCATATTAGCACTTTTTGAAAGATTTGATAAGTCACATAAATTATGAAATTAGTGGATGCATTCACAAATGAGAAAAAAATGTTTTTATTAATAGCATACATACATTCACTGTTTTGATTACTATAGACAAGAAATTCAAAATTTTTTTAAGGTTTTAATCCTAAAATGACATGCTTGTATATATAGCCCAAATAATATTTACCAGAGCAATTAATCTTTCATATAGATCGTATCTATAATAAGAAATACATTATATAAATAATGTATTGTTAGCAAATAGTTATAATAAAAAGGTTATAAATCAAGTTTTATTTCAAGCTAAAAATAACAAAAATGAAAAACAAAAAGAAAAAACAACTGGAACCACAGACAGTATTGGACATATTATAAAATGCTACATCATAAAGACAGCATGTGCTCCTTATCAAAAAATTAGTAATTTTTTTAACCAAACCTAAAGATTCAATCCCTCTTGAGGCTCAAAAAGTTTATGCGATTTCATGTGGTATTTGTAAATCTTCTTATGGGAGTATAAGCAATCTTTGCATCAGTACTAAAAGAGATAAACATGCTAATACAGTGAAGCAACATTCTTCATCAACATTCTCAATCCATGCTATAAATTCCAGTCACAATATTGATTTTTCTAAGATCAGGATCATATTCAGATGTGAAAACCATCGCCGATGTAAGATCAGAAAAGCTCTTGAGATAGTAAAATGACAAAATTGTATCAACAAATGTGATGACACATGTAGACTTTCTCATATTTTTTTTTTTTGGGGGGGGGGATTGAAAAACAAATTACTGTAAAGATTCTCAATTTTTTATTTATTTATTTCTCAATTTGTTCAATTTTATAGACCTGTTTTTCTGGTTGTGGAACTTTAACAGTTATTGTAAACACTGTTTACCGCATCTCTATAATTATCCCAGTTGAGGGCTTGTGTATTAAGTTGAAATTTTGGAATAGCTAACTAAAATATTACCCACAACATATAAATTATTAGTCAACTATATATTTTAATATGTTTCACCAAAATGTTGAAGTTACAACAAAAAAATTAATGGTTCATCTTTCTATTAAAATTATTGTAAATATTTGTCTTTAAAATATTAAAAAATAAGATAAATTTTTTGGCACCATGAATAATACATTAAATACACATTATAATTTTAATAAAAAAAATAACTAATCAATGATCAATTCTAGTGTTGAATCTATTAAAAACATTGTAATGTTGAAATACATATTTTTTGTTAATCAAAAAATTCATAATATATATAATTTTTTTCTTACAAATTCCACAAATCTGCATTATCACTCATTTTAGTCATCATAATCAAATTTACCTTTAACATCCTCTTTTAATTATTTTCCAAATCTAGCATTAAGGCTTTTTATGACAATTTTAAAATGGTGTTTGATCTATCAAAAACATTTTGTACATCTATATAAAAATATTCTACTTCTTTATTATAATGAGAACTATTTAGAGCATAAACTTGACTTATCCATATTTGCCATCTTTCTTTAAGTTAAATTACTAATTTTTTCTTTCTATTTAATATATCTCGACACTATCATTTTTCACTTTTTATTTATAATGAATCCCATTCTTCTTGTATTTATTTTGTATTTTTGTAGCAAAGTAGCATATTCACTTTTCAAATCATTTCTTTACCCTTTTTCTTTCACAAAGTCCAATAAGGTCTCATCCCAATATTAGACAATTTTTATTTCAATTTAAATCATCTTTCTTCATTTAAAAGTAATCTGCAATTGTAAATAGGTAAATAAAAGGTCATCACTGAATGGAAGTCTGGATTGCTTTTAGGAGATTCTTAACACTCTCTACTTTTGGCCATCAACTACTCCCTCTGCTGATGACTTTATACTCTCCTGGGCATAAAGGTTATAATTTAGTTTTGTTTATCATGATTATAAATATCTAAAAAGACCATTCATTCACATATTTATTGTGTTTGGCAACTGAAAAGAAAAATGATGCTGGGTCTTGATCTTAAATTCAGAGATGGAAACCAATAAACTCATCACAACTGAAGTATTTTGGCAAGAAGTGCATCTATGTTTATTTACCATATGAATAATCATATCATATAATAGCCACAATGACAAATATTTATAGTTTAGTTATTATTAAATTGATCTATCTAGTTCTTTTATGGCCTATTCTAAGTAAATAAATGGATATATCCAATGGATGAACGTGGTCATTTAAATAAAATCGATTTTGATTAGAGAGTTTATCTCAATAATATATATATCAAACAATTGAAAATTGTTTTATGCTGCAAACAATATATATATACCATTAGTGAAATTCTCGCCAAAAAAGTCAGTGCCGTAATTAGATATATATAGATAAAATGTAATTTTTTATCTTCACAAAGGAATAAAAGTTACTTTTGAAATGTTAAATTTATTAAAATGGGGGGGGGGGGATCAATAATCAAAATATCACATGATTTCTATTTTTTTAAATTCTGATAATAGAATTTTTGTAAAAATTTCAAATTTGAAATAGTAAATGTAAATCTGTTTGTAACAGTTTTATTTACGTTCATAAAAAATATTAAAAAAGTTATTATATATTTGAATAATATATATATCTCATCAAGTCTATTTTCGGAGTATATAATATTAGATTTTTTTTAAAAAATTTAAAATTACGTATTAAGTTTTATGTAACAGGTATTTATAGTGATTTAAAAATAACGCATGCACTTATTTTTAAAAGTTATTTACAGACAAAAAATTAAACTACTGCTATATTTATTATTATTAGTATTGAATTGAACTACAATTTATATATAGATACGTATATCATGCATGTAGTGACAGATTTTGACATTAATATACATTAAATTGTTATAAATAAAAAATAAATAATTGAATGACTTTATCACTAGAGAGTTCTTAAAAAGTTTGAGCACCGGAAGTGCCAGAACTGGAATTCATCCGGGGATCTTATATTCTAAAGTTCGACACTCTACCATGGTACTAAACTATGCTGGATAAGATGACTTAAAAATTTTAATGACTTATTTTTTGAGTTTTTATGTTATTCTCAAAATATAATTTTTCAATAATTTTATTATTATTCTTTATAACAATGGATTGCTTCTAATATTCTTAATTTAATGAAATCTAGAATAATTAATAGTTACTGCACAATACAAAATATTTAATTTTGAGAAATTTGTTTTTGTTGAAATGCATTACACTTCTAATGATATGTTATGTAATCAAAATGCTAAATATTTGCACAAGAATGATCTAATATTAAGTACCATATTGGAAACTGGAACCTCTAACATTTCATACAGTCAATCTGAACCAATTTTTTATTACTCAGATAAGAATTAATCACAGAATTTGTATTTGTGAGTTAACTGTGCATTAAATCAAATCTGCATACTGGCATATTAAACTCTCAGGACTGTACTGGAGTCCATTTCCAAAATATTTTTTTGCTTGATATGCTACTTTTATGTATGGATTTAAAATTAGTGAAACTTAAAAATATATATACAAACTTTAAATTAAAATTGTAAAAGATTTTAATATACAGTATAATTTTTTATATCATCTATGCATAGTAATTATGTGTTCTAGATGAATGTGGGTTGAAATATTAACCAATCATTGTAAAACCAAGTAAGTTTCCAAAAACCTTTTTAAAAAGATCTAATAGTAAATTCAATTGGATATGATTTCTTATCAGCAAATTCAGGACAATCCATTATTATTGAGTCATCTACTTCATAAATAAAATTTAACAATCATTGACCCATGTAGACATGGACAAACACAAACCATGAACCACACAATTAATGGTTGTTGAATCTACAGCACAATAACAATTTATTACAGTTTTACACTAACATACAACAAAATTATATTTGGCATTAGTTATTAGTGTTTTCCATAACATTGCATTTAATACTTGTAATTTGAAAATTATCATTCTACAATTTAGAGGTTGTTTTTATTCTTGTATGACAGGGATAATTGGTGAATTGTAAAAAATGGAAATACAATAATATAAAAAGTTTTGGACAAATCTACTTGGCCATCCTTAAAAATTGTGCTTAAATAATTAAACAATTTGCATTGAAGCCTCTGGTGATTTTATCCCCTCTTTATTTATGCTATTTTATTAATACAAATATTATTTGATTGGTCATAGTTTGCCATTGTTTTAATTAAATAATTCTAATCTTATATTCTATTCAAATTAGTACAGTGGTGAAATGATGAACATAATTAAGAATTTACTGTATTAAATCTAAACTCAATCTGTCATTTCTGATGGTCAAACATCAATAAGTTTCTGAACCATTTGATTGATTTCCCCCCTCCCTTATTTGATGTTAGCTTAAATATATTATTAAAATTCTTACACAGATGCTAAATGCTCTCTACAGTAGTGCCACTCAGTGCAAATCAGATTAACCAATGGATACAAGTATGTTTGTGCATAAAATCTCTATCTAATGCCTATTCATCCAATATCCTCAGATTACTTTCTAATTTGTGGGTTTCATCTGTGAGAAGTCTTAGATATGAGAGCACTGCACCTAGATCTTAGCAGCCACCTTTTACCTTATTAGCTAACTATAAAGCTTTGAATCTAAAATGAAAACACAAAAATGTTTTCAATTCAAGCTCATTAGCTTGTATAGTTGTATAAATCTGAAGTGAGTTCAGAATCCATATATTTTAGTGTACTTGGTTTTTTGATAACCAGGGTTGCATTAGATCCTAAGATTCAGGTACTGCTCTCAGATCCAAGGCTCCTCATTGATGAAATTTTTAAGCTAGAAACTAATCTGGGGATATTGGAAGACTATGCACTAGATAGGGATTTTATGCACAGACCTTGTTGCATCTGTTGATTACACTGGCTTGCACTGAGTGGTGTACTCTATGGAGAGTTTAGCCTCTATGTTGTACAAGCATAAAGAATGGTGATCATGTGATGTTTAGTTTTCAATGCATAAATATTTCAAAATTTTAATAATGTTTGCTTTAAAAAAGAGAAAACCAATAAATATGACTTTGTTATTTCATTTACAGTAATGAGCCATACCAGAGATAATGACTGATGACTTCTAATTATTATATTAGGGGAAGAAGTGTGGGAGGGAGATACACACTTATGATTTTAGATTTTTTTTCTTTCACCAAATGCATGAATTCTTTAAGATTATGGCATTAGCTATGGAAACATGATAATATTACTCTTTTAAAAACACCAAAAAAATAAAATTTTATTCCATCAACGATTTATTTTTTCAAAAGATCTCTTCCATTTCTAAAGACAAATAAATGTTAAGAGTTTAAACAGGTAATTTGTAATTATAATTTGAGCATTTCTATTTTTTAAAATTCCATTTTCAGCTCTTAAATTGAGTAGGAAAAACAATATGGTATCATCAGAATATTTACTTTTAAATCTAAATATATTATTTTGATTATACATAAATTTAGATATTTAATAATTGCATTGCATATAATAATCTTCCCATATTTATGACATTTGATTTCAAGCCCCATTGTACATATATATTGCTTATAACACTCTATTCATATACATGTTAATGCAACAAATTTTCTTAAAAACTTCTTTATTTTCTTACAGTTTCGACTGTCCCGCAGTCTTCATCAGAGCTCTATCTTCTTCGCTGCCTAACTTCTTTATTTTCTTACAGTTTCGACTGCTGGACAGTCGAAACTGTAAGAAAATAAAGAAGTTCTTAAGAAAATTTGTTGCATTAATGTGTATATGAATAGAGTGTTATAAGCAATATATATGATTATATGAAGATAATCAAAGAAAGTGAAGGAGAAGAATAAGAGACAATCCCATTGTACATATCTAAATTTATAGATATGTAATAAAAATACATGTTTTAATATCTTTTGTCTTACATGATTTGATTAGTGGTAGAGAGACAAATCTGGTGTTCAATATCCATGGAAGGTAACCTACTGTCACATCTGGTGCTTAAAAGAAATAAACCATTCAGTTATTTATTTATTAATACTACACTTATACTAAAAATACATATTGAAATATACAAAAATATAGACATGAATGGGAACATTCTGTTAATATATTATGAACTAAAGATAAAAATTATTTTTTTCATTAACTGTAATTTTTTTTATTAATACATTTTGTAAATTGTGACGAATTAAAATTATGGCTATGGAGATTGTGGATACTAGATGGATTACTCTCTATATTCACAGGAGTAAATCAATTTGAATATTATCAAAAGGATTCAGTAGATAAAAATAATCAAAGAATTAGATGTTTATGAGGTTATATGATAATTCAGTACCAATTTCTACAAATTGAATGTCATTGCAAGACATCTTTAGTTCTTGAGTTCATTACTTTACCTCAGTTCTAAACTACACAGGACAAACAATAAGTATATAGTTAGGTTTTTTTTTAAAGTCATAAGATGTTTGAACAAGTAAGTGATAGATTCAAGGACTTTTAGCTTTCAGTTTCTTCATTCTGCCATTGGCACAAATCATGCAGAACGACTGTACTGTAATATTCATTAACTACATATTTAGGATATTGTTTTAATAAAAAGGTGTAATATTCAGCTTATTCTCCCAACCAAATATTAATTAAACATTGGAAAAGAAATGCATATTCATAAATTATTTTTAAATGAATTAGAAAATCTATTGAATTTATTATTTCAAAATCAAATTCAATTTTATTATAGCAGAAGACATTTACTGTATCTCTCTTGTTATGTATATTTTAAATGTCAACAATAATTGAATTTTGCTATTAAAAAAATAAATTGGTTATTAGCTAGTGTTTTGATTTTATGATTAAACTTTTTTTTGCTGTTAATTAAAAGCCTTACTTAACAAATTTCAGTCAAATTTAACTTTTACTTAAATACAAAATGAATTTTTTTTTGTTATCATTGGCCAAAGAAAATTTTTAGAGATTATATGTATTAATTATTTTATCCTACATGAAGTTATATTTTTAATATGTATATTTTTTTATTCAAATCTTCTCATAAAACGCTTTTTTGTACTTAAAAATATATCTGCTGTTTTCTACTTTAGCAATAATGAATAACATGTAAATTTTTACAAAAGCCAAACCATAATACAATTTGTTCATTTTATATTACTTATAAATAAATAAAATTATATTTATAAGTATATTATAAACAATAAATGATTTTTTATATCATGCAGTAAAGTAAAAACTTTAAAAGTTACAGCTTCAGTTTTAAATAAATTCATCACAAACATAAGTAAAACATATATCAGCAAATATTAAATAAATAAACAAATCACTTTATTTCTTGGTTGTTCATAAAAAATTTGAGCTTTGGAAGTACAACAGCTAGAATCAATCTGAGGACCTTATACTCCACTATCTATATATGCCAATGCATTAAACCACACAATATGGCAAGCATTATTCATATTTATTTATAAATAAAAATAATTCAGAAAAAAATCAGCCCAAGTCACAGTGCATGAAATATTTATTATTCAGTTTCTTTACTATGTAAAACAAAAGTAAATAAATTTGTCATATATATATATTTCTGAAATCCTTCTTCATCAGTAGCCTTGGAATGATCAAATGATCCATGCAAATATAACAATTCTTTGTTTTGTAACAATATGGCTAAATGGACCAACTTGATGTTAAAGGGTAAATATTCAGTACTTTAATATTTTTTTAAAATGAGCTATTCTCAATACAGTTAAGGACTAATTAAAGCAGAATCAAAAACTCATTTTATTAATAAACCTTGATCAAAAACATTTATGTCAAAACATATGCAAACAAATTTGAAAACATAATGTAATGCTTACAATGAATGCTTCTCATGTGATTGGAACTAACATATTTCCATATATATTTACATATTTTCAAAGTTTATTAAGTTTTCTTGCTATAAATAAATAAATAATTAAATATCTAACGTGAATAAATTTGAAAATATCAATTATACTAATTGTAAATATGACACATGTGTTTTTAATAATGTGCACTACTATGAATTATAAATAAAAAAAATATTATATATAAATAATTCTGGAATATCATTAGTTTAGCTACAAAAATATCTGCAATTTTTATTTTGTTTTTGTCAGGGTGCATGAATAAAATTTTCAGTTTTGTGGCAAAAAAGTAATGTTAGTATTATGAGTTTATATTAACATTATATATATCTACTTGCTTTTTATAGGTTCAAAATTGTTATTTGAAGACAAATTCTTTAAATTTAGTCAGCTAGACAAAATTAATAGTTTTATGAAAGAAATTATTTGTTTATTGGTGATTAACATGCTAAAATATAAAAGCTTTTAATTTTAACGTTTTTAAAACAATTATTTAAAGACCTTATTAATATTTATGAGGTAACAGTAAATTGTAATATGCTGGAGAAAAATATTAAGGAAGTGCCAAACTACCAATGATGATAACCAAATTTTATCTCTTGGTTATGACATCTGATTTTCAGAATATTTCAACTTGTCTTTGGAATGATAACATATAATATTCAAGTATATTTCAATAACCTTTCCAAGAAATGATTTTTTATCTCATAAGTCTGCTTTCCAACTGTAAATAATTACATTTTTAAAATAATAATAATAATAATAATAATAATAATAATAATAATAATAATAATAATAATAATAATAATAATAATAATAATAATAATAATAATAATTTGTCATATAAAAAATAAATAAACCCTATATAATTTGAATATATTATCAGCATCCAATATTCTTTGATTACTCAAGCTTATGATAAACAGTTTTGGAGATTTTAAGGCAAATATTAAAATTAAGCTGAAAAAGTCATATGATACATTATTTGGTATACAACAGTCTTGCCAAAAAATGTCCAAAATATTTAAAATTGGCACATTATTGTGGTTATTAAAATATGTAATAGCTAATCTAGTATCAGAACTATTATATGAAGAAATTGGACTGGGTTCAAAATATTATTTTACTCCCAGATCATTAGCTTAACTAATCATTATCATCATCAACCATTATCAATCCACTGCAGGATGAAGGTCTCTCCAAGTTCAAATCATCTTCAATCTTAAGCTTCTCTTCTCCACATCATCCCTGCACACTTTCCTATATCATCCTTCCATCTAACGTGTGGTATCTTTCTGAGTCTTTTACAATCTCTTGGAATCCAGTTGAAGATTTCAATTATCCATCTATTATCATATCTTCTAGCAATATTTCCAACCCAACTCCACTTCAGTCTTTTAATTTTTTTAATGAGATCAATAACACCTGTTTATTCTATTATCCATATATTGCAATTTTGATCTCTTCTTGTTACTCCAAACATGCACCTCTTCATACTTCTTTGAGTTGTCTGAAGTCTCTGTATTGATCTTCTATTAAGTGTCCAAGTCTCAGATCCATAAGTAAGAATTGGTAAAACACATTTATTAAAAACCCTTCTTTCAAACACATAAGCATATTTCCTCTTAGTATCAAGTTATTTCTACCAAAAGCACTCCAAACAAGTTTAATTCTATGATTAATTTCAGCCATTATGTTTCCATCTGTATTAACAATCTGATCAAGATATTTATAGCTGCTAACTTCTTCTAATTCATCATAATTAATCTTTATTTTCATATTTTGAGAAAATCCATTGAACATTACTTTAGTCTTTTTAACATTTATCTTTAGTCCTACTTTCCTACTTTCATCTGATAACTCGTGCAACATTTCCTGCAGCTCTAAAGCATTATTTGCAAAAACAACTATATCATCTGCAAAATGACTTAAATAATCTCCATTTACTTCCACTCATTTAGATTCCCATTTTAATCCACAAAATACTTCTTGCAGCACTGTTGTAAAATATTTTGAAGATATGGAGTCACACTGTCTTACATTCTTCTCAATATTGACTTTTCTAGTATCATTGTGTAATCTAATTGTTGCTGTTGCATTTTTATAAATATTCTTTAAAATATGACAATATGCTGGATCTATACCTTGATGATCCAATTCTGGTTGCAGAAAGGAGTTTGCTATTAACTGAAAAGAGACCCTTTAATTCCTTTGGGAGATTATAAAGGAATCAAGCAGGGCAATTTTTTAATGTCCACTCCATCCATTCTTGTTGATGCAGCTGTTATTACTATGTGATTATTCATATAGTATACAAATATGGATGGGCTGCTCACTAACATGCATTAACCAGCCTGGTGAATTTATTGGCTTTTTACCTCTGAGTTTAAGATTAAGAAACACCATGGTCTTTCTTCTCAGTTGCCTGATAAGGCAGAATAAATGCTTAGACAATATAATCACTTAAAGACCATTTCAGATGTACAGTTGCTGCTTTGATAATTTTCATTAATAAAGACAAATAACCAGTCTAGAGGATTAGTATGGTACACTGCAACCTAGTGTTCATTGACCACTTAAATTCACAACATATAGCTTTAAGATAGAGTGAATAGTGTAAATTTTCAAACATTAAAACCATTAAAAACATTTTTTAATTATGTTTTCAATTACCATAAACCATGAATATATTTAAGCACTAAGTAACATTAGCATCAATTTCTAGCTATGTGAACAACTATCATATATTTTGAATAAATTTACAATATTTAATAATAGTTTTAGTTAACTTGAAAACTTAAATTTAGCCTCGACCACTTTTATAAAAAAAAAGTCTAATGATGTTTTGAATACTAGCCTATTCTTTCATATTATTTATGTGATTATATAAAATTAACTTAATGACAAATATTTAAAATAACTCATAGTATTCACCTGCACTCAAATATATTCATTCACAAACTTTTATTATAGTGAACGCATACATGTTTATATATATGTCAAAGCATCGGCCGGGAAGCGAACCCGGGATAACTGCTTGCAATGCAGCTATGCTGACCACTCGGCCACCAACGCTTGACTACATGTTTCTTTTTTCATCTCATGTATTAATTTTAGACTCAACTCTAAAAAAAAATTAGAACACAAACAAAAAAAAAGTCTTAACTTTATATATTTCACTTTACGTTCGTCAAAAAGGACAACTAACAGATAATGTATCTGGTATAACATTGCTTGAAAAGAAGATTAGAGTTGATTTATTCTCAGATTAAAAATATGTTGCAGCCAGTTACAAATGATTTAACAACTACCAGTGTATATATATGGTGTAAATTTTAAAAGTAGATATATTTTAAATAATTAGTCAGTTATATTTTCAAGCCATTTTTACTTAATTAATTAATACTCGGTTTGTTTTTTAATATATAGATTGTGTGGAAATATTTTATTAGTAATAAGGAAGTGTGTGTATATTAGCATTTATATTTAAGTAATATAAATTGTATTGTCTTTTTGCTCAACGTTTTCTTTAAATAAAATATTCTGAAAAAAATCAAATGCTGTAGATATAGATTATGGAGAGAGAACGTATATAACTACTAATGAAATTATTTTGCAGCGCTCCTAAATTGCATTCTATAACCTCATATCAAATGTACAAAAGACATTAAGACCAAGTGTTCGTATTTTATTTTTTAATTATGATTATGTTTCAAAAGGGAACTATTTGGACTAAAAAAAGGGTTACAATGAGTTACTTTTGTATAGATGTGTTTATATTAATGATCACATAGATGTCTGTACAGGTTTGAATATATATGAGTGCATAGGTCAATGGGATGTTACACATATAAAAATGGCAATCGATTAAATTGTTTGGATAGGTTTTATTGGTACATTCACGCGTTACACTACTATTTATTGTGACATAGGTTCAATTTCGGTTGTATTACAAGGTTATATTGATTTTCTACCATTACTCATTTATAAATTACAATATTTTTTACAAATGTGAGAGCCATAACCTGGTTTATTGCATAACTATTGGTTCCCTGGCTGTTGGTCATTTTCTTACAGTTTTTTCTGGTTCTGTTGGCGTTTATTTCTGGAGATTGTATGCATGTTGGCTTGTGCATTAAAACTATATCTGAATGTGTTTCCACTGGCCATACACTTTTGCATGATCAGGTCAATTAATGGCTTTGATTGTGATAATATCAGTTTGATTGATTGTTGGTTAGTTATTCAGTAATTTGCACTTAGAGGGATGTTGTAGCCATAAGTTTTGATGGACTCTGAAGCCTGTAACAGTGTGTAGGTTGCATTGATACCATCCATCTGGCCACATGACTTGGTGCCAGCACTTGCATTGCCTTTGTCATTAATATTTATTTTATTTTGTTAAAAAATCACTATTTAATTTTTAGGTGTCAGATAAAAATTATTTATATTTGCTCAGTTATGTGCTGATTTTTACCTCAAAGTATGTGGTTTTTCAGGTTTTCTTGCAGTTGAAACCTGGAGACTTGTGAAATTTTGTTTTTTTTTATATAAAAAAAATTCTCTAATAAATTTAAAGTGTCTAAGAAAAAATAATTTGAATTGGTCAATTTTATTTATTGATCTTATATATAAAGTTGTAATAATGAAATGTGTAAAGTGCATATTCACTACATAAAGTAATATATATTAAGGTTATAACATTAAGACCATGCACCTGAAAAAATGACAGTAGAGACCTCTGCAAATCTTGAAACAAGATTTATTTAAAAGACAAAAGTGGCCACTCTTATCATCAACCTAGCATTTTGATTTGAGAGTTTATGGCTATTAAATACCTCACTAAATCCAAAATTTCTACAACACATTAACATTCATGAAATCTTTTGATTCACAATGAGTCAATGTTGTAAATCGAAAGATTTTTGTGAATGTTAATGTGTTGTAGAAATTGTGGACTTAATCAGCGAGGTATTTAATAATCTTATGTTCTCAAATCAAAATGCTTTAGATTCTTCTATTTATTTATAAAGTAGGTTGAAGATAAGAGTGGCCACTCTTGTCTTTTAAATAAATCTTGTAAGATTTGCAGAGGTCCCTACTGTCATTTTTTCAGATGCATGGTCTTGATCTTATATATGTAATTTTTATCTTAAAGTATGGCAGTTTTGACAGTTTTTTGGGGTTCAAATGCAAAACTTTTTCTTGGTCATGTGGCAGTTACTTTGTCTGAATGAAATGATTTGAAAAGATTAATTTTTGATGAAAAAGCAAGCTTTGGTGGATTTAAAATGTTACAGAAAAAATACTTGGGATATTAACCATTGTTATTTATTTAAGTATATTTTAAATTTACTTGAAAAATGCTAAATTTTAGATGGTTCCTTCGGAATTTAAACTTGGAAAATTTTTGCTTGTCAACTAGCATTACAAAGGTTTGGTGCAGGACTATTATTATTACAATTATTTGCTGACAGTTTTAACATGTCATTGATGCAAAGAATAAAAATCAGAGATGATTCATATTTATATAAGATCATCTATAAATTTAAATTTTCATATTTATATAAGATCATCAATAAATTTATAATTACCTCAGATTTACTTTCAAAAATGTCCTCCAGTCCCTTTCATCAATATACTAAATCCCATAGATTTCTAAATCTAATTTTAGTCATTCAGATGCTCTTAGGTTTTTTCCCATAATTTGTATATCAACAGATACAATAAGAATTTTATATATAATAATATACTTTATCTTGATTTTAATTAATTCCACAAGGCCCTAAAACTATAATATAATTTATAATCTTATTGCCCAAATCACTTGCTATGACATTATCTTTATTTATTTATTTTTTTTCTTAATACTTATATATTATTTTGTTCAATTATTAAAATTTTCTATAGTTATTATTTTAAGGTGCATTCTGTAATTAACCATTCCTTGGTATTTTGCACTGTAAATAAAATTGAATTGAATCATCATCATCATTATTATTATTTATTTATTTATTTATTATGATGATGGTGGTGATGATAATATTATTTGTCTAACAGAAACTTGACTAAACAAAAGCATATGTGATAAAGAATTTATAGATAATTGATAAAAGATGTACAGATGAGATAGACCATTAGATATTGCATCTCAGAAAAGAGTACATTAATTGCAATCAATAATAATATTGATTGTATATATATATATATACATATATATATATATATATATAGCATTCTTGCTATTAAAAGGTGTAAAGGTTGCCTTGACAGCAGTGAGAAATATTGGTTAATATATTTTACTGTGAATGTTTAGGTGGTTACTGGTTGGAACTTAAATATATATATATATATTACTGATTCCTCATTTGATGCAGTCAGAAATTGAACTATATAATTCCACATTATTATAGGATAACATTTATATTCCACTTAATATATCACATAAAGCTTTAAAAACAAACTTTGGTGCACTTGATCCTTCCTCATTAGATATAGACATGATAGAGTCATTATGGGTGATTGGAATATTATTTACTATAATAATAATAACTTAAAAAATGGATACATACAATACAATTACACATACTAGGTCTACTGGAAACAAAAATATACAGCAGCTCTCAAATTGATCCATCAAAATATTTAGTTAGCCAAGTGTTTTATGCCTGTTCAGGAGAATCATCATCACTATCAGATGGCACTGGTATAATTGTATCCCACAACTTCCCTTTCAATTTCTTTAAAATTATACATATTGACTCTAATTTTATAATAATAATGCTCCATCATAAAAATATCACACTTAACCTAGTATTTGTCTATATAACACCAGGCCTTATCATCATCTCCAGAATAATAACAACAATAAATTCAATGCTTACAGCAATACCTAATCCTATCTCAATATCATTTTATAGATTTCAGTTTCTACTCACCAATTTTATATCATTATTTTAATCTTGAACTCTGTCCATCTATAATCTCAGTTGCCTAATTCTATCGACCTAGCAAAAATACAAAGTACAACAATAGCTCTTCAAAAGACTATGTGAATACTTTTTCCAGCACAAACAACTGAATTCCTATATTCAGAAACATACATAATGCTCCAAAAACTTCAAATCATGTCACTCAATCCAGTACAAAAGTATATAGCATTTACCAATATACTTTCTTTCAACATTAATCATATTACTTATAACTTGCAAATCAACACCAAATTATTAACTTTGGCAGATGAACTACATAAAAGAATAATCATCTTCAGACCAACTACAGATAATCAAACACAAATTACAAAACTTACAGAAATTTATAACAACACATGCAACACCCTAAAGCAATATGTAGCAATAAAAAGAAAAATATATACCTCACACAACAACACACATGGACCAAGGCATACATACAGTTGGCACTGGCATACCTGTCCACAGTCAGAATGCCAATGGCACTTAAAATAGATGGCTCTATAACATCTGGAAATAACATGATAAACCCAATATATCAACATTTAAAAAAAAACTGCAAAAACAAAAAGCATACATACCAAATGAAGACATATTCAGTAATCCTTAACAGACACACCAATAACAACAACCAACATTATGTTTCAACTTGCAACAATAGCAAACACCCATCACTCAGGACCACAAGGCATACCCAAATTTGTGTTCAAACATCTTAGGTACTTCACAGCCAGTTACTTATGTGATCTCACCAATTACATATCCAAAAAAAATTACAACATACAAAGTCTATATCCAATTGCAATGGTTTCTTTTAACAAAAAACCAACAGGTAATCTACTACCAATCTCAATGGGACCTTTAGGAATAAAAATTCTTGAAAGAGTAATAAAGGAGAAAATAGAACAATACATACTTTCTGTGTTATCATCAGCTCAATATTCCCAAAAAGGCTCAACCATTGGCCAGGGTGTCCTAATGTACAAGACAATTATTGAAGCAGTAAAGAAAAGAAAGAAATATGCACCAATTATAGTGCAGCTAGTCATTGAGGCAGCTTTTGGCTCTGTGCCTATTGCCAAATTATTATATATGTTAAAAAAACAACAACACCTCCATCCCTACTATATATAAGAGTCAATCTACTACTCAGCTGTAAAATCCACATCACACTGAATGGGGAAAAATCACCAGCTTTCAGACCAAGTCAATCCATCCCACAATGATCCCCCTCAGTGCTTTGCTCTTCATACTATATTATATAAATCCTCTTTTAATAGAGATACAGAAAAAAAAGGTATTCAAATCCCCAACCCTACTTTAAATATATCATGCATATCCTTTATAAATGGAGTTACTGTACCACCCTCTAAAAAGAATCTCCCCATGCTACAAAAACTAATCAAATTTTAATTTAAAAATTAACACAAATAAAATCATTGCATGATCAATATACACAGGCAAGCATTGTACAGAGATGTTTAATGGCAAACCATCTGCTTTCCTTGGTTTTCCATTCTACCTTCACATCAATGGAATGAGGCAAAAAATTCAAAATAAATTAAAGAT